>CM068715.1:36719776-37397276 GCA_035079005.1 Fraxinus americana | reverse complement strand
ATTGTTCCATATTGTTAATTCGATGTGGGGGACATTAATTCGTGATGGTATGGTTATGGGTCAACAACCAATTGTGCCAATCAGTGGTCAAAGTGATGAAATTAAATCTCCCCAATTGATTGAATGTGATGTTGAATTTAATGCTTCAATTGGTAATGGTGTTGAGGTTTTGGCACCAAATTCTACCTATACTAATATTAGTGAAGGTCAAACGATCATGGGTAATGCGTCAGTTGGTAGAATTTCTGATCAATTGAATCCCACACATATCCCTACACATATGGTTAGTGAAATTCCTATAATGCCAATTTTGGGTACCTCGGCTTCTACAATTGTTAAGGAACATCCTACATCGAAATTAGATCCTCCCCCTACAACTTCGACCAATAGTTTGAAGAATCTCACGTCCAATTTTGAACCATCCTCACGGGCTAACCCCGGAACTGATAGTGGTGCCTCCAAATTGGCTAGTGGACACCAGAGTCGTACCCAACAGACTCGTAATACACATAATAGGTCCATCCCAGCTGAATCTAATGCTCCGAGCTCTTCTAGACCACCTGTCCCACCTACTGTAATAGCAGGGGCTACCCAGAACCCTCGATCTTATGCTGCTGCACTGAATTGTAAACCTGCGATTACTCAAGCTGAAAGGAGTCAAAAGAAATCATTTGCTAATGTTCTTCGTGCGCCAGAGGACTCCAGATATCGGAGATTGGTTTCGAAGGAACCATACATTCATCATGGTGAGCCTGCAGTTTTCTTTGATGAATCAGATGAGCTATTTCTGGCCGAGGCTTACAGGTTTACCCTTGTGGGTAAATTTGTGCATCGTAAACCCTCTATGAATAAAGTACGTGAAAACTTCATGCGCTTTGGATTTACTGGTGATTATGAGATTGGCTTAATTGATGATGCACACATTATTATTCATATGGCGCACGAGGATGATTATTCACGATTATTCCTCAAACCTACTTGGTACATTGATGGTTGTCCTATGCGGGTATTTAAATGGACTCCTAACTTCAGCCCACAGTATGAGGCCCCTATTGCTCCTGTTTGGGTGTCATTCCCATTGCTACCTATTCATTTTCGGGATAAGAGTGCTCTCTTTGCCATAGCTAAGACTATTGGGCTTCCCCTTCGTATTGATGAAGCAACTTCTGATCTTCGTCGGCCTAGTGAAGCGAGAGTTTGTGTTGAGGCTGACTTGGAATGTAAGCTACCTGATAGAGTCTGGATTGAGCGGGAGAAATGGGGAGGATATTGGTAACCAGTTGTCTATGATAAGGTTCCGGATTTTTGTTTTCGATGCAGACATTTTGGACATATGGATGGAAAATGTCCTAGTAGCGCACATTCCCCGCCACCTTTGGCACCCTTTATGGTCCCTAATGAAAATGCTAGGCCTCCAACATTGGCACCCCCTGTGGTTGCTGATCAAAATGCTAGGCCTCCACCAGCCCCGGCTAAGGATAAGGGTAAGGGAAAGGAAGTTTCGAATGCGCCTCGCCAGAGATGGACCCCGATTAAGCGCACTCAGAAACAACAGGATGGCACATCCTCTTTGAGTTCCCATTCTCATTCTGAGAATATCACGGTCATTCCCCCAACTATCCCGCCTACCACAGTGATTACAGCTCATACGGCTACTACTTCGGCTGCTCCACCCGTTACATGTACTATCGAGCCCCATGTCACTTTTTCTATACCACCCGGCTCGATCGGCGATTGCTCCCATGCTGGTAGGCCACCATGACCAATCAATTTCCAAATCTGATGCTCAACCAATTGCTCAGTCCTTGGAGCCGATCAGTACTACCCAAGCGATTAGTAGTTCTATATACTTTGATCCTCCTCTCGAGGATATGATGGAGAGGCCACGAGACTTAATTGGTTTGGATGTGCCGATCTCACCTACACATTGTCGGCGAGAATTTAGAGGCTTCTTTATCTACTCGGTCGGACTCGGAGAGTTTCTCTCGTATTGAAGTCCATCACCGGGGTCCTTTCCGCAGATCTTCTTTTGAGGATTTAGGCGGCATGGTTGACGAACGGAGGATGATGGTTTTGTACTGTTGGTCGTAAGAGGACCGCTAAAGTCACGAGCACCCCAATCTCTAGGATGGCGACCAGAGTCGGTCGCAGATACCTCTTCCCGCATTTACGGATGAGTGCCATCATCCGGAATGTGCGGAGTGTAGCTAATGTAGCTACTCGCACGCCTTTGAAGAAACTTATTCTACTTCATCAGGTTTATTTCTTGGTTATTTTGGAACCTATGGTCTTGGATAAGAGTTTCGATTTTGTTCGCCGATATCTTCACTTCGACTACGGTGCTCAGAATGAATCGAATAAGATTTGGTGTTTCTGGTGTGTTGGTACGGACATTACGGTTCTTCAGGATCACAATCAGTTTCTACATGTTAAAGTGGTTGATCCCAGATTTGCTAGACCAATTTGCTTGACGGCCGTTTATGCAGCTTGTGAGGCTTCGACTAGGAGGGATTTGTGGGCAGGCCTTCACCATATTTCTATCTCTATGGATGACCCTTGGTTAGTTGGGGGAGACTTCAATGTTATTACTCACGATGGCGAGCGTACAGGGCACAGTAGGAGAGATCGTGGGTCTACTGCCTTTTCTGATATGATGCTTGATTGTAGTCTGGAGGATGCTGGATTTTCTGGGACCCAGTTCACCTGGACGAATGGGAGAGTCAGTAAGAGGTTGGACAGAGTCCTGATTAATCCTATTGCTGCAGATTTTTGTAGACAATTTACTGTGACGCATCTTAATCGTACCTCTTCCGATCATTCGCCCCTCCTTCTTCATTGGACTTCTGAGGATGATTTGGGCCCAAGACCGTTTCGTTTTCTCAATGTTTGGACGAAACATCATGATTTCTTAGCCTTTGTCATTCAGAAGTGGTCATTCCCTACTCAACTTACTGGGATGGCTGCTCTTTGGGAGAAATTCTTCAGGCTGAAACAGGGATTACGGTGGTGGAATAGGCAAGTATTTGGGGATGTGTTCCAACGGGTTAGGGAGGCTGAAGAGAGAGTTGACCATGCCGAGATTGAGTTCGATAGTGACCCAACACCGGGACACAGGGATTCACTTCATCGTTCACAGGCTGAATTAAACCGCACCTTGGCCATTGAAGAGGGATTTTGGAAGCAAAAGGCTGGCTCCCGTTGGGTGTGTGAGGGAGACCGCAACACACGATATTTCCATTCTATGGTCCAAGGAAGACGGATCAAGTCTCGTATCAGGAATATCACGAAGGAGACAGGGGAAGTCGTATCTACCCCTACTGACATACAGAGATCGGCAATCTCGTTCTTTCAGGATTTACTTGCTGCACCTACACAGCCTTTGGACCCCATCCGTCCTAATATCATAACCAAAATTTTGACGGAGGCTGATAATATGGAACTCAACCGTCTCCCTTTGATCGACGAGGTGCGAGAGGCCATATTCAGTATTGATGCTTGACGATGTTCTTTGGACACGATGGATTTTCATCCTTATTTTATCAGCACTGTTGGGATATTATTAAAGATGATGTTTTCGATGCGGTCATTGATTTCTTTGAGGGAGGCCATTTGCCGCGAGGTTTTTCTGCCACGTCTATTATTTTGCTCCCTAAGCGGGAGAATGCTTGTAAATGGACGGAATTCAGACCTATCAGCTTATGCACGGTGTTCAACAAACTTATCACTAAACTGTTGAATACCAGATTGAGTTCATTGCTGCCGCATATCATCTCCCCCCCGCAGAGTGGTTTCGTTCCCGGTCGCCTCATTGGAGATAATGTTTTACTGACTCAGGAGCTTTTGCATACGTTGGATGATAGAGTGCGAGGAGGGAATACGATGCTGAAACTTGACATGGCCAAAGCATATGATCGCATGGATTGGGGATTCATTTACTCGATCCTTGCGGAGTTTGGTTTTGACCAGTTGTGTCGTTTCTCGGTCCTCTTGAATGGCCGTCCTTGTGGTTTCTTCACTTCCACACGTGGCCTCAGACAAGGGGATCCTATCTCCCCTTCCTTGTTCATCATAGCTGCTGACTACTTCTCTCGTCTGCTCATCCAGACGTTCCAGGCCTATCCTAGTATGCAGTATCGACATGGAGGTATGTCTATTGTTTCACATCTTGCCTTCGCAGACGACATCATTATATTTGCCAATGGCCAGAAAAAGTCTATCAAAAGGGTTCTTAACTGTTTGGAACACTATGAGGGAGTTTCTGGACAACTGGTAAATCGAGATAAGAGTGGTCTTATTCTGCCTAGGCGATCATCGGATATTCAGATCCGCAGGCTCGTGATTCTTACTGGCTTTTCGTATCAGAGACAACCATTCACATACTTGGGAGTTCCGCTATTTAAAGGGGCGAAGAGGAGCTTTTTGTACGACGACCTCCTTATGAAAGTCAGGAATAGGATTTCTGGATGGGCTTCACGTCTCCTATCTCCTGGTGGTAGGATTACTTTACTGAGATCTGTTTTATCGTCCCTACCATTGTACCTCTTCCAGATTCTGCGACCTCCTAAGGTCGTCTTGAAAAAGTTGGAGAGCATTTTTGCACGATTCCTATGGGATTCGAAGGACCATGCACGTAGATTACATTGGCGGAGTTGGAAGGAGATATGTCGGCCAACTGATGAGGGTGGTCTTGGCTTTAGACGATTACAGGATACGGTGGACACTTTTTCTCTGAAATTATGGTGGCAGTTTAGGTCTCAAGGTTCGCTTTGGGCTCAGTTCTTACTGGGCAAATACTGTAAAGGGACACATCCATCACTTGCAACTGTTCCTCATTCAGCCTCCCCTGTTTGGAAGAGACTGAAAAGATTTGGACCACGTGCTGAGCCACATATTGCATGGGATCTCGGTTTTGGGCAGATTTTATTTTGGCATGACTGTTGGATGGGCGAGGCTACATTGGCATCTGTCTTGCCTCATAGACAGCATACATCTGTTAAGGTGCAGGAATTTTTTGGAGAAACTGGATGGGATTTTGAGCTATTACTACAGATCCTCCCATCAGTTATGGCAGAACAGATTGCATCTATTCCCCTTTGCCTTGAAGCTTCGGATAGCATTTTTTGGAGGGCCACATCCGATGGTAGATTTACTACTAAATCAGCATGGCAATTGATCCGTGCTAGCAAGCCACTCGGGATTCCTTTCGCTTATTATGGAACCCTGTCATTCCTCCCACCGTCTCTCTCTTCTGCTGGAGATTGTGGCAGAACTTGATACCAGTGGATGTTATTATTCAGAGAAGGACTGGCGTTCAATTGGCTTCCAAATGTCAGTGTTGCTCCGCGATCGAGACCATCACTCATATCTTTACTGACAGTAGTATTTCAGAGAAAGTATGGCAGCATTTTGGGAATTTATTTCATATTAATATGAGTCCAGGTGAAAGTGTTAGACAGAGATTTCTTCGTTGGAGGTACTCAGGACAGTTTACACGGAACGGGCACATTCGCATCATTATCCCTCTTTTGATTTTCTGGTTTCTTTGGACCGAGAGAAATGATGCGAAGCACAGGAGCATTAATATCAGTGCGAGGCGTATCATATGGAGGGTCTATCGTATGATTTCATTCCTCCATACTGGTGGATTATTTCGACCGCTGCATTGGCGGGATGACATGCAGGTCGCGCAATTCTTTGGAATCTCTTTGACTCTTCCTATACCTCCACCCCCTATTGTGGTTTGGTGGCGCACCCCAGCAGTTGGATGTGTAAAGATCAATACCGATGGTTGTGTCAAGGATGGGATTGCGAGTGGAGGAGGCATTATCAGGGATCATGCAGGAAACTGCATCAGTGCATTTTCAGCATCATATGGACAGTGCTTGATTTTAGAAGCTGAACTTAGGCCTATTCATGATGGTATACTGCTGGCTAGAGATCTTGGACTGTCAGATATATGGGTTGAGGCAGACTCAAGTGTGGCTATTCACTGTATTCTCAGAGGCGGTGGTCCGTGGACTATCCAGAGCATACGTCGACAGATTGTGGATTGTCTATCATTCGATAGAGATACGATTTCCCATATCTTTAGAGAGGGGAATCAAGTTACTGATGCACTTGCTACTGAGGGCTGGCACCATCGCAGATACCAGGTATATGGACCTACTAATTTACCACGACACATTAGGGCACTTCTTCAGATAGATAGATATGGTTTACCCAGCTTTAGAATTTGATTTTGGGATAGTTTATCTGTTTTTTGCATTTATTTCTTCTGTTGCTCTTTTTTGTCTACAATTGTTCACGTTTGTTCATTTTGTTAGGGAAATAGTACTTCCTTTTTTACTGTTTTACGCAACTCCTTTTGTAAGGGAAGTAGTACTTCCTTATTTACTGCGTTACTTTACTTTTGCTGTAAGGGAAGTAGTACTTCCTCATTTACTGCTTTCATTTACTTTAACTGTAAGGGAAGTAGTACTTCCTCATTTATTGCTTTGCTTTACTTCAGCTGTAACCACGGTATTCCTCCGCCATAAGTGAGGGCATATTAATAAAATCTCGGAGGTACCGCCCTCCTTCCACTAAAAAAAAAACCCTAGACCCTAAACCCTTCACCTTTTACTTTCTCTCTCTAACCCCAAATGCTCTCCCTTCTCTCTAGAATTGCCCAAAAATGCACCAAAATCTCGAAAAAAATTTACCTCCCAAACCACCTGATTTTGGTACCCCTGGAAAGCCCTTAAAATCAGCGTCATTTACCACCAAAAATCATGAATTTTCACCCACAAATGAAGAAGATATGAACAATTTACAAAAACAGCCTAAAAATGCTCAAACGGCCGGAATCAGCACTTCCGACAGCACCCATGGCCGGAGACCACCATCACTCGACTGCCCATCATTAGGAGATCCTACCCATGCCAGCAATTTACCTCAAAACACTCCACAACGATCCAATTTTGCAGAAGAACTCTCGCCAGTCGCGACTTTCGCGAAGTCGCCTGCTTAAAATGCGAATTCCGGCGCCGCCGCATTAGCCCATGCCGGCGGACCACCTGGGCTAGGTTGCCCATCCCTGGACGACACCAACCACGTGATCAATTTACTCAAATCAGCTCTAAATCAGATCCAATTTGAAGCAGAAACTGCTCCTTTCGCGACAGCAGCGAACCACGCACCTAACCAGGCTGATTCTGGCTCGACCACTCCGACCCATGGTGGCGCACCAGGTGGGCTATGTCACCCATCCTCTGGTGCACCAATTGCACCCATGGGTCCAGCCAATTGTCGTCCCAAGCTTGCTGAATTGATAAAGGGAATTAGGGTTCTATGCGAAAATTTCGGGGCTGCCAAAATTGATGAATCTATGATATTGCAATTGATAAATTCGACTAGGGGAACATCAATTGAGGTTAGTAACATCATGGGTAAGCAACCAATTGATCCAATTACCACCCATACTCCCGAATTGATTCCTTCATGTGAGGTCCAACGTGATGGAAACTTTGATGATGCAATTGGTGATGATTTTGAGGTTTTTGATGTCAATAATGTTCATATAACTGCAATTGGGGACCAAAAGTTATTGGGTAATATGTCAATTGAGAAAAATAATGATCAATTGAACCCCAATTCAATCCCCCAACCCACGGGCACTGATAAGGCATCATCAACTATCAAATCTGCTCCCCCAGCTACTCATTTGAAGCCCATGCAACAGACCAGAAACCTGCAGAATAGACCTGGCCCTCCCTTGCCAGCCCAGAACCCAGCTAAACCATCTGGTCCTCCTTCGGGAGTTACGGGAGTGACCCAAGCCCCTCGATCTTATGCAGCTGCACTCAATTGTAAACCATTGATTACTCAAGCTGAACGGAGTCAGAAGAAATCATTTGCCCAAGTCCTCCGAGCTCCTGAGGACTCCAGACACCGCAGTTTGGTCTCTAAGGAACCATATATTCATCATGGCGAGCCTGCAGTTTTCTTTGATGAATCAGATGAGCAATTTTTGGCTGAAGCCTACAGGTTTACACTTATTGGTAAGTTCGTGCATCGCAAGCCTTCTATGAATAAGGTACGTGAAAACTTTATGCGCTTTGGATTTATTGGTGCTTATGAAATTGGTCTTATTGATGATGCACACATTATCATTCACATGGCGCACGAGGATGATTACTCACGATTATTCCTCAAACCTACTTGGTATATTGATGGTTGTCCTATGCGTGTCTTTAAGTGGACCCGTAGTTTTAGCCCGCAGTATGAGGCTCCTATCGCTCCTGTTTGGGTTTCATTTCCATTACTTCCTATTCATTTTCGGGCTAAGAGTGCTCTCTTCGCCATTGCAAAGGCTATTGGACTCCCACTTCGTATTGATGAAGCAACTTCTAACCTCCGTCGTCCTAGTGAAGCTAGGGTTTGTATTGAGGTTGATTTGGAATGTAGACTTCCTGATAGAGTCTGGATTGAGAGAGAGAAATGGGGTGGATATTGGCAGCCTGTGGTCTATGATAAAGTCCCGGATTTCTGTTTTCAATGTAGACATTTTGGACATATAGATGAAAAATGTTCTAATAGCTCGCATTCCCCCCCACCATTGGTAACAGTGGTACCCCCTGTTGTGGTTAATGAAACTGCTAGGCCTCCACCAGCCCCGGCTAAGGATAAGGGTAAGGGTAAGGAAGTTGTGACTGCTCCTCGCCAGAGATGGACCCCGGTTAAACGCAATCAGAAACGACAAGATGGTACATCCTCTATGAATAACCCTTCCACTTCCGAGAAGATTACTTCCATACCTTCCACCATCCCGAATACCGCAGTTATTGCTGCTCATACAGTTACTACTTCCACCGCCGAGCCACATGTTACTATTTCTATACCACCAGATCCGAATGCCTTTCCTCCTACTCAGATGGCCCATCATGACCAACCAGCCCCCACATCTGATGCTCAACCAGTTGGCCAGTCCTCAGATCCGATCAACACTACCCGTCTGATTGGTAGCCCTATATATGTTGTTCCTCTTTTAGAGGATATGATGGAAAGGTCACGGGATTCCATTGAGCTGGATGTGCCAGTCTCTCCTACACATTGTCAGCAGAATTTGGAGGCTTCTCTATCCACTCACTCAGATTCTGAGAGTTTCTCTCAGATTGAAGTCCATCATCAGGGTTTCTTCCGCAGAGCTTCGTCTGATGACTTAGTTGCCATGGTTGACAGGACGGAGGATGATGGCTTTGTACCAGTTAGTCGTAAGAGGACTGCTAAAGTCACTAACACCTCAGTTTCTAGGATGGCGACCAGGAGTCGGTCGCAGGATACCTCCTCACGCGTTTCCAGATGAGTGCCATCATCTGGAATGTGCGAGGTGTAGCTAGTGTAGCTACTCGCAGACGCCTGAAGAAACTTATTCTTCTTCATCAGGTTTATTTCTTGGTTGTTTTGGAGCCTATGGTATTGGATAAGAGTTTTGAATTCGTTCGCCGCTATTTACGCCTCGACTATGGTGTTCAGAATGAGTCGAATAAGATTTGGTGTTTTTGGTGTATTGGTACGGATATTACGGTTCTTCAGGATCACGTTCAATTTCTACATGTTAAAATTGTTGATCATAGAATTACTAGACCAATTTGCTTGACGGCCGTCTATGCAGCATGTGAAGCTTCGATTAGAAGGGACTTGTGGGCGGGTCTTCACCACATTTCCATATCCATGGACGATCCTTGGTTAGTTGGTGGGGATTTCAATGTTATTGCTCATGATGGAGAGCGTACAGGACATAGTAGGAGAGATCGCGGATCTACTGCCTTTTCTGATATGATGCTTGATGGTATTCTGCTAGCGAGAGATCTTGGACTATCGGACATTTGGGTTGAGGCAGACTCCAGTGTGGCTATTCAATGCATTCTTCGAGGTGGTGGTCCATGGAGCATACAGGGCATACTTCGCCAGATTGTAGACTTTCTTTCATTCGACAGAGATACGGTTTCCCATATCTTCAGAGAGGGGAATCAAGTTGCAGATGCACTTGCTACTGAGGGCTGGCACCATCGCAGATACCAGGTATATGGCCCTACTGAATTACCAAGGCACATTAGGGCCCTTCTTCAGATAGACAGGTATGGTTTACCAAGTTTCAGAGTTTAATTTTGTTATAGGTTACCTGCTTCTTTCTGTTACTGCTTTTATTGTTTCTGTTTACATTTCTTACTTTTGCTCAGCTTTTTTGGTACTTAGTACTTCCTCGTTCACTATTTTTCGTAACTTCACGTGTAAGGGACGTAGTACTTCCTTGTTTACTGCTTTACTTTATTTTTGTTATAAGGATAGTGCTAATTCCTCTTTTACTGTTTTAGATTACTCATTTTGTAAGGGAAGTAGTACTTCCTCGTTTATTGCTTCTTTCATTGTAAGGAAGTAGTACTTCCTCTTTTACTGCTTTTCTTTACTTTTACTGTAAGGGAAGTAGTACTTCCTCATTTATTGCTTTGCTTTACTTCAGTTGTAACCACGGTATTCCTCCGCCACAAGTGAGGACATATTAATAAAACTCTCGGAGGTACCGCCCTCCTTCCACAAAAAAAAAACCCTAAACCCTAAACCCTAAACCCCGAACCCCGAACCCCGGAACCCCGAACCCCGAACACAGAACCCCGAACCCCGAAACCCCAAACCCTAACCCTAACCCCTAACCCTAACCCCTAAACCCTAACCCCTAACCCCTAACCCCTAAACCCTAACCCCTAACCCCTAAACCCTAAACCCTAAACACTAACCCCTAAACCCTAAACCCTAACCCCTTCCGTAGATCTTCTTGTGATGATTTGGTTGGTTTGAGTGAGAGGACAGAGGATGATAGATTTGTCCCTGTTGTGCGGAAGAGACATCCACGAGTTACTGATATCCCATTCCGGAGCAGGAGGGTCACTAGGAGTCAGTCACAGAGTACCTCCTCGCATTCCACGTCCCTATGAGTGCCATCATATGGAATGTGAGAGGTGTAGCTAGTGTAGCTACTCGCAGGCGCCTGAGGAGACTTATTCAGCTTCATCAGGTACATCTTTTGGTTATTTTGGAGCCCTTTGTTCTTGAGAGGAGTTTTGATTTTATTCGCCGCTATCTGCACTTCGATACTGGAGTTCGGAATGAGTCGAATAAGATATAGATTTTATGGAACGTGGGGACTACTATTTCTGTATTTGATGATCATCCCCAGTTCCTACACGTTAGAGTTGAGGATCCCAGACTTGCACGGCCCTTCTTCTTTACGCCAGTTTATGCCTCCACGGAGGCTTCTGTTAGGAGGGACTTGTGGGCGGGTCTTCACCACATTTCCCTCTCCATGGAGGATCCTTGGCTAGTTGGGGGAGACTTTAACGTTATTGCACATGATGGTGAGCGCACTGGTCACAATACTCGTGATCGTGGTTCTACTGATTTCTCTGATATGATGTTGGATTGTGGGTTGGAGGATGCTGGTTTCTCTGGGAGTCAGTATACTTGGACTAATGGTCGGGTCATGAAGAGATTGGATAGAGTTTTGATTAACTCTACAGCTGCAGATTTTTGTCGACAGCTTACTGTGAAGCATTTGAATCGGACTTCATCCGATCATTCTCCTCTGCTTCTTCAGTGGATATCTGACGATGATTTAGGGCCTAAGCCTTTTCGATTTCTCAACGTATGGACCAAGCATCATGATTTCTCAGCCTTCGTCTCTCAGAAGTGGTCATTCCCTACTCATCTTACAGGGATGGCTGCTCTTTGGGAGAAGTTCTACAGAATGAAGCAGGGTCTGCGTTGGTGGAATCGACGGGTATTCGGTGATATTTTCCAGCGAGTGATGGACGCTGAAGAGAGGGTCGACATGGCAGAGATAGATTTTGAGTGTGACCCTACACCGGAGCATCGTGACTTATTACATCTGGCACAGGCAGATCTGAACCGGACCTTATCTATTGAGGAGGGATTTTGGAAGCAGAAGGCCGGTTCACGCTGGGTGTGTGAAGGGGATCACAATACTCGTTACTTTCATGCGATGGAGTATCAGGACTCAGGCAGGAGAAGTTTTATCTTCTACTGTGGACATTCGGAGTTCAGCTATATCTTTTTTCCAGGATTTATTATCTGCTCCTTCACAGCCTTTGGATCCCATCCGCCCAGACATCATACCCAGGTTGGTTATGGAGACAGATAATATGGCACTTATGATTCAAGAGGTACGGAAGGCAGTTTTCAGTATTGATGCTGACAGTGTCGCGGGCCCAGATGGATTCTCATCATTGTTCTTCCAGCATTGTTGGGATGTCTATAGTGCGGTCATTGATTTCTTTGAGGGTGGACATTTGCCTCGTGGTTTCGCCGCTACTTCTATTATTTTGCTCCCGAAGAGGGAGAATGCTTGTCGATGGACAGATTTTAGACCTATCAGCCTTTGTACGGTGTTCAATAAACTGATCACTAAGCTGTTGAACACCAGATTGAGTTCGCTGCTGCCTCGAATTATCTCTCATCAGCGGAGTGGTTTTATCCATGGTCGCCTTATAGGAGATAATGTGTTATTGACTCAGGAGCTCCTTTACACTTTGGAGAGCATCTTTGCCCGATTCCTATGGGATTCTAAGGAACAGGCACGCCGAATACACTAAACCCTAAACCCTAAACCCCAAACCCCAAACCCCAAACCCCAAACCCTCGACCCTAAACCCTCGACCCTAGACCCTAAACCCTAAACCCTAGACCCTCGACCCTCGACCCTAGACCCGAAACCCCAAACCCCAAACCCCAAACCCTCGACCCTCGACCCTCGACCCTAAACCCCAAACCCCAAACCCCTAAACCCTAAACCCGAAACCCCAAACCCGTACCCCAACACCCCAGACCCCAGACCCTAGCCCTTAGACCCTAGCCCCTAACCCCTAGACCCTAGCCCCTAGCCCCTAGCCCCTAGCCCCTAACCCCCTAACCCCCTAACCCCTAGACCCTAACCCTAAACCCCTAACCCCTAACCCTAAACCCTAAACCCTAAACCCTAAACCCTAACTAGTATGTAGGGAATTTTGTTCCGGACCAAGTTCCATCATCAGATTTGCCACGGGAGGTCCCTACTGTAACTAATCAAGCCAGAAAGTCATATGCGGCGGCACTTTCCGGGAAATCTGTTATCTCTCAGGCTGAGCGTAGCCAACGGAAGTCTTTTGCACACATTTTGCAGTCTCCACAGGACTCCAATGACCACAGGTTCGTCGCTAAGGAACCTTTCATGCATATGGGAGAGCCGGCAGTTGCATTTACGGAGAAGGAGGAGGATCTTCTTTCTAAGCCATACAAGTTTACACTTGTAGGCAAATTCTCGCGTCGCAAGCCTTCCGTAATTAAGGTGCGTGATAGTTTTCTGAAATTTAGATTTTGTGGTGATTATATGATTGGGCTTATTGATGCTACTCATATTTTAATACACTTAGCACATGAGGACGATTATTCACGATTATTTCTTAAGCCTACTTGGTACATTGATGGGTGTCACATGCGAGTTTTCAAGTGGACACCTAACTTTAACCCTCAGCATGAGACCCCTGTTGTCCCCATCTGGGTTGCATTTCCATTACTTCCCATTCATTTTCGGGCAAAGAGCAGTTTATTTGCCTTAGCCAAGGCCATTAGAGTCCCATTTCGGATTGATGAGGCGACATCTGATCTACGTCGACCTAGTGAGGCACGAGTATGTATTGAGGTTAATTTGGAATATAAGCTTCCGGATAGGATTTGGATTGAGCGCGAGAAGCGGGGAGGATATTGGCAGACGGTATTGTATGACAAGAAGCCAGACTATTGTTTTCGGTGTAAACATTTTGGACATATTGAGAAGCATTGTTCAGTTGGACCACATTCTGCACCACCACCTGCTCCAGTTGTTGACCCTACTCCTAGGCCCACTGCAGATGTGTCCAAGGATAAGGGAAAGGGGAAGGAGGTTGTTATTGAGCCTCCTAAGAGATGGGTTCCAGTTCAGAGAGAGCAGAGGAGACATCATGCTGCTAGCACATCTGGTGTCCAGATTCAGTCCTTTGTGTCCTCTGTCGTCACTTCAGCTACACTTCCTGCTGTTGCTAGTGCACATGTTCAGACCCAGTCAGTTGCTCCTTCAGTCCCTCATCCCATTGTTACAGTTTTGCCAGTTTCCAGCACAGTAGCTCACCATGTTGATCCAGTTCTGCCGCCTACTTCCACTTCGGTTGCTACTACTTTAGCTCCATCTCATATTACCAGATCTCCCTATACTTCATATTTTAATCCCCTCGCGGATTATGTGATTCAGGCTCCTTTTGAGGCCCCTTCCGATTCTATAACACCTTCAGATAATTTTCTACCGTCTACACAGACCCGGACTATACAGTATCCGGTTTCTGCTACATCTACTCCGCCAGTGGTTTCTATGCACGTTATCAGTCCACTTATTACTCCGTTCTATGATCCGATGTTGGATGAGATATTGCAGAGGCCACAGATATTTGATTATCCATCGAACACAGCCACCAGGGCTGCTCATATCCTAGGCCAGACACCAGGTAGGGTTCAGGCACACATTTCTACGCCTCCTCCTCCCATTTGTCATCAGAATGTGGAGGCATCTATTCCTTCTTTGCATTCGGCTCAGTCAGATACAGAGGGTTCATCTCAGATTGAGGTTCACCAGCAGGGGCCCTTCCGTAGATCTTCTTGTGATGATTTGGTTGGTTTGAGTGAGAGGACAGAGGATGATGGATTTGTCCCTGTTGTGCGGAAGAGACATCCACGAGCTACTGATATCCCATTCCCGAGCAGGAGGGTCACTAGGAGTCAGTCACAGAGTACCTCCTCGCATTCCACGTCCCTATGAGTGCCATCATATGGAATGTGAGAGGTGTAGCTAGTGTAGCTACTCGCAGGCGCCTGAGGAGACTTATTCAGCTTCATCAGGTATATCTTTTGGTTATTTTGGAGCCCTTTGTTCTTGAGAGGAGTTTTGATTTTATTCGCCGCTATCTGCGCTTCGATACTGGAGTTCGGAATGAGTCGAATAAGATATGGATTTTATGGAACGTGGGGACTACTATTTCTGTATTTGATGATCATCCCCAGTTCCTACACGTTAGAGTTGAGGATCCCAGACTTGCACGGCCCATCTTCTTTACGCCAGTTTATGCCTCCACGGAAGCTTCTGTTAGGAGGGACTTGTGGGCGGGTCTTCACCACATTTCCCTCTCCATGGAGGATCCTTGGCTAGTTGGGGGAGACTTTAACGTTATTGCACATGATGGTGAGCGCACTGGTCACAATACTCGTGATCGTGGTTCTACTGATTTCTCTGATATGATGTTGGATTGTGGGTTGGAGGATGCTGGTTTCTCTGGGAGTCAGTATACTTGGACTAATGGTCGGGTCATGAAGAGATTGGATAGAGTTTTGATTAACTCTACAGCTGCAGATTTTTGTCGACAGCTTACTGTGAAGCATTTGAATCGGACTTCATCCGATCATTCTCCTCTGCTTCTTCAGTGGATATCTGACGATGATTTAGGGCCTAAGCCTTTTCGATTTCTCAACGTATGGACCAAGCATCATGATTTCTCACCTTCGTCTCTCGAAGTGGTCATTCCCTACTCATCTTACGGGGATGGTCGCTCGTTGGGAGAAGTTCTGAGAATGAAGCAGGGTCTGCGTTGGTGGAATCGACGGGTATTCGGTGATATTTTCCAGCGAGTGATGGACGCTGAAGAGAGGGTCGACATGGCAGAGATAGATTTTGAGTGTGACCCTACACCGGAGCATCGTGACTTATTACATCTGGCACAGGCAGATCTGAACCGGACCTTATCTATTGAGGAGGGATTTTGGAAGCAGAAGGCCGGTTCACGCTGGGTGTGTGAAGGGGATCACAATACTCGTTACTTTCATGCGATGGAGTATCAGGACTCAGGCAGGAGAAGTTTTATCTTCTACTGTGGACATTCGGAGTTCAGCTATATCTTTTTTCCAGGATTTATTATCTGCTCCTTCACAGCCTTTGGATCCCATCCGCCCAGACATCATACCCAGGTTGGTTATGGAGACAGATAATATGGCACTTATGATTCAAGAGGTACGGAAGGCAGTTTTCAGTATTGATGCTGACAGTGTCGCGGGCCCAGATGGATTCCCATCATTGTTCTTCCAGCATTGTTGGGATGTCTATAGTGCGGTCATTGATTTCTTTGAGGGTGGACATTTGCCTCGTGGTTTCGCCGCTACTTCTATTATTTTGCTCCCGAAGAGGGAGAATGCTTGTCGATGGACAGATTTTAGACCTATCAGCCTTTGTACGGTGTTCAATAAACTGATCACTAAGCTGTTGAACACCAGATTGAGTTCGCTGCTGCCTCGAATTATCTCTCATCAGCGGAGTGGTTTTATCCATGGTCGCCTTATAGGAGATAATGTGTTATTGACTCAGGAGCTCCTTTACACTTTGGAGAGCATCTTTGCCCGATTCCTATGGGATTCTAAGGAACAGGCACGCCGAATACACTGGAGGAGTTGGAAGGAGATTTGCCTTCCAACAAATGAGGGCGGACTAGGCTTCAGGAGACTACAGGATGTAGTGGAGACATTCTCTATGAAGCTTTGGTGGTTGTTTCGGACTCAACGTTCTCTTTGGGCTCAGTTCTTACTGGGCAAATATTGTATGGGGACTCATCCATTACTTACAGCGGTTCCCTACTCGGCCTCTCCTACTTGGAAGAGGCTGAAGAGAGTTGCGTCACACACCGAGCTACACATAGCATGGCATCTTGGCGCAGGACAGATGTTCTTCTGGCACGATTGTTGGATGGGTGATACTACCCTAGCGTCCTTATTTCCGCACAGGCAGCATACATCTGAGAGGGTGCAGGATTACTTTGAGGGCACTGGGTAGGACTTTGGAAGATTATTAAAAGCGCTTCCACCCCTCATGGCAGAGCAGATAGGGGCTATACCTTTATGTACAGATACCCCAGATCGCATTGTTTGGCGGGATACATCGGATGGTAGCTTCTCTACCAGTTCGGCCTGGCAACTAGTTCGTTCAGTTCGCCAGACCCAGGACTCGTATCGACTACTGTGGAGCTCCATTTTGCCTACCACTGTTTCATTTTTTTGCTGGAAACTCTGGCAGGATCTCATTCCAGTAGATGTGGTTATTCAGGGGAGGATTGGGTGTCAGTTGGCTTCTCGTTGTCAGTGTTGTTCAGAGATTGAGACCATCGGTCATATTTTCACGGGTAGCAGCATCTCCGATCAGGTATGGCAGCACTGTGGGGACAAGAGGTCAGACAGAGGTTCCAGAGATGGCGGTATTCTGGACAGCATGTTCACTATGGACACATTCGCACTATCATTCATCTACTGATATTCTGGTTTCTATGGACCGAGAGGAATGACGCGAAGCATAGAGGGATTCATGTGGTGGCCAGGCGTATCATTTGGAGGGTCTACCGCATGATATCTTTTCTCCATATTGGAGGACTTTTCCGAGCTATGCACTGACGAGGAGATGTGACACTTGCACCCCTATTTGGTATTTCTATGACTCTTCCCCCCCCCCCCCCCACCACCACCGATTATGGTTGTTTGGCGCACTCCACCAGTGGGATCTTAGAAGATTAACACTGATGGATGCGTCAAAGAGGGATTTGCGAGTGGCGGAGGCATCATTAGGGATCACACAGGACACTGCATCAGGGCATTCTCAGCATCGTATGGCCCATGTCTGATTTTGGAAGCCGAGCTCAGAGCTGTACTAGATGGGATTTTATTGGCCAGAGGACTTGGGATATCAGCTATTTGGGTTGAGGTTGATTCCAACATTGCTATTCACTGCATTACTAGAGGCGGAGGACCATGGACGATTCAGGGCATCCTCAGACAGATCAGAGACCTCATCTCCTTCGACAGAGACACAGTTTCACATATATACAGAGAGGGCAACCAGGTTGCAGATTCTTGCTTCAGAGGGTTGGGATCATCTACGTTATCAGGAGTATGGATCACCCGACCTACCTCGACGGATCAGGGCATTGGTGCAGATTGATAGACATGGATTGCCCAGCTTTAGAGGTTTGTAGTTTAGGTTTCATTTACTGCATTGATTTCATTGTAGATGGAAGTAATACTTCCATTTTTATTGCATTACAATTGTTCTTTTTCATCTATTTTTATTGTAAGGGAAGTAGTACTTCCTCATTTATTACTTTCTTTTCTCATGTAACCACGGTATTCCTCCGCCACAAGTGAGGGAATATTAATAAAAGCTCAGAGGTACCGCCCTCCGCCCTCTTTCAAAAAAAAAAACCCCTAACCCCTAAACCCTAAACCCTAGTACCAATTCATTACCACCCGGGTAAGGCCAACGTAGTCGCAGATGCCTTAAGCAGGAAGGTGGGATCCCAGTTAGCTGTTTTACCCACGGTGCAGGAACATTTGATAAAAGACTTTGAGAAACTGAGATTAGAAGTCATCACTCCGCCGACCCAGGCTGCTGGATTTTCTGGGTCCCAGTTTACCTGGACGAATGGAAGAGTCAGTAAGAGGTTGGACAGATTCCTGATTAATCCTATTGCTGCTGATTTTTGTAGACAATTTACTGTGACCCATCTTAATCGGACCTCTTCTGATCATTCCCTCCTCCTTCTTCATTGGACTTCTGAGGATGATTTCGGCCCGCGATCGTTTCGGTTCCTCAATGTGTGGACAAAACATCATGATTTCTCAACGTTTGTCTCTCAGAAGTGGTCACTCCCTACCCATCTGACGGGAATGGCTGCTCTTTGGGAGAACATCTTCAGGCTGAAACAGGGCTTACGATGGTGGAACCGACATGTTTTTGGAGATGTTTTCCAACGGGTTAGGGACGCTGAGGCTAGAGTTGATTAGGCTGAGACTGAGTTCGATAGTGATCCTATGCCGGAACATAGAGATTCACTTCATCGTTCACAGGCTAAATTAAACCTCACCCTAGCAATTGAAGAGGGTTTTTGGAAGCAAAGGCTAGTTCCCGTTGGGCGTACGAGGGAGACCGCAACACATGATATTTTCACTCTATGGTCCAAGGCAGAAGACTCAAGTCTCGTATCAAGAATATCACGAAGGAGACAGGGGAAGTTCTATCTACCCCTACTGACATACAGAGATCGGCAATCTCATTTTTTCAGGATTTACTTACTGCACCTTCACAGCCTTTGGACCCCATACGTCCTAATATCATACCCAAACTATTGACGGAGCTTGACAACATGGAACTCAACCGCCTGCCTTTGATCGACGAAGTGCGAGAGGCCATATTCAGTATTGACGCTGACAGTGTTGCTGGACCTGATGGATTTTCATCCTTATTTTATCAGCACTGTTGGGATATTATTAGAGATGATGTTTTTGATGCGGTCATCGATTTCTTTGAGGGAGGTCATTTGCCGGGAGGCTTTTCTGCCACGTCTATTATTTTACTCCCTAAGCGGGAGAATGCTTGTAAATGGACGGAATTCAGACCTATCAGCTTATGCACGGTCTTCAACAAACTTATCACTAAGCTGTTGAATACCAGATTGAGTTCATTACTGTCGCGTATCATCTCCCCCCCCCCTCCCACAGAGTGGTTTTGTTCTTGGTCGCCTCATTGGCAATAATGTATTACTGACTCAGGAGCTTTTACATACGTTGGACGATAAAGTGCCTGGAGGGAATGCTATGCTGAAACTGGACATGGCCAAAGCATATGATCGTCTCGATTGGGGATTCATCTACTCGATTCTTGCAGAGTTTGGTTTTGATTAGTTATGGATTGACAGGATTAGAAGGTGTATCTCGAAATGTCGTTTATCGGTCCTCTTGAATGGTCGTCCTTGTGGCTTCTTCTCATCCACACGTAGCCTCAGACAAGGAGATCCTATCTCCCCTTCTTTGTTCATTATAGCTGCTGAATACTTCTCTAGACTGCTTATCCAAAGGTTTCAGGCCTATCCCAGTATGCAGTATCGACATGGAGGTATGTCTATTGTTTCACATCTTGCCTTTGCAGACGACATCATTATATTTGCCAATGGCCAGAAAAAGTCTATCAAAAGGGTCCTTGACTGTTTGGAACACTACGAAGGAGTTTCTGGACAATTGGTAAACCGGGATAAGAGTGGTCTTATTCTGCCTAGGCGATCATCGGATATTCAGATACGTAGGCTAGTGATTCTGATCGGCTTTTCGCATCAGAGACAACCATTCACATACTTGGGAGTTCCTTTATTTAAAGGGGCTAAGAGGAGCTTCTTGTACGACGACCTAATTATGAAAGTCAGGAATAGGATTTCTGGATGGGTTTCACGTCTCCTATCGCCTGGTGGTAGGATTACCTTATTGAGATCCGTTCTATCATCCCTACCATTGTACCTCTTCCAGATTATGCGACCTCCTAAGGTCGTCTTGAAAAAGCCGGAGAGCATTTTTGCCCGATTTCTATGGGATTCGAAGGACCATGCACGTCGATTACATTGGCGGAGTTGGAAGTAGATATGTCAGCCCACTGATGAGGGGGGGTCTTGGCTTTAAACGATTACAGGATACGGTAGACACATGCTCTCTGAAATTGTGGTGGCAGTTTAGGTCTCAAGGTTCCCTGTGGGCCCAGTTCTTACTGAGCAAATACTGTAAAGGGACACATCCATCACTTGCAACTATTCCTCGTTCAGCCTCTCCTGTTTGGAAGAGACTGAAAAGATTTGGACCACGTGCTGAGCCACATATTGCATGGCATCTCGGTTTGGGGCAGATTTTCTTTTGGCATGACTGTTGGATGGGCGAGACTACATTGGCATCTCTCTTGCCTCACAGACAGCATACATCAGTCAGGGTGCAGGAATTCTTTGGAGATACTGGATGGGATTTTGGGAGATTACTGCAGATTCTTCCATCAGTTATGGCAGAACAGATTGCATCTTTTCCGCTTTGCCTTGATGCTTCGGATCACATTTTCTGGAGGGCCACATCCTATGGTAGATTTTCTACTAAATCAGCCTGGCAGTTGATCCGTACTAGCAAACCAGCTCAGGACTCATTTCGCTTATTATGGAACCCTGTCATACCTCCAACAATTTCTCTTTTCTGTTGGAGATTATGGCAGAACTTGATACCGGTGGATGTTATTATTCAGAGAAGGACTGGCATTCAATTGGCTTCTAAATGTCAATGTTGTTCTGCGATCGAGACCATCACTCACATCTTTACTGACAGCAGCATTTCAGAGCATGTATGGGAACATTTTGGGGATTTATTTCAAATCACTATGAGTCCAGGGGAAAGTGTTAGACAAAGATTCCTTCGTTGGAGGTACTCCGGACAGTTTACACGGAACGGGCATATTCGCATCATTATCCCTCTTTTGATTTTTTGGTTTATTTGGACCGAGAGAAATGATGCGAAGCACAAGAGCATTACCATGAGTTCGAGGCGTATCATATGGAGGGTCTATCGTATGATTTCATTCCTTCATACTGGTAGATTATTTCGACCGCTACATTGGCGGGATGATATACAGCTCGCTCCTCTTTTTGGTGTTTATTTGACCCTCCCTATAACTCCCCCTCCTATTATGGTTTGGTGGCGCACCCCATCTAATGGATCAGTCAAGATCAATACCGATGGTTGTGTCAAGGATGGATTTGCAAGTGGGGGAGGCATCATTAGGGACCACGCTGGGAACTGCATCAGTGCCTTCTCAGTATCGTATGGGCAGTGTTTGATCTTAGAAGCTGAACTGAGGGCTATTCGTGATGGTATTCTGCTAGCTAGAGATCTTGGACTATCAGACATTTGGGTTGAGGCAGACTCCAGTGTGGCTATTCACTGCATTCTTCGAGGTGGTGGTCCATGGAATATACAGCACATACTTCGACAGATTGTAGACGTTCTTTCATTCGACAGAGATACGATTTCCCATATCTTCAGAGAGGGGAATCAAGTTGCAGATGCACTTGCTACTGAGGGTTGGCACCAGCGCAGATACCAGGTATATGGACCTTCTGATCTACCACGACACATTAGGGCACTTCTCCAAATTGACAGGTATGGATTTCCCAGTATCAGAATCTGAACTTGAGATATTTTCTTTACATTTTGCATTTACTTCTTTCATTTGCCTTGTTTTTGTTTACTTTTAGCTCAAGTTTGTAAGGGAAGTAGTACTTCCTAGTTTACTGCGTTACTGCTTTACATTTTCATATTGTAAGGGAAGTAGTACTTTCGTATTTACTGCTTTACGTTACTTTCGCTATTCCTCTTCTACTGCTTTACGTTACTCATTTTGTAAGGGAAGTAGTACTTCCTTGTTTATTGCTTCTTTCGTTGTAAGGGAAGTAGTACTTCCTCTTTTACTGCTTTTCTTTACTTTTACTGTAAGGGAAGTAGTACTTCCTCATTTATTGTTTTGTTTTACTTCAGTTGTAACCACGGTATTCCTCCGCCACAAGTGAGGACATATTAATAAAACTCTCGGAGGTACCGCCCTCCTTCCACAAAAAAAAACCCTAAATCCTGAACCCTGAACCCTGAACCCTGACCCCTGACCCCTGACCCGGACCCCTGACCCCGAACCCTGAACCCGGAACCCTGAACCCTAAACCCAGAACCCTGAACCCTAAACCCCGAACCCTAAACCCCAAACCCCGAACCCCGAACTCTGAACCCCGACCCCTAAACCCTAGACCCTAAACCCTAAACCAAATGGTGTTTTTTGGTGTAGTGAAACCTAAACCCTAAACCCAAAAACCTTAAACCTTAGACCATAAACCCTAAAACTTTACCTAATTCTAATGAGATTCTAAGGAACAAGTATGTTGACTACATTGGAGGAGTTGGAAGGAGATTTGCCTTCCAAAAAATGAGGGCGGATTGGGCTTCACATTCTCTATGAAGCTTTGGCGGTTGTTTTGGACTCAGAGTTCTCTTTGGGCTCAATTCTTACTAGGAAAATATTGTATGGGGACTCATCCATCACTTGCAGCGGTTCCATACTCGGCTCCCCTACTTGGAAGAAGCTAAAGAGAGTTACGCCACACACCGAGCCACACATTACATGGCATCTTGGCGCGAGACAAATGTTCTTCTGGCACGATTGTTGGATGGGTGATGCTACCCTGGCATCCTTGTTTCCACACGGGTAGCATACATCTGAGAGGGTGCAGGATTACTTTGAGGGCACTGGGTGGGACTTTGGACAATTATTACAGGCGCTTCCACCCCTCATGACGGAGCAGATAGGGGCTATACCTTTATATACAAATGCCCCAAATCGCATTATTTAGCAGGATACATCAGCTGGTAGCTTCGCTACCAGTTCGACCTGGTAGTTAGTCCGTTCAGTTCGCCAGACTTAGGACTCGTATCGATTACTGTAGAGCTCCATTTTGCCTACCACCGTTTCATTCTTCTGTTGGAGACTTTGGCATGATCTCATTTCAGTACATGTGTTTATTCAAAAGAGGATTGGGTGTCAGTTGGCTTCTCGTTGTCAGTGTTATTTCAAGATTGAGACCATCGGTCATATTTTCACGGGAAACAGTATCTCCGACCAGGTACGACAGTACTTTGGGGATATTTTTCAGATACCTATGAGAGGAGGCCAGACAGAGGTTCCAGAGATGGCGATATTCTGGACAGCATGTTCGTTGTGGACACATTCGTACTATCATTCCTCTATTGATATTCTGGTTTCTATAGACCAAGAGAAATGACGCGAAGCATATAGGGATTCATATGGTGGCCAGACATATTATTTGGAAGGTCTACCGCATGATATCTTTTCTTCATATCAGAGGACTTTTTCGATTTGTGCACTGGCGATAAGATGTCACACTTGCACCCCTATTTGGTGTTTCTATGACTCTCTTTCTCCCACCACCACCTATTATGGTTGTTTGGAACACTCCACCAGTGGGATCTTATAAGATCAACATTGATGGATGCGTCAAAGAGGGATTTACGAGTGACAGATGCATTCTCTGATATGTCTGAGAATGCCCTGATTCGTCCATGGTCCTTCGCCTTGGTGATGCAGTGAATAGCCATGGTGGAATCTACTTCAACCCAAATAACTGATATCCCAAGTCCTCTGACCAATAGAATCTCATCTAGTATAGCTCTAAACTATGAAATTTAACAAAATGAGTCATACAATTAATGACAAAGTGTGGCTCAACTCAATAGATCAACAGACTCCAATGTTGCTCAACTCATGTGCTATTTAATAAGGAAAAGGTGACAAAATATATGAGTTTGTAACTTAGTGAGTGGCTAGTTTGCAAATAAGTATACTTTTTCTATTTTTACATAATTACTGTAAAGCTTCATTTACTCTTTTATAACTTTAAGAAATTTAGAAGTTTGGTAATAACTTTTAAAATTGAAACATGATAGAATCATAAAATCCTTTGTTCTTTATTGAAAATAAACAACTATAAAGTATAACGAATATAAATAAGCTGATATCCATGAAAATCTATGAAATACTGTCGTTACTCAATACTATAAGTTGGAATCTTTATTCTATGAACTGAATAAACTTATTCTATAATCTGAAATCTGATAAGCTATAGTAATATTGGAAAATCACACAAAAAAGATACCCAAAATAACAATACTCATGCATCGTTTAATACCGATATAACATGGTCATACATTATGAAAACACATTCACAATAGTACAGAGCGGATAAAATCATCATAATTGTCATACATTGTGGAAACACATTTACAACAGTGTAAAGCATGTAAAATAATCATATAGGGTCATACATTGTGGAAACACATTCATAGACTATAGTAAAATTAGATGTATACTTTTTGATGGTTTTAAAAATAACTTTAGATATGTTGAAATATTTTATACTAATATTCCAAGCCAATGAAATAGTTTAATTGAACTAAATTTAACTTCCAGAAGAATTGCTTATTTTAAAAAAGTAACTTTATTCTGAAAATTATGTTTTCTAAATCAATCATCTAAAATAAATAACTTTTACAGCTTATTTGATTTACTATAAGAAATATATTAACAATTATTTCATATAAGCTTGAGAACTAATATAATATAAATAAGTGCTTATTTAAAAAAAATAGATATACACTCACTCAATACAAGTTATAGGCTAGGATGACCGATAGGCTTTTCCAATCTCTTCTTCACCACCTGAAATATAATGTAAAATAATCAATTTAACTACTATCATTCTATGTAGCTCCGAATATTAATAATCAAATACTAAAACTAAATCTTTGAATTTACATTGCATTGATTTCTTTTAAATCTTCATATTAAAAAAGTTTCGAAAACCAATTTGTCCCCATCTTAGTTAGTTATTATTGGGCTATCAATTGGTATCAGAGTAAGATGCTCACTTTGATACAAAGATTTTAGAGTAATGGCTAACCATAATCACCAAAATCTTGAGGGGCATTCTATAACCCATCATCCTTTCTTTAGTTGATCTCATTACCATTGGAATGTTAAGATGACAATATATGTTCACTCAATAGATTATACATTTGGAAAGTTATTGAATTTGGTACTTATGAGCCTACAAAAGTTATGAAGGTTGATGGTAAATCAAATTAGATCATTTGAAAACCTAGAAAGAAGTACGATGAAAAAGATAAATGAAAATTATCTTTGAATGCTAGAACCAAAAATTTACTTTATTGTGTTTTAGATAAAAATAAATTTAATCGTATTAATATATGGATCCCACTTATGATATTTTGCGTGCTTTAGAAGTCACTCATATGGTACTAATGAAGTGAATGAAATGAAGATCAATCATTTTATTAAAGATTTTGAAAATTTAGTTACGAAACAAAATGAACCATTGTTCAA
This sequence comes from Fraxinus americana, assembly GCA_035079005.1. Classification (NCBI taxonomy): domain Eukaryota; kingdom Viridiplantae; phylum Streptophyta; class Magnoliopsida; order Lamiales; family Oleaceae; genus Fraxinus; species Fraxinus americana. The sequence continues at coordinate 37,371,367 of CM068715.1, read as the reverse complement.
ATTAAATCATTTGAAAACCTAGAGAGAAGTACGATGAAAAAGATAAATGAAAATTATCTTTGAATGCTAGAACCAAAAATTTACTTTATTGTGTTTTAGATAAAAATAAATTTAATCATATTAATACATGGATCCCACTTATGATATTTTGCATGCTTTAGAAGGCACTCATATGGTACTAATGAAGTGAAAGAAACTAAGATCAATAATTTAATTAAAGATTTTGAAAATTTCTTTAAGAAACAAAATAAACCATTGTTGATATGATTACTAATTTTACAGATAAATGGTCTTAAAGCTTTTCATCGAAATTTTACTAACAGTGAGCTTGTAAGTAAAATTCTTAGATCCTTTTCAGAAGATTGGAGCTCATTGAGGATATTGGTAAAAAAAACTAAAGATATCAACACATATCCATTAGTGGAGCTCTATGGAATATTGATGACATATGAGTTAAATCACGTCCAGGTGAAAGAGAAAACAAGGAAAAGCAAAGAAGAGGAAATGAAGGAGCCTCCTAAGCGTTAAATTGCTTCGAAGATGGCAATTGATGAAGACGCTACAAGGAAAACATAAATGATAAAGAACTTGATGACCTAGCTCTTCTTGTCAAAAAAATGGAGGAATTTTCGCAACAATATTGGTTCCAAAAGAGAGAGATGAAAAGGGTGAAGAAAAAAAATAAATAAATAAAAAATTGTTTATTGTGATTTTGACAAACCCGGTTACAAAAGAAACGAATATCCCAACAAAAAGAGATTCATTAAAAAAATATCACTCCAAACAACATGAGATAAGAACGATAATGATAACCATGAAGAAGATAACGTCGAGAGGAAGTTATCAACATGTGTTTCATGGCTATTGAAAATGATGAAACGCAAATGCCAATACTTTATATGATTAATTATTTACCTCATATGATGAACTTACTAAAATTTTGAAAAACTTGCTCTCAAACATACTTCTCTCAAAAATAAAAACTATTTATTGAAAAATGAGGTAAAGAAACTTTTGGAAACACAAAAAGGATCTTGAAAAAGAAAAAGCTGATCACAATTCTTTAACTAAAGAGAACTCCTTTTTTGAATAAAAGATTATAGATTTGACTAAATTTATTCTTAAATTTACATGAGGCAAGAAAAATTTCGACTTGATGCTTAGTGAACAAAAGTGTGTTTTCAACGAAAGAAAAATTTGATACAAACGTTTCTTGAAATAAAAATCTCTCAAAAGTTTCTTTGTTAAAGCCTCTATGTCCCTTCTCCAAATGTTATTTGTAGCTTTTATATCAAAAATGGACATGTAGCTTTTACATATACAATCAAAAAAGAGGTTACACTTTGAAAGCAAACAAAAATGGATTCAAAAGTCCACAAACACTAACTACCAAATACCCAAATTTGTATGGGTAACAAAGATCAAAAAATAAATTATGTTTTATAGGTATCAAAGAAAATAAAGAGCAAATGATTCTTGGATAGTGGATGCTCAAAACACATAATCTGATATCAAACTTTGTTATCAAGCTTCAAAAAGAAGGTGTTCGTGTTACTTTTCAAAAAAAGGGCGGTCATATTACTTTTGGAGATAATGCCAAAGGGAAAATCATTGGCATTAAAAATATTAAAATGATTCGTCTCCTTCTATTGAAAATGTTATATAAATTGATAACCTCAAACATAATTTTCTTAGCATTAGTCAATTATGTGATAAATGTTATCATATCAAATTTGATTCTTTTAAATCTCTTATTGATGATACTACATCAAAAGAGGTAATATTTATAGGAAGCCTAAATAAGGAAGTTTATGTCATAAACATTGAATTTTAAAGTGGAGAAAAATGTTTATCAAGTTTGAAAGACGATATTTGGTTGTGGTATAGAAGATTAGGTCATGTTAGCACGGACCTACTTTCAAAAAAATTCAAAAATTATTTTGCTAATAGTTCACGAAATTTGAAATTTGAAAAAAATAAAATTTATGATGCATGTCAATTTAGAAAACAAGTAAAGAATTCTTTCAAACTTAGCAACATTCTTCAACTATAAAACATTTACAACTTCTCCATATGGATTTTTTTGTACTATATAGAACCGCAAGCTTAAGTGATAAATATTATACATTCGTCATTGTCGATGATTTTCTAGATTTACTTAGATTATATTTTTGAACCTAAAGGATGACGTTTTGGACGTATTTAAAAATTTGGTAAAAATGTTCAAAATGAAAAGGAATACACTATTACTACCATTAGAAGTCATCATGGAGAATGATAAGTGTTAAATTTACAATTATCTAAGCTCTTGTTAGTATTATTATGAAATTGATACTTATTATTTATATTTTTTACTATGTTAGGGAACAACCCGAGATCGGAGAAAATATTGATCAAAATGGCTGAAAGGCTCATTGAAGCAGAAATTCTTTTGAAGTTGAGGCAAGTTCACAATTGAATTGGCCGAGGCTAAAAGGCTTATTGAAGCTAAAATTCTTTTGAGACCCTCGGTGCTGAAGTGAGGAGGCTCAATACCAAAGCTGAATTGTCAATTCATTAATGTGGATGTTGGTGCACGTGATTTGACGATTTTTCTTGTTTCCAAGATGGGATAGATGTATCTAAACAACTTTCAATACATGTATGGCCGTTGCATTAAATGTACAATAATGGCCAATTATGACCATGCGTAATTTATGGAGAGTGCTTACACACTGAGGCCAATGCGTGAAACCCACTAATTAATCTAAGGCGTTGATGCCATAAACCGTTCGAATTCTACTATTCGAATTGAACGCAAATTTGGACGTCTCTGATTAGATGTGGCTTGATCCAATGGTTGGGAGGTCGGAGGAGTGGTATAGTATGAGTTAGGAGCCTATAGACTATGAGGTAGATTGGGGGCTGCAAAAATTCCATCTTCTATAACCTCTTCCAAATTAGCCAAACTTAGGAAAACATATTGCATTCTCCATTACGTAGAATTGATAGTTCCCGAGGCCCATGAACGAGCCTGCTTTCCAAGGCAAGGCTGTGTGGCCACTAGTGAATTCCAGTTGAAGGCAGGAGTGCATCTGCCTCTGCACCCCTTCTTTAGGGCAGTGCTGAGGACCTTCATGTTGTTGACCAGCCAGATTTTGCAAAATGGGTGAAGCTAGTTAGTTGTAGCCTACTTTCTCTAGATGGAGGTTTCTTTAGGCGAGGACATGCCTCTGCATGTCTTCTAAATAATTTTTCAAACTCGAATCGTTGGGAAGGACGACTCCAGGGGGTGGTACTACATTACCCCTTAGGGGGCTCACGCTCCCTTTGTAGTAGGGTTCCCCTCCTCCATGAAAGGATGGAAAGAGTCCTGATTCTGGGTTAGGGATAGGTGATAGATGGTTGAGGGAGACGACGTCCCAGCATGTACTGTGCCGACCCAGTACTACAAAGTGCGTGAGTGCATCGTCTTTCAACTTTTTAATTTATGCCCAACTTCTTGGTACTAATTTCTATTGTTTTGTTTGTTTGCAGATTCTGTTTCCACATATAAGCTCCACAAAGCTGAGTGGGACGTGATCGAAGATAAATACAAGCGATCTCTGAAGCTCAAAAACTTTACCCACCTCCTTGAATGAAGCCGCTATTTCCTGGACTTCGGACTGATGGCCTCCAAAGGTGAAAGGCCCCTTTACTTCTGTTGAGTTTATATTCATTCTTGCTAACAGTTTATATTCATTCTTGCAATTTCCAACTTTTTCCTTCACATTGGCAGATAAATTTGCCAAGAATGAGTATCCAGTATCTGACCACTGCCATTATTGGCACCAAAGCTCTGAAGCCCTCCTCCTCCAGGGCTAAGCAAGTGAGGTCGAGGCTGGAACGCCTCAGTAAAGACCAATCTAATAAATGGGGAAAGAGAAAGCTTCCAAAAAGGCTCAGATGGCTGCTGAGAGGGGCAAATGGAAGGTGGAAGAGCCTCCGAAGAAACATAAGCTCATCCACACAAGTGGGGGTTCATCCAATTTTTGGACCACTATGTCCTATTTTGAAAAATGGGATTTTCAGCAGCCAATGATCCTTCAATCTTCAATGAAAGATGCTCTAGTGGAACAGGCTTGAAAGGCCAATGAAGAGGCCTAGAAGGAAACACCTTCAGCTTTTGAGGCATCTAAAAAGGGGCAGGCAGATAGGACCCCAGGGAAGTCTGGGAGGGACAATCGAATCTCCTCGACAGTTCTGGAGAGTCCGAGGCGCCACAAAAAATAGAAGATGAGGCTAAGCTAGGTTCTACCTTAACTGAGATCAAGGCTTTTAATAAGGAGGTGCATGAGTCCCAGTGTGAAGTGGCCTCTCTCACTAAGAAGGTCGAGACCTCCGACACTCACCAGAAACTAATTGTCGAGGCCCTAGAAAAGGTAAACTTGGAGCTTACTGGTTGCAGAGTTGCAAATCAGTTCATGGAAGAACAAGTGCAATACTACACGAATGAGGTAAAGATACTTGAAGGTGAAGCTCAGCAGGCTGGTGAGGTGGCGATGAAAAACTACATTGCCAACTTTCACTTGTTGACAGCTTTAACTTGATCGTTTGGTTAAAGGTGGTAAGGTACTGAGAAGTGTTTCTTGATTCTTAACTCTTCGCATAGATCCCTAACCTTTTAATTATCAAATTTTCTACCATTATCAAGTACAATTCAGTGGGGAATGTCGAATGGCATATGATTTTCTTCTAGAGAAATTTGGAAGTTTTAACTTCTGTAATTTTAGCCAAGCGTTCAACTTCTACCCATTTTGTGAAGTAATCAATGACTACAATAGCATAGTTTGCATTGATTTTTCCTTTTGGCATGGAACCTATGAGATCAATCTCTCATTTGGTGAATGGCCAAGGGCAAGATACAACAGTAAGTTCTTGGTATGACTATCTCTATACGTTTTAGAAGCACTATTACTTGTTGCGCTTGTGCACAAATTGAAGTCTATCATTTTTTTAGGTAGGCTAGTAGTATCATTGCCTAAGCATTTTCTGTACAAGTGCAGGTCCTCTAGAGTGATTACCACAAAAAGAAGGGTGAAGAGAAGCCTATCATGTATAGAACATCATCTTGGAGGATAAAGTGTGTAGCTCGTCTTCTAAGCTTGTGCACTTCTTCTTTGTTTTCAGATAAGACCTGATCTTTGAGGAGGCAATAATTGGTTGAATCCATGATCGGGTCCCTTCAATCCGCATCATTTTTTTCCCTTTTGATATGGAGGGTCTAGCAACATGTTCAATGGACATTATCCTAAGCATCTCAATGTTCTTACTGCTGCCAATTTTGATAGGCCATCGATAAGGGTGCTCTTACTGATGCCAATTTGTGCCAACTCCAACTTTTCGAAATGTGGGAAAAGATCCATGACATGTTTGAGGTATGTCGTCACGCCTTTGTCCCTTGCAGTGAAGTTTCCATTGACTTGGCTTACCATTAGCTAGGAGTCGCAACTGATGAGGAGCATCTTTACTTGCATCTTCTTAACCTATCTGAGGGCAACTAAGGCTGCCTCATATTTAGTAACATTATTGGAGGCAATCTAAATCTCACCACACAATTGAGTTAATAGCCTTTTGAAGCAGCCGCTTGAGTGGAAAATTAATTAGCTCATGTATGCTATGGGTCTGAAAGTATGGCCTCAACTTTCTGAAAGCGGTGACAAGGGAGAATGAGAGCTTATCCATATTTGGGTAATAGGCCTTTAGTTGTAGGAAAGCTTTTTTTACATAGTAGATAGGCAATTGTAGATTGCCTTCTTCTCTCATAAAAACTGAGTTGATGGCCTTTTCAGATACAGCCATATAAAATAATCAGGGCTCATCAACCTTTGGTTTGGAGAGGATGGTGCTTCTTCAGCTCTTGGAAAGCCTCTTCACTCTGCTCTATCCACTTGAACTTCTTTTTTCCTTTGAGAATTTTGAAGAGTGAAGGCATTTATTAGTGGTTTTTGAGATGAAGTGACTCAGGGCTATCACTCGCCTACTAAGGCTCTGCACTTTTGGTTTTTTTTTTTGGAAACCTCATCTCTATTTCTACCTTGATCTTTACAGGGTTGGCCTCAATACCTCTTTGATTAACCATGTAACTTAGGAACTTTTCGAAAACGATATCAAATGCGTACTTAAGGAAGTTTAACCACATCATGCACCTTCTTAGAATTTGGAAAGTAGCATCTAAGTGCTTGACATGGTCCTTCATCTTTAGACAATTTACTAGCATGTCATCTACATATACCTCTATGGTTTTGTCAAGGAGGTTAGCAAACGTCTTGTTGACGAACCATTGATAGGTGACACCGACATTTTTAACCCGAATAGGATCACCTTATAGTAATAAGGACCTATACAACGATGAAAGAGGTGTTCTCCTCATCTGCGGGATGCATGGGGATCTGATTGTAACTTGAAAAAGCATCCACGAAGCTTAACAACTCATGTCTCACGGTGGAATCCACAAGTTGGCCCATCCTGGAAGGAAAAAATTGTCCTTTGGTCAAGCTTGGTTGAAGTTGAAGAAGTCTATGTAAACCATCAATTTGCCATTGTATTTTTTTACAATAACAAGATTAGATATGCAATTAAGATATGTGGCTTCTTTGATGAAGCTATTGGTTATCAGCTTTTCCACCTCTTCCTTTAGGGCCTCATACCTCTCCGGGCTGAGAGTTCTTCTCTTTTGTCTATCAAGGCAACTTTAGGATCATTCTTGAGATGGTGTCAAATGAACTTGGGATTAGTCTACAATGTCCTCATGACTCTAAACAAAGACATACATATTCTTACATAAGAAGCTTTTGAGCTTCTCCTTAGCTTCTAAACTTATAGTACTTTGGTAGGATCTTGAGGGTCTACCAGAAAGCTCTCTAGTTCTTTTCCTTGTTCAAGGGTCTATCTTTCTTTAGGTGTATCAAGCATTTTGGTATCAAGCAACACCATGTTATCTAGGTGGATTCTCCTATGGATGGCAATTTTCTCTCCTATGCTCATGGAGAATTATTTTGCTTCGTGGTTACGTTACATCTCTACACTCACCAGTATCATAAACATGAACTCAATGGAAAGTGCAACAGGGCCGCTCACTATAATGGGTCCTGTTTCTAGGTACGTTGTCTATTCATCTACGTCTTTTTGGTAGATGGTTCTCTTTGGGATAGCTATTGGCCCTACATAGGTTAAGTTTGGTACGACGTTCAAGGTTACTGTGGCTAAGGCGTTCCAAAGTAAAAGCAATTATATGCCCAGTTTGAGTTCACTATTACGATGATCAATCATCCCTCCAAAATAGGATGTTCATATTGAGGCCCTTCATTTAGGGCAGAGAGAGCTTCTCTATTAGTGACATTTTCATAATAGGTCATTTACTCCCTTCATATATAGGAATCTTTGGAGATACAAAGTGGCTGGGCATACGTGCACTTTGGAGCTCCTAGAAGAAGGAGAGTTTACCATCATCATCATCTAGCTCATAGGACTTACATGGTCTATCGGAGTCTTTCAGGTCGACCTGGTATCGAGGTAGTTGGAAAGGCCCAATTGATCCCTTATGGCCTCATCTGTCCTCTTAAGTGGGAGAACATCTTGTGTCCCCATGGCTTTGCACATACTTATGTGGCCTCCTAATGGAAAGTGGTTGAGGTGACCTATTTCTAGGCCTCAATGGTGGCTGAGGTAACCTATTTTTAGGTTCCATCAGGTTGATCCTACTGAAGACAATGGGGGATCTATGAGATCTATGCTCTTGTTCGTATTTGGGAGAAAAGTTATATTATCTATTGAACAGGTTGTTCTAGGGTCAGTATAATGCATAATTTGTTGATACATCCACTCCTGCTTCTCTTTCATGGGGGTTGACATCTCTCTTATGCCTGTGCGATCTCTTTGACTTTAGACTTCTTCTTCTTCTTGGTAGAAGAAGCCTAGTTGGGGTATATATTGGGGGCATTTGAAGACCCACATACCTTGCATTTGGAAGAGGAGCTCTTGCATAAGGGCATTTTGTTGGGTGATGCTACTCATATTGGTGGCCATACCACCATTTTCTTGTAAGGTGTGCAACAACCCTTCCACCTCAACAACGTTGGTGGTAAGGTCGATGAATGACATTAGTCCAGAAGACCTTTTCTTTAGAGACCTCTCTTGCTCTCCTTGGATTTGCGTCTTCGTCACTAGCACTTATTTTGAATGGACGCCTCTTCTCTTCAAAGGGGGTCTTTTAAGTTGATTTTTATCTCAAAATACTCATTTTTAAAGAATATATACACCTGAATAATACATCAAATCTTATTTCTTTAAAGTTTCTACTTGTTCTTTATCCAAGAAAAAAACCTTTCTTTAAAGGGAAAGTTGAAACACTTTTTTTGATAAGCATTTTCCACGAAGTTACTCGTGATTGATAGTGTGGTTTCCCATCGATGGCATCAATTTGTTGATCTCAATTTTTGTAGTGGTCACATGGTCAACATATTCGGTTCCTCTCACATCCATGTAAACATTGTTCTTGCACATTTGGACAAATTGTAAGTTCAACATGCCCTTCTTCAAATGTGGAGGAGGATTGAGAGAAAAGTTATAGCTTTGAGATTCTAAACTTGTATTACCTTCAAATGATACTAAGCCCATGTTTGACACACATTCTCTAAAAATATATTCTTCCAAAACTCATTTTCAACAACACATTCTTCAATATAATAATATTTTTTTATCGCATCAATAATTTTTCTTTACTTTTTAACCACATATTTCTTATCATATCTCTATTTAAAATACATTTTTCCTTAAAAATATCCATCAATTACACTCTAAATGTGAGTTTTTATATTAGTAAAGGAGAAATGATAATCGTTGGATGAAGTGACACATGACCTCATCTTGATTGGTGAGGTCTTCTCCTATGTGTCACTCCATCTAACTAGGCTGACATGCATTTAATACTTCTGACAAGTAGTCACTCTAAAGTCATTCCCATTTTATAAAAAGGTGGCTCAAACACGGCCTAAGTAGGATTTGTCTAATTGAAAATTGAAACTCTAAAAAATATTATAATTCTTATATTTCGAAAACTTGAAAATTTTATAATTGACTAATGATACGAATTATTATATAAATATAGTATTTTATAATTTTAGATCTTTGATATGTATTATTTTAATTATTAAATGATTTTAAAAATAATTAAAAATTAAAATAATATTAAAAATAAGAAAACGTTTTTTTGTGCCTAAACTTGCTTAAACTCGTAAAGCTTGAAGTTTCCACTCCACGCTTAATCATGTTTTACGCTTTTTAGAAAACTGAGCATAACAAGTATGACCAATCGTGTTTCTAAAAAATAAAATAATAATAAATGAAATGTGAATTGTCTTTTGGCATTCCCCGTAAAAATAGTATTGGAGTTAACAAGTATGACCAATCGTATTTCTAAAAAAGAAAAAAATAATAAATGAAAAAAAAAAGAAATGTGAATTGTCTTTTGGCTTTCAACGTGAAAATAGTATCGGAGTTACAGTTGGATAGGCTAACTTTTCAATCTCAACATAAATGCTAATTGCAAGAAAGAAACCTGCAATGAAAAGGGGGGATAGCGGGGGAAATAAGGAAAAAGATTTGAAATGAAATTTACCCCTCAAATATTCAAAAGGACAGTGCACCAAATACGCGGAAATCTTATATCTCAGCACACTACTGCTCAATACTCTCCACTAGTATCAGATTATCAGTATTTTACAATAGAGCGAATGTAATTGTTCATTCATTCAAGAAACCCTCAGATCTTCCCAATTTTTCTCTACAATTTTTTATTCTTATTGTTGTGCTATTACTCGATTATATCCATTTCCCACCCTAAATACTACTTCCTTTTCTCATTGCACAAGGTCTATATATTTTCGATTCAAGGGAGAAAAAAAGAATAAGGATAAACGGAGAGTCAGAGACTGATTCTTGGAACAAAGGTAATATCTTTTTAGCAAAAATATGCTTCCAGTTTTCCATTTTTCAGTTTTAGTGTAGTTTCAAGATTTTACTCATCTGAGGTCCATTTCTTGGATCCTGAAAAACGACCCTTGTTGCCGATTTTCTGACTTGTTCTTAGGCACGACCTAATTGTTATACTGGAGTTAAATTGAGTTTGGTATGTTTCCTTATTTCCATTCCAATAATATGATTTCTTTTAAGGTTTTCAAATGTATACCCAATGTAATCTTTAGTAGTCTGGTGTGATGATTTCAGTTTATTGACTAATTTTCACAGAGATTTGGATTACAAATTATGGGAAGGAGTCTAAGCCCAATTCTTCGGAAGGAGTTAGAGAATCTCGACAAGGATGCTGACAGTAGAAGATCAGCCATGAAAGCGTTGAAATCATTTGTGAAAGACTTGGATTCCAAAGCAATACCTCTGTTTCTTGCTCATGTTTCTGAAACTAAAGAAAATGGGACATCGTCTGGCGAGTATACAATTTCACTGTACGAAGTTCTTGCTCGTGTCCATGGACCCAATATAGTCCCTCAAATAGATAACATCATGACTACTATTATCAAGACATTGTCATCAAGTGCAGGATCCTTTGCTCTTCACCAAGCTTGCTCAAAGGTTGTTCCAGCCATTGCAAGGTATGCAATGGACCCAACAACAGCAGAGGACAAGAAGAGATACATCATCCACTCTCTGTGTAAACCCCTATCGAATTGTCTTTTGGGTAGCCAAGAGAATCTATCTTCTGGAGCTGCCCTTTGCTTACAGGCACTTGTGGAATCTGATAATTGGCGATTTGCTTCAAATGAGATGGTGAATGAGGTCTGTCAGAGAGTTGCGGGGGCTTTGGAAAAACATGCACAGGCCAATTCACATATGGCCTTAGCGACAGCTTTGGCCAAACACAATAGCTTGACTGTCGAAGCTTATTCAAGACTGTTGATAATGTCAGGATTGCAAATCCTGAATTCTGGTTTTGTAGAGGGAAACTCTCAAAAACAGTTCTCAGCCATTCATATGGTGAGTTCTCTGATGAGATGTCTGGACCCCAAGAGTATATTCTCTGAATTGGATTTGATAATTAAGGAGATGGAGAAGTGCCAGTCTGATCGAATGCCCTTTGTAACTGGGGCTGCTTTTGAAGCACTGCAAACAGCAAAAAGACTATGGGTTGAGAAAGGCTCGAAGCTTGAGAAGGATGTGGGATCAATCACTGGTTCAAATTTTGAAAAAAGAGAGAACATCAGGAGGAGGAATGTGGCCGGTTCCGGAGGACAATCGCCTCTCACTGCATCACCTGAATCACAAACTGTTGATTCTGCTTTTGAATATGATTATTTTATGGAATCGCCCATTTCAATGAATCAAGACCCTCAACTCGGGTCTCATGATCATAGGAGTGTGAACCGTAAACTTTGGCAAAGGCATGAGAATGGTGGCTTAGATGTATCTCTTAAAGATGGAATATTTTCAGAGATAATTCCAAGACGTGCCATTATAAACTCTGAGCATGGTGAATTTTCAGATAACCATGGAGATTATTCTGATATTTTTGCAGGGTTCGTGCCAGGAAGTGTGGAGAATGGATTTATTAGAAGCTCCGCTCCCAGTCCTCAGGTGAGTTTTTCATTTTCAACGGCTACTAAAATACTTGTTTGAATTAGATTTCATGGAGAACCTTAATTTGCTATAACATTTGAAAAATAGAAAAAGCATAGTCTCTGAAGCAAATTTAGCAAAAAATTTAAAGATATTTTATTTTAGGCTCTAGTGCAACTGTTTGTTTGAATTTTGAACAGTATGTCATGCATCCACCTTCCAGAAGTTACACACTTCTATTTAGCAAGAATGCAAATTCAATTGTTTGCATATTCTCTAGCATTTGGAATTACATTTAGATGGAAACTTTAGAACTATTCTAATAGTCTGATTTAATGCCTTCTTATAATGCACATATCACCTTTTTTCATGCTTCAGAGATCACGGTCTCACATCAATATTGATAGTGTGAAGATCTTTTCCACTCCAAGAAAGCTCATTCGTTCACTTCAGGATCCAAATGGCATGACCTCAGACTTCTCTGAGAAACAAACCAGAAGGTTTGGAAGTCCATTCTCGAGTAAATTTGAGTGGACTCCTACATCAAAGCATGTACAAGATGGCCATGCTCATGGCATGAACTGTTACATCGAAAAGGGCAAAAATTTCTCTCCCGATGGGGAACAGTTTCATGGTAAATCAGAATCGGTATCTTCAACAGGAGATGTGCTTCTTGATGCGGATTCACAAATGTCCCAAGAGGTAGTTTGTGGAAATCAAACTGGATATCAGAGTGCCAACATTCTAAAAGGTCAAAGAAAATCTGGTGGCGGCATCGTGGGATGTCTTCTTTTAGTTCTATTTGCAATATTTTTATTTTTGTTGGTGTTTAATAATCAGGACAATAGCTCTGTTCTTGTTCCCACCTAAAATGACTTTGCTGAAGTTAATGATTTGATCAATTTCAAAAACCTTGGATCATAGTTTGAGATGCTACACACAAGATTTATGTACTTCAGAAATTTATATCATATTGACTTGAACTTGAGATATTCTGTTTGGTAGGATATTTGTTGTTCCAGTAGTCCAGTTTTTTCTCCCTATTGCAAAAGTTCTGTAGATTCTACCTATGTAAGAAAGCTAAAATTTCAAGATATTTGGTTCAAGTGCAAATTTTGCATCTAGATTTTTCTTATTTCTTCAATAGAAGATTCTACCTATTGTGTGTTTCGTGATGGTTGGTTGATACTTTTTTTCATGACGTACATTTGCTTTGTTAGTGAAGACTCAACATAGAACACAATGAATGATTGAAAACATTTTGCATCAAAATAATATAAAGAGTACCATCTTTAGGACTGTCAATGAATTGGATTCTAATTCGACTCTAACGCATTAATGGGAGATGGATTTAGAGTCTCAATCCAATAATTCGATCAAAATTCGAATTTGATAATTCGTTAATTAAATGGATTAAATATGAATATAGGTCAATTCGATTTGATAACAATTCGATCCGATTTATTATAAATAATTGTGTCGGTAAAATATTTTTATGACATATTATTTGTCACTAAAATAAATAAATTTAGAATAAAAAAGTAATTAAAATCAAAACATAAAAAGTTGAAAAATTTATAATTATTAAACCTGTTTAAGAATTGGAAATTTTGAAGGAAAAAAAAGTTGATTTCAACCAATGTTATAAAACCTGATTCGGGCATCGACTCGAAAAATGAAGATGGTCAAGGGCCAAATCGGTATCGAACCAGTTGTCAAATTGAATAAATAACTATACACATAAATGTAAAATATTATAAAATCAATAGATTTTTTTTTTTAATTTTAGTTCACTAATTTAAAGTAAATAAATATCGATATTCTTCTCAATTAAATTTATTATTGTAATTTATTTTACAACTTCCAAAATTAATAATTAATTCGTAACAATTAATTTGATTTGTTAATGAAAATAATGAAATAAATATTTATATTTTGAATTGAAATTCAATTTTACCTTATCCCACATCGAATGTCAATAGAAAATTAGAAGATGATCTCTCCTTTAAAAAGGAATATCATGATGGTAGAAGTCACTATTGGGCTTGCTAGTAAAAACGGGTGGGGCCGGGCCTCAAGTTAGTTCAAAATTGATTTTTTTTTTTCCTAATTTTTATTAATTTAGGATTAGATTATCGAATCGGATATCCGATAATATAGCAAATCGGATATGGATTTAATAATCAAATATCTGTTGGATTATCGGATCGGATCGGATATAAGCATATCTGATTCATATCCGATTCATTTACAGCCCTACCCACGGGCCTCTGCCCTGAACGGGAAGGGGATTACCCGTTTAATTGGGTATTCAACTTGGAGATGAAAAAGGTAACTTTGCCCCTGGGGAGGGTACAGGTAACCGATGCCATATCTTGCCCTGTTTAATTTTTTAAAATTTTTTTTTAGAATTCAATATTTTAAATGAAAAAATTCACGAAATTTCATTAATTCTAATAGAAAATGGCAAAAAATATTATTTTTTTAAAAAATGATAAACAATAAAAGTCTTATTTTACCAAGTACGTTTGAATAATTTAATTTTTAAAAATAAATAAAGATTAAAAAATATATTATTGTCTCACTTTAATGAATAAGGGCAATAAAGTGAATTATAAAAAACTTTAAAAAAAAAAATTAAACAGGATAGAAAACGAGGGGGGAAATTGCCTGGCGGGGCGGGAGAGATTGCCTCGACCCACCCCATTGTCATCCTTAACCATCTTGCTGGGGTATGATAGATTTGGAATGGCCTCTAATTTGTTTGCTCTAATTTTGCATTGGCCTCTAATTTGTTTGCTCTTGGAATCCCGGTTGTAGATTGATGTTGAGAACTGTATTGGTATTAATAAGATTTAACCCTAAACTTGAATATCTTGTGGAAAATTATGTAGGATTCTCATAATATTTCCAAGCTGAAGACTTCATCGAACTTAAATGGAAGAGAAAAAACATGTTACATCCACACAAATTGAAAGAAATTACCCTATTTTTTAAAAAAAGAAAAACAAAAACAAAAAACAAAATTGGACATGGAGAAGGCTATGCTTGCATTACAGAAATTGGGATTGTGTAGATGCTGTCCTCTCCATTCACTTAGTGAGTTTAAGCTTATGGGTTGTAGCAGGGCTGCTTGCCCTTGGCATATATAAGAATATTTGCTGTAGCATTTGTGTCTTGACCCAAGACTGAACATGTAAAGTTCATTGAACCCATCTCTTCTCACTACCACGGAGTTTCTCGTACCATGTTCGCTCAAAAGGGATAAGTGTTAAAGATAGTAAACGGTTCATTATAGATTGCATGTCAGGAAAATGTTAACACTTGGCTACATGTAGGTATATTCTTGATCATTTTTATATGCTATTTATATGAACAAATGGCTTTGCTACATATATAGGAGAGAGCAGCACGTCCAATTTCCTTGTAATATGTTTTCCTTATTGGGATTAAGGCAGTAAATCAATAAGAACGGGCAAAATTCTTCAGTGCGAGGTAGGAATTGAACAAGATAGTGAGGCACCACAGTGAGAATCCGAAGGGAAAATGTTAAAATTTGCTTATCAAGGTTCACTGGTATAAATTGATCGTTTTGATTTCTCGCAAGTGAACGCGATAGTGAACAAGTAATAAAGTAATGAATAGAGTGTTGAACTCACGAGAACTATGTGTTTGACCGAGTTAAAATTAATTGCAACTTTAATCGAATAACAAACAAATTTTGTGATTTTTTCTATATTAATCTCTAAATTATCAATTAAACTAGCGAAAGTAAGTAAATGTGTTTTTCAAATATGTGAGATCCATTATTGAGATGTCGAATTCTCTTTGTTATTCCATTTTTAGTGTAACAATTAAAATGACAATTTGAAATCATTCATGTTGGTCAATGTTCCTAATTTAACTTGAAGTCTCTCTCGATGGCGATTAAATATATTCCCCTCATGTGGCCCTTCTACTCTTGATAAAAAATGCATACATTATAAATGTATTAACAAGTACTAGAATACATATTGAAATCATATAAAGTATAGATGTATATCTATATCATCTATCAAATCTTACAATGTTTATTATATTATGTTTAAACTTTATTGTCTTTCTCGATAACAATAAAATTCACTAATGATTCTATTGGTGATCAAACAATTGTAAAAAACTATAAAAAGATAATAAACATCTACAAATTAAAGTCAAAATAGTTAATTAAAAATATCATAATAAGGGTTCATCTCATCCTAACAATATATAAAACTAGTCTAACATATCGAATTTCCTAAAAATCACATTTAAGTGGAAAGATATAACTCGATTTTTTTATAAATTGAGAAGATGAATCTTGAAATCTTGAATCTCTTCAATGATTTCTTGATAAATCTCTTCTTGGGCCTTCTCTTCTTTGTCCAAAAATCAAGTTTGAATCTTCACTTGATTGAATTCTTACAAATCTCTTTCAATTCTCTCACAAAAACTATGAATTTTCATCATTTGATGATAATAATTTATGAGTATTGGAGTATAATATGTATATCAGATGTCTCTAATATGTTTCTGCTATTAAGTATTTGTAGGAGTAGAAAATTGGTTAAAAATAAAGTCCAAATTGGTTTCCAAAGCGCTCCAATTGAATAAGGAAAGTTGTCTTCGCTCACAGATTTTTTTGTCTTTGTACAGTAGTAAATATTTTGTCCATAACTTTGTCTCTCAATATTCAATTGAAGCGATTTGAAGTGCGTTAGAAAGTTAACTCAAAGGGCTACAACTTTTATAAAGATATAATTTTTCAATTCGAACGTTTACTTTGCCAAAAATGGGTCTCAATTTCAGGCTAAAATTTTGAAATATAACTTGTGCGAATGAAAATTGATTTATGATATTATTTTGATCATATTTCATTCCTTTTTGACTTCTAATTGCACCTAATTGTCTCCTAACAATTTTTACAATATCGTCTTGTGGTTCAAATCAACTATTGAATATTTGCAATTTGATCCTCAAACTTTGGACTTCGCCCTTTTTGACCAAATTTCGCTCCTTCCTTTCAATTCATCGTTTAACCATTAAGCTTTATCTTTATAACATAAAATACAATAATTTAAGATATATTATCTCAAAAGAACTGTCAAATATCATTATTTTAGGCCCCAAATTATCATAAATCTTATTCATTTCGTGTGTCAAATGATTTTAGTTGTCTTTTTCTTCACCCATCAACTCTTCTTCTGTATATCTTACCATGCTTTTAAGTCATCATCGGTGTTCTGTTTGAGAAAAAAATTGTTAAGTGTTGTATGACCACAAAATTTCTTGGAAAACCTAGAGGAATAATGCTAAAATTTGCCAAAATCAGAGACGTGCTAAAGAAATTTGATCACTCTAGTCCCACTGCATAAGTTGCTTCTAGGGTGCTTACTGTAAGATAGCTTATGAGTAAACCCATTATGCATAGGGCTGAAGCGCTTGCATTTGAGACAAGATTCTCCAAGGTTAAAACATATTGTTGCAGATTTATGACGTCTTACCTCCACATTCCCCTCAGAATTTTTGCTAATCAATTCTAACTGCATTTCTCAATAAATGCATTCTCATTAATCTTAGGGATAATTACAGTAGCGGTCCCAAACCTTTGGGTTTTTAACGGACTTTCCCTTAACCTTCAGTTAGTACCAATGAAGGCCCACAAACCTTCAAAATAAATAGCAGTTGGAGTCCAAATGGATAACACCGTCAATTTGACCGTTAGTTGACCAAAAAAATTGGACTTTGACCAATTTTGACCAAATTGAAAGAAGGTAAAAAGGTAACTTTAGAATTAACAATTTTTTTTTCAAATATTATTAACAATAAAAACAATTAAACTAAAAAAAATAAAATAAAAAATTTGCCCCACCCCTACCCCTACCCCTACCCCCACCCTTGTCTTCATCTTCTTCTTCAACCCAAATCCCCACCCCAACATCCAACCAAACACAATCCAAAGCCGCCAACCGCCACCATCAAACCCAAACCCACCGCCACCACCACCAAACCCATCAACGACCGGTGGGTTGTTACCCCGTTTATCTCAAATTAATCAAGTCAATTCTAAAAGAAATTATTGGTGGAGAATCCCACTGCCACCATGACAGCAACATAGAACATCCGGTTGAGTACTGACCAATGTGATGCGTTTTCCCTATTTGAAACCCTCCAAGCAAATCACGATATTGCTATAACTGAGATGCACTTTTCCCTTCTTGAAACCAAATGACATTGTCCTAATGTTTGGTGCAGAGATTCACCTTTGTGAATCAATGGCTTCTGGCTTGGATTTTGCTAAGAGATCACAAAAGTGGTCGAAAATGGATTTTATGAACGAGAAAACAAAAACCATGTACACCATGGGAGAATAGAAATAGGTAAGGATAACTCAAGTAGATCTACTGGAATTCCTGTGACTTTTGAGTTCGATTTAGTGGAGGCGATGGACTAGTTTAGAGGGAATAAAAATGGAATGTGATGGTTCGATTTAGTGGAGGTGATTTTGGTTTTTGGTGGCTGTGGGTTTGGTGGTGATGGTCAGCGGCTTCAGAATGTGTTTGGTTGGATGTTGGAGTGGGGGTTGGGTTGAGGAAGAAGATGAAGACAAGGGTTGGGGTAGGACAGATTGTTTTATTATTATTATTATTATTATTATTATTATTATTATTATTATTATTTTAGTTTAATTGTTTTTATTGTTAATAATATTTGAAAAAAAAATTTAATTCTACAGTTACCATTTTACCACTTTCAATTTGGTCAAAATTGGTTAAAGTCCAATTTTCTTGGTCAACTAAAGGTCAAATTAATGATTTTCATCCATTTGGACTTCAAGTGCTAATTTTTCAAATGTTTGAGACGCTAGCATAAACTGAAGGTTAAGGTAAAGTCCGCTAAATACCCATACGTTTGGGACTGCTGCTGCAATTATCTCTTAAACTTATCTAGGGCCTATTTTGATGAAGAATTTGTGGAAAATGATACTTATTGAGAGTGTGGTATTAAAAATTATGAAAAATTTGTGGATCCAGGTGAAATTATCTTATAGGAAGAATATGGCTGAAAAAAAGTTTGAAAAAAAATCAATTTTAAAGAATTTGTACCAAATAGGGGCCTAATTTGATCTATATCATCAAAACAATTGCCTCGAACCTTGAACGAAATTATCGAACCACTTGGCAGCATCACATTGGCCAACTTCCATTCTGGAGCTCCAATCTAATTGCACAACTATCGCTAATACCCGAAAAAATGACTCCATCAACGCCAAATTTACTTGCCAACCAATCCTCATCTATAGGTGGGCATGAGAATAAGCAACTGCTTGCAATGCCCAATCATGTTTTTTGCTGACCTTCTGCATTGTAGCCGAGAGAACCTAAGGGCCTAAATAAATGTCCTCGGTTACTAGTTTTATGGTAGGAAGAGATATGGATGTTGGTGAAGGGAAATTGTAAGTGTTATTCCTTAGGTTCAATTGATTTTGACATCGCTAGATAGATCCAGAAGATTGCTTGACCTTCCTAATTTATATAGATAAAATCTTAAGAATATTTTATATGGAAAAAATGAACTAAGAATTCATTGGTACACTGATATTAACTTCCAGTCAAACTAGGATGATAATGAATCTCAATCTGATATGTGTTTAATCTTAAAAATGGAGTGGTTAGTTGGAAATGTTCTAAAAAAGAAATAACCGTTGATTTAATATTAAAAAATCAATACATCATTGCATCAGAAGCAACAAAGGTTACGGTTTGGATTAAAAAGTTCATCAATGAATTTAGAGTAGTTCCTAACATTGTTAATCACATATTTCTATATTGTGATAACAATGGAATCATCACACAAAAGAAGAAACTAAGGTCTAATTAATAATCCAGACGTGTTAAGGTGATATCATCTTATCAGAGAGATAATATAAAGAAATGACGTAAAGAAAGAATGAGTTCTCACAATTGACAATATTGCAGACCCATTGACAAAGATGTGTTGCAGGATAAACATGATCACCATGTAGACTATTATGGTATAAGATACACAAGTGATTGGATCTAATGCAAGTATGAGTTTGTAAGTGTTATGGTCTAGGTTCAATCGATTTTGAATATATTGATGCATTTTATTTATGGCATATATATTATTTAATTGAATTAATATTATAATAAATTAAATAATAGAGTTTGCAGATTCAATTGTTGGTAACTTTTTAATCACAATGGGTTGTAATTGTGAGATACAAATTATATATGATCGAATCTTAAATTATTTGTGGCCGTAAGTAATAACAAGATGGGATATACGATCATGTGTGGCATTTCTTGCTTTTGAATTAAATAGTTGATCTCACTAACTAAAGTATTGTGACATTTAAATGAACACGTGAATATTATAACAACAAAACATTGAAGAGCCACTGGAGAGATTCCACATTGATAGCTATTTGAGTGTCAGTTGTTAATAACCGACGTTCGATGGTGGAATTGGTCATTCGACTTGATGTCATTATAATGTCTTATATGAGGACAATAATAATTTGGTGATATTAGATGTCGCTATGTCGGAGTCACTAATATGACATCGTTCGAGTATGATAAAAATCATATAAATATTATGAATGATCAATACATGATTCGTCACTTTTAGATAGTAAGAGATTATGATATATATTTTATTCGGTTAAGTTGATAACGAAATTTTTGGCCAATGTGTAATCATTTTTTTTTTATTTATATTGACTTAATAATGGGATGAAAAATATGATCAATAATCGAGATTGACACACTTCATATCTCGCAATTGATTGGATCATATGACGAATGGATTATAGGGCTTGTTTGTCTCCTTTTATTTGAAAACATTGTCTTCTATAGTAACATTCTCTATCACACATTCAAATAATAAAATATTCTACACACAAATCAATAAAATTTCTTTAAATTTTAACTACACATTTTCCAAAAAATACTATTTAAAACTCCATTCTTTCTCCCATAATGGGAGACAAACAGGGGCATAATTTCACAGTAAACAGACAAGTTTGATTTTGTCTTATCACGTGATATTTCCCATCACATGTGCTAGATGTCAATTTGGGATGACAAATGTGAATTAAATTTAGATGAATTAATGATAAATTAAAAGGGTGTTTTAATTTATCTTATTTTGATTAGATCAAGAAAATATTTATATTGTTAGGTATCGTGATAAAATACCTAATGGATTACACACAAAATGATAATTAGAAGAATGAAATATACTAATTAATTAATGGACAAGTGTGAGACAATTAATTAATTAGGTTACACATTAATGGGCCAAATTAATTAATTAATGGATCATGTTTAATTAATTAAACATTGGATCTGGTTAAATTTAAGTGTCGGACAGCACACAATTCATAATCTTGCTAAAACAAGAAAGGAAACCATAATTTCTCATTCTAGTTCCCCGTGTGGATTTTAATTCGAGGGTGAACAATTGGACAGCTGTGAATAGTAGATTATAATTATTCGTGTTCAAGATATGCAATTAAAGGTGTCAATCCGGGTGGTCCGGGTCGGGGCGGCCCGCCAACATATAAACTCGGTAATGGCCTGCGTGAAAAAAAAAAGCCCACCCGCTATGGGTTTCGGGCCGGTTCCGGGTCGGCCCACAAATTTTGGACTACAACCCAAGCCCGCCCACTGACCCATTCGGGTCGAGCCCATGTGGGTCACGGGTCGCGCTTTGTTTCGATTTGACCCGTATTATTGTATAAATAAAATTATAAAAATATAGAATTTTTCATATTTATAGCAAAAAATATTTTTTTAAAAAATGTAAACAAAGAATTGAACAAAATGATAAATTTATATTTATACCAAGAAATGTTTACATAGAATTCAAATTTAATGTTATATGAATTATTTATAACTTTACAAAGCTAAATAACAATTAAATGCATTTCTAATTACTATTATCAAATATTTATAGTATAAGTACATCTCAACTAGGTTGACACCTAGTTTTATTATAATTTATAATTTAAGTACATCCCAACTAGGTTGACACCTACTTAAATCTTAACTATAATTTAGTTGTTCAAAAATTATATATTTTAATATTTGTATATCCACATTTCAATTATTTACTTTTGTATATTTGTTCAAAAATTATATATTTCAAATTATATAAAAAAAAAAAAATTCACGGGCAGCGGATTAACCGCGGAACGTAAAGGTGCAACCCGCGAAACCCGCGGGTCACACCTCCTTGACCCGTGAACCGCCCGCTCGGGTCACGGGTCGGCCCACGGTTCCGGGTCGATCCGGACCGATTTTCACGGGTCTGACCGGCCCGTCCATCTTGAACTTCTATATGCAATAGAGTTTGCAAAATTCGACAAACATAAAAATTTTTATCACATTTTCTTTCTAAATACAAAGAAGATCATTGATGGAAATTAAAATATTGTTTAAATTTTGCTCTGCGCCATTAAGTAAATTCTCACCAAAAACAAGTGCAAATTACTGTTCATTGTCGACTTGCACTGAATTACTCTTTTCTCGATCCTGTCCGTCCAGCACCCACAGGTACATTGCAAAGAGAGAACCGTAAATGGACAAAATTCAGGGAATTGTATATGCTCCTTATCTTTACTGCTTTGCTCAATAATATTTGAGTTGATTCCAATTCAAACTAGAAAGGTATTCTGGAGTATATCTATCTCTATTATTGTCATCTAGCTTTCACAAGTATAAAGTGTTGGGAAATTATTTAATTTCTCGTGATGGGCCGACATATGTAATTAACTGCTATCTTAAAGTTAAACTCAAAATTAAAGTGATCTAATAAAGAATTAAGTAATTGAGCTTTAAGCATCTAATTAAAATGTGGGTCGGACTATATGTGTAGAGATCGGATCCATTAGGGTTTGTATTTGACGATGGGCCGAATACATATGGAAATATATAAAGGGTTATGGTCCCCAATTCATATGTGATTTTCTCATTCTATGTGGCATCTCATCAATACAAGAATACAAGAGAAAGCATATGAAGAGGAAGATCCATAAAACCCACAATCCGGAATTAAGATGGAGATTTGAAGCAACAAAATTGATGATTTACAGATCCAAATTCATTATTCAAGTCAGAAATCAACTGATAAGGTATGTTTCGCGTTAATTCAGTTTCTTGATGGTTTGACATGAAGATCTTGGCAAGATCATAAAGTTTAAGTTTTAATAAAATTCCAACAAGTGGTATCAAAGCCTTTTCATGTTAAATCATTGGAAATAAAATTTTTTAATTTGGTTCTTGTATATTTTTTATAGTTTTCAAATTTAATAATTTCGGATTTAGATTTATTAAATTTGAAAACTATTCAGTTGATTTTAAAGATTTTCAGAATTTTCGATTTAAAAAAATATTAATATTTTGGGCCGCCGCCAAAGACAAAATGTCGTGTTACAAGATGTGGTCATTCTTTGTTCGATGTGGGTGGTCGGGGACGGCAGCCCCGGCCACATATGGGGGCGACGTCGAACGGCGCCGCCAAGGGGATGAGGTGCCATTTTGGATTTTAGGGTTTGGGTGAATTTTTGGGGGCGGGACTTGGGTTGAAAATTTGGAATTTTGAGGTCCTTGATTGCAATTTCAAATTAGGGTTTTATTTTAAGGATTAAGCCCCTTAAGTTTAAGGTTTTGGTGTTTCAGCCCCCTAAGGTAAAAAATTCATCCAATTGGACCTTTAAAGTTCCGGGTTTAATAATTCAGTCACTCAAGTTTCAAAATTAATTATTTTTTGGACCATTAAAGTTTTAATTTTAATGTTTAAGCCCCTGCAGTTTGCAACTTTGGTTATTCAGCCCCTAAAGTTTAAAGTTTATTCAAAGTGGGCCTTACGGTTATGGGTTTTGATAATTTAGCATCTGGAGTTTTATAATTAATTATTTTTGGGCCATTTAAAGTTCTGATTTTGCAATTAAAGTCTCAAAGTTTTTGATTTTATTTTAATTGGCCCCCAAATGTTTTAAATGTTTAAAATTTGGCCCCTAAGGTTTTGAATAATTAATTTTTGACTCCTAAAGTTTTTTCAATAATTAATTTTTGGATCCTTAACGTTTTGAATAATTAATTTTTGACTCCTAAAGTTTTTCAATAATTAATTTTTGGATCCTTAAAGTTTTGAATAATTAATTTTTGACTCCTAAAGTTTTTCAATAATTAATTTTTGGATTCTCAAAGTTTTGAATAATTAATTTTTGACTCCTAAAGTTTTTCAATAATTAATTATTGATCCCTAAAGTTCTGAATTATTAACCCTAGGCCCCTAAAGTTTCAAAATAAAATAAAGAATTAAGGATTAACAATTATAATTCAAATTTTGGTATTTCTTTTAGATTACTAATTTATCTAAATGAATTGATTGAAACAACATGTCACCAAAGTGACATCTCTTGCCTATATTAATTTATTTGGAATATTAGAAAGGTTGTGTGTACGTAATTCATGCGGGTATTGACCGGCTCAAAGGAAGGTTAATATTTGGCCGAATTATTTACACACATGTAGTAATAAATATGTGACAATTATAAGGTTTATTTTATGCGAACGATAAATTGGTCCAAAGATAGGTTTATTGTTTGACATGGTTTATTGTCAATATTTGATTACTACACCAAGAGTACCACTTACAAGTTGATATTTCTGTTCAAAGACTAAATATCAATGTTGTGCTCGGTCTCTTGTGATGAGGTTTACCATTATTTGAATTGATTAATTGTTTAATACGGATTCCTATGTGAACATGTTAATAAAATATTAGTTCTCTATTCAGTTAATCCATCAAATTCCACAATATCTGCCAACATCAACTCCATTCTTGTGCTAAATGGAACCAACTATTAAGGACTGGAAAGATAACGTTCTGATCGTTATTGGCTGCATGAACTTAGACCTTGCGTTAAGGACCGAACAACCTGTTGCACTTACAGATAAAAGTTCTGTTGATGAAAACAGGGACTTTAATAAGTAGAATTGTTCAAACCGCATGAGTCTTATGATCATGAAGCGTGGTACACCAGAATCATTCAGGGGCGCTGTGTCCGATAAGGTAACTATTGCCAATAAATTTCTTGCTGAAATTGAAAAAACGCTTTGCAAAGAGCGATAAGGGTGAAACTAGTATGCTTTTGGCATACTTAGTTTCACTAAGGCATAAAAGTAAAGGAAATATTCGGGAGTACATTATGGAAATGTCTCATATTACTTCAAACTTAAAGGCTCTAAAGCTTGAGTTATCTGATGATTTGCTCATGCATCTGGTTTTAATTTTCTTCATGCACAATTCAAGGTCAGTTATAACTGTCAAATGGAGAAATGGACTCTAAATGAGCTCATTTCATACTGTGTGCAAGAAGAAGAAAGACTGAAGCAAGAAAGGACTGAAAGCACTCACTTGGCTAATACATCTAAGGACAAGTTCAAGAAAAGAAAGAATAAGAAAGCTGCATCCGGTTCAGTTCAAAATTAACGGCGAAATTAACGGTTTGGATGAAGAATATTTATATATTCCTTCTGCTGCAATTGACAATGATTTGGTTCAGGGACAAATTCTTGCTCCAGATCTTGTTCAAGAAGTAATTTCGGATCAAGATAATATTACAAAATCCTCCATTCACAATCAAGAGATTGTTCCAAAAAAACAAACTCAACAACCTCAAAAACAAATGTCATTAAGGAAATCCACTATAAAAGAAGAAAGACAATTCTTGATAACTTTATAGTCATTTTCTAAGAAAATAAGGATGACATGGATTGACGAAAGAAGGACTTATCAATCAACTTTCATCAAGCCATACAAAGGAATAATTCTAAAGAGTGGATTGATGCCATGCATAAAGAGATTTTTCTTCGATTTCTATGAAAACTCTTTTAAGACAATTATGGCATCTGTGACATATTTTGATCTTAAGTTGCATAAGATGATTTACAAATTAAAGAAATCAATCTATGAGTTTAAGCTGGTTTCCCGAAATGATATCACGATTTTATCAAATAATTATCTCATTTGGTTTCGAGATACATTCAATTGATGATTGTGGATATCACAAGTTCAATGGGAGTAAACAAATCTTTGTAATGCGTCTTTTGTATTAAGGATATAGATACACAAGAATTGTTCTTGGTGTATTTTTGGATTATCACAAAAGGGTTGTATCGATAAGGTTCTTAAAAGATTTCTCTATAATTTAGTAATTGAGAATTTAATGTATAATCGGGTTAGCACACATCCGGATATAGCATTCATTGTTGGAATACTAGGCAGATATTTAATTAACTTTGTGATGGAAATTTGGAAAGTAGACATCAGGTTATTCGGTATCTATAGAGGACAAATGATTACATGATCACATTCAGAAAAATTAGACCAATTGGAGATCGTTGGATATTCTGATTTTTTATTATAGAATTTGACTGTAAAATATTGACACAAGGCTGCATTGATGATATGCCAGTTTAGTGGGAGTTTGTATTTTGGATGTTGTCTTTTGACACATAATTTTGGTTATGCACATTCAGTTCATTTCAGAAATAAAGTATTCAGTTCAGTTCCACTATGATTAAAGTTTATGGTTGATCTCATAAGGTATTAAGAAACAAAGTAGGACCAGTTGGAAATAGCCATGTTTAGATCACATTACATGTAATTTCCATGCTACACATTCACACTTGATCTATGTCATTTGATTATATTGATGTACGTGACCATTGATGGGTTTAGTTATGTTATTTATAACGAAGGCCGCTTTGATCCTATATTGATATAATCAATGGACAAGATTGTTCGGAGATACTTTTGGTTATGATAGCAAAAGTTTTGAACTCATAAGGTTATACACATTTATAAGGTAATATATGTGGACCAAGTGGGAGATTGTTGGAAAATTATTTAATTTCCCGTGATAGGCCGACATATGTAATTAACTGCTATCTTAAAGTTAAGCTCAAAATTAAAGTGATCTAATAAGAAATTAAGTAATTGGAATTTAAGCATCTAATTAAAATGTGGACCGGATTATATGTGTAGAGACCGGATCCATTAGGGTTTGTATTTGACGATGGGCCGAATACATATGGAAATATATAAAGGGCTATGGTCCACAATTCATGTGTGATTTTCTCATCCTATGTGGCATCCCATCAATACAAGAATACAAGAGAAAGCATATGAAGAGGAAGATCCATAAAACCCACAATCCGGAATTAAGATGGAGATTTGAAGCAACAAAACTGATGATTTACAGATCCAAATTCATTATTCAAGTCAGAAATCAATTGATAACGTATGTTTCGCGTTAATTCAGTTTCTTGATGGTTTGACATGAAGATCTTCACAAGATCATAAAGTTTAAGTTTTAATAAAGTTTCAACATAAAGACATTTTGAAATATAACTTATCCCACACTGTAAGATAGGGAATGGGAAATTAAGCAACGACAATACAAAATGATCGACTTTTTTCTCTCTTTTGATCGAATAAGAATTGGTCAGTATATAACTCAACATTTCTCACGAAGGTCAACATATAAAACATTTGAAAAGACTTTTTAAGAATATTCACAGGAAAACTCGAGGAAAGAAAAATGTTTTCTTTAACTATTAATTTTAATGAATTTCTCCCTTTTCTACAACCATAGACTCACATTTGTACATCAGTAATTAGTAAGACTGTAAGAGTACAAGTTTAACATTTATAATCTTTTGGATAATGCGATTACAAATTATCGTGCTCTATAACTTGTGCCCCTCGCCACTCTTCACCCGGGTTGACCGTCACTGGAACCAACATTGAAGCAGGGCCTGTGCAGATAAAATAGTCCTTCCGATACTTGTCTGAGAGTGAACCTGGGCTAGACAAATATATTTCGTCAAAACCCATCCTTATTACCCTGAAGAAGAGCTCACGCCCCTGATCAATGACTTCATATTTGGAAGGTGCACTTGCGTGGAATGACTTTGATCTTTCTACTGGTGGGGCAGCATAGATTCTACTAAGCTTATGCTTCAAAACAGTAATTGGCACGTCTTGTACACTCCATATTCCTTGTTTCTTTTCTGGCTCCCAGCCGAAAGAGAACAAACCAGGATCCTCAGATTTCATAGCTTCAGATGAAGACATAATTTCAAAAGGTGAAGACAAAGGTGGGTGTGTGCAGTAAGAGCAGCCTCGCAATCCTTGGACTCCTGTCCCGCCTCTTTTTTTCGACTTGAAATGACTCAGTATAGCAGTGTTCAGGTCTATAGGCTTGCGCCCATTGTTTTTCACTATAACCGCTGTTGACATGCTTAACGGATATAGTGACACTACATAGATTATTTCAACAGTTTCGCTGCTGCAGCCCAATTCAACCTGCCACAATCTCGCTTGTTCAATCTCTATATATAATCTCAAAATTATAAAAGTGGAAGCCTTAATCACAACAGAAAAGTATATGGTCGGCTAAGAACTGACTTATATTTCACCGAAAGCATCTCAGAAAAACGAATAGTCTGAGCAAACAGGGAGCTATAGATCCAAATCCCGGGAAAAGCAACAAAAATGCAAAAAAGTTGTAATAAAACTTGTTCCACAGATTTGAGGAAATATCATCCATGTTGTAACTGTTACAACTGGAATTGATTTCCCAATGATAAACAATAGAAACTTCAGAAAATTGCCTGCTCACAACATAACAATAGGTATTAAAATAATTGAAAAGACACGAACTATTTTCAGGCACTAAAGAAACAGTAGAATGAAAAAGTACCTGGAGAGCATCAATGGAATCTGAATCAACATCCTTTACTGTCCATTCAGAAGTCTTGAGAGCAGAACCTTTAGAATTTTGTTCAGACAACTCATTGATGACCAAACCAATACCACCTTTAGCGTTGGTAGAACCCGCCCCCGTCCCCTTGGCAGGAAGAGTATAGAGAACCTCCTCAAACCCATTGTCTTTCCAGTAGACTTTAGGCTTGTAAGAAGTGACATGGCCATTGGGTATTTGAAGTTTCAGTGAGCTTCCATTTCTAACTGTCAGCTCAACAGTTGGAACATCAGCGGATTCAAAGAATGCAATACCTTTTCTTCCAAACTTCTCGTCTAGAGTCTCGGGAAAAAAGGCCGTGTCTGTTGCCGTGATGGATGAAGAAGCTCTAGTTACAAAAGCTTTAGGGAGAGAAAAGGATAGAAGAGAAGCCATGAAAAGATAAGGTCTAACTAGTGGAGTAAATCCATTGCTATTTGATCTCCCACTCCCCACACACTTCTTACTTGCGTCCAAACTACTGGCTAGTCTTTCCCAACTACTTTTAAGTTCTCCATATTGTCCGTATTACAATTTAGCCTTGTTTGGCCCCCATTATAATGGGATTTTTGGAAATACTGTATTTTGGAATAGTACTTTTTGGGCGAACATGTGGTTAAAAAAAAGGAAATATTTTTTATTTACGCGTAATATTATTTTATTAGAAAATGTGTGGTTGAAGAAAAGAGAAAAAATGTATAAAAATTTTATTGGGGCTTAAAATATTAAACATTATGCAATTACTAGCTGGCTTTTAATTGTCATGCAAGTTTTTCCACAACGTCAACGTTAACATTTATAGTTGCATGTTGATTGTTGAAAGTGTACTGCGCCCAAAACTTGATCATAAGAAATCCCGCAAGTGTACGATATCACGAACAAGTAATATAATGATGAATAAAGTATTGTTCTTACTAGAACTGTGTACTTAATCTAGAATTAATTAATGTTAACTCTAACCAAATAGTCAAGTTTTGATTATCAATTCTATAATAATTTATCTAATCAAACTAACTATTCTAACGAGCAATTTATGAAGTCTTTTGTAACACTTATATGGAATGATTTCAATGAATTCTTGATTTATTCGAGTTGCACCTTCTTTTCCTTTGCCCAAGAATCAAGGTCGGGTCGTCAATTGAATGAAATCTTGTAGTCGTCTTGTGATTTGCCCAAAAGAACAATAATTTGGCCTCTCTTTTATTTCAATAATGGGTGAAAAATATTATACGAGAGGTCTCTTCAATGGCTGTCCATGTTCTTGATTTATAGAATGTGAAATTAGGTCAATAATTGTTGGGGTTATTGTATGTGTTTTTGCAAGATATAATTGAAACTTAAGAAATCAATAAAGCAAAGTAAAACTTACTTGAAGAAGAATAAAAGTTGCAAAAAAATTCAATAATGAAATGAAGAATACAAAACCAGAGGCAAGTGTTAAACACTTTGTTTTTAAGAAGAATTTGCCATGAACGATGCTAACAGAGTCTTGACAATCGTCTCTCAAGATACACCAAATTCTCCTTATAATAGAAGTACTTCAAACTCCAAGAAATCAACGAACGCAAAAATGGAACGAACTCTCTACAATTTGAATGATTTTGATGCATGAAAATAATAATTTGGTAGTGTTTTTATGTAAAATAATCAAAGAGAATGATATGGAATAAATTCAGAGCATCTAGATGGTCCAATTTATAGAAGATGAGAAGTTGTGGCCGGAGAATGAAGGGACGTAGCCCTTTATGTCGCTCGTTAGCCACCCGGTTGGTGCTCGAAAGCTCAAAGTAGGGACTCGATGCTCGCTGTACCCTGGGCAACCGCTCGAGCGACGGTCTAATATGCTGAAAATCTATTTTTTCTTCCTATCTTTGGACCACAATTTCTCATTCATCAGGAATTGATTTTAAGATTCTAAATATACTACAATCATCTACTCGACAAGTAAACACTTGGTCTATTCACTTGCGTGAATTGACTATCGAAATCTATCCGAATATTTGATCGGCGTTGATAAAAAAAATCAAATTTTGTTAATTTTTCTTAACCAAATTCCAACAATCCTCCATATGAATGGAAATTGCCATATATGCAAATGATAATGCAACCACTAATAGAGAAAAGAGTGAAAAGACATAGCATCAAGAGAGGTGGCTTTCCGCCTTAGTGAAATACTATTGAATTTACCTGACTAATTAGTGAACATAATGTCTTGAACTATTTAACTTTTGTTGTAAACCAAGATAACATTACTTACACATCTTTCCTAAACCATTTTGGTTCTCAAGATTTTGTTCATTTTGGCCCTGAACTACTCTTGGATTTCATAAGTGCCTTTCAGCTTCAAAATTCTCATAGAAGAGACCCTTCTTCACACTTACATAGGTGACCTCCTATTGAGAATATTATGTCCTACTCCAATTGATTTAATCAAGTTATAAGAATTATTAAATGCTAAACTTAACATTTTTAACATTTTACATGAAGCATTTTGATTATCGTAGGGATTAGAAGGAATTATTTCTTAAGTGTTACATGGAATTTTCATAACTTAGTTGTCACATTAAACCAAGATCTTAGGTTTTTCAGTCAACAAAGTTGGGTTACCATTACAAAGACTCTTACATAGTAGGCTTTAATCACATTCCCTTTGATAGGCAATTTATATGATCTCTTGGTAAGCATTTCGTAAGCGAATCCGCGATGTTTTCCTTTTATTTCGCATAATCAATGGAAATTATATCATTTGAGCTCAATTGCTTAATGGTATTGTGTTTACGATGTATGTGTCTAGACCTACCAGTATAGATACTGTTTTGTGCCTTTTCAATCGCTGATTAACTATCACAATGTATACCTATAACGGTACCAGCTTAGGCCAACATATAATGTCCTCCAAAAAGTTAAGAAGCCATTCCGCTTCTTTATCAGCTTTGTTTAAAGCTATAAACTCTGATTTCATCGTTGATCGAGTTATACAAATTTGTTTTGTGGACTTCCAAGACATATCAATGCCACCAATGGTAAAAACATAACCACTAGTAGACTTGGAATCATTTGTATCAGACATTCAATTCGCATCACAATATCCTTCCAAAGCAGCACGATATTTTGTTGAGTGTAATCTAAAGTTTAAGGTATATCTTACATTTATTAGAACCCTATTCAACGCCGTACAATGATCGTTGCTTGAATTACTCGTGAATCTGCTAAGTTTATTCACTGCATATGCTATAGCTGATAGAGTGCAATTCTTAATGTACATTAGATTACTTATAACTTGTGAATACTTTAGTTAAGATACTGACTCACCCTTATTTTTGACTAAGTGTAGACTTAAATCAATAGGGGTTTTAAGAGGACTTTCCTCATATAAATTAAACATTTTAAGTACACTCTTAACCTAATGAAGTTGGGAAAGTAAAAAGATGTCCTAGAGATCTTAATCCCTAATATTACATATATCATACCTATATTCTGCATGTCGAAATGTTTCGTTAACATTTTCTTTGTGTTCATGATGATATCATGAATTACATAGGACTTAAGGTATATGTTTTATGTATACTCATTTATCACACTTGTTAATTTTAAAACCATTTGACAACAAAGTTTTGTTAAATTTTTTGTGACATTGCTTTGGAACTTGCTTAAACCCATAGAAGGACTTAACGAGTTTGAAAACTTTTCGTTCTTGGTTAGGAGCAATAAACCCTTCATATTGCTCCGTGTATATTTCTTTTTCTAACTCACTGTTCAAAAATGTCGTTTTCACTTACATTTGATGAATCTCTAGGTTATGCAATTTAGCAATTGCAATCAACACTCTTATCGAAGTGATTCTAATAACATACAAGTAAGTATCAAAGAAATAAGTCATTTTTTGCCTATAACCTTTAGCAACCAACCTAGCCTTGTATTTGTCAATGGATCCATCCGGTTTCAATTTCTTCTTAAAAATTCATTTATCCCCTAGAGGCTTATTTTTAGGTGGTAGATCAACAAATTCCTAAGTATGGTTTAGCATTATAGATTCTATCTCACTATTGATAACCTCTTTCCAATGCGGTGCTTTCGGAGTAGAAATTACTTCACTAAATGTCTTAGGATTATTTTCTACCATATAGGTTAGAAAATTAGAACCATATGATGTTAATGTTCTAGCCTTTTTAACTACGCCTTGGTTTTTCATCATTTATAAGAGTACCATTTACAATTTCATATGTTCGCTTATTTGAACTTACATCTTATTTTCTTTGTATGAAAAGACATTTTCGAAAAAATGAAGCTTTTCTCGATTCAATTATGGTACCTTCACCCCAACACTTTCAGATGTTTATAAGAAGGTTGATGATCTTTATATAATTCATCTGGAGTTTCATCTATTTTCTTTTGATGTGTCTTGTTACGAATGTTATTTGCTAAAAGTATAGCTTCACCCACATGTTCCAAGTTTAACACGGACTTATCAATATTGCATTCATTATCTCCTTAAAAGTTCAATTTTTGTACTCAGCAATACCATTTGATTGAGATGAGTAAGGTGTCGTTATTGATGAATAATGCCATGTTTTTAATAGAATTCTTCAAACGGTGCCCCGTATTCTCTTTCTCCATCACTTCGAATATTCTTTGTTTGTTTACTAAATTAATTCTCAACTTTCGTCTTATAATGTTTGAAAACATCTAAGGCTTTATCTGTAGAAGCCCCCAAAAAAATGAAATTAGGTCCTTTTTTTTTGTGATGATCTAGCACCACGAGCCTAGTCCATAGACGAACCTTATGCTCAACCCACATAAAAAATGAAAGTCCAATACTAGTTCAACATGTCTTAAATAATCTCATGAAAGCTCACAAGAAATCATGCATATTTTCTATAAAATATAAAGATTTCTTTTTCATAATGTAAGATGCAATTTATTGTTTTCCCAAAGATTGGATCCGATGGTGAAAATTTATTCTATGTATATTAAATATTTTTAAGATTTGATTTGTGTACACGTTATTTTTTCAAAAGGACCGAACCATAAGTAAATAGAGTTTATTAAGTTCTAATTGAGGTTATGTTGTTTTCCTTATTTTGTTAAGTTAATAAAGTTTAGGGACCAAAAGAAAAAAAAAATGAATGACAAGTACATATATACACGCACACATGCAGGAATACATATACATGGAATTAAACATTTATATTAATTGGAATGAAACCTCAATTTATAGTCACACACGTTTCATAACTTTGGTTGGATAGTCGGGGCAATTAATCTCATAGATTGGTAGGATATATAGTATTATATGGACACACTTAACAGCACAATAATGCAAGGAAATGTAACCTAAATCTTACTTTTAAATTCATTTAAATGGGTATATACGTTGCCACCGTTTTTGTTGAAACACTAAAAATGCAGCCCAAATTAAATGGTCCAAAAAGCGAAGCTCAATTGGGAATCCAAGATGAAAGCTCAAGCAAAGGGTATTATTGAAGAATGTAAAAGCCCACAAGCAAAGGAACGATGTCGCCCAAGATTGCAGAACGCCCATGACACGTCGAAAATGTATTCGACTTTGATTACCGCAAGTGTACAGATCGTTCAAGTAATAAAAATGGGTTTTGAAGTCCAAGTATCGTTCCCACAGAGATTGAATTAGTTCAAACGTTACCTATCTCGACCTTAACCGAAACTTAAGTAAATTCAAAGAGATGATCAAACTATGAAATTATCTAAATTATACTAGGAATGCAAGTTTAAATGAAAGTAAATAACTAAATGCAAAGATAACGAATTGAATGCAGATGTTTGATGAAATATATGTATGAAAAGCATACTAGGATCCCGAATCCCCAAGTAGGCTCACCCTTAACCTTTATTTCACAATTTGATACCACAATGAATCGGTTGAAGAGTCAATGTTCCTAAAATATTCAACAATCTCTCTCGAGTAGAGCTAAACCTATCTCGCATACCATTTGACTATATCTCTATGACAAATGCCAATATACAAGAATGCATAACGTTTTATGAACACTTAAAGACTCACGTAAAGCATAGCGGTATATCTCTATCCCCTATCGAACCCTACGATGATTTATACCTTGTAGAATCTATTCCCCTTCTCTCGAATGCATGAAATAGACCACCCAAACTCACATAATCATTGCGCATATAATTATGGAGGCAATAAAGAGAATATAGACCATTCAACAACAAATATTCGTGTTTATAATCAAATTGCAAAATAAAGAATTAAAGGTTCACAATACGAGGTTCATCGTTCACCTAGTACAATAAAAACCTAGCCTAGCATGGATAAATTGAAATAACAAAGAAAATATTTTGGAGAAGACATCACCCAATTCTTGAATATAAAGCTTGAAATCTTGGATCTTGGAATGAAAGTCTTCGTCCTAGCCTTCAATCTTACTCAACAATGTCGTTTTGTTTCTCTAGGAAGGCGTAGCCCCTCTTTATGGACGAGATTAGGGTTATAAAGAAGTCTTAGATGCGTTACCATAAGTGTTTGATTCAAATAAGGAAACCAGAAAATTCGCGCCTAGAATGAATTATGCGACTGCATGGTATAAATCCATGCGACTGCATGGTTATGCAAAATTTTCACTGTTCATCCCCGGTAGATGCTTGCGCGACTGCATGGACTTTCTACCATGCGACTGCATGGTAGAAATTATTTCTCCTTTGATTTACTTTGGTCTCCAAGTTTGTTTCATCCACCTTTTTGTCCTTGATTCATTCTCCTTCTTCTTCTAACATCTCATGATATCACAATGTGTTACTTAGCTCAATCCCACGCTTATTCGCCATTCGGGTCATCTTTTGAGTAATTGCATTTTGGTCCTCGGAGTTTCATATTCTTCCATTTTGGTCATTTTTCGTTCATTTTCTCATACTCTTCATTCCATCCATCAAAGTAATCCTAAAAACACAAATTATATCGGATTAAGCCATATTTCAACATATACATCAACAATTTTCCATGTTTTGTGACCTAAATAAGTGTGCAAAAACACATTTATCAAATCCCCCAAACTTGAATTATTGTTTGTCCTCAAACAAGATGGTGACTTAACTCTACACAAAACATGGTTTAATAGCCTGCCGTGTCTCAGGATCAGAATTCAGTAATCAACAAAATGAACAGTTTCAATAGTGCAAAATCAAATCAACCTCCACCTATCATAAGCAGAACTTGATGTGTAGGTGTGTGCATACTTATGTAAAACATACCAAACTGATGATGGTTGCAAATCCCGACCTACAGTAGTCAAATTTTTCCTTTCTTCACTCGAGAAGCTCACACCCCCAAACTTATTCTTTTCGCTCAAAGATCCCGGAGTGTGTTCTAGAGTAGAGTTTTTGATTTACTTGAGTCCTTACCCTCTCTTAGTTTGGATAGATCTCGCAGTCACAAGTTCATACTTCAACAAGCATGGATTTTCCTATTTCTTTAATTGTTTCAACCGTTAAGACTAGACTAAGTTACTTGCTTCGTATCAGAGATATGATTCTATCAACCGGATGTCTGGAGCTAATCATTGGAGCTAATCAATGCATTTCATACATAGGAGCATGTATATCATTATTCAATGAATAGAGATTTTTTTTTTTCAATAACATCTTCCATTTGCTTTCTATATAACCCTTGTAGCGAGCTTTATGCCGATGACTCCCAAGTCAGGTGACCATAGGGCACCAGGTTTTAAACCCTTACAGGCTTAATCACTCGAGTTATATAGGCTCGAACAGATGTCTTTATTTATTCAATGATTAGTGCAATGCCCCTTTTATTTTAGACACCCAGTTTCTAGAACCAATCTCTAACTTGAAACTTTTACTTCGTTTTTGTCTCATTGGTCTAATCCAATCCACACAACACAATTTTCACGCATGGAATCCCTACTCATCTCAATGTTCCCTTGTAATAGCTAAATCATCTCCAAACTTCTAATAATGATGGTTAATTGATAAGTGCAATAGAGGTTTTCAGGGTTTACCTATTATGTTCAACTCTACTGTGATTCATAAATCCCATCATTAGCTTAGCATGCCTAACACAAGTAATGTGCGCAAAATAATGTCAAGTTTCCACATAGACAAGTATCGATCAATTTAACTTGCACAATTTTTATAATTCATAGCTATACTGCTTCTAATATTGTCATCATTGTCGGCAAGGCCATTAAACCCACACAAGCACACAAAATTCTAAACTACAACTAGAAGTACGTAAAACTAAGAATAATGAAAAAACTGAATTTTTTTTTTCACACAATACAATCACACAAAAATAAAAACTGCAGTAACATAATGAATGACATATTGACATATTCCCACCCCAAACGTATACAGAACATTGTCCTCAATGTTTAAAGAATAATAAAATGTAAATTTAGCAGCGTATAAAATTAAGGACAAATTCACAGAAGATAAAGAAGGGTGAGGAATACTCCCCTGATCGACGAAGATGCGAATGTGAAGATGATGGAGGAAAAAGAAGTGTGGACCATGCATATGCTCTTTTATTATCTGTAGAGACGATGAAAAAAAAATCTTATTATTAAAAAAAACGTGAAGAAAAAATTATCAATCAAATGCTTAAGGCAAAATAAATAAAAGGGTAGAACCGATAGGTTGTCTCCCATCCAGTGCTAGTTTATAGTCTATAGCTCGACTCTACCATGTTAGTCTATTAAGGTATGTTGAATATAGCCTTGGAGGTCCTGATTAGCTTCTTCAATGACATTTTCTTTCTTACTGTAGCGTTCTTCCAAACGTTAGCCTTATCTTTATCCGTGTCATCTACTTTTCCTTCATCAACTACCTCAAACACAACAATGTAGCCTTCTTGCTTCTCAAGATTTTTTCGGGTTGAAAATGCACATTATGGTCACCAGCAACATTTGAAAAGTTTTGAAACATAATTTTCTTATGCAACACCTCCTCTACCATATCAATTTGATAGCAACTATCTGACGTGACATGATCATCCATAACATTGAAGACACTGAAAGTGATTTGTTCCTCGCCAAATCTCGAATTTAACTGACCCTTTTCAACATCTATTAGAGCTCTACTCGTAGCTAGGAATGGCCTGCCCAAGATAAGTGGGATATCCTTGTCTTCTTCCATATCCAAAATGAGGAAATCCGCTGGAAAAATGAATTTGCCCACCTTAACTAGCACGTCTTCAATTATTCCACTCGGATGTGCAAATGACCGATCAGCTAATTGCAGTGTCACCGTGGTTGCTTTGGCTTCGCCTAGTCCGAGTTTCCTGAAAACGGATAGAGGCATTAGATTAATACTTGCACCTAGATCACAAAGAGCTTTATCAAAGTAACATTCACCAATAGTGCAAGGTATAGTGAAACTCCCTGGATCTTTCAGTTTTGGTGGGAGCTTTTTCTGAATTACGACCTTTGCCTCCTCTGTTAGCATCACTGTTTCATGTTCATCTAGCTTTCGCTTCTTGGATAGAATATCTTTCAGGAACTTGGCGTAGCCAGGCATTTTGAACAGTGCTTCTGCAAATGGGATATTTATATGGAGTTTCGTGAAGACTTCAAGAAATTTCTTGTATTGTTGCTCCCATTGATGCTTCTTCAGCCTCTGAGGAAATGGAATGGGTGGCTCATAAGGATTCACCAAATTTGTTGTTTTACCCAATGATCCCTCAGAATTCTCCTTGGGTGCAGTTTTTGTTATTTGCTCATCTTTTTCTACAGATTCTTCTTCTACCAAAGGTATTAGTAGGTCTTGAACTTTGTCTGGCCTCTTGACATGTATTTTCGGTAATTGCACCCCACTTCTAGTTGTAATGGCTTTGGCGTGTTCCCTTGGGTTGATCTCGGTATTGCTAGGTAAATTACCTGGTTGTCTACTAGTCAAAGCAATAGCCATCTGTCCCATTTGAGCTTCCAAGTTCTTTATAGCGACATTACGGGTCTTGAAGAGTTGTTTCAGTTTTCTTCATGAAGTAGTTGTTTGCTTCCATGTATTTTGCAAACATCTCTTCTAGTTGAATCTTTTTCTCTTGAGGCTGAAATTGACCCTGTGGCCTCTGTTGGTTTTGATTGCTCCATGAAAAATTCGGGTGCTTCTTCCAACTCGGATTATAGGTATCTCCATACTGATTGTTGGGTTGATGTTGTCCCCATTGTGCAAAGTTTGCATGTTCCTCTCCTTGTGCTAGAATTGGACACTCTGATGTTGGATGATCGGCCCCACACTCTTCACAACCTACTCTCCTAGTTTGTACTACATTGGCGGTTTGTGACATATTCTCCACCTTGTGAAACAATGAATCAATCTTTGCAGACAATGCTGAAATAGCATCTACTTCATATACACCCAGGGTTTTCTTATGAACCTCCCGTTCTGATGACCACATAGCTGAAGTGTTGGCAACGGTCTCAAACAGTTTCAATGCATCATCAACTAGCCTTGTAGATCGACCCATTTGGATGATGAGTCAATCATGCTTTTGAAGGATGGAAGTAATCCGGTGTAAAAGTATTGGACTTTGAAGTCCCTTGTTGATCCCATGGTGTGGGCACTTCCGAAAGCATGTTCTTGAACCTAACCCAAGCTTCATCAAATGATTACGAGTCACCTTGACGGAAAACGGAGATGTCATGTTTTGACTTTGCAATCTTGGCGGGTGGGAAGAACTTGGTGCAGAATTTTTGTGCCAAGTCATTCCAAGTCGTGATGCTGGCGATAGGTTGAGAGTCCAACCATTCAATTGCCTTATCCCTCAAAGTATGTGGAAAAAGTCTCAACCGGATAGCATCATCTGAAATACCCTGATATGTGAAGTGTTGGCACATCTCCAAGAATCGAGAAATGTGCATGTGTGGGTTTTCTTGACTCTCCCCATAGAATGATGCCCATTTTGGAATAGATGTATTACGTTAGTCTTCGATTGAAAATTCACATTTGCCCAAATGGGGGATAGACGATCTTTGGTGACATTGAATAATTTGAGGAATCATGAAATCCCCCACAAGCATGTTTCCTTCGTCCACAACCTCGTCTTCATTGGCTGGAATGATTGGGTTATTTCGTTCGTTAGCCATTTGATGTTGTTGTCCTTCTCGAGTCTCTCGTTGTAATCGGTGGAAGGTGCGTTCAATTTCAAGATCAGCTGCAATCAATTCACCTCCTGACGATCTTAGAATACAAACCTGAGAATCGAAAAGAGCAATAAAATAGCAAAATTGTCGAATTAGTGCCAAGACAGTTAAAATCAAACTAAAACTCAATCCCCGGCAATGGCGCCAAAAACTTGACACGTCGAAAATGTATTCGACTTTGATTACCGCAAGTGTACAGATCGTTCAAGTAATAAAAATGGGTTTTGAAGTCCAAGTATCGTTCCCACAGAGATTGAATTAGTTCAAACGTTACCTATCTCGACCTTAACCGAAACTTAAGTAAATTCAAAGAGATGATCAAACTATGAAATTATCTAAATTATACTAGGAATGCAAGTTTAAATGAAAGTAAATAACTAAATGCAAAGATAACGAATTGAATGCAGATGTTTGATGAAATATATGTATGAAAAGCATACTAGGATCCCGAATCCCCAAGTAGGCTCACCCTTAACCTTTATTTCACAATTTGATACCACAATGAATCGGTTGAAGAGTCAATGTTCCTAAAATATTCAACAATCTCTCTCGAGTAGAGCTAAACCTATCCTCGCATACCATTTGACTATATCTCTATGACAAATGCCAATATACAAGAATGCATAACGTTTTATGAACACTTAAAGACTCACGTAAAGCATAGCGGTATATCTCTATCCCCTATCGAACCCTACGATGATTTATACCTTGTAGAATCTATTCCCCTTCTCTCGAATGCATGAAATAGACCACCCAAACTCACATAATCATTGCGCATATAATTATGGAGGCAATAAAGAGAATATAGACCATTCAACAACAAATATTCGTGTTTATAATCAGATTGCAAAATAAAGAATTAAAGGTTCACAATACGAGGTTCATCGTTCACCTAGTACAATAAAAACCTAGCCTAGCATGGATAAATTGAAATAACAAAGAAAATATTTTGGAGAAGACATCACCCAATTCTTGAATATAAAGCTTGAAATCTTGGATCTTGGAATGAAAGTCTTCGTCCTAGCCTTCAATCTTGCTCAACAATGTCGTTTTTTTTCTCTAGGAAGGCGTAGCCCCTCTTTATGGACGAGATTAGGGTTATAAAGAAGTCTTAGATGCGTTACCATAAGTGTTTGATTCAAATAAGGAAACCAGAAAATTCGCGCCCAGAATGAACCATGCGACTGCATGGTATAAATCCATGCGACTGCATGGTTATGCAAAATTTTCACTGTTCATCCCCGGTAGATGCTTGCGCGACTGCATGGACTTTCTACCATGCGACTGCATGGTAGAAATTATTTCTCCTTTGATTTACTTTGGTCTCCAAGTTTGTTTCATCCACCTTTTTGGCCTTGATTCATTCTCCTTCTTCTTCTAACATCTCATGATATCACAATGTGTTACTTAGCTCAATCCCACGCTTATTCGCCATTCGGGTCATCTTTTGAGTAATTGCATTTTGGTCCTCGGAGTTTCATATTCTTCCATTTTGGTCATTTTTCGTTCATTTTCTCATACTCTTCATTCTATCCATCAAAGTAATCCTAAAAACACAAATTATATCGGATTAAGCCATATTTCAACATATACATCAACAATTTTCCATGTTTTGTGACCTAAATAAGTGTGCAAAAACACATTTATCAGCCCAGATGTTGAGCGAATAAAGTACCCTAGGACGCCCAGAGCGAAAGAGTCGTCGCCCAAATTGTTGGGTCGCCCAAAATTCTAGCGATGACTGAACTCTGTTATATAAAGTCACGATTTGAGACGGTTTGAGCACATCACGATTATACCCCACCATTTGAGAAAATTAGTGAAAAGCGGTTATGAAGAAAACGTGGTGGTAGGAGTTACAAATGGTAGTTATTGGCCAGTCAGCCACTATGAAAGAAATGGGTAGTTACAAACAGAGTTCAAACGGTTAAGAACTGCCCAAAGAGTATAAAAGGAAGAGGAAAGCAATGAAGAAAGCCCGGACAAAATTCACTCTCAAACAGAGAATATGTAATTTACTTTTTCTTAGATTAATTTTAATTAATTCATCTCATTGTACTTGTGTGCTTGCGCCCCTTGGAGGCATCTTGTTCGTATCCAAACTGTAATCTTCATATTCGATAAACACCCATTTTTGGGACTTTATTCCAAGAGGTTTGTTACTTACGCAATCGTCTGATCCTCTTTTAATTGTTAGCGAGTAACCACGCGAAATAATTTGGCACGCCCGGTGGGACAATTGGTGTTCGAAGATGCAAAAGGAAAGTATTATGCCTCATAAAAGTTCTGATAAAGTACCAGCAAGTCACGGAGTAGTCCAGTCTGTGATCGAGCGATATGAAGGACAGCAACATTCTCCTCAGACGGAAGGACAGAGTCCAAGCAGTCACAACTGTTATGAACCACTGACAGAGTTGAGTCCTCGAACCCTGAGTGCATTGCTTGGAGAACTCACACAGGATGTCGTCGAGCAGGTAAATTTACGAAACGTCCATAATATAGAAAAATTTACCCAGAATGGAAATATTCATTATGATAACATAGCCAAACAACTAAGTACTTTGAATGATCTTATGAACAAGTTAGTAGGCCAAGTATGTCAACCAGCAATACCCATAGGAAGTCAATTCCAAACCAGAACGATTGTGGGACATACTTTACCACACAATTCCCTTGGTTTGAACCCAGGTCTAGGTTTAGAAGCATTTTTCGGTCCTTCTACCTCAAATCAGGGGGTTAATGGAGCCCTAAATTTGAATTGTGATAATGTGACTACCAACTTGGGGGGTAATCCAAACATAAGAGATAATGTCCTGAATGATGGACATAACTTACCTCACGTTAATGAGGGAATAAATGCTCAATATAATGGGTACAATGGTCTGAACAACGGCACATTCCCTACCAATCAAGGACCAAACGTCAGGCCGCCTCAAGTGAACCAACAAGTAAACCAACCCATAGGAGTCCCATATGATCCAAACGTTTTGTTGAAGAATCAAATTACGGAAATAGTACAAGATCAAATGGCTGTTGGAGTACGTCCTGTCATCAGGCCGACTTACACTAAACTATATCCTGATTGGGTAGATCAAGCATATTCATGGCCTAGAGGGTATAAGGTGCCCGAATTCTCGTTGTTCACCTGTTTAGGAGAAGTGTCTACTCTAGAGCATATAGGGCGATTCACGCTACAGAGTGGTGAAGTGACCGATTACCATAAAATGAGACTATTCCCTAGTTCACTAACAGGAGTAGCCTTTTCTTGATTTATTAACTTGCCAGTGAATTCCATTCAGACATGGCAACAAATGGAGCAATTGTTCCATGCTCAGTTTTATAAAACAGAATCTGAAGTTACATTGGCCGATTTGGCAAACTTACGTCAAATGCCAAATGAATGGGCAGAAGGTTTTCTTCAAAGGTTCAAAACAGCCAGGAATAAATGTTTTGTGCCCCTGCCTGAGAAGGAGTTTGTCAAAATTGCTCAAAGCTACTTAAGTTTTGATTTAAAGAAAAAGTTCCAGAATAGGGAATTCCCTGACCTATTCCAACTTAGTGCGAATGTAATTAGGTATGAACGTTTGATAAGAGAAGAAGAGCAAGTGAAGAATTCTAGTAAAGGGACTTATTACAAAGACCCAAACTTTGGCGTTCATACCATAAGTGATGAATTTTACGATCAAACTGAAATATATTTGGCTGAACTAATCAAAGGAGATGCATATACTTGTCCAATAATGGCTAAGCCTAGGACGTTAGCCAGAGATGAGCCTATAAAAGGAGAAAACAAAAAGGCCAGAACGTTCTCGTTTGATGTAACTAAGGCTGACCTTATATTCGATAAACTGTATAAGGATAAGCAGATAAAGTTGAGCGATAAACACAAATTGCCAAGCCCTGAGCAAATTAAGGGTAAAAAATATTGTAAATGGCATAATGCATGGTCACATATAACTAATTATTGCTTGGTTTTCCATCATATTTTACAGGATGCTATTGAGTCAGGACGAATCACATTCGAAGATAAAAAGAAAATGGCAGTGGATGAAAATCCTTTCCCACAGCCACTTGAAGTGAATATGGTGACGACCAGTCTTAAAAATAAGTTGCCAAGATTCAAGTTGGTTATCGATGATGAGGAAGACCCTGAGACACATACCAGCGTATTTGAACGTATTAAAGGAAAGGAACCCATAAAAAACGAAGATGTTTTGTGTGCCAGGTGTAAAGGAGAAATGAGAGCAAATACTGAGAAACCAGAAATATGGCAGAATCACCATCACCCTGAGTTTGTTCCAAACAGGAGGCAAGGCACATCGTTCTATAGAGGACCGCCTCTGGAAAGATGGTTCAGGCCAGCAAAGCATGAGAGTTCGTTTAGGCCACAGTCTCGCCAACCTAATGTATGGCACT
Source organism: Fraxinus americana (assembly GCA_035079005.1). Classification (NCBI taxonomy): domain Eukaryota; kingdom Viridiplantae; phylum Streptophyta; class Magnoliopsida; order Lamiales; family Oleaceae; genus Fraxinus; species Fraxinus americana. Next base: position 37,327,351 of record CM068715.1, on the reverse strand, counting down.
CATATCAGTATAATGCAGGACGTATTGTACCTTTTAATGAAATGACCAGGACTCAGCAAAGGCGATTTCAACGGAATTATGGACGTGAGGAGGCAGCAACAAAAAATGTCACATCCTAAAGTGCCAAGAGTACTGGAAATAGTTAATCAAAATGCTTTCGAAGATAGTGAAGAGACTTACACAGGGGAATCAATGGACGAAATACCAAAAAGTTCTTCTGGGAGGTCGAAGTTTGAGTGAAGCAAAAGAGACGAAGAAGATACAGAACCATCCCTTACTATCCAGTTCAGTACCTTACCTCCCGTCATGGCTAATAATTATCTATTAGCCAATGAATTCATGAATAAGGAAAATGAAAGGGAGGAAGAAGGAGGAGATGAGGAAGAAGCATGTGTGCTGGAATGTAAAGGTGGTCAGACGTCTCAAGAAATAGAAGACGAAGAGGATGATGGTATGACTGATATTGAAGAAGAAATTGATCTAGAAGAAGAGAAGAGAAAGAGAGGAGTATCGCGTAATACTTTGCTGAAACCCAATTGCATCGGGAAGGGGTTTGTGAAGTAGATTTGTTGGGAGAACCATCTGGACGTTCTTTCTATTTCTACGTACTCTACGGAACACCCAAGAGGAAGAAAAGGGTACCTCGCTCTGAGAAATACGGATCTCCTCCAAAGATTCTGCCTCCCCCAACAGGCTGGGTAACTGCTGAAGAAATACTGGAGGGTGAAGAAAGTGCCCCACGGACAAGTACTCAGCCTGAAGTATTGCATGTTGATTTATCACAAAGGGACAAGTCAACAGGGGATAAACAGGAAGTAGAAATTGATGCAGCAGAAAAAGTCGTCTTCAAAAGACCCACCATGAAACTGACCAAATATTTAAGGCCACTTTATGTGAAGGCCTTAGACAATGGCATACCCGTGGTGCAGGTGCTTATTGATAATAGGACAGCCATAAATACTATCACATTAAGGATGATGAGGGAATTCGTGAAAACAGAGGATGACATGATCCCAACAGAAATCATTCTCACAAGCTTTAATGGAGGAGCAACCTCGGTCAAAGGAGTAATGCCACTAGATATAACTGTGGGAACAACTACTAGGACCACAGTTTTCTTTGTCATTGATGGTCCTACTAGTTACAATATACTACTAGGACGAGATTGGATCCACGGAAGTCATTGTATACCATCATGCTCCATCAATGCTTGGTTTTTTGGAATGACCAAGGTAAAACAGAAGTGGTGCAGGCAGATCATAGACTTTTTGTTGCAGAATCTAACTCGGTAGAAAGGTTCATGTACGAAGGAAATTATAGACCTGTCAGGATAATCCAAAATGGAGAAGAAACTCAAGTTGTCTTACAGAGTGAAGAACCATTTTCAGTAGAAGCACTCGCTGAAATGTTCAGTCAAATGGGGCCAAACATAGTGGCCCTAGAAGAGCCAATGATTGGCAAAAGAACGATCAAAGAACATTAATGAGTTGGCAACTAAAAGAGCATGTGGCCGGAATCCAACCCTTTAAAGCCAGACTAGTGACTTTCAATAAAGAATGTCAAGAGAAAATCAAAAAAGAAGCAGCATTGAAAATGTTGGGAGACAAATTGGCAGTATTCAAATTGGAACAAAGTGTTGACCAAGAGGTCAACAAAGTGGATTGTTTGGAAGAAGAAGTGCCTACAAGAGACAGGACGATGAAGTAATGAGGATCACTAGGCCTGGGAATGCTCAAGCACAAGACCCTTTGGTCAAAGTAAACATTGGCGACGTAAGAGAGGATCGCCCAACATTTATCAGCCAGATGCTTAGTCAAGAGGTTAGTACAACATTAATCGCTTTATTAAAAGAATATAAAGATTGTTTGCTTGGGAGTATGAACATATGCCTGGTTTAGATAAAAATTTAGTGGAACGTAGATTGCCAACTAAATTAAATTTTAAGCCCCATAAACAGCCTCCTAGACGTTTCGCTCCTAACGTACTACCTGAAATTAAGAAGGAGATTGAGCGATTGTTAAAAGCAGGCTTCATCAGGACAGTCGATATGTTGAGTGGTTATCTAACATTGTGCCAGTGTTAAAAAAAGAATGACAAATTAAGGGTTGCATAGACTTTAGAAATCTGAATTTAGCGACACCTAAAGATGAACATCCAATGCCCACGGTAGATTCTTTGGTTGATTCCACTGCCGGACATATCATGTATTCCTTTATGGATGGATATTCAGGGTATAACCAAATATATATAGCTGAAAAAGACATACACAAAACTTGCCAACTCATAGGACACGTCCACAAGTAAAGGACAATAAAAAAGCGACATCACAAGACAGCACCATGTGAGCATTAAAGCAGAAGGAGACAGTTCAAAAGCTGGAATAAAGCAGCCGACAGTGCTTTAATTATTTCAACCACTTTGAAGAAATAATTGTACTTTAACTTTTTTGTTGTAAAAATTTGATTGGCCAGAAGCTTATCGGTGAAGTGCGTGCCTTCTATAAATTGAGACTCTTCTGAAGGAAAAGATCATAAAAAATTAGCCATCTGAAATCTCACTCTGAACTACCATTTCAAACTTCCAAAAATGATCTTTGTAATCATTCTCTTCAGATAGTAGAAATCACTTTTCGGATTATCAATCTTTGTAAAAATCTTTGTATTATAGCTTTCAAGCTATCATCAAATCAATAAAATCTTTGAGTTTGAAATAAATATTTTATTACGCTTTGAGTGTTCTTCTACACAGTGAGTTTGTTTAAGAGTTTTGAGTGCCTTTGTGTCCATTTTGCTGTGATGCTGTCGGGACTTTGGCCAACTCTTGTGACGAAGGTGACCAGGAACATATAACGTTCTTGCTATTTGGCGAAGCGTGGTAAGGCCCTTATTTTAAACCATAAGAAAATTTATTGTCTGAAGATTTGCATGAAAATTATTATATAAAAATTTTTACAAGATTGTTTACTTTGAAGAACTTTTATTATGGAAAGTTACGAATTTTATTATAGAACTGTACCTTTTAGATATACTAATAGAGTCACATGATAGAAATTTCAGAAACTTATGATAGTTATACTAGAGGAATAAATTTCATAAAAAGAGATGTTAGATATTATGAAAAATGTCTTACAATTGTATCATTTGGATTAAAAGAAATAATAAAAATAATTATTTTTTTCTGGTTAGATAGTGAAAATAGTGAAAAACCTTTTGAAACTATAGAAGAGCATGTAAGTTATAATGAAGTTTCTGAATTATATGATTTTGATCTTAGTTTTGACGATATAGAATAAGAATATGCCTGGAATAATTAGAAAATTTTGTGATAATAAAATAAAAATTTTAGAAGAACAAATAATAACTAATAATAATCGTAGAGAAATCGAAAAAGAAATTTCTAATTGGAATAAAATTAAAAGAGAATTATTAAGAAATGAAATTACAAGAGAATTAAGAAGAGAAGAACAATTTAGAAGAGAAATAAGACAAATGATAAATAATATAATAATTAATTCCTTAAATTCACCAGACTAATATGAGTTTACCAACAAAAATAAGATTTGAAAAATAAGAAATAGAAAATATTAGATTACCAATAGAAAGCTATCAAACTAAAAAATGGAATACAACTTTGTTTCAACCTTTAAGCTCATGTGGAAATACAGACGAATGATTAAATATGACTACAAATTGGACTAATGCATTTTTATGGCAATAATTAGGACAATTAAAATTTAAAGATATAAAAGCTATAGACGAAATAAATAATATAGATCCAAAAAATGAAATAACTAAAGAAAGATGAAGCTAAACAATTTAATAAAATATGTCTAAACAATTTAATAAAATAAAAGAACAAATTAATAATTTAGAAATACTTGATGAAGCTAAACTTGAAGATATCCAAAATCAAATATCAAAAATTGCACAGAACTTAAAAAAGTTTGAAAGAAAATTGAAAAATATGAAGAATTAATAAAACTTAATGGAGGATTAAAAGAAGATATTGAAAGATTATTGATTGACCTTAGAAAGCAGGACGAAAATCTTTTAGAAAAAGAAGAAGAAAAATTAGTTATAGAAGAATAATGAACGAAAGATATGGACGGGACGACCACGAGCAGTTAAACAAGAAAAATATGGAGAAACTAGTACAATTAGATATGAAGCAGAAATAGACCCTAGAAGATAATGTTAATACAAAAGTAGATTTTAAAACTACTAAAGAAAAAATGTATAGAGACCAATTTAAACCAATATTAAAAGAATCAAACCCAATGAAAATTGCAGGATCATATTTAAATTTAGATTGTGAATTAGATGTTCAAAGAGCTATAAATGAATGGAGTAATCGCTTTATTAAAAGAGTACAAAGACTGTTTTGCTTGGGAGTATGAACATATATCTGGTTTAGATAAAAATTTAGTAGAACATAGATTGCCAACTAAACCAAACTTTAAACCCCATAAACAGCCTCCTAGACGTTTTGCTCCTAACGTGTTACCTGAAATTAAGAAAGAAATTGATCGATTATTAAAAGCAGGTTTCATCAGGACAGCTAGATATGTTGAATGGTTATCTAATATCGTACTAGTGTTAAAAAAGAATGGTAAAATGAGGGTGTGTATAGACTTTAGAAATCTGAATTTAGCAACACCTAAAGATGAGTATCCAATGCCCACGATAGATTCCTTGGTTGATTCCACTGCCGGACATGTCATGTATTCTTTTATGGATGGGTATTCAGGGTATAACCAAATATATATAGTTGAAGAAGACATACACAAAACTGCCTTTAGATGCCCAGGGGCCTTAAGATGTTACGAATGAGTAGTTATGCCTTTCGGCCTAAAAAATGCGGGGGCGACCTATCAAAGAGCAATGAATCTAATCTTTTATGATATGATAGGAAAATTTGTTAAAGTGTATGTAGATGATATAGTAGTTAAATCTGTTAAAGAGGAAGATCATTTGGAACAGCCGAAACGCTCATTTGAACGAATGAGACAATATAAGCTGAAATTGAATTCTTTGAAGTGTGCATTTGGTGTCAATGCCGATAATTTCCTTGGCTTTCTAGTACACCAAAGAGGAATCGAACTCGATAAAAATAAAGCAAAGGCCATTTTAGAGGCCAAACCGCCTAGTAACAAAAAAGAATTGTAAAGATTTCTAGGTCAAGTTAATTTCTTAAGGCGATTTATCTCTAACTGTACAGGGCGAACAAAAGCTTTTTCGCATCTCCTAAAGTTGAAAAATCAGAACGAACTCGTCTGGAAAGAAGAACATCAAAAGGCCTTTGATAGCCTAAAGACGTATTTAGCAAATCCGCCAGTGTTGGTGTCACCTATCCAAGGACGGCAAATGAAGGTGTATATATCGGCTGAACAAGAATCGATAGCTGGAATGGTTGCGCAGGAAGACCAGTTTGGTGAAGAAAGGGCAATATACTATTTAAGTAGACGTTTGACGAAATGCGAATGTAATTATTCTACTATCGAGAAACTATGTCTAGCTTTATATTTCACATGTACTAAGTTAAGTGCCTATTTAAGGCCTGTAACAGTTTATCTGATTTCTAAAGTTAATTTAGTGAAATACATGTTTTCTCGCCCTATTTTACACCAAAGGATAGGCCTTTGGACTTTGACATTGTCCGAGTTTGAAATATAATATATACCACAGAAGGCGGTAAAAAATCAAGCATTGGCTAATTTCTTGGTCAATCACCCATGCCTTGATATGCCTGAAGAAATTAAATTGGAAATAGACTCATTCGAGTTCAAACCATGGATCCTATATTTTGATGGATCAAAAACTTCTAAAGGTGCAGGAGTAGGAATAGCTTTGATAAATCCTCTAGGAATTTGTTATAAGTTCGCCTTCACATTGGACAGTATGTGCACCAATAACCAGGCCGAATATGAGGCATTGATTGTCGGCCTAGAGTTATTAATTGAAATGGAAGTGAAAAACGTGATTATTAGAGGTGATTCCCAGTTGTTGATTTAGCAATTCACTGGCGATTTTAAATATCAGAGCGAATCTGTTATAAGCCAGTATGAAATCGCTCAAGAATTACTAGAAGAGTTTGACCAAGTAGAACTCCAATATGTCAACAGAATATACAACGACATAGCAAACGAACTGGCTCAAATGGCCTCAGGTTACTTAAAAGTCTTAGATATAGAGCACACTTGTGAATATAGAACAATCTTGTCTGTTATACAAAGGAGGGCAAATAGGATTGGAATTCATTGTATACAAGAAGGAGACGCAATGGATTGGAGGGTAGAGATAAAAGAGTTCTTGGAAAAACCAAGTGAAAAGAACAATAGAAAGATAAAGCTACGATCGTTGAATTATACATTAATTGAAGGTGAATTACTTAAAAAACGCCCAGATGGGGTGATGTTAAAGTGTGTAAGTTTACAAGAAGCCAAGGTGATTATGGCTGAAATACACGAAGGAATTTGTGGAGCCCACCAAGCTGGTCAAAGGATGAGGTGGTTAATTATTAGGAATGGATATTTTTGGCCTAAAATGGGAGAAATGTGTGTCCAATATGCGAAAGGTTGTCGGCATGTCAAAAGCATGGGCCAATTCAGAGAGCACCAGCTTGGGAAATGGTACCTATCATTAAGCCATGGCCATTTAGAGGTTGGGTGATAGACTTAATAGGGAAGATTTATCCACCATCGTCCAAACAACATACATTCATTATAGTGGCAACAGACTTCTTCACTAAGTGGGTAGAGGCCATACCTCTAAAAGAGATATCTCAAAAAAGTGTTATAGAATTCATTCGCGACCATATCATCTATAGGTTTGGAATCCCACAAACCCTGATGGTGGATCATGAAACTTCCTTGAATGGGGATCAAGTGAAGGAATTTTTGAGCGAATTTGGGTCAAATTGGTAAATTTCATGTCTTATTACGCTCAATCCAACGGTCAGGCCGAGTCATCTAACAAGATCCTGAAGAACATCGTAAGAAAGATGATAAGTGAAAAAGCCAGAAATTGGCACGAGTGTTTGAATCAAGCTCTGTGGGCCTATAGAACGTCGCCACGCACAAGCACTAAAGTTACCCCTTTTCAACTGACATACGGGCAAGACGCAGTGTTACTTGTGGAAATCAACGTGCAGTCAATGAGAGTACGTTCACAAAACAACCTGGACGACAACGAACACGCAGAATTGCTCGTCCAAAATTTGTTGGGATTGGACGAATTAAGGTTAGATTTCTGGATAGATTGCAAGTCTAGGAACAGAAAATGACTAAGTTTTACAACAAGAAGGTCGTAGCCAAGTCCGTCAGTTTGGGCGATTTAGTTTGGAAGACAATACTCCCTTTGGATAGTAAAGATCCAAAGTACGGTAAATGGTCACCAAATTGGGAAGGACCATACAAAGTGAAAAGTGTTTTGCCTAACGGAGCCTATCATTTAGAGGATCTAGATGGTACTAATCACGTGAGTTTCATCAATGGCAAATACTTGAAGAAATATGTTCCTTCCTTATGGGAAGACGAACAACTACAAACTTAAAAATGAAAGTTTTAATGAGCGATGATAACCAAATAAAATAAAAGACGAAATACGTCTAAATAAAACTTTTTATTAAGCAAATAATGGTTACATCAACAGAATATGAAAATTGCAAAGCCTCCTATGAGCAAAAATTTGAAATCTCCTATAAGTTACAACTGAGGATAAACAATTGTAGGCCTTTGGCAGCAACGGTGAAAATTGTGGACTGGGACCAGCCACATCCCCAAAAGCATTGCTGCAATGGTGAGCAAATGGCCCAGAAACATTCCTTCCCTCAATCGATAGATGGGAAGAATTTTGCAGCCGGCCAAGAAACTTTTCCTATATCTCCCATACCAACAGATGTGTCAAGTCGGACCACGCACAGGATGTATCAACTGATCCATTTCTACGGAAAGTTGAAACTGGAAGAAAGTGTCGAGATATTGGACAATGGCAGTAGGATGATTCTTGGAAAAGGATTACGAATGGGAGTGATAAGTGTTGAAGGCACAAACGTATTTATAAGGAAATGAATATGAAGAGTCAGGATACGAAAGGCCACATACATTGAATGTCCCAAAAATCTGAAGGGTGGGGAAATTGATATGCATGAATCTTAACATAAAATTAAGTTCTTGGGGGTTTGACGATTTAAAAGAGTAACGTCAATCAATATTCGAGCATACAATTAGCATGTAATTAAGTGCTTGGGGGGTTGACGATTTAATCAGCATATTTTCTATAATCCCTCTCAGATGGGTAAAGGATCTATCAGCCAGTTACAAAGTCACAGTTGTTGCTTTAGCCTCTCTCAAATCTAGTTTCCTGAAAATAAATGTGTAGGTGAATTTTCTCATAAAATGTCTTCTCTATCTAGAATTTAGAAAATTCGCACCACTTGAAATCAGAAGCATATTCGAAGTCATTTTAATAGCTGAAGGTGCACAAAAAGACAAAAAAAAATAATAAAAGTTTGCACAACACGCAAATTAAAAAAAAATGTCGAGGTGGCTGGGGTTATATCTATCATATTTGCGCCCATGGTTGCCACATCTCTAGTGAGCCTATCAGCTATTCTGGACTCACCTCGTCTGTGATGGTGAGGTCAATGGTGAGTGGCTGGAACAGTATGCGTGGGTTCCCTTCTTTAGGGTGTTCCTTAGTCGTTCATGGTGCAGACCCTTCATTGTTTGAACTCGTGGTAATAAGTTTTTTCTGGATAAATGATATTTATTTTTCAATCAAACGATTTGATAAGTACATTTTTACACACTTATTGTAGGTCCAAATATGGATAATTGTTAATAAATATGTGGAATATTTGCTAAGATTAAATCTGACAATGAGAGTGAAACAGTGGAGAATGATGAACATAGTGAGAATTCTGAAGATAACTTTGAGGATGAAATCGATATTCATGAATCTCATCGATAATTATTAGAGGAATGTCTTAAAATCAAAAAGGTCAATAAAGCCGTACTAAAAAAGATTAATGAACTTGAAAGAGAGAGAGAGAAACTCTTAGGTGACTTTCATGACTCTACCAAAAATTTGGGTGAGTTGAAACTTGTTAATGAGAATCTAGAAGCCAAAGTTAAATCCTTAGCAAGCGATCTACAAAAATCTAATACTCAACTTCATTCATTCATGAGTGGTACTCAGAAACTGGATAATCTGTTAGGGATTAACAAGCCTGCTAGAAATAAGCACAGTCTAGGATACATTCAAAATGCTAATACTACTGCTAGTACTTCCAAGACCACTTTCGTCCCAACCACCAACAAAATTAGGAATACTGTTAATCATGAACCCAATGGCAAGAATGTTTTAGGATCGAGACCTACAAAACAACGTAGAAACAATTGTCCTATAAATTAGCAACAACATCCTAGTAGGTTTGAGCCTAGGTTTATTTCCACCTGTCACCACTTTTGTGCACTGGGATACACAATACCTAGGTATCATAAGCTCGAAACTAGTAGTAAAAGTCAGGATGTCTCGAGCAAGGTTAACTTCCTCGCCAATCAGATTAGCTACTTAATTGAGATGATAACTCAATTAACTAGAATCACTTCTATTTCTAAGAAGATTTGGGTTAAGAAAATTGATCTTCCTATCTCTAATGATCAATTGAATTGTTATGTTGCCCACGTTGTATTTAAAACTCAAAATAACTCTATTGGTTTCTTAATAGTGCATGTTCTGGACATATGTGTGGTAGTAAAGTCTTGTTCTCCACTCTCACTGATTGGAATGGCAGTATGGTTACTTTTGGGAATGGGGCTACCGTAATATTCTAGGTAAAGGTACCGTTAATATATCTAGATTACATGCTATCTCAGATGTGCTTTATGTAAAAGGTTTAAAGTCAAAATTTTTAAGCATTAGTCAAATATGTGACGATGATTTTAAGGTTATTTTTGTCCAGAAAAGGTGTACTGTGTATGATTCTACTAGTAAAGTTGTCCTTGAAGGTGTACGAACTTCTGAAAATTGTTATGGAGTTTTTCCAACTTCCAAATATGTGTGTAGCAGCGCCAAGATTGATGTCACGGAACTGTGGAATCAACGCCTTGGTTATATGAACTATAAGAGTTTGTCTAAACTTGCTAACAAGGAACTTGTTATTGGTTTATCTAAGCTTGAAAATAATGATACCACTTTGTGTGTACCGTGTCAACAAGGTAAATAGATTAGAGTAAATCATAAACAAACTTCTAAAATCTTGACAAACAAGCCACTAGAATTACTCCATATGGACTTAATGGGATCATCTAGGATGGAGAGTTTTAGTGGTAAGCGATATATTTTGGTTGCGGTAGATGATTTTTCTCGATACACATAGATTGAGCTGTTAAGAGAAAAATTTGAGGTATTTAGTCTTGTCATATCTTTGTGCAAAAGGCTTAGAAATAAGAAAGACTTCACAATATCTAGAATTCGAAGTGATCATTGAAAAGAGTTTGAAAACTCTAATTTTGAAAACTTCTGCCTGGAAGAGGGAATCTAGCATGAGTTCTCCTCGCCGATCACTCCACAACAAAATGGAGTTGTTGAAAGGAAAAATCGTGTATTTCAAGAAATGGCTAGAGCCATGTTTCATGGTAAGGGACTAGCTATGCATTTCAGGGATGAAGCCATCAACACTGCGTGTCACATAGTGAACGGAGTTTACTTTAGACCTAAAACTGATAAAACACTATATGAGATCTAGACTGGTAAAAGACCTACTGTCAAGTACTTTCGTGTGTTTGGTAGCAAGTGCTATATTCTAAGAAATGGAAAAAATTTGGGCAAGTTTGACTCCAAGAGTGATGAGGGAATTTTCCTAGGATATTCCAAAAATAGTCAAGCCTATTGAGTATATAATTCTCGTACACGGGTTGCGATGGAGTCCATCAATGTAGTAGTAGATGGTGCTTGCAGTGAGGGAGAGATTGGAAAGAGTTAGATCACTTGAGTGTAGATCCGGTTATGATTATTGAACCTAAAGAAACTTCACTTCTCGATCCATCACACGCTTCTAATAGTTTAGATACATCCAATGAGGAGTCCTCACCTGATGATAAATCTAAACCTCCTAAGGAAACTTCGTCTAGAGTTAAGTCTAATCATCATACGATAAATATTATTGGGGATTTAGATAAAGGGATGAGACTTCGTAAGAGGGTTTTAAACAACCTGACATTTGCTAGTTATGTATCTCAGATTGAGCCTAAGAAAGTTAAAGATGCACTTAGTGATGAATGTTGGGTAAATGCGATGCATGAGAAGCTAAATCAGTTTGTGAGAAACAATGTATGGCATTTAGTTCCTAGGCCTGATAACACCAATGTTATAAGTACTAGGTGGATATTTAAGAATAAAATCGATGATCAAGGTACCATAACTTGAAACAAGGCTAGGTTAGTTGCCCATGGATATACTCAGGTTGAAGGAGTTGACTTTGATGAAACATTTGCCCCGATAGTTCAACTTGAATCCAATAGAATTCTTCGGACTGTTGCCTACACTTTAGGATTCAAATTGTATCAAATGGATGTCAAGAGTGCTTTCTTGAATGAAATACTTCAGGAAGAAGCCTATGTTGAACAATCTAAATGATTTATTGATCATAAGTTTCCGCATTATGTTTATAAATTGAACAAAGCCTTATATGGTTTTAAACAAGCTCCTAGAGCTTGGTATGATAGACTAACTGCATATCTCATGGAACATGGTTTTTCTAGAAGTGGCGCGGATGGAACTTTATTCATTAGACATATTGAGGAAACAATCACCATAGCTCAAATTTACGTCGATGACATCTGTTGACGTCGAAAATTGTATGAACAAGATTCAAGCCAACTTAAAATATAATAAGAACTATTTATTGATAACTACACGTGAATTACTAGAATAGCTAGCGTAGTTACAAATGCGTTACTCTTGTCTTTGTCAATGAGATATTTGAAATATGATATGTAAGAACGTTTGTAAGTGAAAAAGTTTCTCCTTTTCTTTACAACCATTTTCTCTTTTATAGGAGAAAATATACATTCTTCATTAATTTCCCGTCTTGCCATCTACAATTCCGAACTGGAGAAGTACACACGTTGGAATAATTCAATTGGCCACTGAGCTCAATCTGGCAGTTTCATGATGAGCAAATCTTACAAGTGGGCCCTGTTAATTACAGGTGGGCCCTAGTAATCTTACATCGTCACGTGCTCATCACGTGTATTAATCTGATCTAATCGACCTCTGAGCTCGGCACATCAACAGATACCCCCTAGGTCAGTACAGACCTAACTGTGGATTGACCTAATGAAGTGACTTGTACAATTCCCAATTTTCTATAATCATTGCTTCAATTAATAACAATGACACATGTCATTTCTTTACTCGCATATGAGTTGTATGGCATGTTCCTTCTTCTAGAAGTTTAAGCTCGTGACCGTTGATTTCATTTTGAATGATTCAGATTCCGCTTGATTATTTGATTGTAAAAATATTTGTGGAATTCCTTGCCTTCTCTAATGGATTTATCAACATTGGTAGGCTGTAGAACTTGATTTTCTGTACCCAAGTGAAGGAATACATCGCCGATGGGAGAGTGGTTATAGAATAACATCAATGGCTACTACTAGTGATCAAGCGGCCTTCATACTGAGTGTACCAAGGCGCAAGTTGATGGATGAGAAACAGGAGACTCAACGCACATATGCCTTTCCAAGCACCCATGTAAAGGTACATTATTGTTGGTTTCTTGTGATTGTGTGCAACAATTTGGAAAATGAGGTACAATTTTCATTTTGTTGCTTTAAGAAAGTGAAACTTGACGGTGGGCTTACTATATTCTTTATTCCACATGTAGGAGAAAAGGTCGAAAAATCTTTACGTAGCATAACAAAGTAAAAGTTAATAAATAAAAATTAATTCTAAAAGCATCTTCGAGAGACTCTCTATTTATAAAGGGTATTTTTTGCATAATAGAAAGTATCTCTAAATTTAAAGAGAACTTTTTTATGTACTCCAATAATACTCTTTTTGTTTACTCTTTATTTTATTTTTTTAATGAATATTTATTGATTTCTCTTCATCTCTTATTTAAAATAATTTTTATAAGTTAATGGTCAATCAATTCTAAAAGCATCTTCGAGAGACTCTCTATTTATAAAGGGTATTTTTTGCATAATCGAAAGTATCTCTAAATTTAAAGAGAACTTTTTTATGTACTCCAATAATACTCTTTTTGTTTACTCTTTATTTTATTTTTTTAATGAATATTTATTGATTTCTCTTCATCTCTTATTTAAAATAATTTTTATAAGTTAATGGTCAATCAATTCAAATGTGATTTCAATTACTTAGCCCTTGTTTGAGCTCCATTTTAATGAGATTTTGGGAAAAATATATTTTAGAATAATAATTTTTTGAAGAATGTATTATTAGAAAAAAAGTTTTATTGAAAAATTTGTGATTGAAAAGAATAAAAATAAAAAATGTATTAAAATTTTAATGGAACCCAAATGAGTGTTTAAATTGTTAAGTATTGATGTAACTTATTAAATGAAAGCATTGTTAATTAAGAATAGAGAGCGAATCAACTCTTTATTTTAAAAAGTTAAAATTGAGAATATCTTAGAGTTTATTTTTAAGTATTGACTTTCTAAAGTAAAAGGTATTTTGTATTTAAAGATCTCTGGAAAATGTTCTCAACATAGAGGATGGCCACGTTTATGAATACTAGTTTGTGTCCGTGCGATGCACGGGTTTTGATTTAATTGAGGAAATGTTAGCGTATTGTTGGATATGGCAATAAATGGGGTGTGAAGTGTGGAAACGGGAATTAAGTTTTTGAATTTGCATTTCTTTTCAGTTATAAATTTATTCAAACTATCTGTATAACCAGTCATGTGAAGTAGAAAAAAAATTTGAAGATATGCCATTCTTATTAGTGGTATCGTGGTTTGGGAGATGTGGCATTGTTACGATTGAGAACACTTTTGTTAACAATCATTGAGTTGGTTTTTTGAAATAAAAACGTACATATTGTATTATCAGATGCTGCTTAAGTACATGATGACACAAACACGAGTGTTCATGAATTTTTAGAAAGAACAAGAAGAAAAGTTGATGATAGAGAAAGGAGAACATACTGATTAGCATATGGTTATTCAATTAGACTTCATGAGGGTATAGATAATATTCATTGAAGCAGATATCAAGAGTGAGTTTTCGTCTGTATGAAGCCATTCTATCTGCAGAGATTATCTCTATCGGGTAGTTAAAAGATGAAGCACTTTATGTATTTGAGCAAAAAAACTCCACAGTTTGGCCTGATAAAGAAATAGTTTTATGTTTAATGTAATAGGTACGGTAAATATATAATTATGTAAAGCGAAGTATGAAATATTATAGACAGTACTTGTTATTATAGATAGTACTTGTTATAGAATTTACATAAAATTGTTTCAAACTACACAATATAACAATAGTATAGACAACTAAAATTTTATACAGCTCAGTGCCCCCATCAGATACCAGGTTTTAAATCTCTATGTATAATCTCATTTTCATGTAAACAGTTCATGGTTCGAGCAATGTCAAGAGCAAAATTTATGGCCATGTGCAGGTCCAGCTGCTTTGGACGCATGCTGGATAAATACTTTCTGAGTGATATTCCCGGTAAAAGTTCTGTAACAATCACCATCAAAGGATCTTTACATGCTCCAATAAACTGCAAAGGAAAACATTGTATTATGCTTCATGTCAGTAATTAACAAAGAGTGTGCTACTGACATGCAGCTTGATTACTTTGATTTGTCTTCATATTTTACTTCTTGTTCATACTATAGAAGATATATACCAAGGCAGAGTTAGAGAGAGCAAAAATTGTAGTGAGCAAAATTGATTACTTCTTGGCTAAAGATGCAAAGATTAGAGAGGTTACAAGGAGTCCAACCATGAAAGCAGATGATAAACCCCATCCTCAAAATTACTCAGGTTAAAGGCAGAGAAAGAGATTTACATAAACAACGCCTTTGAATCTGTGATAGAAATTTTGTGGAATTTTTTGATTAAGCTTCTAATTTTTTCACTTTCCACACCCTCAGTGAGCGATAGAAAGAAATGCAAGAAAACAAAACACAAGCAAATATTGAAAATAACAAATAGCGATTTTTTTCATACTAACCTTAGTTTCTGCTTCAGATTCCATCATTAATTAGCGTAAATAAGAGCAATGGATTTACAAGCAAATAGATATCAGATTCACTCAGATTTCCACATGCTCAGAGCCTCTTCACTGAAAAAATAACTTTTTCAATTAAACAGTTGAGAAAAAGCTTCTGAATGAAATAAATGCAAAAAGAAGAAAGAAAAAGCTTCTAAATAAAATGAATGCAAAAATGAGAAATGTAAAAGGAGTATTGAAAGTTATCAAATCTTATGCATGCAGAATTGGCCATAAATAGTATCTTCTCCACAGGTATGATTACCCACGAGTGAAAGAGTCAATGAGGATGAACGAAATAATCATTGAAGCAAATATCTAAGGCAATCTTTCGCCTATAAAAAATCATTCTGCCTGCAGAAATTGATTCTATTGGATAACTTCGAACTAAACATTCTATGTATTTAAGTAAAAATACTCCAGAATTTGGCCTATGAAAAAGATAGGTGAGAATAAAATTTAATTAGTATGTTAAATGTATAATTATAGTAAACAGAGAATGAAATGGTATAGTACATAGCGTATAATTTACATACTTACCCATTATTTGCTGAAGGTTGATGCGGCATGATTTCCAACTTTATGTCTCTTTTTGTATTTTTCTTCTTCAAGGATCTGTGGGCCGTGAAGTTCGGATGCATCAGGAAGTGCGTAGTTATAGCAAATGCTGGTTTTGAATGTGCTCTAACTTGCTCCGGTGTATGATTGTTATTGCTACAGTCATATATGTATGTTTTCAATTCATCAATGTTTACACAATATAAATATCATGTATTTCCTGAATACGAACATGGAATTAACAGGTACTTGCATCTTAACCATGGACGACCATTTATTGGCAAATTGCCATTCACATAGTCTTGTAGAATAGGTAAATTTGGTCCATCGGTTAAGGTATTTGTGTCCAGATTTTGCATTTGTACCATCATCTGACGAGTACACTCGTTTTCATAGTTGAAATCCATAATTGCATATTCTTCTGAAACGGACGTAGGATTGTTGTTTATGAATTGCCTCAACAAGTTGAACTCCAAATCAAGAATCTAATAAAAAAAATAGATGTAAATAATGTGCATTAAATATAAAATTAAATTTATTATAGTAAATCAGTTTACTTACATCAGTAGTTATAGGTTGTGTTATATCCATCATAGCTTCTATTATGCTCCTTCGGTACATATTTTTAGATCCATCATCCAACAATGCGCTGTGAAAAAAATTATAATTTAATTCGAGATGAATTAAATGAATTCAACAATGTGTAAAAGAGTGGAGTAGAATTAGAGCGGTTACCTTGGTGGATTTGTTGCTATCCAATTTGTAAGTGCTAAGTATCTGTCTGTTGAGTAGTCTTCTAAAAGATAATTCATTAATGGTATTGAAGACTGTATGCTTTTCCCTTTTTGTATTTGTTGTATTGTCTGTTGTGTAGTGTCTTCTGTGGGTTCAAACGTTGATGTATGCTGTACAACAGGACTTGTATGAATAGAAGCATCTTGATGAAGAGGATTATGTTGAGGATGCATTCTAGATTGTATGATTTCGTTGTAGTCCTGTTGTAATTTTTCATGTCGTTGAAACAATTCATCTTGGCGTTGAAAAATTGTTTCGTACTGACGTTGTTGTCTATTTGATTGTTCTGCCATGGTTGTTTCTAAGTTTTTGTGTAGATGAGATATGTCTGATACAATGGTTGTTCTCATGTTATCACATAAAGCAGATATATCTGATATCATTTGCTGCCTATGTGTGTTTAGCATTTGCTCCATCTCTCCTCTTGTAAGATAGTTTAGTCCTGTTGTAATTTTTCATGTCGTTGAAACAATTCATCTTGGCGTTGAAAAATTGTTTCGTACTGACGTTGTTGTCTATTTGATTGTTCTGCCATGGTTGTTTCTAAGTTGTTGTGTAGATGAGATATGTCTGATACAATGGTTGTTCTCATGTTATCACATAAAGCAGACATATCTGATATCATTTGCTGCCATGTGTGTTTAGCATTTGCTCCATCTCTCCTCTTGTAAGATAGTTGGAGCTAACATGAGTAGAGGTTGAAGTATCTGAAACGGAAGTACGGTGAATAGGTGGTATGGTATGTTGCTGATGAACTTCTTCAGGGATATTGTTTAACTGTCCTGTGAGAATCCCATGAAGTATGATATGATGGTTGTCTTCTGGCATTGAAAGAGTTGTATACCAAATTGTTTGTAATTCTTCTGCCGTAGGTTGTAGTATTATGTTTGTTTGAATCTGTAAGTGTAATAAAAATAAATAAATAATTTATTTTGATTTTTTTCATAAGTGCAGAAAGTAAGTATTTGTATATGCAAAAAGTAAGTATATGTATATAACAAAATGATAAGGAATGTAATGATTACGTAGAATACCTCATGGGTTGACAAAAAATGTTTAATTGAATTTTCTGTTAATACTTTATGCGGCCTCCATTTGTACATCCTTGGTATGTGTATTGTTCTGCTTCTAGGCTGTCCAAATTTTCGGCCAATCCGTGGAAATGCTTCATATATCCAGTACTTACATAAATGGAAATATATATTAGATATATAAAGTTATAAATCAGTGAATAAAATTATATATAAAATAGGAAAAACAATATAATAAAAGAATAGTACCTGGAATGCAAGTGGATATCCATGTAATGAATATTTGGAATCGAGTTGTTCATTTTGATGCATTCTATGTACCCTTTCTACATGTGATGCTTGTAAAAACCTTAGTAGAACAACATATGCTTGTCGACCCCATGGATATGCAAGGAAGGTATGAATGTTTTCAACCATAGATAAAGTTTTTTGGTCAATACATCTTCTCGTAGGTTTTAAAACACATTCTACGAACATCACTAGACCAAGTTTGAATTTATCATCTTCGTTTTGACAAAGGCGAAATGCTTCAGATAGCATTGTCATTTTGATTCTGTTAATACCATTGAAGTACTGATTTCTAAGTCGATTGTTAGAAAATTCACATTCTAGAGGTATATCATGACATGGTAATCCTGTTATAAGACAAAATTCAAGCATACTAAAGCGGGCCAGTTGATCATTTAATTTGACCCAGATTTCATTATTTTTTCCACAATTCACAAGGCGTAATATAAATTCATGAACCAGTTTACCACTAAACTGTTGTTGTTCTTCAGATCTATAAAAAACACTGCATATAAATGCATGAAAGTTACTACCCATTATCTCAGCTTGTTGTTCTTCATTGATGAACTCAAAAAAATTCCTGAGATACTGATGATTGGAATATTGAGTAATGCCAGCAGAATACCATTCGTTTGGAGGAAGGATATATTCCAAAGACATCTGTATAAAGAAATCATTAGATAAATATGTTAACTTTATCATTGTTAATTAGAAAGTGGAAAAAAAAGATAAAGAAAGAGAAGGAATAATTGACATCAAAACCACATTTGCCTATGGTGGACCAATTGATTAAAATATTAAGGAAAAAAGATATTGCATAAAAATGTTACATAAATGTTATAAAAGAAGTAATAAAGTGAATGAATTTATACATTAAATCATTAATTCACGTGAAATTTAGGTCCCACACAATTAATAAATAATAATTTAAATTATAAAATATTATGTCCAAAGAATGTCTACATAATTAATAAATAATAAGTTATAGTACAAAACAAAAGATTCTGTTTCAAATATCCCACATAATTAATGAATAATAATTTAAATTAGAAAATATTATGTACAAAGAATTCCTACACAATTAATAAATAATTAGTTACATTACAAAACAAAAGAGATTAATCCTCAAAAATAAAAACCAACATATCTATGTTTCATCTAATAAACATCCGTTCTCAATATATATTCTTGAAGAAATAAGATATTGGTGACACTATAATCTCATTATTTAATTCCTTTGTACTGCTCAAGATTAAGACTATTTAATTCCTTTGTACTGCTCAAGATTAAGACATGGAATCTAATGTAAAAACTATAATGATAAATAAATACGTAATCTTTATTGTTAGTTCAACTTCTCATTTTGTCGATTTTCAACTTTCAACTGCTTCATTTTAATTTGTGCATGAGTAATTACAGATCTAATCGTATACTTTCTTTTTATTATTGTACAATTCAAAATCTTCCATAAATAAGAACTAAGTAAATTAGAAAATTAAATTAAATAAAAAATCTAATCAAATATTGCGAATAAAATTACAGTAAGTTGGTTTGCTAGATAAAATTACCTTTTTGTTGTAGCAGGAAGTTGGAATGTAAGTGTTGAATTTGTGTATTTGGGAAGATGAAATTATAACCTTTGCTGATTATCGTGTGAGTATTTGGTTGAATGTGGTTGAATGTATGAGTGGAAGTATTGGTGTTATTTGTGTGTAGGTATGTTGGGTTAATGAAGTGGTAGGTGGGTAGGTGGAAGTTGATGGTATTATTATTAATATTATTATATAATTTTTTTTTTCTATTGATTATAGAATTTAAAATTTATTGTATAGTTCAAAAGAATTTTGAAGGTTAGGAATATATATTTTTTCATGTAGTTTTAAAATTGGAAGTAAAATTAATATAATTGTTTTTTTTTTTTTAAAAAAAAATTTGCGGGGACGGAGAGTTTAAAATATATTAAATAATGTATATTTAGGTAGTATTATAAGTATTATTATAGTAAGGAGTATATATTAGTAAATTGTAGTTTTAAAATCGGAAGTTTAAAAAAAAAATTGATGTGTCCTGTGCGCGAATTCAAAAGATATTAAATAATGTATATTTAGGTAGTAATATAATTATAGGAGTACATATTTTTTCTGAAAAAAATAATATAACTGTTATTTAAAAAAAAAACCCGAGTAAATCTCCCCATGCGTGCACGGGGAGATGGACTCTCCCCGTGCACCCTCTCCCCGTGCACGCACGGGGAGATCAATACTCCCCGTGCGCGCACGAGGAGATGGACTCTCCCCGTGCACCCTCTCCCCGTGCACGCACGGGGAGATCAATACTCCCCGTGCGCGCACGGGGAGATGGACTCTCCCCGTGCGTGCACGGGGAGATGTACTCTCCCCGTGCACGCACGGGGAGTTCAATACTCCCCGTGGGCGCACGGGGAGATGGACTGTGCCGTGCGCGCACGGGGAATTCAATTCACTATCACGGGAAACTGCTTTCCCGTCCGCGAACGAACGGGGAATTGTTTGTTTTTTTTTTTTTTTAAATTGTGGGAAAAATATTTTTTCCGATGCTACCCGTTAACGCAAAGGGGAGGTTTGATAGATTTTTGAAACTATTTTTTTTTGAAAAAACCTTCTCTCCGCGACGGAATTCGGGTTTCTTCGTGTATGCATGCATGCGATTTCCCAATGCGTTTAATTTTAAAAATATAAAACTCTTATATAAATGTTAATTGAATCCAGTATGGATTTATATATAATAAAGGATAAATATAATCTGAAATGTAATAACTTATGAATGCACAGAAGTTCGAAAGTATATATACAGTCGTGATAGTATGTATACAAAAGAGGCTCCCATAGCGGTCGATAATGTACCTTATAATTTTTACATTCAAGAAAAAAAAAACTCCAAAACAACCTCTTCACCTATTAGCGTCAAAAGCGATAACTTATTTTTAACTGGAAAACTTCTGCATTGAAGTTTTATACATGGCACATATCAGGTGAGGTTGTCTTTCTACAAAACGAAAAGTAAACTTCATTCCATTTTTGTTTTTGAGCGTAGAGAGATTGCTGCGTCACTGATTTGAGAACCTTTGTGAGCTTTCTTTTGTGGCTTCGTATCTGTTTGAACAGTGTTATCTGATCGGAAGAGAGACCTCTTTGGATTTGTTGTAGTTATTTCCTGTGTATTTCCGAACAGTTCAGTAGTTGAGCTACATGTGTTTTCTTTCGTTTTTGTGGATTTGCTGCTTATGTTTACGTCTGAGTCAGCTGAATTGCTCACAGTATTAGCCAAAGGATTTGTATCAGTTTGATTTTCAATGATTGTCCCTGAGGAGTTAAATGCAAAGATAATTTCAAAATGGGATTCAGTAGGGTTTTGCCGCTTTTGTGCCACTTTGATATAAAATAGTAAATCTTCTTCACTTTCAGTGTTCATGAAATTGTTGATGGCTGCATCTGGTTCCTGTAATAGAATAAATATGTTTGAGTAGCAAATATTTAAGTGTAAACAAAATAATATTTACGCACGTTAGAACTCTAATTTTACCTCTTTGAAATGGATCATTATGGCATTACCAGTAGTCTGTAATAATGTTTCTGCGGCGTTTCCTATGATGCTTGCATTTAACGATCCAGATTTGTCTTGTAGGTGCACGAAAGCATTTGCTCTGAAAATGAATTATTTGGAAAATATATATTATGTAAGTTTTGAACTATGTTGTAGCATTACGTAAATATTTGGTTATATGTTGAATAGTATAAATTACCTTGGAATAGCTTTTGCATGTTCACTTTTACAGAATCGGCATTTGTGAACTTCTTCAAATTCTGCGTTCGATAATTTGTTGCAGTTATCACAAGACATGTACCAAAACTTTTGATTTGTTGAAGTGATCTTCCAACTTGCCTTTACCCAATAGAACTTTTTCTGTAAAAAAATGAAAATATTAATGTTTGAGTAGGTGTCAAAAACAGTGATGTGTACTTATAAAATATAGAACTATATTAAATGAAATGGGTTAGAAACTACCTCTGGATGGACTCTCAGTAACTCAGCAATTGGTGTGAATTCCTCATCGGTTGGAGGTAATACTTTCAGTGGGCTGACAGGAATAGAATGCTTATTTTGTGTAAGTGTGTCAAGAACTTATTTATTAGTTTCAACCCTGTAACAAGTGAATATAAATGTAGTTATAAAAATCATAACTGTGTAATTTGTATTTATGTTTTTTTGTTATTTTAAGTACCAGTTTTTGTAGTCTGCAATGGCCGGCACGTCAGAATTGATGAAGAAGGTACTATTGACTTTGGTTGATAAAGTAATACAAGTAAAAGTGAAGAAAAAATATTCAGTAAATCAGTGAGTCATTTTCTAAATACTGTAAAAGAATTTGGACGAGGAAAACTTTGGATTAGTATTTATACCATTGAACAAAGAGACCTTAAGGTTAGTAGCCCATATAACTGGTCTGTTGGCCAAGTTTGCTGTAATCGTAACACATTCTCGTTCAACAAAACTGTCCCATAGGGTTAACATCACAGTTTGAAATTCTTTATCTATTAACGTGATATCTTGAAGAGTAGCTTCTGTACCAAAATGGGTTTGGATGATTCTTTTCTGTCTAACATCTACAGCTACACCTACAACACCTGTAAAAAAAAAAATTTTATAATTTCATTTATTTTGTATGTAATATATTTGAAAAATATATTTATAACGGTAAAATATTTGATAGAAATTTTACTGATGTTACTGTTTTTATCCATATGTTGTTCTAACTCATGAAATGGAGTAAGTTGGTATTGTAAGAAAATGAAGTTCAAGTTGTTCTCGTGCAATTCTTCAATTTTTGTCCTCCCTGTTATTGTCCAGATTTTTTCATCAGGCGAAGTTTTAAACTGACTTCTGTTCTCTTTTACGGTTGCATTTGAAATAATATATGTTTTCCCTAATTGGAGCTGATCATTAAGCGCAGTAATGTTTGTATCATACAACGTAGCTGTAACCTCGTTACCCTGTATAACAAAAAATATGGAAGTGTTTACAAAGTATACATGCATATTAATTAAAACTAAAAAGTCATGTAACTGTTATAACTTATGTACCTCCAAATCCATAAGAACAACAGTTTGGTATCTAGTACTGGAATTACGAGCAGTCTTTGGTGATTGCTTTCCGGTGATGACCACTTTTGCGGACCAATTGGTTTCAGAAATTGCAATTTGCGGAATAAGTTTATAGTGTGTAGCCATGTTTGAGAGAGGTGTAATATATGCTTTTTGTTTGATGTTTCAACTCTGAAGTATAAAGTGAGTATTTATAGAAGATATAGAAAATTGAATAGATATTTTGATGTAAATAAATAATTTATTAATTCGAGTATATAATAAGTTTAAAAGTTTTTGAGATTAAGTTGATAAAGATAAAATTTTCAAGTTTCAATGTAGCTACGTGTCGGAAGGAATACGTATTTGAAGAAGATGAGTTGTAAATGTTATCCATTTAGTAGAAAACACATATCCCTAGATATTTAGTAAAATAAGAAATATATGGGCGAGGTAATAAAGTGTTGTACATTTGATTACATATTTTATTTGATTGGAAAAAAAATTGTCATGAGAAAGAGACATGCAAAAACTTAAGTATATATAATATCCTAATAAAAAAATTAAATTATTCAATTTTTTTTCCTGCTTTATTGTGACAAATAAGAACTTATTTACCAAAGAATGAATTTGGTAGGAATAGAATTAGATTGATAGAAAAAGTAATTACAATAAAATTAGAACTACATGGTTTATACTATTTAAAGTAAATTTTAACAGTTATTATATACAAAAAGAAATATTTAATAACAAAAGAAAAAGGGGAAAAATATTAACATGTACCTTGTGGTGAAGCTGCAAAGTTAAGAACTCAATCTATCAGTTTGTTACATCTGTATATAAAAAATCAGAAAATATAAAATACGAAGGTAGTGGAACGAAATGTAATGGCTAAAAATAAACAGTAAATAATAGGAGTATGAAAATATAAAAATAAAATTTTTGATGTACCTGGTAAACCTGTAATAGGCGAATGATGTTTTTTATTAATGTACTTTCAAAGAATTTCCTTATATACTATATTTTTGGTGCATGTCATATGCAACTTTTCACTAATTGATGGGTTAAGTAGAACTTTTAAACACTTGCTTGTTTTAGCTCTTGATAAGGCTACATAAAGTTGTCCATGACAAAAAATTGGTTCAGGAAGATATAAACCAACAAAATCAAGTGTTTGTCCTTGTGCTTTATTTATCGTCATTGCAAAACATGGTCGAATTGGAAATTGAGTTCTTTTAAATGGAATTGAAGTATGATCACTTTGAAGTGGTATAAAAGGAATTCTTGGTAAAAATACATATTTGCCACAATATTCGCCATATGTAATTTCAGCAAGAATTACATTTTTTTAAATGTTCGACAAGTAAGTCGTGTTCCATTGCATAGTCCTTCGGAAGGATTAATATTTCGTAACAATATTACAGGACAGTTCACTTTAAGATTCAATTCATGTGGTGGAATACCATTTGAAGTTAAACTATTTAAAAAATCTTCTTGCAAGTTATGTTCTGATTGATCGATTGCTTCATCGAAACTATAGTACGTAAAAATTTCTCCAGGGATTTGTTCCAATAAGATTTTATTAATATGATCAACACAATCATTTCGAGGCGTAAGAATAACTCGATTTGTCATCGTATGTAAATTGTCAGCATATTTTTCTATATTTGGAAAAACGTTATGGATTAAAAGTTTTAAAGATGTTATTTCATCTTGGAATGGTATAATTATTTCATTTGGAAGTTGAATGCAATTACAAGAATGGTGTTGCTCGGTTCCATTTCCAATTCTTAATAAGTAATCACAAAAAGTAGGGTTAATTACCCCAATAGTCACTGAACTTTATCGAAAGTTTTCACCAGGTCACTGAACTTTAAAAATTACATAGTTAGTCATTGAATTTTCGAAAATGCAACCTCATCCATCACTGAACTTTAAAAATCACCCCATTAATCACTGAACTTTGCAAAAGATTTCTACGGGGTCACTGAACTTTGCAAAAAGTTTCCCAGGTGATCACTGGATTCAGTGACCATCTGGGAAATTTTTGCAAAGTTCGGTGACTAATGGGGTGATTTTTAAAGTTCAGTGATGGATATGATTGCATTTTCGAAAGTTCAGTGACTAATCACGTAGTTTTTAAAGTTCAGTGATCTGGTGGAAACTTTCGGTAAAATTCAGTGACTATTGGGGTAATTAACCCCAAAAAGTAGGATCAAACTTTGCTCTCATATTCTCAACTAATTGTAGATGTGTCAATAAAGGCCATAGATAAGAGAATATTAAACTAGCATGTATTATATCTTCCTTTTTTCCTTTTGATACTACTGGTAGAACTTGTCGAAAATCTCCTCCAAGGACCATTACTTTACCACCGAAAAGCAAATTAGAATCGTTAACATCTTTTAACATTTTATCTACAGCTTCAATAACACCTCGATTGACCATGGGGGCTTCATCCCAAATGATTAATTTACACATTTTCAACAAAATTCCTAAAGCAGATTGTTTGCTAACAGAACAACTTATTTCACCAAATATTTCTAAAGGAATTTTAAACCTTGAATGAGCAGTTCGACCTCCCCGTAAAAGGGATACAGCTACTCCAGAAGACGCAGTTGCTAAAGCAATTAAATTTTGAGACCGTACATTATGTAACAATGCTTTATATAAATATGTTTTACCTGTGCCGCCTGGTCCATCAATAAAGAAAGCACCACCTGATCCTGTTGCTGCTCGTTCAATAATTATATTATATGCAATTTGTTGTTTGTTATTTAAATTTGTTTCATAAATACAGTCTTCATTAATATTCAAATTTGTTGTTTCATCATCAACCATTCTTTTCAATTTATCATTTTCGTTTATATTTATATTAAATGGCACCATTTCGTAGTCGTTTATATTTTTACCTCCAGATTCTAAAATACAGTTGATATCTTCTAAAGCATGTAATTCAGCAATATGTGGAGAAATATTTTTATGTACATAATCATCAATCATATAAGATTTGAATTTGTTCCACAATAACTTTGGATTATTAGGATTGCAGAGAATAAGAAGTGTAGCAAAAAGACGTCTTAAAGAAGTAGGCATTTCATAAATAATAGTTTCAGATAAACATTCTTCACAATAATTATCTCCATTTAATAAACCATGTAGAAGTGCTGCTTCTCGATATGTACTAACAGTAACTCCATGTGAAGTTCGTAAATCTTCAAATGATATAGAACATCGAATATGATTCATAAGAATACGAAGAAAATAACGTTCTCCTTCAGAAGGGTTTACTGTAACAATTCGTCCAATAACAATTTGTTTTTTTCTACGAGTCCAAATTTTCTTATGTGCATTCCAAACAAAATATGTTGGGAAATCACGATACAAAAGTGTACGTGCAAAATCATTTACCTCGTTCATTCGAAAGAATTCTGTCAACATTGTTTTTCTTGTATTTTCATTCTCAACAATAGTAGATAAATTATCTTCATTATTATATGTTACTTGTTGATGATTTTCAATATGAAGTTGTAAAGAATAAACGGTTGGACACATTTCGGATAGATTAAAGGAAAAAATCCTCCACATAGCTTCAGGTGGAGATATCCATCTAGCAGATTGATAAGCACTAATTTCATCAACATTTTTCTCTGTTTCATGTGTAAGAACTGAGAAATTAATACGATCATGTCCTTTATAAACATATTTGTACAAATATTTTACAGTTTTAATAGAAGAACATACTTCAACATTAATATGACAATCAAATTTTGCACTTAAATATGGATTATATGGTACTACCCATTGATTGTTTAACATTTGGCCTCGAACCTTAATATACGAATTGGTATTACGACGTTTATATAAAGGATAAGAATTTTGACCAAATATAGTATTATTACAAAAATCTCTAGGATATTTATTTTTACAACCTTTATTTGCTTCCATACATACATTTTTTGTATTTAAATTTCCACAAGGACCATGCATATTATGTTTAGCAATAACAGAATGAAGATGAGGATATTTATTTTTGTCAGGAATTTCACAAGATACTATTTTATCAACATCTTGAGCACACGTGATTTTATTCCCAGAGTTAAATATTAATAACATATGTGCATGAGGAAGGCCTCTTTTTTGAAATTCGATTACATATATATGTGCAATAACAGGACCTAAAATTTTTTTTTGTATAAATCTTGTTTTAATTCTTCCAATTTTGATCTGAATATGCGGACAACTAAATCAGGTCGATTTTGAACCTCGTCATTCATTTGCAATTCTTGTCTAATTTCAGGCCAA
The DNA here is from genome assembly GCA_035079005.1 of Fraxinus americana. Taxonomy (NCBI): domain Eukaryota; kingdom Viridiplantae; phylum Streptophyta; class Magnoliopsida; order Lamiales; family Oleaceae; genus Fraxinus; species Fraxinus americana. The sequence goes on along the minus strand of CM068715.1, from coordinate 37,300,002 downwards.
TTTGGATTACATGTTATAGTTAAAAATATATCTGGTTTTCCGTAACGTTGCACAATAGCCATTCCATCCATATATCTTCTTAACATATCACGAGGTCCACAAGTAAATGATTGTGGTAAAACAAATTTCCTTCCAACTTTAGACCCTCTTGTTTCTCCATTTTGAACACTATCTACAATACCTTGATACAATTCAGCACGAATTTGTTTTTGATTATTACGAAAATAATCTAATCTTGCAGTTTCAATTTTAACATACATATCTACAACATATTGTTGAAATAATCTACCAGCATGAAGTAATACGGACTTATCAGAAGTCCTGATTTGCAGTTTATATGAATAATATTCTCGACAAGATATCTGTGTACGTGTTTTTGCATGACCAAGTACTACAAAATAAAAAAATAAAATAACTTCAATATTCATTGATAAAGTAAAAAATATATTAACGAAAACATATAAATTTAGTAAGAAATATATTTACTAACCTTGATTCTCTTCTTCAATAAATTCAACTGCAGTAGTATTTGTGTTAGGAAAAACATTAAATGTGGACATATGTTCAGATTGGAAATGCGTACTTTTATATTTCTCAATACCTTCATGCCAACCGGATTCTCCATATGGAAAAAGTAATGGATATTGTAACGGATCATAACATCCATAATAATAATGAACTTTATGTGAATCATTAGAATGGCCGTATATGATGATATCACGAGAACGAATATTAGTATTTTTATCATTTTCGACCCATACAGAAGCTACTTGAGATGTTGTATGAATATTAAAAACTCTTTGATCAAGTCCAGGATCGCATCGTATTTGTATTTGATGGACATGCAAATTAGGCATATCAATTAAAGATCTAAAAAAATTTACTATATGGATTTTTTTTCAAGATTTCAAGTAAAAATAGTAAAGTAGATTCAACAAAATTTGATGAAATATTCATTCGATTTTGTAATTCATTTTCTGTATCATAAAAATATAATTGCATATAACAAAGCGTATTATTATTTGGCATAAGATTACTTATATAATGATGTACTTGACCTTGAATTCTAAATGTGTAAATACCTTTATATGTCTTAAACAAATTCTTATCGTATTTTACACCAAATGAAGTAAAAGCAAGATGATTATTATACCCTCGTACAAATTTTTTAAATTCGATGCAATGATGTTCTTTAGAAGTAAACAAATTATATAAGTCGAATGGTGAGTCACATATAAAAAGTTTGATTTTTCCATCAGAACAACAAAAACCTTTACTTTCTCTATAAAATTTACATGCATTACAATGTATACAATAAGTCGATAATGGTAACACATATGCAGCAGATGGGATGTGAAATCCTTGAATACTATCTTCTAATTCATATTCAGAATTGAGAGTACGAGATGTTTCTTGATTCGAAGTTGAAGAAGTATAGAAATTTTGGTGGACTATGGGCTCATTTGTTTCAGTAACAAAGGAAAAATTATTTTCAGATAACATATGATTATTTAATAAAGGGTCATTTTTTCTTTTGTGATAATTACTGGAATTATTTTTTAATCTACTTCGCCTGTCTCTCTCTCGTTGATTTCGCTGTTGACGAATTGATGATATTTGTGTCTCATTGCCACTTTCGAACATGGTATTAATGTTAGCAATAACATCTTCTTCATGAGAAGTTTCCAAAATATCCATAACAGGACGAGCAACAATTCTTCAATATTTCAACTCCAATGTAAGAATTATGAACTAAAAAAATTCAACGATATTATATTATATTAGTAAGGACATTACACCATTCATGCATAGGAAATAAAATCTGGAAATATAATTAATTTATATTATAGTTACAAGAACCTATTAACGATACAAACTTAATCTAATCTAATTAATGTAATAAGTGCAAAATTTAATTACATATAATTTGTAAACTATACTACTACAAAAGGAACTAAGAATAAAATCGATACAGTACAAATAGAGTACTATAATATTAAACAATATAATTTAAACGTACTATAAAATGAACATAGTACGCAACAAATCGTAAAAACTGAATAAATGAAAGCAAAATAATATAAACAAACAAATAATCCTATATGCTATAGTTATGAAATTAGTACCTCAAACAAATGCTTGTAATACTTCTGTTAAAGTTTTTGATCGGTACACTGAAAACATAAACAAAGCAGATAAGAAGTAATTCTTACTAAATACTAAATCGAAGAGGAAGAGAAGAATAGATGTACAAACCTATAACGCAAGGAGTGCAGCCAGTAGCAGAAGGATCGAAAACGCGTGCAAAATCGGTGACAATTTTTTTTCCTTTACCTGTATACTTATATAGAAAATACAGAAGATATGGATCCGCTTGCTATGTCGGCAATGAACATTAATGCTGCCAAATGATGAAAAATAAAAAAGGAAAAAAAAGCCAATTGATACAGAAGATATGAATCCCACTTAGGGATGGCAAAAAAACCCGACAAACCCGATACCCGCGGGGACCCGCCCGGAATGGGGAGAGGAAAACCCGCTTAAACGGGTAACGGGGTGAGGATGGGGCGGGGAATTATTCCCCGAGGCGGGGACGGGGCGGGGACGGGTAACGGGGTCCCCGCCCCGCCCCGTTAAAAAAAAATTTTTTTTTTTTTTTTTTTTTAAGAATTCAATACTTTAAATGAACATTTTCGTTAGTTCTAATAGAAAATAGCAACTAAAATTATTTGTTTAAATATAATGAATATGGACAATAAAAATAAATTATCAAAAACTAAAAAAAAAAAATCTAAACGGGGAATAAACCCACCCCCGCCCCGCCCCGCCCCGCCCCGCCTTAAACGGGGAACGGGGCGGGGACGGGGAATGAATTTCTTAACGGGGCGGGGGACGGGGCGGGCATCCCCGCCCCCGCCCCCGCCCCGCCCCGTTGCCATCCCTAATCCCACTTGAACATTAAGTGAATTTTTGTTGGTGGTCATAAAAAGTATGACAGTTGAACAGTCAAAGAAATGCTGCCAAATGACAAAAAGAAAAAGCGAAAAAAAAGCCAATTGATCTATTTTAAGTGGGACCGTTGATTGATGTTGAATTTCATTATCATCAGTGAAAATTAAATAGAGATAACGAGGTCGGCAATGAACAATAAATGAATTGGATTTCTATTTGTATGTTATAAAGTCCAACCTGGAGAGTCAAGAAAATACAGAAGATATGGATCTCACTTGCTATGCCGGCGAACAGCAAGCGGAATAGTGTCAAATGACAAAAAAAAAAGGGCCACCTACTATAGTTTCATTAAATGCAGTATACCGTGTTGAATTTCATCAGTGAAGATAAAATAGAAAGAGATATGCGGAATAGTACCAAATGACAAAAAAAAGGTTCACCTACTATCGTTTCATTAAATGCAGTCCACCGTGTTAAATTTCATCCTCATCAGTAAAAATAAAATAGAGATAACATAGGTCGGCAATTCGATTTTTATTTGTATGTCATAAAATATATGACAGATGAACAGTAAACTAAATGGTGACAAATGACAAAAGGAAAAAAAACAACGGCCAGCTAATATATTTTCATTAAATGCAGTCGACCCGTGTTGAATTTCATCAGTGAAGATAAGATGGAAAGAAAATATAAAACACAGAAAGCCTTCCAGATGAACAGTAAACTAACTGTGCGCGGCATCACGTGGTGAACAGTAACAAACCGGTTTCAATCTGGATTAATGTGAATTGGACGACACGAGATGAACAGTGACAATTGGGATCCGCTCTTTTATAGGAAGTAGGATACTAATTATGATTTTTTTCTTGGTCAACATCAAATAATTTTTGACCTTTTTTGAAGGTTTTCAAATTTCAATTGAAAAATACGTACTGATTTTGATCTGGAAGAATCTACCAATCAAGGAAGAAGCAATAAGATTTGTGGTCAATTCATGGTTGTGTGCTTCTGTATACTGTTTTATCACACTCCATGACTGTGCACCGGAGTCCGGCCCCCATCACCTTAAAAAGTTTGTGAACAAAATCGATTATTTCACCGAAATCTATAAAATTCTTAGCGAGCAGCTAGGACAGCTTTTGAGGGTTCCTCTTCTTCAGAGTGTTCCATCGTCCTACGAGGTGCACTTTCATCACCACTTGAACTCATTTTTCACAAACACTTTTCTCAACCGAATTCTCCTTTTTTTCAAAGCAAATAAGTATTGGATTTTTTGACTTTCCAACTGTTCTTTCTTCAAGAATTCTCATTTTTCAAGGGTTGGAAGTTATTTCTAGGTAACTTTTTCCCACAAATATTCTCTTGGTTAAATGTAGGATTTTCCACAGACGGCGTCAATCTGTTGACCCCAGAAAATGAGCCAATAGATGTCGGGCCCACTCACTTCAAATCAAGTACTATTCCAGCGCGTTTCTACTGGAGTAAAAAGGGTAACAAGAAGGAAATTGACTTGGGGGATACTTTGAGGTGAGAGACAAAAATGTTCATGCTCCGATGGGTGAAACAAAAGCAATCGCGCTAATAACGATCGCCGGGCAAAAAACCAAACTAATATATGTAGTAACAAACAGGAATATGTGGAAGGATAGCTAAAATGTGTATAAAAGTTGCTATATTATATGTTGAAATTTGCATTCATTAAACTTGCAAAGAAGATCAAAAGTATTCAACCAAGTGTTTGTATAAATTTCTTGAGAGTTTGAATATATATATTTTGAATATATGATTGCCAAAACTCCAATCCACCATCCAACCCATTTTTAGTTATAAAGAGATCATATTTATACTGTCTTGATCGACGTGGTAACCGTTGGATCAGAACCATGTAGCCTCATCTCCCTAGTTGAGGTTTCACATCACTGTCTACTCATACAATTAATACATTGTTAAAGGGTCGATCGCCCTATACAATAGACTGACACACTGTCAATATTTATTACAAGCGTTACATTAATCATATCTAAGGGATCTTCAAACCTATTGCTAGAGACAGCGTTGGCTTCGTGAGCTTCAGACGAGTTTGAGAGCCTCGGAAAGATCTTTGAGGTAGTTCTCTAAGCGCAGAGCTTCATCTCCTTTCTTTGTTTTTTTAGGCAGTATTTCAGCCTCAGTTTGAGTGCTTCATCCTTGACGTAGTGCTTCACCATGGACTTTGGCTTTGCAGTGCAAGGATTTTGATTTTGTTTGATTTCTTCGTATTTTGATCTCATAGGTCTTTATTTGACTTTCTTGTTGACTTTCTGCTTATGTGGCTTGCTACGTGACATTTTTACTTTGAGCATCGGAGGCGAGCGAGGCGTAACAAAAGGTTACAAATTTAAAATAATAGTTAATTTTTATTTATTTTTTTCACTCAATTGGAATCTTTCCATTAAATAATCCTTCGAAGAAAATTACACAAGTCCGTATCATTTCTAAAACCATAAGTAGGCAGGCATCACAAAGATGCTCTCTCACCTCATGCCAATTTGTATTTACGGTCAAAACTACTAACCTATAAAATATATTAACTAAGAGTAATATTCATAGTAGTGTAGTGGTGCGTCTAAAATATTCTCACAAAGTTACACCGACACCGATGAGAGGGTGGATAGGGTGGTGGCGGACGATGATCTTGGCGACGGGGAACCACCTTGTACTTTCAACACTACTATTGGTACTATGCTCCTTTTTCTTCTTTCTTCTTCCTTTATTAATTCTCCACCTATATCTTCCAACTTTTCCTTATTTGTTTTCTCAACCAATTTCTTTCCAGAAAACAATACAGATTCTACGTTTTTTTTTGCCAACATTTCCTCTGCAATCTTCAACATGTTTCTGTTTTCTTTGTTATTCTTCTTGCCTACTATTCCATTCCCTTGAATACGAACATAATTATTTCCTCTCGAGTCACCGAATGCCAACGATACAGCTTGATCAACCTATACCCCACAAGAAAAATACGTAATAAGTACACGAAAACACAATAATTAATTAATACCAACAATTTTTTTTTCCAATACGTACCATGTCGGCAGCTCCATCTCCGGCAATCCTAACAAATGCGGCCTGCGAAGACATTGTGCTCCTGACTCCAGCATCTGACTCGCCGTTGCCTAATGACACAACCAACAAATCTTCAACTCCTTTACAGAAGGGAAATTCTTGCTTGTTATTTAGAACGTGAGTTATAGCAGCAGCAGTTGGATTGTTCATAGCCACACCACCACCGACGGCCACGACCTTTGTTCTACCATCAATTGACTTCAGATGCACTGCTTCATTAGTAGTTGTGGCTCCACAAATGCAGGCCATTTGGAAATTGCAGCCGTCCATTTCGAAAGCATCAGCACGAGAAAACAGAAACGGTGCGCCCGTGCTTAGATCATGACACGGAATCAAAACCGGTTTTAATGTATCCTTTAATGTTAGTTCCCCAAACACTTTCTTAAGCACCTTCTCAGCCTTTGATGGACGGAATACGCGCTGGAAGATTCCACCCGCCGGTTTTTGAGAAATTTTCCGGCCATTCTCCACGATGAATTTAAGAGCTTGCTCCGCGCTGAACATGGGCTCACCATCATTCCCGCGAGTAAACAGTAGACCTGCAAGGATGCCACCTACACCGGATCCGGCGACCACGTCAAAGAAATCAGTAATATAAGCATTCGGGTTTCCCGATTTCCTGCGGAGGGCCGATTCCAAATGCGCCAAAGACTTGGCTGCAAGGACCCCATCAGTAGACCCACCGGCGTCAATGCTAAGGATTCTTATTTTTCCGGCAGGAACATTTTTAACGTCGGGTGATGGCGTCACCAACTTGGGATCTTGTTCATACCCAAAAAGGAACTTATTTTCAAGAATGGAGAAGATTTCTAAAGTCAGCTTGTCAACATCCATGTTTGACTCAAACTCGAGCATTGAAGTTGTGGATGCGGCTGCCGTCATATTTTCTGAGCAATAAAGCTTAATTATTAATTAAAGAAGAAGGAGGAGGAGGAGGAGGAGGAGAAATTGACAGGTGATGGTTTGAGGAATGAGAGGAAGAAGAAATGAGGAGTATGTAATATATAAGAAAGTTAAAGTTTGATGAGTAGAGGTAGGCGGTGCATGCGTGGGGTTGTTTTATGAATGAGATGGGGACGCCATTTATAATTGTGACCAACATTCTTTTTTCTGGCCGATTAATCGGGAAAACTAAACTTTGGGGGGGGTAAATTTTTGAACTCACTCATCATAAAAGATAAAGATAAAGATTCCAACTTTAATTTAAGCCTACATTGTGCTCACTTGAAACTTTAAAACGTTTAATCCAGATACTCGCAACAAGATTAACTTTATTTGTCGAGATATATTGTATAGAAGCAAAATATTCTGAAAACAGACCGTTTGACATTGCTTTCGGCTTTTTTTTTGTTTTTGTTAGAAGAATTTTTTTAGAAAACTGCTCGATTTCGGGCCGGAAAAAGCCTAAGTCGAGCCCGGCTCGAGCTCGGTTCCACCTAGCCGACGCTTTGGTCGAGCCCCATTTTGGGGCGTAGGCTCGAACCCGAGACGGCCCGTGACTCATCACCGGCCCTTGACTAAGTAATGTAATAAAAAAAATTTTAATTTTTCTTTTGAGTTTAAATGTGTTTTTTATATGTATTAATATTTAGTTATTATTTATAACACGTATAAATTGCACAAATTTTAAATAGATTATAAAAAATTATAGATTTATAACAAATTTAAAAAAAACATGGGCTGGCTTGGATCAGCCTGCTAAGGCTCGAACCGAAAGCTTGGGCAGAGCCTCACGGGACCAAAAAAACTCAAACATATTTTGCTCGAGTCGAACCCGAGCTTTGAGTTTTAGCTCGTGGCTGGGCTCGACTTGACTCGGCTCGTTGACATAGCTACTGTTGGGTATTGAAACTAGTGCTAAGCCATTGTTTAAGTCTCATTATTGAAGAAAAATAATTTTTTTAATAGTAAATTGTTAGATAACGTGTGATTAAAAAGTAAGGAATTTTTTTGGATTTATGTGCGGAATTATATTTTGAGAGAATGTAATTGAAAATGAGTTTTTTTTTAAAATATATATATATTTTTTTAAGAAGGGACTCAAACATGATCGAAATAGGTATGTGATTAGCATTATTTAAGCTGAATAACACGATTTATTTAAAAAGGTATGTAGTACGGAATATTAAAGAGTGAAATAAAAACCAAATTTGATATCTCGGATCATATCTCAATCGAATTGACAGGTTTGATATAGTCTGATATCATTCGATTTTGACAACATTAATTAGGAGTAAATGTTTTATAAATTAACACTTAAATATATGGTGCGTGAAGAAACTTTTGCTCTAGTTCGATATGAGTGATTATGATGTTTATTTCTAGAGTGGTGCTATGTGTACACACAATTTTTTACACAATGTTTTACATCCCTCTCACATGGAAGGGGTCCACGATTATTTTATTATGTGTGGGCCCCCCTCCATGTGAGGGGGGTGTAAAACATTGTGTAAAAAATTGTGTACACATAACTTTATTCTTATTTCTAAACCCAATCATGTCGAGTTAGCCATTGTTTTACCGATCTTCAAAAACTATTTTATTTTTCCAAATTAAATTTTCAATCACTCATTCTCACAATAAAATATTTTTGCACATAAATTCAAAATTTTTTTTTTTTAACTATACATTTTTCAAAAAAATCACTATTTCAAAATTCAAAATTTTCAAAAATCTCTTTTAGTTGGGCATCAAACGGGCCCTTGATATTGATAGACAAAATTAAGGTTTGTATTAATGATAGTAATTATGCAAGAAAATCAATGGGTGATGGATAACCAAAGTCATAACTAGGTCTGGAGAAATGTGTAATGCGTACAACTGTAATGGTCAATGCAAAATCAATGTAGGACCCAGTTGTGAGATACGTTGTCTCGTGGACTTGTCGCTAAGATATTACTTTTTACTAAATCAAATTGTTCAAGAATGGATCAAGTGATCAACTTAGAATTCAATATTTAAGAACTATTTGAAACTGAATTAAATGGTTAACAAAATAACAAAAAAAAAAAAAAAAGGACTAGTGTTCTTGGAAATTTACTTGTCATAAATTTTGTACGATATGAGTACGTTATATAAGTTTCTTTTCAATTTATGTATATACTCATATACATGTGTGCCTTCTTCATTGTTCCTCATATCGGCATGTGAAGGATGGTAAAGTATGCATCTTTTCGTAATATTCTATTTGGTCGAAAACTTGACTTCCGGCAACACCTATGTCATACCTACCCTACAGGTCAATCAGCCTCTTCATGGTACACCTACAGATGTCTTCATAACAACAAACGAAACTGTAAATCTAGATTTGCAGAATTTTTTCTTCATAACGAACTTGGACCCTTCAGTTATTATTTCCGGCGTCGGCGATGCAACCCATGGTTGTGGACCGCCACCCCCCAACACCACCTCATCATGGAGTATCCAATGAACCCATGAGTCATATCCAATTTCGAATCAACATGGACGAATCAAGCGAGGCAGCTCACGCACAGGCAGGTTCCATCTATTCCCAGTCATTTGAGGTCTCCACAAGACTTCAACCCATCAATTCTGCGGTAATTCTGCGGTGGATATGTTTTGGTCCTTTTTTGTTGTTATTGTGACAGTGGTTGTAGTGGTGTTGTGGCGGGGTGAACGGCAGTGGTGATGATTTTTTTGGTGTTGTGGTGGAGGTGGCAATTGGTGTGGTTGTTTTTTGTTGTTATTGTGGCGGTGGTTGTGATGGTAATGTGACGGGGCAACGATGGTGATTTGGGTGGTGTTGTGGCGAGGGCGAGGTAGTATTTGTAACCAATTATTTGGTTGATTTGTGACCAAAGGATCGGGACGGAAGTGGGGTGTTTGGTATATGTGACCGGCATTTTTGTTCATTGTGACTTATTTTTAATCTGTGACCTTAAATTTCGATAATTTGTCACCAAGAAATTTAGAAATATGTGACATATCGATAAACTATGATCTATAATTTTTTGTCTGTGACCAATGAATTAAAGTGTGACTTATAAAATATTTATTTTGTGATCTCGAAATAATTTGTAATCAATTAATTAGATGTTTTGTAACCGTAAAATAAGTTGTGTGACTTATAAATTTTATGATTTGTGATCGATGAACAAATTGTGACTTTTAAGTTTTTAATTTATGACCGATGAACAATAGTAACATAAAATTTTTGAATTATGACATTAAAATTTTTGAAGTGTGACCAAATTGTATAGATCTGTGACCTTTATATATTTCTTAATTAAATATATAATTAATTAATTAAATCATAAATAAATCTTAATGAAAACCTGATTTTTGAAATTTAAAATATCTATCCTTAAGTTTGAAATGGTGTATACTAAAAACATGATTTCTGTATGGTTCCCTAACATTAATTGTTTCTTCCAACAGCTCACGTTGTTTTCGGATTGAGCTTTTAGACTTTGTTGTTGGTAATAATTTAATCCAATATTTATATCATCGTCCGGGATTCATTGGGTATCAAAACCCAACACAACTGTTGATTTGTGCACGACCATCAATAGGTCAAGTGATTGTGTAATATAGGTTTCAAGTCAAACTATGCATGTGTTCACACAGTTGAAGCCACGATTCACATTAACGAATAATAAATCGTTGCCTTTATGTAATGTCGAGTACAAGTGTGGGAAACGGTAAATTTACCCAGAATGGAAGTTCTTAAATGTATAGATATTTCTACTCCAAAATGTTAATGAAGTTATAAGACCCCAGTAATAAATAAGAAGATAGTGTGGATATTTTGGGTACCTAAGAAAGGGTGGTACTAGTCTTTCATCCACAGTTATTAGTAGGGTACCTCCACCAAACGTGTTTAATTAGCGCACAACTAAGCTAAGATTTTGTACATTGGCAAAAGAAAGCTACAATTCAGAAGCAAATGGCTACAACCAGATTTATTTTTTGATTCGTGGTGAGTGACAATTCAACAACATTTTCAAATATGAACAAATCAGTTTGTTCTTGTGGGGTTGGGGGAAATTAAGTCCTAATGTATCTTGCATTCACGGTAGATCTAACAATTATATCGAATTTGACTCTAAAAATTAGATCTTTTAATGGATATAATGGTATATGTTTGTTGATGTATAAAATCGCCAAGAATTTTCTAGTTACACTTTCTCATACCTGCAATACATAACTTGGTTAATGATTTTGGTCTCATGATGCATCCGAAAAGAGGGAGAAATTAGAAATATACATACAATTTCATAAAATTACCAAGATAAATTGATCAATTGGAAGAAACTTCACCAATTTTATTTGATTACTAAAATATAACCAAATAATAATGAACCCCATATTATGCCCGTACTCACTTGGTTGTCAGTTACGCAAAAAGCCACACAATTGGGCTGCACGGCCTCTCCAGAGCCGTCTTCGAGAGATGCCTCCTCCAACCTTCATGCACCTCTCTCGGAAGACGCCGTTTTGGGCCTTCTTAACCCAAGGCGATTGAGGTGAAATCCCTGATGCCCTATGCAAGTTACATTCTGACATATAGAGTCACGTGAGATGTGATTGAAACTCATCTCACCTTTTTCGCTTTGAGACAGTATACGTATCGCAAACCTATTGATGTTTAAAACACTACACTATATATATATATATATATATATATATATATATATATATATATATATTAATAATAAAACAAAAATTAATTTTTGCCAGAATGAAAAGTGTCAATTTAACATCCTAAACGATGAATTTGGCCACAAAATCAAAGGACTCGAGCGCTTTTTAGTGCTTGAGTTTTATTCTAAAGCTTGTTTTCTACATAAAATTGATATTTCTGGATAAAGATATTTGATTATATCAGTTACACCCTCGAGTTTACTGTAGTATGGGACCATAGAAAAAATGTAAGAAAGACAGCAGGAGGCCTGATTTCAGTATGATATTTGTACGGGAAATCAGTTATAATGTCAATCATAGTGTCACTATTGTGGTTATTAAACGTTTTGATGGATTTAACAGACGGATTTTCGTTATGTTGGCGATTCAATCTCAAACTACGGCTCTTTTTCATTTCCTCGCATGCATGCAGATCACCGACGCTACTAACATTAACATCCAAACAACACAATTTATAAAAGGTATACTTGGAACGATTTTTTGTGTAGGGGTAAGTGGGGACACCGCCAAATTAGGCAGCAGGTAAACAAATAAAAAATAAAATAAAATGAATGGCCCAAACGTACAAGGAAAACAATGTCGCCCACACACTATTGTCGGCCTCCCACCATAAATTCCCTAATATTTTTATGCATCTAATCCCTCCTTTTACTCTACAATTTGGTTTCCTAATCATGTCTCTACACCTTTAATTATTAAGATTAGTTACATTTACATTTGCTTTTCATCATATTTAAATAGTCTAATATGTCTGATGGTATGGTGTTCGGATAGGAGAGAATAATCTTACTGCACATTTTTATTCATTAATTTGTTTTTTAGCAATGGAAATTATTATATATATATATATATATATATATATATTACAATTTCTAGTAGGAAGATTCCCGAGGACACGTCCGATGGAGACCATATTTATTAGTAGAGTTATTATCACATAGTCAATCAAAATAAATAAAAATCCATATTAACTTCATTGAAAAGTCTGAGATAGCGTACCTATTACTATGTAGACTGTTGTTGTTCATCACCATGTCAATAGCATATTACTCAATTATTTTTAAGTAGCTTTTTATTCTAACAATTTGAAAAACATTCTTATGCCTCTACAATATTATTAATAATGTGTTTAGCACGAGTTTTACCATTCTCACAAATAATAGTTTATGGTTCCATTACAAATTGTGAGTTGACGGGGGAGAAGATTCCCACGTAATTTCCTACGCCTTTCGGTCTATTTTTTTAATAAATAAATGTCTGCCTTGTGTCTGTGAAAGACAATTGATCGTAGGTTTGATTTGTCTATAAACATTGAACCTGATAGAAACTTTTGAATTATCCGTACCTTCCGATGACTGCAGCCTTATTAATTGATGGTCAACACATAGCTGTTTCACCATCACCTACGTGTCAAAATTCCCATGTTTATTCAAATATGTTTCTACTATCCGCTTGTGTTTCGCGCGGATTGTCGCTAACAATTAAAAAAGAGATCAAACGATTATGTAAGGAACAAACCTCTTAAAACAAAGTCTCCAAAAAGGAGTGCTTTATTGATGAAAATTACAATTGAAAATAAACAGAATGTTTTCAAGGGGCGCAGACATACGAGTATTGAAAATAGATAATTAAAATTAATCTAAGAAATTGAAATTACATTTTCTCTATTTGAGAGTGCTTGATTTGGAGTCCTCTTATCTATGTCTTCTCTTCTTTTTATACTTCCTTGAGAATTTATTCATGACAAATTGCTTGAAAACTGTTCGTTTGCTCTATAACTACCCACTTTCTTCATGATGGTCGATTTGTCGTGGAACTGCCGTCTTACTATTTACTTTCGTTGTTTAACCGCCTACAACTGTGATTCTTGAATCGTGGGGTGTAATAAAGTTGCTCAATAATCGCTTCAATAACTACTGCTCTGGATAACCATATTACATTATGTTTGCTAAGATCCTGGGCAATTCGAAGATTTGGGCAAGAATAGGCTCGTTCGCTCTGGGCGATTTTAAAGCACTCCAATCACTCAGATCTTAGGCGTCTTACAAGATTGGGCGATGACGGTACCTTATTCGTAGGCCTCCACTGCATTCATTAATGGTCCTATTTGGGCCTTCATCCTGGACTTCCTAACTAGATCTTATCCCTTGGGCTACTCGATTTGAACTACACTTTTTGTATGTCAACAATTACCCCCAATATGGCAGAATTAATACTAATTATTAATATTTGTCATATTCTTTCTTTGTATTTTTCGGCAATATTTGAAATTTTCAAGAATTTCAATCATTATTTTCGTTTGATTGTAACCCTTCTATAATCTGAAAAAGGTGCAACGTTACCAACCCCCATAAACCCAAAAGACACGCCACTTCCTCACGCCATTACCTTCACGTCTTTACATCGTGCGTTCTATAAAGGTCACTTTTCATTGTCTGACTTCTTCATTACGCTTCTCAAGAACCTTTCACAACGTCTGTTTCTACATCCAATGGCGACTTCACAAACTCATCCTGATGATTCTTTCAGTTTTGAGGACTTCCAAAACCTCCTTACTAGACCGCATATAAATTCAAATTTCCTTGCACAATCCAATGCCGACCTCAATGAATTCTATCTAGGCCCATCATTCAATGATGCCGAAGCTATCGGGCGAGCGGCGGTGGGTCAACTATTCCCTTGCACTGAAGACCCTCCTTTTCTGAACTACTTCCTATTGAAGCCAATTCGCGATAAAGATATTCGTAGGGCTGTAAATGGATCGAATTTGCCTATATCTGATCCGATCCGATAAAAAAATTTATCAAATCCGATCTGATCCGATAATCCAACGAATATTTAATTGCTAAATCTATATCCAATTTGCAATGTTATAGAATATCCAATCCGATAATCCGATTCGAAATTAATAAAAATTAGGAAAAAAAATTTTGAACTAACTTGAAGCTCACCTATTTTTCCTAGCAAGCCCAATAGTGACTTCTACCATCATGATATTCATTTTTAAAGGAGAGGCCATCTTCAATTTTTCTATTGACATTCGATTTGGGATAATGTAAAATTGAATTTCAATTCTAAATATAAATATTTTATTTCATTATTTCTATTAACAAATCAAATTATTTGTTACATATTAATTATTAGTTTTTGAAATTGTAAAATAAATTACAATAATAAATTTAATTAAAAAAATATAGATATTTATTCACTTTAAATTAGTAAACTAAAATTAGAAAAACATTGGTTGAAATCAAATTTTTTTAAAAAAAAATTCAATTCTTAAACAAATTTAATAATTATAATTTTTTAAAACTTTTTTATGTTTTGAATTTGATTATTTTTTATTCTAAATTTATTTATTTTCTCATTTATTTATTTTAGTGACAAATAATATGCCATAAAAATATTTTATCGACTCAATTATTTATAACAAATCAGATCGGATTGGATTGATATATATTCATATTTGATCTATTTAGTTAACGGATTAACGGATTTGGATCTTGATCGGGTTATCGGATTGAGACCCTAAATCCATCTCCCATTAATTTCGTCGGATTCGGATCGGATTCGGATCAAAATTCAATCCATTGACAGCCCTAGGTATTAGCACTTGGCCAAAAACAGATCCTAGTTTTCGTAAATGGCATGCACGTATAATAAATCATGGTCCCACCAAAGCAATTTTTTATCGTGCTAGGATTTTGAACCTATTAGAAATTACCATTTTTCCCCCAACTTATAACCCAGTACTTTTTCCAATCGCGTTGAGTTTCTGGTCTTCCGAGTGTAACATTTTTGTTTTCCCTCTTGGCTTAATGTCTATTACTCTAAGGGATATTGGGGCCTTAGTGAACCTTCCACCCTCGGGCGACACCATTTTTCCTGGCATTTTGATTTCCAATGTTGCCCCAAAATTTGACAAGAAAGTCGTTGAATCTTACTCGAGCATGCAAGACATTTATACTGCTTCTCATTCAGAACCCACTCATGCTGAGCGTGTAGCCTTCCTTCAAGTCTGGCTATGTAAATAAGTTCTTTGTGTCCCCCAGCCTAAAACCATCTTTGAGTTATCTGCCACTATCGTATGAATTAGCACGTGGTTTGAATTTGTGTTCATTCTTTTTAGCCGCATTTTATAAAGGCATGACTTCCTTCCAATTTCAGTTAAGGATTTGTAACAAATCCCTAAAGGATTTATCAATGTTATTCCTACCCCTACAACTTTAGAGGTTTTTGACCCATAGAAATATAAAACTCAAGGTTTTAGTTCGAATGAATCGTTTTCTAATTCAATTTCTTCAGGCATGTCAAGGCTTGGATGATCGGCCAAAAAGTTTAGCCAAAGCCTGATTTTTTACTGCATTCTGGGGTATGTATTGTATTTCGAATTCTGATAAATCTAAAGTCCAAAGGCCTACCATTTGGTGTAAATAGGGCGAGAGAACATATACTTAACCAAATTTACTCTTAAAATCAAATAAACGGTTATGGGCCGTAGATAAGCCCTTAATTTTGTACTTGTGAAATACAATGCAAGACATAATTTTTCAATGGCAAAGTAATTACATTCACATTTTGTTAACCATCTACTCAAGTAGTAAATCGCCATTTCTTCACCAAATTGGTCTTCTTGCGCGACCATTCCAGCTATTGATTCTTGTTCAACCGATATATACACTTTCATTGGCCGTCCTTGAATTGATGACACCAACACTGGTGGACTTGATAAATATGTCTTTAGGCTTTTAAAAGCCTTTTGATGCTCTTCTTTCCAATCGAATTAGTTATGATTTTTCAACTTTAGAAGCAGCGAAAAAGTTTTAGTTCTCCTTGCACAATTAGAAATAAAACATTTTAAAAAGTTTGTTTGGCCTAGAAATCTTTGCAATTCTTTTTTGTTGTTAGGTGGTTTGGCCTCTAAAATGGTCTTCACTTTATTTTTATCGAGTTCAATCCCCCTTTTGTGTACTAGGAAACCAAGGAAGTTTCCTGCATTAACACCAAATGCACATTTCAAGGGATTCAATTTTAATTTATATTGCCTCATTCGTTCAAATGAACATCTCAATTGTTCAAAATGGTCCTCTTCTTTAATGGATTTAACCACTATATCATCTACATACACCTCAACAAACTTGCCTATCATATCATGAAAAATCAAGTTCATTGCACTTTGATAAGTCGCTCCTATATTTTTCAGGCCGAAATGCATAACTACACATTTAAAACATCCTAGAGATCCAGGGCATCTAAAGGCAGATTTGTGTATATCTTCATCAGCTATATAAATTTGATTGTATCCTGAATACCCATCCAAGAAGGAATATGCTACGTGTCCGGCAGTCGAGTCTACTAAAGAATCTACCGTAGACATTGGATATTCATCTTTGGGCGTGGCTATGTTTAGGTTCCTAAAGTCCATGCACACCCTTAATTTATCATTCTTTTTTAGTACTGGCACGATATTTGACAACCACTCGACAATCTGGCTGTTCTAATAAAGCTTGCTTTTAATAATCGCTTTATTTTTTTCTTAATTTCAGGAAGTACATTAGGAGCAAAACGCCTAGGAGGTTGCTTATGAGGTTTAAAATTTGGCTTGGTTGGCAATCTATGTTCCACCAAATCTCTACCTAACCCAGACAAATGTTCATATTCCCAAGTAAAACAATCCTTATATTCCTTTAATAAAGCGATTGGTTTGTCACTAACCTCTTGATCGAGCATCTGGCTGACGAATGTTGGGCGATCTTCCCCTTCATTGCCAATATTCACTTTAATCAGAGAGTCTTGTGTTTGACCGTGTCAAGGCTTGGTGATCCTCATTACTTAATCGTTCATGTCCCTTATAGGCACTTCTTCTTCTAAACAATCCACTTTGTTGACTTTTCGGCCAATACTTTGTTCCAACTCGAACACTACCAATTTGTCTCCTAATGCTTTCAAGGCTACTTCTTCTTTCGTCTTCTATTTACATTATTTATTGAAAGCCATTAACTTGGCTTTGAAGGCCTGAACATCGGCCATTCACCTTTGTACAACTCATTTAAAACTCCTTGATTACTTTTTTGCCAATTACTGGCTCCTCCAGGGCCACTATATTTGGCCTCATTTGACTGAACATTTCAGTGAGTGCATCTACTGAAAATAGCTCTTCGCTCTGTGCAACAATTTGAGTTTCTTCTCCATCTTGGACTACTCTGACAAGTCCATAATTTCTTTCGTATATGAACCTTTCCACTGAGTTTGCTTATGCGACAAAATGTCTATAATTTGCCTGCACCACTTCTGCTTCACCTTTGTCATTCTAAAAAACCAGACATTGATGGAGTGATGAAGGTATGCAGCGACTTTCGTGTATCCAATCCCTTCCTAATAACACATTGTAACTAGTAGGACCATCTATTGCGAAGAAGACTGTGGTCCTAGTAGTTGTCCATACAGTTATGTCCAATGGCATAACCCCTTTAGCTGAAGTTGCTCCTCTATTGAAACTTATAAGGATGACTTCTGTTGGAATCATATCACTTTCTGTCTTAGCAAATTTTCTCATCATCCTAAATGGAATGGTGTTTATAGCTACTCCATTGTCAATAAGTACTTTTGCCACAGGTATACCATTGACCAATGCCTTCACATACAATGACCTCAAATGCTTAATTAATTTCATGGCAGACCTTTTAAATATAACCTTCTCAGCAGTATCTATTTATACTTCTTGCTTGTCCTCTATTGAATTATCTTTTTGTGGAAGTCAACGTGCAATATGTCACACTGAGCTTCCGCTTCCTTAATTTCCTTTTTACTGTTTTCTAATACTTCTTCTTCGATTATCTAACCTGTGGGAGGATGCAATATTCTTAGAGGTAATCCATACTTTTCAGAGCGAGATACTCTCCTTTTCCTCTTGGGTGTCCCGTACAGCACATAATAATTGAAAGAACGCCCAGATGGTTCCCCCAACAAGTCCACTTCACGAACTCCCTCTCGATGTAGTTGTTTCAACAGAGTATTGCGCGATACTCCTCTCTTTCTTCTTTCTACTTCCAGATCAATTTCCTCTTCGATGTCCGCCATACCATCATCCTCTTCATCATTGTAGGCCCCTCTAGAAGTTTGGTGTTCTTCACATTCCAGCACATATACTTCTTCTTCGTTATCCTCCATTTCTTCTTCTTCTTTCTCTTTGTTCTTGAACTCATTGGCTAGTAGATAGTTATTACCCATGATAACAGGTAATGTAACGAACTGAATAGTAAGGGGTTGATCTGGATCTTCTTTATCCCTTCTGTCTCGCTTAAAATTCGATCTCCCAGAAGAACTTTCTGGCAGTTGTTCCATCGATTCGCCTATACCAGTCTCTTCACTATCTTCGAGAACATTTTGATTGGCCACCTCGAGTACTTAGGCGCCTTAGGACGTGGCAATCTCTGTTGTTGCCTTATCATTCGTCCATAATTCCGTTGACAATGCCTTTGTTGGGTTCTAGTCATCTCGTTGAAGGGTATCACCCTTCTTGCATTATACGAGAATGAATGCCATACATTTGGTTGGCGAGATTGCGCCCTAAATGTCCTCACATTATTCGTTGGCCTGAACTGCCTATCAAAAGGCAGTCCTCTATAGAATGATGTACCTCGCTCTCTAACAGGCTGCGCGTTTGGAACAAAATCGGGGCGATGGTGATGTTGCCCTACTCCTGATTTCCCTATTTTCGCACTCATTTTTCCTTTACATCTTGCACACAAGACGTCTGCATCCTTTTTACGTTCCTTCCCTTTGATACGTTCAAAGACATTGGGGTATCGCCCATGGTCCTCTTCTCCGTCATCTATGACCAACTTGAATTTTGGCAACTTGTTTTTGAAACCAGTCGTCACCATGTTCACTCCAAGTAACTGTGGGAAAGGATTCTCATCTACTACCATCTTTTTCTTATCTTCGAACGTAATTCATCCTGATTCAATGGTATCCTGTAACACACGGCGAAAAACCAAACGGTAGTTAGTCAAATATGACCATGCATTATGCCACTTACAATATTTTTTACCCTTAATTTGTTCAGGGCTTGGCAACTTATGTTTATCGCTCAGCTTTATCTGCTTATCATTATATAATTTATCAAATATAAGGTCAACTTTAGTTACATCGAACGAGAACGTTCTAGCCCTTTTATTTTTATCTTTTATAGGCTTGTCCTTGCCCGACGCTCTAGGTTTAGCCATTATAGAACAAGTATACGCATCTCCTTTGATTAATTCGACCAAACATACTTCAGTTTGATCGTAATACTCGTCATTAATGGTATGAACATCAAATTTTGGGTCTCTATAATAAGTCTCCTTTCTAGAATTTTTCATTTGCTCTTCTTCTCTTATTAATCGTTCATACTTAATCACGTTTGCGCTCAATTGGAAAAGATTGGGAAATTCTGTCTTGGAATTTCTTTTTCAAATCAAAGCTCAAACAACTTTGAGCAATTTTAACAAACTCATTTTCGGGCAAAGGTACGAAACATTTACTTCTTGCTATCTTGAACCTTTGAAGGAAACCTTCTGCCCATTCATTTGGTATTTGAAGGAAAATAATGGATTGGTGGAAGATGATCAAATCAACTTCCGTCAGGCCATACAGGGTTCTAACTCTCAAAAGTAGATTGATGCCATGAATGAAGAGTATAAGTCTATGCAAGACAATAAAGTTTGGATCTTGTCACGTTACCAGAAGGTGCGAAACCTATTGATTGCAAATGGATTTTTAAAACCAAGAGGGATTCAAAAGGTAACGTGGAAAGACATAAGACTCGTCTTCTAGCTAAAGACTTTACCCAAATGGAAGGTATTGACTTCAAAGAGACTTTCTCTCCAATTTCAACGAAAAACTCTTTCAGGATAATTATGGCACTTGTTACGCACTTTGACTTTGAGGTACATCAGATGGATGTTAAGACAACGTTTCTCAATGACGACATTGATGAGATGATCTATATGGTGCAACCAGAAAACTTTGTATCAGGAGACCCGAATAATATGGTTTGCAAATTAAAGAAATCCATCTATGGGCTCAAGCAAGCTTCCTGTCAATGGTACTACAAATTTCATCAAGTAATTATCTCGTTTGGTTTTAAGACAAATGCTGCTGATGATTGTGTGTATCACAAGTTCAGTGGGAGTAAGCATATTTTCCTGCTTTTGTATGTTGATGACATACTGCTTGCCACTAATGATATAGGCATGTTGCACGAAACCAAGAGATTTTATCAAGGAATTTTGAGATGAAAGATCTTGGTAACACCTCTTTTGTACTAGGGATTCAAATATATCGAGATCCCTCTCGAAGTATTCTTGGATTGTCACAAAAGAGCTATATCGATAAAGTACTTAAGAGGTTTGGCATGCAAAGCTGTAAATCAGGTGACACCCCTGTCGCTAAGGGAGATAAATTTAGTCTCGAACAATGCCCACAAAATAACCTTGAAGTTAAGGAAATGCAGAAGATTCCCTATGCATCAGCTGTTGGGAGTCTTATGTATGCTCAAGTTTGTACACGTCCAGACATAGCATTCATTGTTGGAATGCTAGGCAGATATTTGAGCAACCCTGGAATGGATCATTGGAAAGCAGCCAAAAGGGTTATGAGGTATTTGAAGAGAACAAAGGATTACATGCTCACCTATATCAGATCGGATCAGTTGGAGATCATAGGGTACTCCGATTCTGATTTTGCTGGATGCCAAGATAGTAGGAGATCCACATCAGGCTATATTTATCTGTTAGCTGGAGGAGCTATTTCTTGGAAGAGTGCCAAGCAGACACTCATAGCTTCTTCTACCATGGCAGCAGAATTTGTAGCATGCTATGAGGCATCTAATCATGGAATATGGTTGCGAAATTTTGTCACTGGGCTGCGCATTCTGAATGGCGTAGAAAGACCACTAAAGTTATATTGTGACAATAACTCAGCAGTTCTATATTCCAATAACAACAGGAGCTCATCTAAGTCAAAACACATTGACATCAAGTTCCTGGTTGTGAAGGAAAGAGTACAGAGTGGAAGATTTTTATAGAGTATATTGGGACAAACTCCATGATTGTGGATCTCCTTACTAAGGAATTGACACCCAATGTCTTTCATGAGCACACTGCTCATATGTGTGTTGTATATCATGAGGATATCAAGTTTTAGTGGGAGTTTGTATTTTCCTTACTTTATGTTTTGAACACATTTGTGTATTTGGATATTATTCTGTACAGAAATAAAGTATTCAGTTCATTTCACTCTATTATTATATTCAGTATTGATCTCACTTAAGAAATAAGGTTGGATCAGTTGGAAATAGACATATTTGGATCACATAACATGTAATTTCCATGTTACACTCACATGATTAATTTATGTCATTTGGTTGTATGGGTGTATGTGACCATTGATGGATTTCGTCACGTTAAATGTGACGAAAATTGCTTTGTTCCTATATCAATATGACTAATGGACGAGATTGTTTGGTAATACTCATAATAATAATAGCAAAATTTTGAGCTCATAAGGTTGTGCACATTTGTAAAGTTACACGTATGGCCCAGTGGGAGATTTTTGGATCTCGCTTCCTGCATAATTCAGTCAATTTAAGGTCATTTATAACTGTCAGAAGGAGAAATGGTCTTTAAATGAGCTCATTTCATATTGTATGCAAGAGGAAAAAAGGTTGAAGCAAGACAGAACTGAAAATGTTCATTTGGCAAGCACTTCTAAAGATAATGGCAACAAAAGAAAGAAAGAATATGAAGCTGCTCCTAAGGGTCCAGTACAACAGAAAAGGCAAGAGGACAAAGGGATTTGTTTCTTTTGCAACAAAACTGGACATTTGAAGAAGAATTGTACCAAATACCACGCATGGCGTGCAAATAAAGGTACAAATCTTACGTTGATTTGTTCTGAGTGTGTATGCTAGTTAATGCGGATATTAACCGGCCCAAAGGAAGGTTAATATTTGGTCGAATTGTATACACACTTATGGTGATAAACGTGTGACAATTATAAGGTTTTCATGTGAATAATAAATCAATCCAAAGATGGATTTATTATTTGACAGAGTTATTGTCAATGTTTGATCACTACACCAAGAGTACCACTTACAATTAATATTACTGTCCAAAAATTTGATATTAATGATGTTCTAGGTATCTTGATATGAGACTTACCATTATTTGAATTTATTGATTATTGAATCTTAATATTAACATGAGCATAATTCATCATCTTCTCTCTACAGTTAATTCATCTGTTACCACCATATCTGCAAATGTGAGTTCTATTCCCATGCTCAATGGGACAAACTTCAAGGATTGGAAAGAGAACGTTTTGATTGTTCTTGGCTGCATGGATCTAGATCATGCGCTTCGGATTGAGCAACCCACTCTTCTTACGGATGAAAGTTCATCTGATGAAAAGATGAACTATGAGAAGTGGGATCGCTCAAATCACATGAGTCTAATGATCATTAAGCGCGGCATTCCGGAAGCCTTTAGAGACGCTGTATTTGAAGAAGTGACTAATGCCAAGGATTTTCTTGCCGAAATGGAGAAACGTTTTGCGAAAGACGATAAGGCAGAAACAAGCACGCTTCTGCAACGCTTGATTTCAATAAGGTATAAAGGCAAAGGAAATATAAGGGAGTACATCATGGAGATGTCTCACGTTGCTTCCAAACTTAAGGCACTAAAGCTCGAACTGTCTGATGATTTGCTCGTACATTTGGTATTGATCTCTCTTCCTGCAAAATTCAGTCAATTTAAGGTCAGTTATAACTGCCAGAAGGAGAAATGGTCTCTAAATGAGCTCATTTCATATTGTGTGCAAGAGAAAGAAAGGTTGAAGCAAGACAGAATTGAAAATGTTCATTTGGCAAGCACTTTTAAGGCAAGCACTTCTAAAAATAAGGTCAAGAAAAGAAAGAAAGAATATGAAGCTGCTCCTAAGGATCCAATACAACAGAAAAGGCAAGAGGACAAAGGGACTTATTTCTTTTGCAATAAAACTGGACATTTAAAGAAGAATTGTACCAAATACCATGCCTGGCGTGCAAATAAAAGTACAAATCTTACTTTGGTCTGTTCTGAGGTTAATTTACCTTCAATACCTAGAAATACTTGGTGGTTAATTCTGGTGCTACTACTCACATAAGTATTTCTATGCAGGGCTGTCTCAGCTATCGAAAACCAAATGATGGTGAAAGACACATCTATGTGGGTGATGGCAAGTCGTTGGAAGTTGATGTAATAGGTACTTTTCGGTTATTGTTGAAAACTGGTCATTATTTGGATTTGAAAGACACTTTTGTTGTGCCGTCTTTTAGACGGAATTTGGTTTCTGTTTCTTTATTGGACAAATTTGGTTATTATTGTTCATTTGGAAACAATCAGTTTAGTCTTTCTTCAAATTCCAATATTATTGGTATTGGTTTATTATCTGCATATGATAACCTATATTTGCTTAATACTATTGCATCATATCATGAAACCTTGCATGTGGAATCACGTGGTACTAAACGCAAATTAAATAATAAAAATTCAGCAAAATTATGGCACAAGCGCTTCACATCTCTAAAGCTAGAGTTGAAAGATCTTGGTGACACCTCTTCTGTATTAGGGATTCAGGTATATTAAGATCGTTCTCGAGGTATTCTTGGATTGTCACAAAAAAGCTATATCGATAAAGTACTTAAAAGGTTTGGCATGCAAGACTGTAAATCAGGTGACACCCCTGTCGCTAAGGGAGACAAATTTAGTCTCGAACAATGCCCGCAAAATAACCTTGAAGTTTAGGAAATGCAGAAGATTCCCTATGCATCAGCTGTTGGGAGTCTTATGTATGCTCAAGTTTATACACGTCCAGACATAGCATTCATTGTTGGAGTGTTAGGCAGATATTTGAGCAACCCTGGAATGGATCATTGGAAAGCAGCCAAAAAGGTTATGAGGTATTTGAAGAGAACAAAGGATTACTTGCTCACATATGTCAGATCGGACCAGTTAGAGATCATAGGGTATTCCGATTCTGATTGGGTATTCCGATTCTGATTTTACTGGATGCCAAGATAGTAGGAGATCCACATCGGGCTATATTTATCTGTTAGCTGGAGGAGCTATTTCTTGGAAGAGTGCCAAACAGACACTCATAGCTTCTTCTACCTTGGTAGCAGAATTTGTAGCATGCTATGAGGCATCTAATCATGGAATATGGTTGCGAAATTTTGTCACTGGGCTGCGCATTCTGAATGGCGTAGAAAGACCACTAAAGATATATTGTGACAATAACTCAGCAGTTCTATATTCCAATAACAACAGGAGCTCATCTACGTCAAAACACATTGACATCAAGTTCCTGGTTGTGAAGGAAAGAGTACAGAGTGGACAGATTTCCAAAGAGCATATTGGGACAAACTCCATGATTGCGGATCCGCTTACTAAGGGATTGACACCCAAGGTCTTTCATGAGCACACTGCTCATATGGGTGTTGTATATCATGAGGATATCAAGTTTTAGTGAGAGTTTGTATTTTCCTTACTTTATGTTTTGAACACATTTGTGTGTTTGGATATTATACTGTACAGAAATAAAGTATTCAGTTCATTTCACTCCATTATTATGTTCAGTATTGATCTCACTTAAGAAATAAGGTGGACCAATTGGAAATAGATATGTTGAAATTATCCAACAATCTCCCACTGGGCTATATGTATAACCTTACAAATGTGCACAACTTTATGAGCTCAAAATTTTGCTATTATTATTATGGGTATTACCAAACAATCTCGTCCATTAGTCATATCAATATAGGAACAAAGCGATTTTCGTCACATTTAACATGACTAAATCCATCACATACACCCATACAACCAAATGACATAAATCAATCATGGGAGTGTAACATGGAAATTACATGTTATGTGATCTAAACATGTCTATTTCCAACTAGTCCAACCTTATTTCTTAAGTGAGATCAATACTGAATATAATAATAGAGTGAAATGAACTGAATACTTTATTTCTGTACAGAATGATATCCAAATACACAAATGTGTTCAAAACATAAAGTAAGGAAAATGCAAACTCCCACTAAAACTTGATATCCTTTTGATATACAACACACATATGAGCAGTGTGCTCATGAAAGACCTTGGGTGTCAATCCCTTAGTAAGCGGATCTACAATCATGGAGTTTGTCCTAATATGCTCTATGGAAATCTGTCAACTCTGTACTCTTTCCTTCACAACCAGGAACTTGATGTCAATGTGTTTTGACTTAGATGGGCTCCTATTGTTATTGGAATATAGAACTACTGAGTTATTGTCACAATATAACATGTTGAAATCCGGAAAAGTAACAAAACATAGAAAACATACCTTGATCCATGATAATCTGATTCTTTACCTTGATAGATTAGGATCTTCCAAATGATTGGTGATCTTCCCTTCAACTTTTGCTATCTATTGATGAGGATGTAGAGAAACTTGAAGAACACCAACAAATGGGGACCATAACCATATAAAATAATAGTAGTAACTCAATAGTCACTATCTTTTAGTTGCTTCAAATTGGCCCCACATCAATTTAAAACAACACTCCGGTTTCTACACTATAATTCCATGAATTCTAATGCCCATTAATCACAATACATCTTTATCGAATCACTTTAATTGACTAATATCTTTTAAACAATAGTACCGCACATTTCAATATACAACGTGTGGCTCCATATATGTTGAAATTATCCAACAAGATATTCCTACTATATATAAGGGTCAATTTTAGGTGCATGAGAGGAGCGAGAAAACTTGTATTATTTTATGTAACGATAAGCGAACATAACTTGTCTTTAGGATTGTAAACCTTAAAATGTGTTCCAAACTAACAAAATCTCATCATTATTTATATTTAGAATGTACAATGGTGTCCATTCCTAAAAAAAAACCTGGGATAACTGATGTCGGGTAAACAATTTATTCCAAGACTATTCAAACATTGATTCCACGCAAATGACTAGCAATAAAACTTCCCATTCACAAACTTGGCAGTGTTCATGATTGGAAGCCCCGGAAAATTGAAATTATTATAGGAGGACTTATAGGATTCCTCCTAAAATTTACACATCGTTTTTTCAATTTCTACACAAGTAATTGATCTGTAGAGATCTCCTATCGGACAACTCCTATAAAATTTAAACATGTGGCGACAAGAAGGGGATCTCATGTTGAATCAATTACCATAAATCTTTCAATGTTGCTCACAGAAATGGATGGGCCGAATTCTTTCCAGGAAGCGGTGGTTTGGAGGTTCAATTTCACCAGAGAGATGAGAAATTGAATAAGATTATAGAAAATCATGATTGTCGTCGAGGGATTTTAGGGGTTAATATAAATATAAGGTAATTATGGGTGCTTAGAGGCTGGTTTATGAATTCTACAGTATTTTAATGATTAAGTCACAACCACATTAAAATTTTCATTCTTATTCTTCTGTTTATTTTCAATCATATATTTTTCAATAAAATAATATTTTTCATCACATCAATAATTTTTCGTTATTTACAACCACACACATTTCATCAATCTACTATTCCAAAATACGTTCTTCCAAAATAATGTACCGCAAACACACCCTAAATTTTGGCGTTGAATTGATTTAAATAAAAGATCATGATTATTTGTCAAAAAAGACTTACCAAATTAATGGGTGCTAGGAGGTAAAATCCTATATGAATAAATGAGTTAAATTTATCAATGACCATTCAATTTTATACTTGGTAAATATTATCATGACTATTCAATTTGATTTTGTTTTATCTAATCACTCAATTCTATACTTAGTGCCATCATGATCACCCAATATGATTTTATTTCATCATCGCAACCCAAATTCATATAACATTTCATTATAATCACTCAATTTCTTTTCACCATTTTTACTAACTTTAAAAGGGATAAAACGATAATTTTGTATTATGAGCTTGTTTGGTGCACATTTTGGGAATAAGAATGCATTTTTACTGTTGATTTGATGACGAATATGTGGTTGAAAATAAAGAAAAATTTATTGATGTGATGAAAAATATTATTTTATTGAAAAATGTGTTGTTGAAAATGAGTAGAAGAATGAGAATGAAAAAAATAATGTGACTCAAAGAGCCAATCCGTCGGTTACTATTCATTCTGAAGCATTTTCGTTCCCCTAATTACCCCCTGCTCACTACTGTTAATGTAGCATTTTTTATACATCCGACGAGTACTGTTCATTTTGACGCATTTTCCATTCCCCTTTTATCCCTATTTACTTTTCATTTTCTCAAAACAAAAGGTAAACAAAAGGGTAATATAGACTTTTCGTTAGCCGCAATTATTGATTAAAACATAGAGAAGAAGAAACAAAACAAAATAAAAAATTCAAATCGATTGCTCCTCGAGTTAATTAAATCATCAATCACTAACATTTGACCTAGGTTACTACTTGCTCACTCAAAAATAATTGGTTACCGAATGCTCACTCAGTTTTGAAAAAAATTACCCATCAATCACCCATTTCACTTCCATCCATCCAACTCTCTACGTGGCCGACGGAAATATTACGTGGCAACTAACGCCGTTAAAAATTGATTACGTGGATATTAATTAAAATTGTCATTTCTTTCCCCCAAAACCATTTCTTCACACTCTCTCCCCCAAAGTCTCTGTACGTTTTTTCCCCAAACAAATCCATCCCCAAATTGAGTACGAACCCTAGATTTATAAAAAAAAATCAAATTGATTTCTTCCCCAAACTCGTAATCAATTTGGGGATGAATTCGTGCACACCTTGTTCTAAGAGTGGGTTCCCACGCTTAATTGCCACTTTACGAGAACCGAAAGAATGTGAATTTCCATACAAAGGTAAAGGAAGCCGCCCAAATTGAGATTGCAATTGTGAATCCGGCTTCCTCCTACTTTGAAATGCCATCGGCCTTTTTGTGTTTAGTGGGTTTCGTCCATGGATCGAAATGAAGCATATGTCATGTAGTTTGTAGGATGTTGTCTGTGATTGCAATTGTTGGGAAAAAAAAGTACTATGGTGTTATGAATGTGCAAGGTGTAGTAATTGGCATGTGTATGCTGTTGGAGTCATGGAGTCATTTGGTTGTGCAGGTTGGGCGAACCACCACAACACTCACGAGGCGGGTTAAACAAGCGAATTTGTAGTGGAGTGAATATAGATGTTGGTGTTGTGGAGTGAATTTGTAGTCGAGTCATTTGGTTTGTGCGGTCATGTGTATGCCTTTGGAGTCATTTGGTTGTACGGGTTGTAGTTGGTGGTGTTGTGTATGCTATTGGAGTCATGGAGATGCTTACGGTGTTGTGTATGTTGTTGATGGTTGTGGAATATTGAAGATGCAAGATATAAACCACTGGAGAACAAGCCATGATGATCAAGAAGTGAATTAATTAGATAGTTTTGTATAGTTTCGTATAGTTTCTTGTATAGTTCCTGTATAGTTTCGTATAGTTTCTTGTGCCGAAATCTTTGCTCATCATCACTTCCAAGCCATCTAAAGAATTTCATAACAAAACAAAACATTACGAGAATGAAAATTACGAGGCGAAATCTTTGAATGTTGGGTAGCAAAAACATTTCCAAGCCAATGAACTTGACTATTTTATATTTCATAACAAAGCATTACGAACCCGACAAAACATTACGAGAATAAAAATTACGGGAAGTAAATGTTGGGTAGCAAAAACCGATGGAGTCTGAGACTACAATAGTTTGCCAATTTAAGCATCGTTACACAAAAAAAGAAATAAAAAAGACAAAATCACAAAAGGATCATTACCAGCAAGCCACTAGATCATTTGTTTTACAAAAATTCATGTCCAGAATCCTTTAAATGTTGGGATATGCCTCGGATGTATCAATTTTAAATTGATAAACAAGGTAGGGCCTTCTGGTGTCTCATAATCTACAGGCGTTGACTATGGCACTTGAAAAAAACCAGATAATTATCAAAACTAAATGTTGGGTAGCAAAAAAATAATTACCATTCCATCCCCTTCATTTGTTGGAGAAACTTCCTCATCGGAGAAAGATGAGGTTTACGCACTTAAAGCTGGTCTCGAGAAAAGTAAAGATCCTTGCTACAGTACGTGTCTACTCGAAGAGCTAAAAAAGCTTGCCTTGAGGAAGAGGGTAGCGAGGGGAGGGGCTCAGCTAAGAGTGACGGGAAGGGAGAAGAAATTGGGTTCCATTACTGTTTAAATCCTATTTGGCTATTTTTAAATGACGTGTAAATTTTTTGCCATATCACCCGCCACGTAGACAATTTTATCCACGTGTGTAGACGAAATTAGGATGGGTGATTGATGGGTAAACTAATATATAGTTCGGTGAGCATTGGGTAACCTTTTATACTTCAGTGAGCAAGTAGTAACCTTGGGTAAAGATCAGTAGGCATTGGTTTAATTAACTCATTGCTCCTCCGAAGACTACGGAGATAAAAGCATTTTCTCCGTAGACTTCGGAAATGCTCCGAAGACTACGGAGTCTTCGGAACTCCATTTTCCCCTCTTCTATTAAACCCTCTGATCCAACCCTAAATTTCTATCTCGTCCGTCTCGATAGAAAATCTCTCTCGATAGAAAGGAGGCGAAAGAAAAGTTCCTGTAAATTCAATCACCACCGAACAGGAAATCAATCACTAAGCTGCTACTACTCCGTCAGCGACTTCTCTGCCTATACCGCCGCCCGCCACCACCTCCTCCGCTTATCGTCGTTCTAGGTTAGTTAAAAGTTTTCCTTCATTTTTGGTGTTATTCTTTGTTCTTCATTTTGGTAGTTTTCTGAAGGATTTCTTTTTTTTTTTCTTGGAATTGGTTTAATGTTTTTGCTTCTTGGACTACCGCAAGTGGTAGGTTTTTCAATTTAGGTGGAAAGATTAAAACTTTGGATTTTGGGTTTTACCCAAACTGAAAAGTTGTGATATTTGATGGTAAACTTCGAGGACCAGTTTTGCCTTTTTTTGTTAAAAAACAGAGTGTCAGTTACAAACTAAACTTACAACTTAGACTTTCGAATTGAATTATCAATTGGGGATTCATAGTTTTGATATTCATGTGTCCGAGTTAATTAACAAAAAGGAAAGAGTCTGCTGGTTTATTAGCTTCTTTGCTCCGGAAAAATTCTTTTGTTGTCTGTGTACACTAAGTTTGAAATACATTGTAGCAATTTGTTCTTCTATTCTTTCGTGCCTGGTCGAAATAATTCATACAATGCATTATTTTGAATTTAAAAAGCGAAAATTTGAAGAAAGAAAATGGTAAAGAAAATTATCTTATTTGTTTAATCGACATAGGTATCAAGGGATATACACCTAAAGATTAAAAAAGAGAGAAACTGTAGTTAGTTGTTGATATTTCGCCCAATCTTTATTTAATCTTAGAGGTTTTCAAATTTTGTATTAATTTTTTGTAGGAGGAAAAATAACGGGATTTCTCAATTGCTCTTGTAGAGAAGAGAGTTAGGATAGTGAGACACATTTTGAGGTGAGACACAACACTTGATGACTTTCGCAAAATGGTTGAGGAACAGAACACACTTTAGGATATTTGGAAGGTGATGGGAATCGGTAGAACAAACAATATGTTACTTCCATTTTTTTTCATACGGATTGCATAGGTTCTTAATATTGTGGGCATGATAGGAAATTTACTGTTCTCTTTATTTTCTATATGATGTATGAGACTTTGTTTTTGAACAGAAAAGAAACTTATCTTTTGCAGTCAATGCATTAATGCAATCCATTGAGATATAAGTAGATGAGTGTGCTTTATTATGTGTTCATAGTAGACATTTTGTTCTTTGGTTTGCTTCTTCTGAAAGTTAAAATGCCTTTGATGTACTTCTTGTTCCTGCTCAAATTCCTTGAATTTGCAGTACAACTTCATTTTATCTTCTCCCCAGCTTTTACCTTCAAAAGGGGAGAAGGGGACTATAGTTGGCACTCATGACTTGCATCTTGAGTTGCAGGTGCTAGATGCCAGAAATCCTCAAGGTACGAGATGCTACCATTTGGAGAGACATTTGAAGGAGCATTGCAAGCACAAGCACATGATTCTTCTATTAAATAAGGTTGCACCCTTATGATTTGGGTGTTCTTTTTATTTTTTATATTTTTTGACAAGTTTTAAGGTGTTCTGCTAAGTTTACTTTCTTATATGTTTAGGGAGTCTCACTCTAGGACTTAAAATCTCACTATATTTTCTTTTTCCTCAGTGTGATTTGGTTCCAGCTTGGGCTACAAAAGGGTGGCTTAGAATACTATCGAAGGAATACCCTGCTCTAGCATTTCATGCAAGCGCAAACCAATCATCTGGCAAGGTATGTAGCTGGCTTTTCATTTCCTCAAAACAAAAGGGTAATCTTTGGATTTAGATTTTCATGGTTTTCCTAGGTAATTGGAAACAAATGGGATATGTACATTGATGCTCCAATCTAATTACACAGAAGGTCGAGTATCTTATTAGTTCTATGGTTGATTTTTTCTTTGTTGTTATGTTATTCAGAAACCCTTTTTTTTTTAATTGTGCTTACAGTTTTAATTGAGTCTTAGGTATGTGTTTTAATTGAAGTTTGTCTCCAAATCCAAAGCTTATTGAATGTTTATATGTAAATTGTGATCATTTAGAGGCCAAACTATGTATTAGGATTAGGTTTTTCAATTTACAGTCACTGGAAAAAATTATTCATCGCATGAACATTAGTGAAGCATTTTGCATTTTTGCTTTTCTACTTCATTGTAGTGTAACTTCAATGCCGACATGCAATTTATTGTTTTCAAAATGTAAACTCCAATGCTTCAATTTTTGGGGAAATGCCAACCCCAATGATCTTGTCTGGGAAATGAAATGATCATCAATTAATATGAAACTTTTCTTTCAAAAATTTGTGACTGAAAAGAAGTGGAAGTTAGAAAGTTGGACAAATTTCATCCTCAACCTTTCTTTTAAACAATATAATGGGTAAGTATGTAAAACATACTTATCAGTACAATACTCCATTCCCCACTTCATATAATTATACACTTATCATACTCATTACATTAAACATAAAACTTTTTCCCCGTAGGCCAAACCATTAATGTATCTATACTTATTCAGCAACGGTGGAATTTATTGGCTCTCTGTCATGTCATTATTTTTGGTGAAACATAGGTCGCTTGCAACTACTCTTGTTTCACAATCTTTTGGGTTTGGTGCTACTTGAAATTTGAATCAATGTTTGTTGATCTTATTGTACATTTCTTTTCCTGCTTCTGCAACAGGTTTTGGTTGTTTAAGCCTTGCAGTGCCATGCATGACATTGGAGATTGGTATGTTGAGACATTTGAAAGGGATAAGAAGAGGCGGACTGTCCCATCTCAGAGGTGCTGGGACGGTTTGGATGCTAATGAACAGTTGGATAAGTAAGTTTCTCATGTGTAAGCTTATTAAACATATAAAAAGAATTAAAGAACTTGTCATCTCATTTTTATCTTTGTGAAGGAAGCAAAGTTCATGTACTGGGAATTTACAATCCCTTGAATTTGAGCTCTTAATAGTTTCAAAGAGCTTAAATATTAATAGAATCTCACACTTAAGAGTAAATGTTGCAAATTAGCCAAAGTTATAGGCTGAATTTCATCCACTTGTCCTGAAGTTCTGTTGTAATTGGTCTTGTTATCCCTAAATGAAACAATAAAGTTTCACAATGATGTCGTGCCACGTGCAGACTGGATATTTTTGTTTATTGCATTCTTTCAATTTTTGATTAATAATTGAAAAAAATCATAGGAGCAGAACAACTGTCATTTTTTTCGGGATATCTGTTACGTGTTCTTGAAAATGGAAGTTCTTTTTAATTCTATTCAATGTCATATACGGGAGAGTCCATCCAGCAACGTACTTGCTCTTGCTTATAGAACTCTGGATATCGAAAATGCAAGGAGAAGGAAAAAGACAGTGATGGGTATAGTTGAGGCCAAAATGTTTAGAGTTCTTGATGTAAGAGATTTGTATAGAAAATATTGGCACTTCATTGGGTGATAAATGCTGATATCCTACACGATGACAACATCGTTATTGAGTCCCAAGTTCCCACAAGCATCTTTCTTTAGTATTCTCTAATTGAAACTCAACTTTTTAAGAACCCTTTGTAAACCCCTATTTCGTTCTTAATTTGTACAAATCTTTGTCTCCTTATTTTTTACAACTTCATAATTTCGAGCTAGTTCATACAAATTGAGGTATTTAGTTTTTAAGAACCCTTTGTAAACCCCTATTTTGTTCTTAATTTGTACAAATCTTTCTCTCCTTATTTTTTAGAATTTCATAATTTTGAGCTAATTCATACAGATTTTATCAATTTGAGCACAAATCTTTGAAGTGCTTGGAGTATAAATTTTTGTTAGACTTAAACGACACGTAGGGCAGATTCTGTTTTTGACATTTGAAAGAAGAAGAGAGAAAACAAAGATATTTAATTAAATATCTTTATGGTTTAACCCTATCAATTAAAGAGGCTTTGTTTTCTATTTGAGACCATAGA
Organism: Fraxinus americana; assembly: GCA_035079005.1. NCBI lineage: Eukaryota > Viridiplantae > Streptophyta > Magnoliopsida > Lamiales > Oleaceae > Fraxinus > Fraxinus americana. The sequence goes on along the minus strand of CM068715.1, from coordinate 37,265,669 downwards.
TGGAGTTTTTGTACGGTGTTTCAATGTGATTTTTCGTGAATGACTTGTTTCAAAAAATCTCTTTTAATGATGATATGTTTAATGTAAAACTACCTGGCAATTTGGATGAAGTTTTCAAGGTTAAAAGTTTAATTCTCACTTTTCAGCTTGTGGAACTCATATGTCATTTTGTAATTGATGTTGTTTAACATTATTATCGTTACCTACTAATTGTTTGATTGTTTCCGAATGCGACATCCATGTATATGTCAGCTTTAGCATAATTGGCTTCTAAAAGAATAATGTGGCCTTTTATTTTCATTACTTTTGCAGGATCCTTTGAGACTTGACATTGTTATTAGCTTCCCCAATTATGGTTTTCATCTTAGGTTTGATCCTTGGTCACAGGTATTATAAACCACGGCTTGTATCCTTCTACGGTTTAATTGCTTGGTCTTTCTTTAGTTGTAGCTAAATAACTTTATCTGTTGAATGTTATTAAATTTATTGGAATTTTTAATACTTGAGTGGCTGTGCCACACATCTTTTGTATTGGAGTTTGCTCTATCAAGGGAAGCAAACAAACAAACATCGGTTCTTCTCTTAACAGCTTGCTTAATGAGATCGTTAATCACGAGTTAAGTGGCATATTGTGTCTTTTGTCTTGGTTTCAAAGGTGGGATTTTCAGGTAATGGGGGTAGGGATTGTGGCGAGATGATGGGCTCATTCCTCTGAAGCTGATTTAGTATTTCCATGGCATACTCGAGTGCATTGAGGTGTGTATGCACTGGAATTATCCTGAATTTGTTGGCAAACAGGTATAAACTTTACACCCATAAACCACTTCTTTCGTGTCTTGCCACTGTGCATCTATGAATCAAAGCGTTTTTGATGTTAACATCCTCGTCTTTATGATTGAATAAACAGAAACTAGAATATTGGTTGTGAATTATGGGTTTTCACTTGTTCATACAAGTTTCCTTGCATGAGTAATCCTATTATTATTAACCATTCATTTCCATTTTTGAATGTTGATTTTCGAAATTTCTTTGGATTGGCAGGCGTGCCAATTGGTTTGGGATGTGAGAGTGGTAGGCTGGGACATTTCCTATGGAGCTGAGTTCGTACCCAGTGCTGAGGGTGGATACACTTGGATTGTACAGAAATCAACAGCCTACTTTTTTCAGGGAGACCGACCCACAGCCCAAGAAACAAACTCTTTGGCAGGCAACTTCTGACTTCACTCATGGACATGCTAGCATAAATAGGTAATAGTTAGTATTCCTTATACATTGTTTTCTTTCTTTAGGCTATCTGGTTTCAATGATCTAACGTCATGCAAAAAAATTAAAGGTGAGTTACTTGAGTCATTCGAGATGTAGAAAAGCTTCTGCCATGTTAAGTACAGGAACAAAATATTTGGCATATATACAAATTTTGACACGTGCATTAATTAATGTCTTAACTTGTCGATACATTGCTTTTAAAGCCATAGTTCCTAAGCAACAAATAGTTCCTTTTTGCAGTAACATTCATCATATGTGGAGTTTTTGTGATCCTGAACAAGTGAGATTGTTTATTTTCACATGAACCGCATTTATTTTTATGATACTCATTTTTTTGGTACCTTATTCCTACACTAGATGCAATATATTTTCTTACCTAGGAAAAAACTGCAAATCTTTAAATGATCATGATTTTTGTCTAATCATCTGGTTCTTTTTTATATGTTTTCTATGCATCATATCACTATTTTATTTGCATAAAATCACTTTATGCTTCCTTTTTCATACGTTGCTTTTACTTGTTCATTAGCTCTTTTTAATGCTCTTTCGACCATGTACTTCATATCAGGTAAATAGTAGAAAATAGGCAATATTGACTGCTGAAAAGGATGGAAAGTTGGATAAAGATGTCCCTGAGAAGAATGAAAGAGAGAAGGCAAAAGGAGGTCAGACCATTTCCAAAGGCAATAGCACTGCAGTTGAAACCGAGGAAAAGCTGGATAAAGATGTCCCTGAGAAGAAGGAAAGAGAGAAATTAAAGGGAGGTCCCACTCCACGAATTTTTTCTTTTTTGAGAAATCGATAATTTCATAATCACGTTTTTTTTTTGTCGCACGCCACGTGGTGCTTTTTTTCTCCTGGAGTACTACTCTCCGTGCACCACGGAGTAAACACTCCGTGGTGCATGGAGAGGTGACCGAAATTTTTTGTTTTATTTTTTATTTCTGTTATATAAATTGAAGTAGGTTCAAAAAATCATTAATATCTAATATTTATTCTGATATGTAAGATTTAACTGGTTTTATTCTATTTTTTCTACAGTGAACAATCATGCACGCACTTGTCCTGTTTTTATTTGGATTTGCTACAGTGAGGCAGTGTTTTTTGTTGACTTTGGATTATTTTAATTGTCTATGGAGAATTTGGTAGTTGGTTTACATTATTTCAGTCGGTCATATTGAATGTATTGGAGAAATAAATATAGTAGAAATTAATTTCACTTCATTACCGTGTTTTCCAGCCTCTATTAGAAATACTGAAGAAATTTTATTCACTCCATCATCATCTTCCCAAACGTTTATTCCATTTTACTGTAAGTAATTATGTACAAGTTAATTTTGTTTCTACTATTTTTGCATGTTTATTATTTAGATACAATTGTGTTGCCTTATTTTTATATGTCTCTTGTGAGAGTTTTTAGGTTTGGATTTATTTTAGTATATGAATTTATGAATTTTTAGTTTTATATATATTTGAAGAAGCGTATGTATTGGTAGTGTCTTATTTGAAGGTTTTCTTTCATACAATTAATATTTTTAATTAATCCCTCCTATATTCCATCTTTAAGCATCATTTACTAGAGTTTGTTGGTGTTTACAGTTGGTGGTGGTGCAAACAAATAGGTTATAATTATAAAATAGGTTCGGGGGCGCCCCGAACCCCCACAAGGTTACAAATGGATTTGTGATCATCGTACACTAAATTTACGACTTCTTTAACCATTCACATGTACTTTTTGTTCCTTTAACTTATATTTTAGTTATAAAATAAGTAATGCCTTAGTTGTTGCAAGTACGTTAAAACACACAGTTACACTTCCAACTTATTACATTAATTATTTAATGTCACCAAAAGAATCGACTATAAAGGTGACAAGATTAAATGGAAACATAATCAAGCGGTAATGACTGGATGAATAAAACAAATCCTTCATTCTTCGACTATAAGTTATGAATTTACTATGTGGTTTCTTCTTTTGGTAGTATATATTTTTATCATTTAGTTGTAATATTTTTTTAATGTTTGATAACTGTTTTACAAGAATCCAAATTCTCTATTAATCATATATTTTTTATGTGGATTTATGTTTGTTTATATACGTAGGCATGAATAACACTGTCGGATTAATTACTTTCTTCTTGTCAAATAGTAAGAATATTTTAAGATATATGTGGTTTTGGTGAAACTCTATCTGAACAATTTGTTTTTCTTAGAGATTCGATGTGCGTGGGTTGTATGTTTTAGACGATACTATTATATCACGTTAATATAAGTATGATTAAACATATGTGCAAATAGTTTTCTCCAGGCCTTTTAGTTCCTATTGCTTACTTTGGGCTCCAAGTACTCGATAATTTACCTTATTCTTTTGATAGATACTTCATAAATGTCTACTGCTAATGGAGAAGCTGATTTTCTTAACCTTGAAACTATTTCCCACAATACAAATGAGTCATACAATGTCTTCATTCACCAACAACAAAATCAAAGACATAGGGATCGACGAAATCGAGTTAGAACTGGGTGCATTGATCATCGCAAACAGATAATTGATCCTATGTTAATTGGAAACAACAGCATGGGTGATGCCCATATGCATGAATCTACAATAAATCATTATTCCGAAAGTTCTACTTCAAACAAAGAAATACCCAATATTTCCAAATTTGAATTACAAGGAAGTTTTACCATATTGAATATACCAACTACTGCACATGTATTTATTGTAAACATTGTGGTGCACAAAAAATTTACAGAGAAAGTAAATATTGTAAAGGTTTTTGTTGTTCTGATGGAAAAGTTCATCTCTCTTTCCCTAATTCACCAACTGAAATGTACAACTTGTTTACTTCTAAAGAACCTACATGTATGGAATTTAAAAAAATTGCACGAGGATATAATAACCAATTTGCTTTCACTTCATTTGCTCTCCCTCTCTCTCTCGAACCCTGATTCAACTGCCATAGAATCCTTCTCTTCCACCTCCGTCACCTGCCACCGCCACACCCCACCCACCCCACCTCACCTCCATCTCCTGCGAGCACCATAAATCTAAGACAATGCCTATTTTATGAATTTCTCCGGCCATGAGGGGGAACATCAGCCATAGCCACCTGCTTTAACCCGATTTCATTCTTTCTCTCTTGTTCTTTCTTAGAAAAGAGGCCTTACTTTCTCTCGTTTCACTCGACTCCCATTTGCCTGTGCCTTAACCATAGCAGCACAATCTTTGTGATTTAAGGTTCTATTTTGTTTTCATATTGGGATCCCGTTAATTGTTTCTTTTTCAAAGGGAAATGAGGATATTGGGTAAGCCTTTTAATTCCGTCTGATATTGGGATCCGTTCCTATAGTTTTGCATGCTCTATTTGGTGATAATCTTAGATTTCCTTGTGAAGTCATGAATGAACTTACTATAATCTAATATTGGGTGATTATGGCGAAATTTCACTTAATACTTCACTCAAGAATTTACAGCTTATTGGGAATCATAATTATGCATATCATATGCTCGATGTGAAATTGCTAGTATTCTCACTATGTCCATCTATGTTCCCAAAAAGTAATCAGGTGGAAATTTATGCTAATCGATTTTCTAGATACCATATTTTTGTCAATGCAAACTGAGTTCCTCTAAATAACTTCAAGTTTACTTAATATTTTTTCCCTTTGAACTTTGAAGAGATTATATTTTGTTAATCACCCTAGTTGCAATTCCTCTGTCTTTGGCTGGTAGCTCGCTATTTCTAATTGTGAGTTCCTTTTTACTCTTCTAATCATTTTGGCCATTTTCATCTACAGTCAAATTTGACACTTGCCTGTTTTTAATGACTGTTCTCCAGTGGAGGGTGATCTATAACATGTCTCACGGGATTGGAAAAAAAGAATAAGAAGATGGATTCCATTGAATGAGTGTTCTCTTATGAACTCATTTTTTCTGCACGTGTTTTCAAGACTGGTTTTTGCTCGACTTGCCTACCTTTTCAAGATCATCTGCATCATACTTTTTGCCTTTTCAATCTGGTCTTAAGTGAGATTCAAGTGATTGATTTGAACACCTTTCGTGAATAGTAAGATTCAATTTATCGAGAAGGCAATGTCTGAGAAGCACTTGAATACATACAAGTTTATAACATCAATTTTAAGCTCTTGAGAAGTTTAACTTAACATCTAACTGAAACTGAAGTATAAAGCTACTAAAACAAATCATCTAAACTACCACCCCAAATACATACATACAGTCAAACATATCAACAGACATAACTATTTATGTATATTCTAATTTTATCCACAAACCAAAAATATGAGTAATCTTCTACATTTTCATATATAGCTACAGAGAGAAACTGAACGTCTATAAAAAGTCTACAGCTCTTCAATAAGACCTTCAATGATAAAGGTTGAGACAGATCCAACATTGTCGGTTGGACAAACATTTAATTCACTAGAGATTGATGTTGTTAGGTATCTCACTCATTTAACTTTTCTTAGTTCTTATAATCAGTCCATGATATTGTGAGAATGGCTTTTTCCTAGCACACTTATTTAGCTTTTTAATTTTCAATGAGCATACTGTTGCAGACGCTTGTTTTACTCATCAACAATCTTGTCACCATTTCGTGTCATTAGAACATTGAAAGATTATTGATCTTTATATATATTTCTGAGGGAATATACCACAAGTTAAAAATTTTGTTGAAGCATTTTGGAATGATGTTTTAGGTTAGTTGGAACTAAGACAAAATCCAGAAAAGGTTATTCTTTATATTTTATTTGTAATCTTGATAAGTTCTTCAGAATGTGAATATTTGCAAATCCCTACGTTGTATTATAGAAAAAAACAGAGCCCTATCAATCAGTGAAGTTGGATTTTCCATGAAGGTCGATATTTTTTGACTCTTTGATGTTCACCTTCCAGTCACAAACTTGGAAGAACTTTCTTGTCAAGATACTCAATTGCTCTTATGACCTATGGTGGTGTTCCCGAAGACTTCTTCCTAAATTTAGTCACACATTCTTTGGAAGAGGGTCAACACATATACTCCAATAGAATCGCAGCTTTCAGAGGTAATTCATGAACTAACGTTTGCTAGCTTATATTCTAATTTTCAGTAATCATCCCCCTTCTCTGGATGTTCTAATATGAGTTTACTGTATTTCTGAATTTCAGTATTCCGATTGCTTTCTTGATTATTCATGTATGTAGCGCAACAGTGATCGTGAATTTGATTTCTATATACTTCATCTCTCCGTAACTTTTTCAACCTTAATATTACCTCTATCTCTCTTGCAGTAGAAGGATATTTTTATTGAATGCTATGTATTCAAATTCATTTTTCATCTCAAAACTTCAATCTAAGAATCAAACTCCATTCAATTCTTGCAGTTGTTTTCCATTATTACATTTCAATTATTCTTTCCAAATACAAAAATTAATATGGCCAAAAGGAACGCCATTAAATAAAAATGTGTGTAATATAATCATTCATAGCAATTTTCTTCACAGTGACCCTAAAAGGCAATGTCTGAGAAGCACTTGAATACGTACAAGTTTATAACATCAGTTTTAAACTCTTGAGAAGTTTAACTTAACATCTAACTGAAACAAAAGTATAAAGCTACTCAAACAAATCATCTAAACTACCACCCCAACATACATACATACATACATACATACATACATACAGTCAAACATATCAACAAACATAATTATTTATGTATATTCTAATTCTATCCACAGACCAAAAGTATGATTAATCTTCTACATTTTCAGATATAACTATAGAGAGAAACTGAACGTCGATAAAAAGTCTACACCTCTTCAATAAGATCTTCAATGATAAAGGTTGAGACAGACTTAACATTGCCGGTTTGACAAACGTTTAATTCACTAGAGATTGTTGTTGTTAGGTATATCACTCATTTAACTTTTCTTAGTTCTTATAATCAGTCCATGATATTGTGAGAATGGTTTTTTCTGGCACACTGATTTTGCTTTTTAATTTTCAATGAGCATACTGTTGCAGGCACTAATTTTACTCATCAACAATCTTGTCACCATTTCGTGTCATTAGAACATTGAAAGATTATTGATCTTTATATATATTTCTTAGGGGATATACCATAAGTTAAAAATTCTGTTGAAGCATTTTGGAATGATGTTTTATGTTAGTTGGAACCAAGACAAAATCCAGAAAATGTTCTTATTTATATTTTATTTGTAATCTTGATAAGTTCTTCAGAATGTGAATATTTGCAAATCTCTAAGTTGTATTATAGAAAAAAAATAAAGCCCTATCAATCAATCAAGTTGGATTTTCCATGAAGGTCAATATTTTCTGACTCTTTGATGTTCACCTTCCAGTCACAAACCTGGAAGAACCTTCTTGTCAAGATACTCAATTGCTCTTTTGACCTATTGTGGTGTTCCCGGAGACTTCTTCCTAAATTTAGTCACACATTCTTTGGAAGAGGGTCAAAACGTATACTCCAATAGAATCGCAACTTTCAGAGGTAATTCCTTAACTAACATTTGCTAGCTTATATTCTAATTTTCAGTAATCATCCCCCTTCTCTGGATGTTCTAATACGAGTTTACTGTATTTTTGAATTTTAGTATTCCGACTGCTTTGTTGATTATTCATGTATGTAGCGCAACAGTGATCGTGAATTTCATTTCTATATAATTCATCTCTTCGTAACTTTTTCAACCTTAATATTGCCTCTCTCTCTCTCTCTGGCAGTATAAGGAAATTTTTATTCAATGCTATGTATTCACATTCATTTTTCATCTGAAAACTTCAATCTAAGAATCAAGCTCCATTCAATTCTTGTAGTTTTTTTCTATTATTACTTTTCAATTATTCTTTCCAAACACAAAAATTAATATAGCCAAAAGCAACGCCATTAAATAAAAATGTGTGTAATATAATCATTCATATCAATTTTCTTCACAGTGACCCTAAAAGGCAATGTCTGAGAAGCACTTGAATACATACAAGTTTATAACATCAATTTTAAGCTCTTGAGAAGTTTGACTTAACATCTAACTGAAACTGAAGTATAAAGCTACCCAAACAAATCATCTAAACTACCACCCCAACATACATACATACATACATACAGTTAAACATATCAACAGACATAACTATTTATGTATATTCTAATTCTATCCACATACCAAAAGTATGAGTAATCTTCTACATTTTCAGATATAACTACAGAGAGAAACTGAATGTCGATAAAAAGTCTACAACTCTTCAATAAGACCTTCAGTGATAAAGGTTGAGACAGGCTCAACATTGCCGATTGGACAAACGTTTAATTCACTCGAGATTGTTATTGTTAGGTATCTCACTCATTTAACTTTTCTTAGTTCTTATAATCAGTCCATGATATTGTGAGAATGGCTTTTTCTGGCACACTGATTTCGCTTTTTAATTTTCAATGAGCATACTGTTGTATGCGCTTATTTTACTCATCAACAATCTTGTCACCATTTCGTGTTATTAGAACATTTAAAGATTATTGATCTTTATATATATTTCTGAGGGGATATACCATGAGTTAAAAATTTAAGTTCTTCAGAATGTGAATATTTGCAAGTCCTTAAGTTGTATTATAGAAAAAAACAGAGCCCTGTCAATCAATCAAGTTGAATTTTCCATGAAAGTCAATATTTTCCGACTCTTTGATGTTCGCCTTCCAGTCACAAACCTGGAAGAACTTTCTTGTGAAAATACTCAATTGCTCTTTTGACCTACGGTGGTGTTCCCGGAGACTTCTTCCTAAATTTAGTCACACATTCTTTGGAAAAGGGTCAAAACGTATACTCCAATAGAATCGTAACTTTCAAAGGTAATTCCTGAACTAACGTTTCCTAGCTTATATTCTAATTTTCAGTAAGCATCCCCCTTCTCCGCATATTCTAATATGAGTTTACTTATTTTTGAATTTTAGTATTCCGACTGCTTTCTTGATTATTCATGTATGTACCACAACAGTGATCGTGAATTTGATTTCTATATACTTCATCTCTTCGTAACTTTTTCAACCTTAAAATTACTACAACTACACAGTAAATATATGCTTATTTTATTTATGTTTTATATAATATGTGTTTCGTTGTAGTTGCCTCGAACTGTGAAAGCATGGATGATAGTTTTATGGCCCAAAGAATTCTATTCTCTGGGATTCCTCTCTATGAGCCATATCTCAAACAATGTTTGTCGAGACTGGTAAAAGATGACAAGGGATAAAGGATGACAAGGGGAAGCTTAAAACAGGGAGGATATCAATCGGTGAAAGCTTTTACGTGATTCGCATTGTTGACCCTCCTCGAAGACTGAACAATGATATCATTCTAATTTCATTGTGTTTATATCATTTTCAAGCATATATTCTATTAGCATTTGGTGTGAGACATAACATAATTAAATTTCTCTATTAAACAGCTACATTTATAAATTTCTACAAACAATATTGATGGTTGTTTGAAATTTATTATTGGCTTCGTTATTGTTGCTTAAATTTTTTTACTCCAAAACATAATGAGATTAAATATTTACTTTTGATCATTAAGGAATAAAGAATGCTATGTAATATGTATATATTATAATAAAAATGCTATAAAAAACATTACATTATATTCAATATGTAATATCCCGAGAAATTCGCTATAGTCGTTATATTTGAAACTAGGACCTTAAAGTGAGAAATTTAATATCTAAGGATCATATTGCTTAGCTTATATTGTTTAGGGTCCAAATTGTGAACTATCCATAGTTAAACATTTGTTTGATTTTGGTAGAATCAATTTCCTCCAAATCTACTATGCTGCCAAGTTTGTACACGTGTAAATGAGGGAAATTGGCAAAAGTCATGGGAGAATAATTTGGTAAATAGTGAGTCAATTATGGGAGATTCCTTTGATTCATTTTCAACATGCCTTATTTCTTCCTTGCACACACATCTCCCACTTTTCTTACACACACAAGAAACTTTGTTTTTTGTCTCTACACACATAAAACATTCATTGGCAGCTTTTTGTTGAATACTCAACACGCATTTTTATCATTTCCATTCGAAATTTACGAGGTAAGTGATGTTGCATGTGGTTACGTGAATCAGTATTTTGTGATTTAATTTCTGGAAATTCAATTATGGGCCATGTATGTTTATGATAAGAAGGCCTGAGTTTAGTGGCGCTACGCACTGGATTTACTACCACCTATGTTCGGAGTAGTCCATGTGTCTCCTATACGTATGTTATGAAAATCACGTGTTTTTCCATTATTTAAATGCAAAATACATGTTTCACTGCACACACTTATTGAGATTTTTCTTAAATCTCACCCCTTTAAATTTTTCCATTTCAGAAAATTGAGATCGGGAGTTTGGAGATGGGAAATCGGTCGATGATGGCAGGAATTGCATTTAATAGAGAGAAATTCATTTGTTTTTTTTTTATATGGATTAAATGTTGGATTAAACATCATTTCATTTTGTTTTAAATTTTGAAAGACATTTATATAGTTTATTTATGAATAAATAAACGATTTTATGTTTGTGATTAGAGATGCATTCATTTTCTGATTTTTGCTAAAAAATCTGAGTTTTCGAGAAAGTCAGGTCGTTACACAATAAATGCTATAAATATTCAAAAGCTATGATGTAAAAAGAATGCTATTAAAAATGTAATCATGATTAAAAAAATGTTATTAAAGGCAAAATTATATCAAAAGAAAATTGCTATAAAATTAAAAAAAAAAAATGCTATAAATACTCAAACCATTAAAATAATAAAATGCTATGTAAAAGTTTTTTATAGCAATTTTTGATAACATTTATAAAACGTTATAATATAAATATGACTTTTAATAACACCACATAAGATAACATTTCAGAAAATGCTATAAAACATGATATATAGCATTTTTCGTAAGCTATAGATGACTGAATATGCTGGAGTGCTTCGCGTTGTCATTGAGTTGGATTTCTTCACCCAGACTGCATACTCATTTTAATGTACTATTTCAACTTCTTTTGCTTATTTCAAACAACTTATTCTGTAATCCATAATGTTAAAAAATCTATAACTACAAAATTAGCATCTTCATTGTACATATTCAATCATTTCTATACTTTACAAATTAAACAAATTAATCATTTTTCTAATATAAATCTTTTTGGAAATTGATTTCTGATGACTATTTAACTATAGGTACATGACTCAACCCATTTGGAACACTAACGATACCAGCAATATAACCAAATCCATACATCGTACAGCCTAAAACTAGTATATATATAAAATAAAAACTTATTTTAAAAAATAAAATAAAATAAAAACTTATTTTAAAAAAAATACTTAAAAAATAAAATAAAATAAAAACTTATTTTTTTAAAAAAAAAAAAGTTACTTAACCTTTGTTTGATCCCCATTTTTTTCAAAATATATTTCTTTTTTTTTTTCAACAACATATTTTTCAATAAAATAATAATATTACATGCAAAATCTAATTTTTTAACCACACATTCTCCATAATTTACTATTACAAAATGTATTTTATACAAAAAAAAAAGGGGGGGTTCAAACCGGCCTTAGAAAAATAAAATAAAATAAAATAAAAAACTTGCTTTAAAAAAATATTGTTAAAATAAAATAGAAACTTATTTTTTGAAAAAAATTACTTAGAAAAATAAAATTAAAAAAAAGTTATTTAAAAAAACATTCTTTAAAAAAATAAAATAAAATAAAAAATTACTTTTAAAAAAAATTTAAAATAAAATAAAAACTTATGTTTAAAAAAATTACTTAAAAAACTAAACTAAAATAAAATAAAAATTTATTTTTAAAAAGTGTTACTTGAAAAAATAAAATAAAATAAAAACTTATTTTGAAATAAATGTTTCTAGGAAAAAAAACCTTTTATTTTTGTTGTTTAATTATATATATATATATAATACATAGTTATCATTTTATTCATTTTAAAATTAGTGAAAACGGTGAAAAGAAATTAGATGGTCATGGTGAAATAAAAACAAATTGAGTAGTCATGATAACAATAAATATAAAGTTGGGTTACCATTGGTAAACTTAGCCCATGAATAAATAGTAAAGTATTGAAAACTTGTAATGCTATTAAACGTCAAAATAAAGATTCTTTTAAATTTAAATTTTAAGGTTTGACTATTTAAAATAAGAGTAACACTATTTAACACAACTGATTTTAAAACATCGAATTAGGTGCATTAATATGACATTAAATGATAAGTACAATTAAATGAGTCACTTAATTTTTCTTTTCATTGAATATATCACATTATTCATTAGACTTGTGTTATAACATTATTGGTGTTACATAACATTATTCTTAAAATAAGAAGTATTTCACTTTTAAATAATCTCTTATAGTAAGGTTAGGATTAAGAAGAAATAAAAACAAGGATGGAAATGCAAATGAGATATAAGTTAGGGATGACAAATGTAATTTAACCAATCTAAGGGGAGCAAGGCCAAAGACCAAACCCTTGGGAAGGGCAGAGTTGGTAAAAGAGAAGTTGGTCTATTCTACTTAAAACCCTAAAACCCAACTCGCCACTCCCACTTCCACCTCCAATCTCCTGATTATTAGTTAGTAAAAAAACATGAGACCTCCTAGGGGACGCGGCGGTTTTGGTGGCGGTGGCTTCAGGGGCGGAAGAGACGGTGGTGGTCGTGGCGGTAGAGGCGGAGGCCGATTCGGTGGCGGCCGCTTCCCTCCTCGCGACGAAGGTCCCCCAGCTGAAGTTATAGGTGCTTTTCTTGTCTCTCTCTCTATAAATATAAGAAAATATACAAAAAGGTTGTATTTTTTACGATGAATGGTTGTAATATTACTTATGCAGAGGTTTCATCATTTGTTCATGCTTGTGAGGGAGATGCTGTGACGAAGCTCACAAATGAAAAAATACCATACTTCAACGCACCAATTTACCTTCAGAACAAGACACAGATCGGTAAAGTTGATGAAATATTTGGCCCCATTAATGAATCTGTGAGTATGCCCATTCACCTGGATTTTATTTTTAATATTTTGAAGTGTAAGGTATATTTTTCATCCATTTCTTATTATTTTGGTTGCTCGATTGCAGTATTTTTCGATTAAAATGATGGAAGGAATTGTGGCCACCTCGTATTCAGCTGGGGAGAAGTTCTACATTGACCCGGCTAAGCTTTTACCACTTTCAAGATTTCTTACGCAGCCAAAGTATGTCCTTTATATCACTGTTTTTTAACTACCCAACGGGTTTACATGTTAATGCGATCCATATCTACTGAAGGTTAAGATTCTGATTTGCCTTGTTTATCACATTATGCGTTTAATAAATAATCTACTAGACAGTAGAACCTTATACCATAAACACTAAAATCTTGTTGGTTGTAATGGATTTTTAAGAACTATCAGCATTTGAAACGCTGTTGCTTTTTGAGGTGTACTTGATCATAAAATGCAAAGTTTTGGCATTTTAAACTTAACCAGTGATGTGGAAAAAAATTTCGATGATTCATTTACGGAAGAGACATTGACTTCTCCTGTTTGGATTCCTTAAAGGAAAGTGACAACCATTGCAAATTCATTCCCTATCTTCTCATCCTTGTATATCTTAATGTTGCTTTATCTTTGAGGTTCTGGATTAGTTGTATCTGAGAATATACAACCTGTGAATTGTGATGCTCAGACTTTTCGAAATGGCCGGAGCCCCCGTGTCGACACGATATGGGTACGGGTACTTCAGCTAGACACGAAAATTTATATAGGGGTTTATATCTTCTAGCTGTCGCACAATTTTCGTGATTTTAGCCAAATGTGTTATTGTTACCATTGCAACGAAAGAATTATATTAACAGTGTTGATAGTTTAGGTTAATCAAACTGACAAAAAAGCCATATTAACGAAATTTGAACTCTTTATAGTCATGTCCCCATATCCTAACATTTTAAAAAATAAAAGATGCAGATACCTACCCATATCCGATAGTCATACTCGATCCCTAGCATTATAGTATATAACAACTACTATCCTAAATTTGCTAGCGGAAGTATACTAGCGTTTCAGGTTACAGAAAGACGAGAGTTATGGTTTCAACTGTTTTAGTTGGTAACAAGCTTTTATATCCTCAACATAGTCGTTATTTACCGACATTCTATTCCATGCTCCATGGCCTTCTTTCTCCTCCACACTGTTCTCTAGCTAATTAGGGAAATACTGTGATATGTGCTGATTTATAGCTGCTATATACATCTAATTGTCCATTAATGTTTGCAAGCAATTCATTACTGTGTTTTCTCACCATCTTCTAGCCATAGATATTACCGTATCTCTAGTTTTTGTTGCCATATATTTATCTATTTAACTACTTTACGATTTTTTTTTCTCTTATTATTTATTTGTTTTGCATTGAGAACTCAATTTTGATATTTGCATTTTTTTTTTCAGAGGACAAGCTCAAGCTGGTGGGAGAGGTGGAGGACGTGGAGGAGGAAGAGGTGGTGGGAGAGGTGGACGTGGAGGTGGTGGCGGTTTTCGTGGAAGGGGTGCTCCAAGGGGAAGAGGTGGCCCTCGGGGTGGTGGTCGTGGTGGAGGTTTCAGAGGCAGAGGGAGATCATAGAATGAGTCTGCATTTTCATTGTCATTTTCTTCTTTTGGTTGTCAATCCAGGGTGCTTCCGAATCGAACAGAACAATGCATGTTATGAATTTTTTTCTTAATGGAATTTATTTATTTTCAGTTGATCTTCCGTAAAATTAACTTGGACTCAATTTTGGATCTCATTGCACCATAATGTAAATATGCTAAATTGCTGCATGAGCTATGGCAAATTCAGTTTGCTGAAATATGATATTTGAAGATCTATGATAATTTAACGGGATTTCTTCTCTCTTTTGACAAGTTAGAATTCCTTGATAAAACACTCGGGAAATCCGGCTAGCACAGGCAATAACACAAATAGAGTCTGTTTATTAAGGAGGTAAATTCTGTGTAATGCATGTGTCCTGTAAATAGTAGAACTCGTTATCAAGCACGATTAGGGTAGTGGGTGAGACAAGGCAAGGCTCGACTTGTCCCTTTTGGACATAGATGATAAAATTTGAAACCCATCAATGTATAGTATGCTATTATTCTATATATGTGGGCGGATTGAGTGACTGCCTGGAATTTTTTAATTTTTTTTTAATGTTTGTCTCAGTTTAAGGATTGCTGGTAATACTTGTCCAATTGGCAATTTCTTAATTCGAATGCTGCATTATTGTATTTCAATGTGATTTGAATAATATAAGTTTGAGTTGCAGACTGGATCATAAAGCAAGATCTTGAGCTACTTATTCTCTCGCTGCTTTGGATCTGCAATTTTTCTTCTGTTTTGGGGTGTTCACTGAATCTGTAATATGCATTTGAAAACTTTGTGATTAGAGGATTGTATCTTTCTCGCGTTGGTGATTGCTGAAGCTAATAACGATTTTATGTCTAACGCAGTTGTCTTAAACAATTGATTGTAATTTTCAATTAATGTAATCGGTGACATTTAAGAAAATTTTGCTGTCTAAAGTTGTTTTCGTTTAGAATAAATTCTAACAATGCTTAAATATATGCTCGCTCTTTTAAAGAGTTAAAAGAGACTCCTTAAATTAATATTTTAATTTAGAGAATGAGTTTTGACCTGCTCTCTATAATTAAATACATTTAAAGCATTTCAATTTTAAGTTAGTGAAAATAAAGGAAAATGAAAAACAAGGAATATTTTTTTGTAGTAGTAAAAGTAAGTGTTAAAATATAAAACGCCAGTACTTAAAAAATTTCTCTTAAAAATTTATAAATACTCTCTAAATTGTAGAATATACTCTTTAAAAATAGAGTTTCTTGGATATGCTTTTAGAATGTTTTATGGAGTAGAAATGTGTTTCTCGCCCACTATGATATTTTATTTGTCGTTAAAAGTGCATTGTATTTGTTCCTTCGCTACACAGTAAAATTTATCTAAAGGCATATCTCCAATAAGTAAAAACCTAATATCACTTATGAATAATATTTTCAAGCCCAATGAAAAAGCTTCTAAAATTCCATATCATAAGAATCCCGGAATTGTTCAACCAACAGTTGAAATTGCAAAATTCGTGAGCTGAAAATCAAGATAGACACAAAAACTCTTGCAAATAGTGAAAGCCATAATCTTTATTAATAATGCAACATCTGATAATCTTCTCAGGCTCCCCATCCTCTAAGAATTGTTGCCTTCGCAACCCGATTAACACCTAGGCTGAAGGCTCCCATTCGAAAATCACAATCATGAGCCTTGCACATCTCTTTTACATCTTTGAAGCCTTTCGTCATGTATTTCTTTAGCTCTGCATTCACTTTATCCTCATCCCACGTGAACCCTTGAATGTTCTGCAATGCAATGCAAACACAAGTACAACGTTAAATCAGTGGAGATGACACTATATAGAAAAAGATAAAGCGGAAATTGGAAAGACGAAAATATACCTGAACCCACTCAAAGTAACTAACAGTAACACCGCCTGAATTTGCATATATGTCTGGAAGGACGACAACTCCCTTCTTTGACAAAATCTGTGGAGGAAAATACTAGTTAATTATGCTGCCAGAACCTCTAATTTCATGCTGTGACATAATTTAAGATTTGTAACCATTAACTAACCTCATCAGCCTCGGGATCAGTTGGATGATTAGCTGCTTCAATAATAAATTTGGCTTTGATATCTTTTGCATTATCCCTTCAATAAGATGTGAAACATCGTTAACTATATTGGAAATTTACAACCACAACATGCAGGAGATGCTGACGAACAACAAACTGATACTATCATGGCTCATAAAAAAACCTGTTGATCACGCCTCCCAGAGCTGCTGGGATAAGAATGTCGCAATCCTCAACCAATATAGAATTAGGATCAATAGAATCCCCACCACTGAATCCTTTTACTCCACGGGTTTCTTTGACGTGGTTGAGTAGGCTTGGTATGTCAAGACCACTGCTATTCTTTATAGCTCCTGTAATATCACTTACTGCAACAATCTTTCCCCCCTGCTCACTTATAAGTTGAGCAGCCCAAGAACCAACATTTCCGAATCCCTGACACAGAATGTCAAAACTGAGGTTTAGTGAACGATTGATATCTTTTTCTAACCAGTCCACTTCTCCATGAGAAATACTCGCATTAAGATTCGTCAAGTTTTATTTCATTTCAACTATAAGCCTAATTAAAATATGAGGTAAGCCTGTAAGGATCGTCTAAGTTCGGTACCTGCACAACAACATGTTTCCCAGCAATGTTCTTCCCATACTCTTTAAGCAGGGCTTCAGTTGCAAACAGCACACCTCTTCCTGTAGCTGCATCTCTTCCAAGGGAACCACCAAGATCCTAAAAATGAGAAATTTGGGTCTTTCAAGTTACTACAGAAATGAAGAAATTTCAGAAAGTGAAGAAAGCATGTTTTCAACTACCATAATATGTATCATCCAGTTACATTAAAAGACAATTTAAAAACAAATCATGAAACTGAAACGAATCATGAACCTGACTGAAGTTTCATTTGAGAGCTTTTCGTATACTTACAATAGGTTTTCCAGTTACCACTGCAGGTGAATATCCATGAAATTTCGAATATTCGTCTAAGATCCAAGCCATTGTCTGTTCAAACGCACAGAAAAGATTAACAATAAATTCAAATACGTCAGTGAGTTAATTGATACTTAAATGGTAAGGTTGAGATATATGTTTCATGGACCTGTGGATTTGTTCCCATATCAGGTGCTGGAACATCTGTGTGGACTCCAACCAGATCATGTATCTTTTGGGTGAAAACTCTAGTAAGTCTTTCTAACTCAGAGATGCTCAAATCCCCTGGATTACATCCTATCCCTCCCTTGGCTCCCCCATATGGTATGTTAGCTACTGCAGTCTTCCATGTCATTAGTTGTGCCAAAGCATTCACCTCATCTGGGTCTACCTACATTATCCATGTAGAATTTTGATTAGAAAGGGAAAAAAGAATCTGGAAACTGGATCTAATTACACAATACATAGATTAGGAAGAAATATCATAGTCTTCATCTTGGATGAGCTTATTTTATCAATTTGATTTGTGAAAAACAGAAGCTACTTTAGCAATTGGTCCGCTAAATCAAAGATCAGAACCATGATGATTGCATGACTAAATCGATTCCTAGTTAATCAAGTTTAAATTGTTCAGCCATTTAAAATTTAACAAACCTCTGGGTGGTATCTTATTCCTCCTTTCATTGGACCTCTCGCATTGTCATGCTGAACCCTGAACCCCACAAAAGATGCCAAGGTGCCATCATCTTTTGGTATGGTACACTCAACCTGTGACGTTGACCGAAGCAGGCAAGGAACACAATTAAACAGAAGTATTGTCAAAACAAAAGCATGCTAACTAGGGTGAGGAGAATTACATGAAATTGATAATCTATGGAATGTTGAGTGTAAAATAGTTATATTAAAATCAAGATTAAACGACTAGGTATTTCAAACACCATGGTAAATTACTACAGAAAGGAAGAGTAATGCTACTGAAAACAGGGGCCATCAAGTGAATACTTGCTTTTGAAGTCCAAAATCTTGCACTGTAGACAGAAGGCCAGTGTGTGTATGGAAGTAGAAAATGGACTCATGACGAAAAATTTAATGATAAGAGAACTTTTTTGGGCATCAGCCAGGGGGGAAAGAAATTGGAACGATATGACATTCCAAATTTAAATACATAGAAAAATCAGACAGAAAAAATAAAATGATTGGTTCTTTAAATAAAATTAAATCCAATGAAATTAATGTTATTTGATCAATCAACATTGTGAAAGTGTTGATAACCTTAATTTCCCTAAATGGAATGAGCAGACTCTTCTCAAGCTTTGAGTCCAAACCCAGAAGCCGAGCTGCCAGCTTAAAATTTCTGTTTGTTGCAGCTAATGCGTTCATGATTCTTCAAACAGCTTCTTCCACAAAGGAAATGAGATTTCAAACTTCAGATACAGAACGAGGAATATATGTACATAGACCTTAATGAAAATATACAGATTTCCTGAAGAGAAAAACATGCAACAAGTATTTATAAGAGTGATTGAACCTTAAAAAACTGACCCTTACTGGATAATAACTACAAGTATTTTCAATAAAATAAATATTGACCATTAAAAAATTGCATGTCGTGTCATCATCCTTGCAGGAAGTCAACCTTATTCGTCACGTGTTTCTAAACTTGGGAGGAACATTTTCTTGCCAAACACAATTTCTCTTGGAAATGCAATGCACATGGGACAACTCAACGTTAATTTAAGCTGTTACTTGTTAGTTAATGCATAGTGAGCTGGCCATTCTCATCCGGACACATAAAAAGGATTTACAAGCAACTTGATGCAAAATTAGCCAGAAAATTTCATCTAAAACTTTGATATTAGTTTCTTTTCCCTATAGATGCCAAAACTCTTACATGATATTTAGGATCACAAGGCAAACTCAAGCAAATGCCTTTAACGATAAAATTTGAAGTTTCATGATTTTGCTATTCAATCAGGTCATTGTCCCGATCTTATCCTCTGTTGTAGACTTTGACTCCTCCCTCGTTTTATGGTAGAATCTTTTCAATAAAAATAAATTGCTTCTTATTTTATACTGGTTATGCTGCATCATGGTAAGCAGCCCGTCACAATAGTACTAAAATCAAAAAATTATAGGTTTATATATTTTTACTAAGAAACAACTCAAAACTAACGTATTAGCAAACATATCAAAATATTATTTCCATCCAAGTAGAAGAAAACAAAAAAATATCCTCCAATTCCAATTCAGGCTTTGTCAATTTTTTATGTAAGACTACAAGACCCAGCTCCTGAAATTTTATATGGCAATGGAAGAAGAGCAATTCTCACAAGGAAACAAATAATTAAGTATACAAACCTTCGAGGTCCGAAAATAAAGAATTGCCAAAAGCATAAACAAATCCTCTTACCTCGAGACAGAGGAAAAAAGTCCACAGGAAGTTGATGACTGACTGCACCCTTGCGCTTGAAGCGAGTGTAGCTCCAATTCAATTTTTATATCTGAGAGAAGATATAATCAGAATCAGTTCCTCTCTCTGCAGCCAAATCCAAAGTTTCAGGATATATCATATTAGACTAACGTACGTATGTATGTAGAAAATTGAGTGGATTTACAACTGAATACGAATACAAATGTGAATATGAATATGAATTTGATGCGATGCGATGGGATGCTTAGGTTATGCCAAAAGACATCAGCGGAAATGAATCAGTGTCAACTTCCACTATCACCCGCTTCTTCTATAATCTCAAAAAGGATAGAAGAAATAACGACAAAATGCTTTGCTGAAAGTGGAACGTGAATCCGACGCCAATTCCACGATACAACTTATTGGGTGCTTTACTTCTATGACACTAATATATTACACCCTCACCTCACCAGGGTCAAGATTAGGGTTTTGGTTGTGCAGCAAAAACCTATGGATATATAGGGTAGGTTTCCTTTGTAATATTTTAGGATCTGATTGATTCATTGTCGTTTTGGTTGTGCAGCAAAAACCTATGGATATATAGGGTAGGTTTCCTTTGTAATATTTTAGGATCTGATTGATTCATTGTCGTTTTGGTAGTGAGACTGGAAAAGGACGAAATACATGGAAATAACTTTTTCATTGTTGCATATTTCCAAAATGATCTTTGACCAAGATAGGATAAAAAAAACAAAACGTGAAAATATAGTTTTATGTGGAAAAAACCAAATATATCCTCACTTTACAATTTTGACTGTTAACAGCTTGGGCCACAGCCGGACAAGATTCGGCTGTTAACAGTCGAATTTGGGCCGGCTGTGGCCCAGAACACTAAATTTCTGTGCCGGCTGTTATATATATATATATATATATATATATATATATATATATATATATATATATATATATATATATATACGTAAATGATCTAATGAGACCAGGCCATCTTATCCTAAGCACCAATGAGTTGGCACATTAATTCATTGGTGGATTGGAACTCACAAAATCTTTATCCACCAATGAATTAATATGCCAACTCATTGGTGCTTAGGATAAGATGAGCACCGGTGCTCATTAGATCATTTCTGTATATATATATATAAATGATATAATAAATAAATATTTATATAATTAAATATTTTACATAATTGAATATTAAATAAATATTTATACAATTAAATATTTTACTTAATTGAATAAATCGAATAAGAAATAAATATTTATAGAATTAAATATTTTACGTAATCGAAAAATATTTATATAATTAAATATTTAATTTTAATTTGATAATTACTAATATCATTAAATAAATCATTTTAATTATTAAATATTATATGTTAACATTTTAGCAACTTCTTTTTTTTTTCTTTTAAATTTTATTAATAATTGAATAAATCGAATATGAAATAAATATTTATAGAATTAAATATTTTACGTAATCGAAAAAAATTTATATAATTAAATAATTAATGTTAATTTGATAATTACTAATATCATTAAATAAATCATTTTTATTATTAAATGTTATATGTTAACATTTTAACGACTTCTTTTTTTTCCTTTAAATTTTATTAATAATCGAATATGAAATAAATATTTGAGTGGTGCTACGTGTACACACAATTTTTTACATAATGTTTTACACCCCTCTCACATGGAGGGGGCCCACGATTATTTTATTATGTGTGTGCCCCCTCCATGTGAGGGGAGTGTAAAACATTGTGTAAAAAATTGTGTACACATAGCTTTATTCTAAATATTTATAGAATTAAATATTTTATGTAATCGAAAAAAATTTATATAATTAATTCTAATTTGATAATTACTAATATAATTAAATAAATCATTTTAATTATTAAATATTATCTTTTAACATATTAGCAACTTCTATTTTTTTTCCTTTAAATTTTATTAATAATTGAATAAATCGAATACGAAATAAATATTTATAGAATTAAATATTTGACGTAATCGAAAAAAATTTATATAATTATATAATTAATTTTAATTTGATAATTACTAGTATCATTAAATAAATCATTTTAATTATTCAATATTATTTTTTCCTTGTTGTAAATCACCTAATGATAAGTGCTCCTTGTTATAAGTCACTTAAGGATCGGTACTCTTTGTTTGTAAGTTATCATTATAGTGTATTTGGCATTGCTCGTGACGGAGAGTTTGGTAACAGGGGACGTAGATCATTATTTTAGATCGAACCTCCATAACATATCGTTTGCATTCTCTATCTCTTTTATTTAACGTATTTACTTTGCACTAATTTATATTGTTCTATTTACGCGTTTACTTGTGTTTAGAACATTTGCGTATTCACTACATTAGAATCTTGAGTAATTAATGAAAAAGTTTCAATAACCAATTCACCCCCATATTGGTTAGTTATTCTTGGGCTAACAAAATGCTCTTTGAATTGAATTCTCAGTACCATATTTTATCGAGATGAATCAACGTTAGCTTGTTCTATATATCAAGGTACTCAAAAGTTGTGTCGAAACTCACGACGAAGATTCGAGAATGTTAGGGGTCAAATGGATACAACTAAATATCAAAATGAGTGAAAACAAATCAATTTTTCACCGCACAAGGATGTCCAAATTTTTAGTTGGAGATTAAAATTCATTTTTGACCCAGTAAACGTTCGAATTGAGAAAGAGTTATTTCTAGCAAAGTTGTAGCCCTTTGAGTTATCTTTCCAACGCATTTTAAATTGCCTTAATCGGATATCGAAAACAAAAGTTATGATAAAAAATACTCAAACAGCCTCATCTTAACGGCCGACTTTTCGAATGTTAACAGCCGAAAATTCAGCTGTTAACAGCTGATTTTTGAATTTCCGGCTGTTAACAGCCGAAATTTAGCTGTTAACAGCTGATTTTTTCTGCCGTTAACAGTCGAATTTTCAGCTGTTTGTGCTGATTGTTTTTTTTGTAACAGTAGTTTTATTTGTTAACTAAAATGGTAGTATTATCTTTTTAATATAAACATGTCTTGTAATTGTTTTAGTAACTTAAGGGTGTTTTTGTCTTTTTACAACAAATGGGTCATTTTGGAAATATGGTTGAGTGTAAAAGTCAAAATAGAAATAGGTCCCTTTGACTAGGTCATTTTTAAAAGAACCCCCCGGAAAAGAGAGCGAATTTTCTAATATTTTATTTCAGCAAGAACTTGTAACTGAACTTAGAGAGAGAAAAATGGGCTGGATTGGATTATTTCGCATTGAACTCTGGAGATCACGACAAAATTATGATCAAAAGTTAGTTAGGGTTGAAATGTGGGGTTGTCCTCCATTATGATCAATTACTTCACCTTGTCGATGATGATCAGTTACTTCACCTTGTCGATTTGATTTCGAATTAAGATTTCATCCAATCTGTCCAGTCGATTAAATGAGGGTCTGAAAAATATTTCCTGATTCATTAGCTGTCTTGTCATATACAAATCCTGCAATGAACATCATTTTCATATATCGACTTTCGATCACTTAGCTTACTGATGTTTGGTAGGATAACTTATTCCTACTTCTTTGTCATTCGTGTAGATTAGATTATCAATGGTCATGATCTAATGTTTATATGCACATTGTTGGCTTATATATTGCCCAATTTCATCTTGACTTAGCTTATTATTTATCTTTTAGTCTGCATTTTCTCTAAAAATAACTATCCATTTCCTAGAAGAATTGCTATTAGACTTTCGAGTGATCGTACCGTAATTTACAGAGAAGTATTTTTTATTCCAGGAAAAACAGGGCTTATCTATGCACCCTTTAGCTTGGGGGAGTTGGAGTTATTGTCTATCGTTGACCTCTATGGTAAAATGAGTCAGGGGTCTAAGAGGCAATAGTTTACCATGCGGCAGATGTCAGCAGTTTAAGTTTCTTTTTTATTTATGAGGATAGCATAAAAATATATATTTGGATTGGAAGATGATTCCTCCATCAATCAATGCATATGTTAATAAGAAGAAGAATTACAAGTAGTGGTGGCAAACAGGTCGAGCTACTCGTTGGCTCGACCGATCGGCTCGTGAAAAGTCGGCTTGTGAGCAGGCCGACTCACGAGGCAAGCGGGCGAACCAACAAGCTCGTGGGCTCGTCTTGGCGAAGGGTTAATTTTTATTTTTTAAAAAAGTTTTATCGTTAAAATAAATAAATAAATAAAAATTTACGAGCTCGCAAGCTGAAGCTCCGCTCGGCTCACGAGTAACGAGTCGAGCTCGTGTGCATACGGACCGAGCCGGCCCGGCTCGGCTCGTCCCATTGCCAACTCTAATTACAAGTGTGTCTTTAGCTAAAATATGCATGTGGGAATTAACACGGAAGGGGAAAATATAATCAATTAATTAATAGTGGTAATTACACAAATCCCTACTTTAAGTATTCAACATTCTAAAATCATTTAAGAAGTTTAACCTTTCAAAAATCAGATGTTTTAATTAATATATTATTATTAAATTCAATTAATTTAGAAATCAACCGCACCCACCTCATTTCCCCCCAACACGTTCTTTCTCTAAACTAAACCCTAAAATCTCAAATCAACTTCTCTCTTTGACTTCTCTGGTGATGGTGGCATAGAGGGGCGATGGTGGTGGTTGTGCCTAGTTGGTGTTGTTGGCGATGGTGTCGATCTTGTTATGGGTGGTTGGTGACAGATCTGGCGGCAACAACGACTGCTCACCTTCTCTCCTCCTCGTTGTCGATCTTCGTCGTCACAGTGGTGTTTGTCGTTCGCCTCTGTGATGATGTCATTCATCTCTCTCCTCTCCTCGTCGTCATCAAGCACTAGCACAGCGGTACCGATCGCTCCCCTCTTCTCCTTTCCTCGTTGCTAATCCTCATCATCATATAGGCAAATGTCGTCGTGATGTCGCCATGGTGATTTGTGTGTGACAAAAGAAAGGATGAAATATGTGATGGTGCGGTGTGGGTGACAGAAGAAAGGATTTGCTACGGCGATGCCGTGGGTGATTTGTGTGTGTGGGACAGGATAAATGATGAAACATGTGATGGTGCGGTGTTGATCTGTGAGAACGGTGGTGTGTGGTGGTGATCCGTGTTTGGGTGTGGTGTAAATGGATATTCAGGAGATGGTGTGCTGTGGGTGGGATGAAATATGTGATGGTGCGATGGTGGTGGATCTGTGGTTTTAATAGTGTTTGGGTGGTGGTATGGTGGTGATGTGGTTGTGGGTAGGTAGTGCTGGTGGTGATGATGATGATGTTAGCTACAATATTTGAGACGATGGTTTGCTGCCGGGAGGTGGAGGTGGTTCTGGTGACGGTGACGGTGGCTTTTGCCACTATGTTGTCGGTGACAGTGGTGAGGTGGTGATCACAGAAGTCGGTGGTGGTCACGAGGGTGGTCACAGAATTCGGTGGTGGTGACCTTAAAATTGTGACTAAAAATTAATCTGTAACGGGGATGGTCACAGAAATTGGTGGTGGTCACAAAAAAAATTCAACTGTGACCTTAAAATTGTGACTAAAAATTAATATGTGACCAATAAATTTGAAAATATGTAACTAATAGATAACTGTGATCTGTAATTTTTTTATCCGTGACCAATAAAATAATATGTAACTTGATTTGTGATCTCGAAATAATCTGTGATTTACAAAATTTTTGAAATGTGACCAATAAAAAAAACGTAACCTATAATTTTTTTGATTTATGACCTCAAAAATAATATGTGACCAATTAATTATGTATATGTGACCATTAATTGTATAATTGTAACACAATTATATTTAATTAATAAAATAAATAAATATTTAATTAATAAGATAAATAATTGTTAGAATCGAAAAAGTCACCGGAAAAGTTCGTCGGAAAAGTTCACCGAGAAGTCGCCGGAAAGTTCGCCGGAGTAAGGTGGTGATCAGAACGGTTACCGGAGCGGTAGGGGTGGTGAAGGTGGGATGGGTTAATTATATTATATTAGAATTAAATATTTAATAATAAATTAATTTAATAATTTATTATTTCATAAATAAAAATTTAAAAAAAATCTAATAAAAAATCTGATTTTGGTAATTTTAAACTTGTGTTCTTATTTTGAAATAAACTAAACTTATACTCTTGAATATGTAATTTTCCCTAATTAATAATACTCATATTTTGTAATGCCAGCTCGGCCCATTGCCAACTCTAATTATAAGTGTGTCTTTAGCTAAAATATGCATGTGGAAATTAACACGGAAGAGAAAAAATATAATTAATTAATTAATAATGCTCATATTTTGTAATTATGACCAACAAGAAAAGTTTATTCCGACGACACAATTTATTATTCCTTCTCATTAGTCGTTGGATCTTTCTCTCCACAATATGAAAGCAAATTGTGACAGAGCAACTAAAAAAAGCTTCATAGTATATCTCAATTGTTGATAGTTGGTGACTTCAAAACATCTTAATAGTAAATAGTCGAAGTTTTAAAAAAAAAAAGGCACATGGGCAAATATTTATATATACTTCATGGTATATCTCAATTGTTGATAGTTGGTGACTTCAAAACATCTTAATAGTAAATAGTCGAAGTTTAAAAAAAAAAAAAGGCACATGGGCAAATATTTATATATATTTTATTGAATCATTTGTTCTAAAACTACCGGTATATCAATTAATTTATGTCTTCTAAAGTAAATAAATTATAAAAACAACACTCGTAGCATTAGAGTAAGAAAGGAAATCCACATTCTTGAGCACTAAGCACGTATAAGTTATACATTTTCTAGTGGGTGATGCTGATTTGATGTTAGTGGGTTGGTCCACTACCTAAAAGGGGCCGTATAAAGAATCTTGAGATGGAATCCACCTCAGAAACTGTTATATAACATATTTCATTACCACTATAATTACTAAGAATCTTTTCTGAAGACTAGTTTTACACCCGTGCAATGCATCGGTTGTGGTATTTTTAAGATAATATTAGCGTCTTGAATGTTAAGATTAGATGGAAAATTGTATTATAAAATTTCATTACGTACATTTGAATAAAAGAAATAATGTTTCATAAAAAAACCCTCTTTTTCCTGTTTTAGAAGTACATAAAGACTTATACATTAAATCAGGTTCTTGACCAAACTCCACTTAATTCAGAGGCCAAATAACCAAAGTACATATGAACGCACTTTATTATAAAAATAAAACATAAATTAAATATATGTAAAAACAATCAAACCCCGACCTTGACATTTCCTGTCAAGAGGAGAGCCAACGATAGCGACTGAAGAAGCGGGAATTAACAATAGATGTGCATGAGGAAATCTCCTTTTTTGAAATTCAATAACATATATGTGCGCAACAACGGATCCTAAAATATTTTTTTTGTATAAATCATTTTTCAGTTCTTCTAATTTTGCTCTAAAGATAAATAACAATTAGATCGGATCGATTTTGAATCTCAATCGACCTGCCCGGTCAGGTCGCAAGGGTCGAGGAGCGCTTGTGGGGACTTAGGGGCGTTCCTGAAAGGATTTTTGATTTTCATGTATGTATGAAATTGCATTTTTTCTAATATTTTTCAATTAAATTATTAACAAGTGGCTGGGTTGAATGTATGAGTGGAAGTGTTGGTAAGTTCGTAACTTGGGGTAATGGAACGGTGGAATGGTATAAGTAAAAGTAATATATAATTGTTAAAAAAAAAAAATTAATGTGTCTCCGTGCGCGCACGGGGAGTTCAATTCTCCACATGCGCGGACGGGGAGATGTTGTCTCCCCGTGCGCACACAGGGCGTGGGGAGATGTGAACTCCTCGTGGGAGTTTCGTTTCTCCTTGTACGCGCACGGTTCTCCCCTGTACGTTTTGTCCATTTTTCACTTTTATTTGTTCTTATGTTACAACAATTTTTTTTCCTTTACTTTAATATAAATCCAGGTATATTTTTCGGGGATTTGTTTCCGCAGAACTCTTCAACTGTAATGCAAGCACTGCATTTTTCTCTGTACTAATTTTCTAGTTTCCATAGACAAAATGAACTAACACTAACAGAAATATTTTGAAGAGTGGAACATCTATTTAAGAAGATAACCAGCATGCATTTAACCTAATAGAAATATGAACATACAAAAATATGGTTGAACAGAAATGACGAAGGTAGATACAGGTAAGCCAAGCAATCAAATATTAGGTAACCAGCAATAAAAGAAACAAGTGCTGCAGACAATAATAATATGAAGAAAGCCCGATGGAAAGATCTATAAGCATAATTTTTAACAAAACAATTGTATATAAATACTAAACGTGTAAAACTAAGAGAACGATACATAATTTTTACATAAATACTTACATTGAAAAGCAATTAAGCGTAAGAAAATCTCAGGTTTGTGTGCTGAAAGACCAGTTTTCTTATTCCTACAAACTTAAAAGGACAATAATGGAGTACAATAAATAATTTCAGAATTTCTTATATCTGTAGAAGTTAGAGAAGACGATGATAAATTTTTCTTCCTATAATAAATTTTTCTTCCTATAATAAGTTTTTCTTCCTATATATATATACTTCTCCAACCACTGCCTTCCACTGTCGCCTTCAACCGCCTTTAATGCAAAGGAAAGAATAAGAAAAATGCAGCCACCACCTTCAACTGTTTCTCTACTGTTCACAACGCGGATTCCAGCTATACACGAGGTAAAATATCTACGTTAAAAGCAAGTTGTAGTTTCAGTTTAGTTCAAAGCAAATTAATGTATGATAAAGTGGCGCAGCGGGTATTTCAAGAAGATGGACACGATTTCTACCAATAGCAGCCTTCCACTTCCTATTCTTCTTCATCCATTATCCAATTCATTCCTCTACACGTGGTATGCTTTTTTGGTTTGCTGAATTTCACGTTTATTCATCTCCCACCGTTTCGCTATTTTAATATAGTAGGGAAAACAAAAATTAAAATTTAGCATTTTCAATAGGAATAATTAAAATTTGTATTGTTGATAGGAATGTAAAATACACATTTTCCATCTTTATTTAATGAGCTCATATGACTATTTTATACCTAAATGTACTTAGTATTCTCATATTTTTGGTTTAGGTGGCAATTCGATGGATATGACGTAATTTGGAAGAAATAAGGGAAAAGGACCAAAATGAAAGAAAGCGAAAGTTCGGGAACCAAAGTACAAATATTCAAAAGTTGTATCGAACCTCACGATGAAGACTTGAGAGTGTTAGAGACCAATTGGATGAAGAAAGAAGTCAAAGGGATGAAATATGGCCAAGGCATCATCACATATCAACTTTCAAACTGAAAAGTTTTGCATCGGTTTTCAGCCTCCTTTTGAGACCAATTTTGGACATGGAAACCGATCTCATTCGAAGATATTTTCTGAAGCAAAGTTGTAGCCCTTTGTGTTAGCTTTCCAACGCATCTTGAATCACCTCAATTGGACTTTGGTAGAGAAAGTTATGGTCAAAATACTAAAAGCTGTTCGGCAGAGAAAAATTAACACTATGCGGTCGCATAGTGTTAATTTCTTGCGACCGCATAGACCATTACCGAGAGTTTCAGGGCTGAATTTATTTGTTCTATGCGACCGCATGACATATAACTATGCGACCGCATAGTACATTCTGGTGACGCGATTTTCTGGTTTCCTAATTCCATTCCACTACTTATGGAAACAAGTTCCTTTGATATTTATAAACCCTAGAACACACGAAAAAGAGACGAGAACGCCTCCAACCTATTTTCTCTCTATTTTTCTTAGATCTATCATGTGTAACTAAACTTCTACGCTTGATTGAAGGATACCGAAGCCTTGGAATACATTATAACTGTGAGATCCACCTATTTTCATTGTTTAATTTATATTTTCAGTATTGAATATTCTTCTATGCATAATTTTATGATTGTCATGTTTGATTGCTAAGAGGCCTATTAGTTTTTCATATATTGCAATCTATAGCTAAGTTAAATCTCAAATCCGTAATTGTTTGAATCATTTAACTTGTGAAGCACTAGGATTTGATAATTTTCTGCGATAGAGGTTATTGAATCTTAAGAAGAATGTTTAAATAGATTGAATGCAACCGCTGGTGTTTGTATTATCTAGTTCATCGATTTCTCTATTGTTTAAAGCTGTTATTAAATTGAATCTTTAGCGCTGGTCTGAGATTATTTGATAATTAGGGTTAATTAGAACGCTGGTTTCTGATTAACTAAAATTAAGGAGAAATAGGAATTTATTCCAACGATGAATATTGTGAATATGGATTGATTATTCTTTGTGGATTAATGAATGGTTATAAATCTCCAATGGTGGAAGTTGACTTTGATCAAGACTCGTTTCATTGATTTAATACAACTCGTTAATTTACATTGTTATTTGTTATAAGATTGATTTCGTTATAAACAGAACCCCCCAATCGTTATACGAAGCATGAATCGTTAATTGCACACTCTTCGTGGGATCGACCCTTACTTCCATTACTACATTAGTTTTAGGGGTTTAAGGACTATTTTTGGGTGCCTACGA
Source organism: Fraxinus americana (assembly GCA_035079005.1). Taxonomy (NCBI): domain Eukaryota; kingdom Viridiplantae; phylum Streptophyta; class Magnoliopsida; order Lamiales; family Oleaceae; genus Fraxinus; species Fraxinus americana. The sequence continues at coordinate 37,234,810 of CM068715.1, read as the reverse complement.
CAGCACACCAAATTTTGGCGCCGTTGCCGGGGAGTGGTGTTAATTTATTTTTGTGCTTCTTTAGTAATTTTATTTTATTTTTGAAAAAAAAAAAAAGTCAAAAAAAAATCATAATTTTCTAGATTTTTAGGTATTTTATTGTTTTTAGAAATTTTAGCATAGAATTTTATTTATCTTACTTAATCTAGCTTCCTTTTGGTTTATTTTTCACTTGTTCTTTTTGTTTATGACCGCAACTCGATCTTCTAATCAAAGTGATTTGCAGTACGATCCAGAAATTGAGAGAACTTTACGCAGGTTAAAGAGTAGCATCCAACAAAATCTTGAAGAAAGCAATCTCAATCCCAACAATCCATTTACAAGTGATTTTGAGTTTGGAAGAGAAGAAACCATGGCCGAAAATAGGACTTTGAAGGAGCTTGCAGCACCTACATTGAATCAACAACCTTTATGCATAACTTTTCCTATTTTAGATGCTACCACTACATTTGAGCTTAAATCTGGACTAATACACCTTTTGCCTACTTTTCATGGTCTTGCAGGTGAAGATCCTCATAAACATTTGAAAGAGTTTCATGTGGTGCACGCAGTATGAAACCTCTTTGGAATTCTTGAAGAACAGATTAAGCGAGAGCCTTTCTATTTTCTCTGAAGGATTCAGCTAAGGATTGGCTCTATTATCTACCATCGGGAAGCATTACCACATGGGATGAAATGAAGAGATTATTTTTGGAGAAATATTTTCCAACTTCAAGGGCAGCAAATATTAGGAAAGAAATCTGTGGTGTAGGACAAGATAACAGGGAATCTTTACATTAGTATTGGGAGCGATTCAAGAAATTGTGTGCAAGTTGTCCCCATCATCAGATCAATGAGCAACTTCTCATCCAGTACTTCTATGAAGGTCTTCAACCCACAGATAGGAGCATGATTGACTCTACAAGTGGAGGAGCGAGGAACTTAATTGCAAACATGGCAACCAACTCTCAACAATTTGGCGCTAGATTTGATCTCCCTTCTAGACAAGTTAACGAGGTAAATGTCTCATCCATTGAACAACAAATAGCTAATCTAACTACTCTTATTCGCCAAATGGCCACAGGTAATGTGCAGACAGCGAAGGTTTGAGGAATTTGTTCAGTAGTGGGACATCCAACTGATGTATGTCCATCTCTTTAAGAAGAACCCACAGAACAAGTTAATGTAGCGGGTGGCTTCCCTGGACAACCACAAAGGAATTATGATCCTTTTTCGAAAACATACAACCCAGGATGGAGGGATCATCCCAATCTTAGCTATGGAAGTTCACAATCAAATCAACATGTTGCTCAAAATCGTCCAAACTTTCAACAATATAGGCAGCCATACCCGCCTAGACAACAACAGGGCCAATCTTCTAACTCTGAAATGTCTTTAGAAGATATTGTTAAATCTCTTGCAACTAACACTTTACAATTTCAACATGAGACCAAGGCTAGCATTCAATGTTTAGAGAATCAAATGGGTCAAATGGCTAGCGCGGTTAGTCGGCTGGAATCACAAAGTTCGGGAAAGCTACCCTCTCAAACAGTGGTAAATCCAAGGGAGAACGCAAGTGCAATTATATTGAGGAATGGCAAGGAAGTGGAAACCCCAGTAAATGAAGTTCCTACATCATCAGAACAAGACAATGAGAAAGACATGGAAATCACTATGGAAAAGAGTAACCCAACTAAGGATGATTCACCAAAACGTAAGTTTCCTCCACTATCTGATTATAAACCAGTAGCCCCATTCCCTCAGGCTTTGATAGAATCTAGGAAAAATGATCCAAATAGGGAGCTTTATGAAACTTTTCGAAAATGTGAGGTGAACATTCCCTTGTTAGATGCTATTAAACAAATACCCCGTTATGCTAAATTTTTAAAAGAATTATGTACTATTAAGAGAAAGCGAGAACGAAGGGGTGTGAAAAGGTGAAAGTTGGAGAAAACGTATCTGCAGTCATTCAAAGGAAACTTCCTACAAAATGCAAAGACCCAGGTATGTTTACTATCCCTTGCATGATAGGTAACACCGGATTTGAGAAAGCCATGTTAGACTTAGGAGCCTCTATAAATGTCATGCCATATTCCATTTATGCTTCTTTGAAACTTGCCCCCTTAACTAAAACTGGTATGGTAATTCAATTAGCTGATAGATCAAATGCCTACCCAAAGGGCGTGATTGAGGATGTCCTTGTACAAGTTAATGACTTGGTTTTTCCTGCTGACTTTTATGTGCTTGATATGGAAAACAGTGATCAAACTAGCCCTATCTTGTTAGGAAGACCATTCATAAAAACATTCAAAGCTAAAATTGATGTTCATAGTGGTACATTGACCATGGAATTTGATGGTAAGGTGATTACATTTAATATCTATGATGCCATGAAATTTTCTATTGATGATAATGCTGTGTATTCTATTGATGTAATTGATGATCTAGCACAAGATGTTTTTGAAATTGATGGGAAGGATGACTTGGAGGTTGCTATTTGTAAGAGTATAGAGGAAGAGAGTGATGTATTAACTTTGAATCCCAGCTTGCAAGGAGCTGTTGATATGTTGAACACTCCTCCAAAGTCACAACAAGTAGGTAATGGTTTATTTGTTGATTTGCCTGTTTCTAATGAAAAGACTCTACCTTCTGTTGTGCAAGCCCCAGTTCTGGATTTGAAACTTCTCCCTACTCACCTTAAATATGTATTCCTTGGAGATGACAAAACATTGTCAGTGATAATGTTCAACGATCTGACTACATTGCAAGAAGAAAAAATTGGCGGAGGTCCTCAAGGAGCATCGAACAACCATTGGTTGGACAATCACGAACATCAAGGGAATCAGTCCATCCACCTGCATGTACCGTATTTTGCTTGAAGAAGGAGAAAAGCCTTCCCGTCAACCTCAACGAAGATTGAATCCACCCATGATGGATGTAGTGAAGAAAGAGGTCCTCAAACTTTTGGAAGTTGGCATGATTTATCCTATTTCTGATAGTAGTTGGGTCAGTCCAGTTCAAGTGGTTCCTAAGAAGACGGGGATAACAGTGGTGAAGAATCAGAACGATGAATTGGTTACCACCCGTGTTCAAAATGGGTGGAGGGTTTGTATAGACTATAGGAAATTAAATGCTGTGACCCGAAAAGATCATTTTCCTTTACCATTTTTTGATCATATGCTTGAAAGTTTAGCTTTTCATTCTTACTATAGTTTTCTTGATGGTTATTCGGGTTATTTCCGCATTGCAATTGCCCCGAGAAGATCAAGAAAAGACAACCTTCACATGTCCATTTGGAACATTTGCATACCAACGCATGCCCTTTAATCTTTGTAATGCTCCATCTATTTTTCAACGGTGTATGGTAAGCATATTTTCAGATTATGTTGAGCATATTATAGAGGTCTTTATGGATGATTTCACGGTCTATGGGAATTCATTTGATAACTGTTTGCATAACCTTGAGTTAATCCTTAAAAGATGCATGGAAACTAATCTTGTTTTGAATTCTGAAAAGTGTCACTTTATGGTAGAACAAGGTATAGTTCTAGGGCATGTTATCTCATCTAAGGGCATTGAAGTAGATAAAGCTAAAATTGATATTATTCAATCTCTACCTTACCCCGCTAGTGTGCGGGAGGTTCGCTCTTTTCTTGGACATGCAGGTTTTTATCGCAGGTTTATCAAGGACTTCTCCAAAATTGCTTTGCCCCTATGCAAATTGTTACAAAAGGACGTGACTTTTGAATTTGATGAGGCGTGCAAAACGGCATTCGATAAGTTGAAAGAACTATTGACCTCTGCACCAATCATTCAACCCCCTGACTGGAACTTTCCATTTGAAATCATGTGTGATGCGAGCAACTTTGCAGTAGGTGCAGTGTTAGGTCAAAGAACTGGAAAAGCATCTCATGCCATCTATTATGCGTCCAGAACTCTAAATGATGCCCAGAGAAACTACACTACAACTGAAAAAGAACTCTTGGCTATTGTTTTTGCTTTAGAAAAATTCCGTCCTTATTTACTTGGAACTAAAGTGATTATTTACTACGATCATGCGGCTGCGTTACTTGATGACAAAGAAAGAGGCGAAACCAAGACTAATACGATGGATACTTCTCTGAGTGAATTCAATCTGGAAATCAAAGACAAAAAGGGAACAGAAACGATGTTGCGAGATCATTTAAGCCGTTTAACTAACGTGGATCTTTGAACTCCAATTGCATGAAACCTTTCCTGATGAGCAATTATTTTCTGCAAGCACAACTTTACCATGGTATGCAGACATTGTAAACTTTTTGGTTGTTAACACTTTACCTTCTAATTTGTCTAGGGGTCAAAGAGATAAGCTAAGGAGTGATGCAAAATATTATGTATGGGACGATCCATACTTGTGGAAGCATTGTGCAGATCAAGTGATTAGAAGGTGTGTTCCTGAAAATGAGATTACTTCCATTCTCACCTTTTGTCACTCCTATGCTTGTGGAGGACATTTTGGAGCAAAAAGGACAGCAAGAAAAGTGCTTAAATGTGGTTTCTATTGGCCATCCTTGTTTCGAGACGCCTACTCCTTTTGTAAGTCATGCGAGAACTGTCAAAAACCAGGTAATATATCTCAAAAGACTGAAATGCCACAAACTGCCATACTTGTTTGTGAAATCTTTGATGTTTGGGGCATTGATTTCATGGGACCATTTCCTGTATCTTTCGATTTTACTTATATTTTGCTTGCTGTGGATTATGTTTCGAAATGTGTGGAAGCCAAAGCTACCAGATGATTCTAAAGTTGTTGCAGATTTTATCAAGTCTAATATATTCTTCAGGTTTGGGATCCCAAGAGCCCTCATCGGCGATCGAGGCACTCATTTTTGTGATCGAACTGTGGAAGCTCTGTTGAGAAAATACCATGTCACCCACAAGGTGTCAACTGCATATCATCCACAAACTAATGGTCAGGCGGAGGTGTCAAATCGGGAAATCAAATCCATCATTGAGAAAACGGTCTGCCCGAATAGAGAAGATTGGAGTTTGCGCTTGGATGAGGCTTTATGGGCATAAAGAACTGCATACAAGACACCTATCCGTATGTCATCCTACCGGTTAGTGTTCGGGAAACCATTTCACCTTCCAGTGGAGTTAGAACATAAAGCTTACTGGGTCGTCAAGAGTTTCAATATGAAGATGGATGAGAGTGGAGAACACAGAAGTTGCAACTTCAAGAGCTAGAGGAAATTCGCAATGATGCCTATGAGAGTGCAAGAATTTACAAGGAGAAAACGAAGGCTTTCCATGACAAGATGATCTCTAGGAAGGAATTTGAAGTTGGTCAAAAAGTCCTCCTATACCAATCGCGGCTTCGTCTGTTTCCAGGTAAATTGCGTTCCCGTTGGATTGGACCTTTTGTTATTACTAATGTCTTTCCTCATGGTGCAGTAGAAATCCAAAGTCTGGAAACCTCAAAGGTATTCAAGGTCAATGGTCATAGACTCAAACCTTTCTATGAAGGTCTTCAGGTGGAGGACGTGACACAATTGGATCTCGACGACCCACTCTATGCCAGTTGAAGGATAAACAATAAGTCTAGCTAAAGACAATAAACAAAGGCGCTGCTTGGGAGGCAACCCAAGGGGAGTTCGTTCCTTTATCTTTTTATTTATTTATTTATTTTTTTTTTTTTCCGCATTCATATTTTAGTTACCTTTGTCTTTTTCTTTGCATTTCACCTTACATTGGGGACAATGTAAGTTTTAAGTGTGGGGGAGGGAGTTTAGATTGAGTTTAAATTTCAAAAAAAAAATTTGAAAATTTTTGCATGATTTTTTTAAGAAGGGGAGTTGAGGTTAAATTATTTTTGGTTGTGTATGCTATTTGCAATAATTAATTAAACTTTTAAAGAACTCATAACATGATTGAATGAATAATCCTTCAACTTAGAGTTTAGTGGAGTTATTTTCTTTGAGGATGGTAGTAACTAAATTCTGTAGACAAAAGCCAGTGAGATTTTTGAGCCTTTAGACTGACACATCCATAACAGTCTCATAATTTTCTTTCATGTGTGATATTATTCCATGGTTTTGTTTCTCTAGAACTTGCCTTGATTCTCTTTAAGATCATATTGACACATACATGCACGAACATGATTAAGGCCATCTTTATCACATAAATAAGCTTCATTAGCCAAATAGTCGACCCTGTAATTGAATTTTCCATTGTGAGCCCCTTTGAGCCTCATTGCCTTTTTTTTTGTATAAACTCACATTACAAACTTTAAACTGGAAAAACAATGTCTTTACCCAAGCCTTAGAGCTAGTGGAGTATTGTTGAATGTCATGAGAAGTGTGGATATGCAATGAAATAAGTGTGGGGGTATCAAGATTTATGGTAATGCTATTATTGGTGAATTGGAACAAATTTTCTATGTCAATTCAGGGAGTTCCAGTATTGATGTATCATTTGGAGTTTACATTGTGCAAGAAAAACAAAAAAGAAAAAAAAATGATTGAAAGAAAAGAAAGAAAAAGAAAAAAGAAAATAAGTGATGAAGGAGAGTGATTTTAATGTGAAAAGATCTATATTCATAACTCTTCCTACATCTCAAGAAAGAGTTCGATTTGTGTGGGATAGATGCAAAAATGATGAAGCTATTATGTGGAGTGGTTGGTTTACATGTCTTATGTATATGTTTGAGCTAAGTCTATTTATCTTTACTCCACTAGTTTCGATGGCTCTTGAGTCACATACCCAAATATTTCCCACCTTGACCATAAGCCACATTACAACCTTCGGAAAGTCCTTATGATTCTTGTAAAGCATGTGATCTAAGTGGTGGCGAATGAGAAGATATGCAAGCATATGGTAGAACATCTCCATTGGAATGAATTTGAGCGAAATACTTACCCTTTTAAACACATGAGAGTTGAGTGCTTATATCCGTGAGAGTCTACATGTTTAGTTTACTCCATCTTTATATGAAAATGCTTGCTAATTGAATATGAGTTGTGTGGAATGTTTATTCATGAAATTTTATGTGTTTTGAAAAAGCTTGATGGTTCTATGTTCTTGACATTATGACCTAGTGTTTTTGGGGAATTAAATTTGAGTTTTGCCCGAGGACGAGCAAAAGCTAAGTGTGGGGGAATTTGATAGGAATGTAAAATACACATTTTCCATCTTTATTTAATGAGCTCATATGACTATTTTATGCCTAAATGTACTTAGTATTCTCATATTTTTGGTTTAGGTGGCAATTCGATGGATATGACGTAATTTGGAAGAAATAAGGGAAAAGGACCAAAATGAAAGAAAGCGAAAGTTCGGGAACCAAAGTACAAATATTCAAAAGTTGTATCGAACCTCACGATGAAGACTTGAGAGTGTTAGAGACCAATTGGATGAAGAAAGAAGTCAAAGGGATGAAATATGGCCAAGGCATCATCACATATCAACTTTCAAACTGAAAAGTTTTGCATCGGTTTTCAGCCTCCTTTTGAGACCAATTTTCTGAAACAAAGTTGTAGCCCTTTGTGTTAGCTTTCCAACGCATCTTGAATCACCTCAATTGGACTTTGGTAGAGAAAGTTATGGTCAAAATACTAAAAGTCATTCGCGAGAGAAAAATTAACACTATGCGGTCGCATAGTGTTAATTTCTTGCGACCGCATAGACCATTACCGAGAGTTTCAGGGCTGAATTTATTTGTTCTATGCGACCGCATGACATATAACTATGCGACCGCATAGTACATTCTGGTGACGCGATTTTCTGGTTTCCTAATTCCATTCCACTACTTATGGAAACAAGTTCCTTTGATATTTATAAACCCTAGAACACACGAAAAAGAGACCAGAACGCCTCCAACCTATTTTCTCTCTATTTTTCTTAGATCTATCATGTGTAACTAAACTTCTACGCTTGGTCGAAGGAAATTGAAGCCTTGGAATACATTATAATGTGAGATCCACCTATTTTCATTGTTTAATTTATATTTTCGGTATTGAATATTCTTCTATGCATAATTTTATGATTGTCATGTTTGATTGCTAAGAGGCCTATTAGTTTTTCATATATTGCAATCTATAGCTAAGTTAAATCTCAAATCCGTAATTGTTTGAATCATTTAACTTGTGAAGCACTAGGATTTGATAATTTTTCATGCGATAGAGGTTATTGAATCTTAAGAAGAATGTTTAAATAGATTGAATGCAACCGGTGTTTGTATTATCTAGTTCATCGATTTCTCTATTGTTTAAAGCTATTATTAAATTGAATCTTTAGCGCTGGTCTGAGATTATTTGATAATTAGGGTTAATTAGAACGCTGGTTTCTGATTAACTAAAATTAAGGAGAAATAGGAATTTATTCCAACGATGAATATTGTGAATATGGATTGATTATTCTTTGTGGATTAATGAATGGTTATAAATCTCCAATGGTGGAAGTTGACTTTGATCAAGACTCGTTTCATTGATTTAATACAACTCGTTAATTTACATTGTTATTTGTTATAAGATTGATTTCGTTATAAACAGAACCCCCCAATCGTTATACGAAGCATGAATCGTTAATTGCACACTCTTCGTGGGATCGACCCTTACTTCCATTACTACATTAGTTTTAGGGGTTTAAGGACTATTTTTGGGTGCCTACGACAGCACACCAATTGTAATTAAAATTTTGATGAAAATTTAAGAAATTTAATGTATTTGTAGTTGTAAATTTGGTAGGTGGATTATGAATATTATCTTTTTTCTGTTTCATAATATTAATTTCGCCTTCAACCGCCTTTAATGCAAAGGGAAGAATAAGAAAATTACAGCCACCGCCTTCAACTGTTTCTCTACTGTTCACAACGCGAATTCTAGCTACACACAAGGTAAAATATCTACGTTAAAAGCAAGTTGTAGTTCCGGGGACTACTCCGACTCAAGTTACAAGTCACAGTCCAGGTCACAACTAAGGTCGCAAGTCACAGTCCATGTCACAACTCAAGTCACAAGTCACAGCCCAAGTCACAAATCAAGTCACAAGTCACAGTTCAGGTCACAAATCAAAAATTTGTTCATAGTCACGAGTTATTTATTATTATTTTTTTATATAAGGATCACAGGTTATTTTCAAATGATCACAGGTAAATTTTTCGGTGACAACTTATTTAATTTTGAGTCACAGTTCGAATTTTAAGGTCTTAAACAATTAATCAATTCAAACAACTGCCGCCCACACCTCACCACACCACCGGACCATTGCCTGCATCGCACCACCACCATTAAAAAAAAAAAAAAACCGCCTCAGCTGCCAGCAAGCCGGCACCACCTCACCATCAAACCACAACCAATTACAAACCACCACCAACTTCCAAACCACCACGCAAACACCATTCAAATCACAAATTCACATGGGGAAAATGAAATTCTCACACAATCGACAGTGGGTACACATTTAATTGACCCAATTGCCTCGAAATTTGATCCCCAAATTCGCGACTAGGGCAGCTCAATTGTTGATCGGCTGACAAAAACCAGGGCAGCGTCGCGACGTTGCTGCGACTCCGGCAGCAGCGTCGCGATGCTACTGAGAATGAGGGCAGCAGCGTCGCGCGACGCTGCTGCGATTTAAAAAACCACCGGAGGAGGAGGAGGAGGATGAGGAGAAGGGGAAGGGGAAGGGGAGGAGGGGGAGGAGAGGAAGGGAGGTGAGGAGAAGGGGAGCACCACCGGCTCTGCCACCACCAGCGTCGCGACGCTGCTGAGAATAAGGGCAGAAGCGTCACGACGCTCATGCGATTTAAAAAACCGCCAGAGGAGGAGGAGGAGTGGGAGGGGAGCACCACCGGCTCCGCCACCACCAGCCAGCACCACGGAGAGAGACGGGGGGGGGAGAGAGAGCGGCGTGAGAGGGGAGAGAATGACGAGAAACTGGCCGTGATAATTTTAGGATTGGGTTGGGGTGTATATAATTTAATTTTCATAATACTTTTATTAATATTTAATTAAATATAAAAAATCTGTATCTATACATTTAAATATTTTTTTTTTGAAACTTAAAACACCAAATCTGATTTTAGAAATTGAATTTTTAAATGTAGGGGAGGGTGTAATTTCCACCGATAGTAAATCTGGTCTGGGCTTTGCAAACTCTCTCCAACGTCCATTGTCACCAGTGAAACCCTAAAAGCCCAATATCTTCTATAAAGCCTCCTTCGGCAGCTTTATACTATGCCACACTCCCTCCTTCTCAACCTCTAATCTCAATCTCACCTGTAACACACACAGACACACACACACAATCAAGCACTATGTTAAGAACGTTGGTATCGGGGAGCGCCTCTTTGAGTAGCCATATGTGCAATTTTATATAAATTTTCGCATCTGGCTTAGTTAGGAGGCCAACACTAACAAATCCGATCCTATTTCATTGGATCTCAAAACTAGGGCTCTTTGATCGGACTCTTTGTTCTTAATCTTTGGTCCTCCAAGGAGCCTTAGACACTTCTATTAACACACAAAAAGTGTACTTAAAGAACTAGAGATTGGTCGATCGATGATTGTTTCGAACATCTTCTTTAATTTTCTTTGTGATTTCAGAGGAAATATAATTGAAGAAAATTGCTGGTTAAGCGGTGTCTCGATGCACATGAGAAGATGCTTTCTGAGAACCAGCAAAATTGACGATTGTCGATCAACTGACCAAGCGAGTTCTTTTTGTAAAAGGCTTCGCTTTTGTCTCGATACGATACATTATTTTTCGCTTTTCGTTCTTAATCTTCGTTTATAAATTGGATTCCGCTTTGTTAGTTCAATCAAGTTTTGAATTGGGCAGATGATGAGAATTAACTATTTTGGGCTGATTCAACCGTGAAGCTCCAAAATTCGAGCTTTTTAAAACTGATGCCCTTTTGATTAGTAAATTTTTTATTTTTTTGGCATTTTGGTGTTTTTAATTTTTGTTTATGTTGTGATTTTTCTTTCTTTTTATCTGTTTGAGGAGGTTTGGTTTTCATTTTTTTCAAAATATATTTTTATTTCCTTTCTTTTCAACGCTGTATTCTTCAATAAAATAATATTACAAACAAAATATATAAAAAATTATCACTTTAAAAAATTCAAATTTGATAAAATCAATGTGAAGTAGTAAACAATGTCATTAATTATCTGAACTTAGGTTCGCTTTCATGATACGTAAGTGAAATTTGAGTTGTATATGAATTATTATTTCATATACAATTTTCAAACAAAACTAAATAAATATATTAACATTTTATAAAGTGAAATAATTAGAATCTACTTTCTTGTCAATTTATTCAAGCCAATGGAATGCACAACAAATGTTTTTATTTGCTATTCTAAATGTAATGTTGCTCAAGTTACGCGGTAGATTTAAATCCGTAATATTATTTTTTATGAAAGCTTTATGTCTTGAAGTGATGATAAATTAACGGGTGATATCAATAGCAGTACTCGACAACAACAGATTTTGAAATTGTATTGAACACAATAGCAAGAATGAAAATTATACATGAAGGGCAAAGAAATAAATTTGAATTTATTTTTTTATCACAGAAGAGGTGAATATTCATTTTTGCAATATAAGAAGGCCACAAAAATATTTATTAGCAAGAGTATCACATAATTTAAGAGTAATGCTACTTGCAGTCGCTCTATGTGGTACACACATGACATGTAGTTATTTGACACATTAATGTGGTAGTTTTTGACAATATTTAATGCATCAAATACACACTTGATATGTGTATGCCACATAGGGCGACTGCTGTAGTGAGCGACTGCAAGTAGCATTATTCATAATTTAAAGGAAAAATTGTAGTCGCGGTTTCAAACATTTTAGTTTTTTTCGATTTTATTCTAACCTTCACTTTGTGTCATCACAAGTCCCAAACCTTTAAGAAATTCACAGATGCAATCCAAAAATGATGGAAAACGTTAGTTCCACTCGTCAGTTGACCTCAAAAATGAAAAAAAAAAAAGAAGCAAATTTTGACCAATTTAAGTAGGGGCATTTTTGTCCAATCCTATTTCCCCTTTTAAAAAATCATTTGGTCAGTTATAATCTCGCTCCCTTTCCATTCTTTATCATGGTACGAATATAATATTCATCTTCTACAATATCGAACAAAAATAGCCAACAATCTGATGAAATTCCAAAAGATTTTGCATGTCATATACGATGTCGTCTTCCTGAACATGTATATGGTAAGTTTTTAAATTTTTTCAAAATTTCTGGTTGTAGACATGTTAGCCTCACTGTGGGTTATTAACTATGATCATATAGTGCATATTTTCATAATTTTAAGCATGTTATTGAGTTGGAATCATAAAATTTTTCCAATTTATTCGCGCTAATTTTGCATTCATTTCATTCAACTAAGGTTTGGTGTTGATGGAGGGTTTTTGATATGATTTTTTTTGTCTAGGGAAAAATTCAAGTTATTTTATTATTAAAACTACATTACGACGGGGTATTTCTCACAAAGATGCGAAATTTTGTATACGAGCATGGGAAGATGGTCTATCTAGACAACATGCACCATAATTGGTTTAATATATTTCTTTTGGACAATGTTATGAAGATGCTAGGTTATTTTGAGAAAATTAGATATATGCATAAGATTGAAAAGAAGAGATTAAGAACATATTTTGCTAATCTTAAAATTCAATTAAAATTGAAAATATAGTCGTTATTGAGTCTCACTTGTCTAATAAAAGTTAACAATAACGGCTAATTTTTCAATTTTAATCCGATTTTAAACTCTACCGAACACGTCCTAAGTGAGGCATCGTTGTGGTTGGTGAAAGATTCAGACTTTATGAATGTAGTTAGGTTGCTTGGTAAGAATAGGCTTGTTGAGATATGATGTGTGCTCGTAGTTGAAGTGTTGTAATTGTCACGGGACGACAAAGTAGGGCATGATATTTCAGTGGTTAATATTGACACTGATGAGGTGTTGGAGGAGGTGGAAGAAAAAAGGGAAACTAGATGTTGACAAACAGTTTGAGCATAATGTATGCTATGTAGTGGAGATTTACGATAATTTTGTTGGAGGGTGATGACTTGTATGTTGTAGATGAGGTTGACAGCAATGGTGCAACTAATGAAATAGAAGTGGATGCAAGGAGATAACTTCATGTTTCACTTAGTTTGGGCTGTGGTAGATACGAAGAACAAAACAAATTGGGAATGATTCTTAGAGCTTTTAACATTTGATATTAGAATGTGTAATACTAGATCTTGGACCTTCATTTCTAACAAACAGAAAGACTTGGTATACTCCATAAATTTGTAATGTGAGGGTGTTGAACATAGGTGTTGTGCAAGACATTTGTACAACAATTTCACCTTAGTGCATAAGGGACTAACTCCGAAGACCATGTTTTAGGCTGTAGCAAGGGCAACAACAGTGCCAGGTGGAGAAGTGCAATGAATAAGATGAAAGATATAAATGAAGATTTTCAGGATTTTCAAAGTGCGACATCCTACTATAAAATTTGTATGAGACATTCAATTCTTCCATATTGATTGCAAGAGAAAAGCTTATTATCTCAATGTTTAAGAAGATAAGACATCAACAAATGTTGAGGATGAATGCCAAAAGGGAAGCTGCACAAAAGTGGGATTATGCTTTTGGTCCTAGAGTTATGAGTATTGTTGAGAAAACAAAGGCAGGGGCAATGTTCTTGAAGGCTGACTATGTTGGAAGTGAAAAGTTTAAGGTGAGCAATAGAGATGGAATGAGATAGAGTGTGGACCTGACGAAACGTAAATGTGCATGTAAAAATGACAACTTACTAGAATATCTTGTGTGCATGCAATGTCTGGTATGCTTTCGAGAAATATTGGTATATATGAGTATGTAGATATATGCTACAGCAAAGAAGATTACACGAGGTCCTATAGCCCAGTCATCCAACCAATGTCAGGTCCTGAGTTGTGGCCAGATATGGAGAAATATTCTCTGAATTCACCTATAAAGAAGAAACAAACAGACAGACCAAAGAATTTGAGAAAAAGATAACAAGTAGAGCCACTTGCAGGCACCAAAATGGTAATGACTGGAATGGAAATGATTTGTAAAAGATATGGTGGGGCATGCAGAATAGGAAAACATGTTCTGAAGCAGATTCATAGCAAGATACAGAACAGGATACACAGCCAACTAATCACAGGGCAAGGAAAAGAGAAAGGCCTATATATAGCAGAATACGATGCCAACTTCATCATAAGGCAAGGGCAAGAGAAAGACTTCTGCTCCCACCGAACTATAGGAAAAGAATAAGAAAAATGGACAAAAAAAGAACATAGAAAGAATTGAGACATAAGATTCAACCCCTTAAAAGTTTTGGGACCTACTATGCAACTCATTCAAAAGGTTTGGGACTTTATGTGCATTTATAAACAAATTTGGGACCTACGCTGCGAGATAGTTAAAGGTTTAGGTCTTCCTATATGACTAATTGAAAACGTTTGAGACCTGCAATGCACCACCTAAAACAGGTTTTCGAACATATTTTTCACGTCATTTCGAACACTGTTTAATGACAATATATTTAATGGAAAGTAAGTTACAAGATCATAGATAACACTCGATTTCTAATTCATAAACCCACATTCCAAAACACAAACACAACATATAAGCTCAACAACCTAACACAGATCTATGCACAGACCCATTTCATAAAAACTCACATACATATCCTAATATCCAAATCTTCCATGAACCACAGCTTATTGTACGTAAGGTGTTTAATTTAGCTTCTATATCTCTTCTAACACGTAGAAATTCAGGGATTATCTCCCTCAACCTATGGCACATTGGAGGGTCGTACCAGTCAAAAAAGTTACATCCACCAACATCCTGATGCCGTGGGCAAGTGAGAAATCTTCTTCTTGGGTTCAAGTTTGTCCATGATGTCTTCACCTGCACAAGGTCACTGTATCTACATACTTTGCTCTCCATATTCACTTCTAAAATAAATGGAAGAGAGAGAAAAATATATCAGACCTGAAAAATGTGGGAAATGAACATTGATTAGTACAGTGAAAATGGAGAAATAGGATTGGACGAAAATCTCCCTATTTAAATTGGTCAAAATTTGCCTTCTTTCCATTTTTGAAGTCAACTAATGATGGAACTAACATTTTCAGTCATTTTGGATTGCATTTACGAATTTCTCAAGGGTTTGGACGCATAGTGGCACAAAGTGAAGGTTGAGGTAAAGTATGCAAAAAAACGAAAAGGTTTGGAATCGCGACAACAATTTTTCCTAGTTTAATTAGGTACTGAATTTTAAATTTAATGGAAGATGGAAAATGTTAACTAATTATAAAATGTCCATGTTATCCAATCATCATTAATAAAAAAGCTTTCATCAAATTCCACAAATTCAAGAAGAAAAAATGTAGATATCTGATAGAGAGAAGGTGGAGAAATGAGTGAGATATTTCAACTTTTTGTTGATTTTTTTTTAGATGGAGTTTTATGTCCAAATGTAATGCATTGCATACATGCTTAATTTGAAATTGTTGTGTTGTTTCTAACTTTCACTTGGCTTGCCTCATTGCTAAATATTCTACTTGGTTTGAAGAAAGAAGAAATTTGATCTAATGACGGAATTGATGGACATATTGTTACATCCGTACTTGGTTGTGTCAATGTATCCCTTGCTACAATACACAGCATTGAAGTAATATTAAAAGTTTTGATCCAGCTAAATAAATATTATTTTACTCTATGTATTGGTGTAGCTTTTGAACAAGATTTTCCTTCCCTATAGTATGGATCCACTTATTCACTCATGCATCATATTTGTGTAAAAAAATATCAAAATGCTTATATTCCCTGTTTACAATACAAAATACCCACGATTGATAGGTAGACTTCATGTTAATGTCCTGTTTGAAATTTGCAAGCTCATTTTCTGATAAGATAGGAGGGTGACTCCGAGGGATTCTCAGTAAACGTTGTGTATAGTGACTATCAGAGTATGATGCTAAAAAAAAACTTTCAAACTGATCTAGGCAAGATATCCAACTCCTCATTTGCTTGTTACTTGGAAAATTTTCTTTGCTTTAGTATCCATTTGATTGCCATTTTTTTATTTTCCAAACATGTGGGTAGGTAATAATGTAAGATGAAATAATTGATTGACCTGGACCAACTAAAGAGAACATTTCTTGCTCGGTTCAAAATTATGGATGATTCACTTGTAATGAGGTCTTGAGAATGTATATTGTGTTGTACAGTGAGATTTTATAATTTATATAGAACCAATTAATAACAGCTTTTTTATTGCACTTTTTTACTGAGGTTTGTCTAATGGGGTGTTCTTGTGAACTGATCACAAATTTGATCTCATGTTTGCTAAGCGAGATTGGTATGTTGGTGAAGGTATGGAGGATGGCAAGTTCCCAGAATCCAGTGAGGATCTTGCTGTTCTTAAGAAAGACTACAAGGAAGTTGGTGTCGAAGGTATTGATGATTAAGACGAAGGTAACAAAATTAGGGTTGTCCGTAGGTCGGTTCGGTTCGGTTCTGAAGAGACCCGAATATACCCAAAACTTTCGGGTATTTAATAAATGGACCCGTCGGGTCCAAATATAATTACGGAACCGTTCGGGTTCGGTTCCGTTCGATTCGGTTCAGGTCGGTTCGGTTCGGTTCCGTTCGGTTCCGTACCATAACTAAATTTTTTAATATTTTCAGCAACACTACATAAATACAATTAATGACATTTCATTCGTAACTTTTACAAATTAACGTAGCCCAATTTAAAAACATATACAAAACTAGCCATCCAATAAGATTAATTCAATACATACAAATACCAAAAAGTAGATATTAATATTACAGCAAAACTATATAAAGTATATTCACTTGCTTCAAATTAAAATGGGCTAATGGATTTTAAAATGATTTGGGCTTAAAAATTAAAATTATGAAATAATCTAATTTATTCAATTAATTTGCTAATTTGTATAGGAAAAAAATAAAATAATTTAATTAATTCAATATAAAAAATAAAAAAATTATTTAGTTTCGGTTCTTGTTCGGTTCTTTGGTTCTTGGTCTAGACCCGAGACCCGACCCAAACCCATCGGTTCTCGATTCGAGTACCCGTTCGGGTATTTAATTTATGAAGAACCGTTCGGTTCGGTTCGGTTCGAGTTCGGTTCGGTCCGGTTCGGTTCGGGACTTTTGGATACCCCTAGACAAAATACTAAGTCCATCTTTAGTTCATGTTGACCCACAAGTACTACACAATTATTAATCATTCAATTCTATCTATTTATAATTTAAACAGTTTATAAACACTTCTCAAACATATTATAAATGTCATTTTGTGTGCATAATGACAACGTGTTATAAATATCTCAGAGCTTGTTGCCTGATGTCTCTTGCCTTCAATCACAATTTTTCCCATCTTTAGTGATTCTGTAGCAGTCTTAGGGTTGTTTGGAGTTTAGTATTTAGATTATTTTTTTAACAATCCAAAAATAATTTCTCGGTAACTGGTGCAAAACATCTTTAATTTGAAGGTTTTTGTGGAAAACGTCCGTACCTTTCTTTTTTTGGTATAGAATGTCCTTATCTTTCACATTCTTCGCACTAAATGTCCTTTTTACCAATTTGTAACATAAAAGGACCATTATACTCTCATATATAAATAAAACAAAAAAGAAAAGAAAAGAAAAATAAAGAATAAATTGCAATATGCTGCTAAACTTTTTTAAAAATGCAAATCAGTCCAAAAAGTGGTGATTTTTTTGCCTTTTTTCAGCCCAAATGCGTCCAAATTCCGGTAGCCGGACGTCGGACTTTGACACTTGTCAACAGCCCTCCAATTTCCCCTTAATTACCACCCAACCACTCCTAATTTCATCAACTGTAGTGGTCGGTATTACTGTTGAAAGTTCACTGTCCTCAAATATAAAAATCGTCAAAAATTATATTTCGGCCACCCCCATGATCGGAACGCACCTCCTATCAATTGCCTATCACCAGACAACCACACCCATGCTAACAATTTACAACAAACATAAAAAAAAATTAATTTCATGTTAGATTCTTTGCTAGTCGCGACACAGCCTGAAAACTTCTCAAATTTCGGCACCGTCCGGAACACCCATGGTCACGAACCACCTGGGCTAGGTCCCTCTTCACCAGGTGCACCTAACCCAACCATGGGTCTAGGTCAATTTCGACCTGAAGCCGTTCAATTCGTGGGAGAAATACTATGTTCCAAAAATTGTAATTGAATTTCGACCTGAAGTTCTAACGAATCCGGGCAAAATTATGGAATAGCTTCGCCTTGATGAAAGGGTGCTGAATAGAGTGGTCCGAGACCGTGGGTCAAAGGGACGACGTCGGAATTAGACAAATTCAGTGCGCGGCGCGATAGTTGCGACTGCGTTATTTTCAGTTTCAAATTGAATCTATTGGATAAGTGTTTTGGATGAATTGCCCACATGGCTCAGGTTGTCTGGGTGTGGGCAACCGGATGGTGATGGTCCCCGATCCTGTTGCTGGCTGGAGGTGCGACTTCCAGCAATTTGTCCATTTTTCGAGTAGCTGATTTTGCTTACTGATTTATGCCGAATTATGAGATGATATGGGGAATTCTTGGGTTGGAATTGTAGACGGTGTTGAGGAGATTGTGTTGGTACCAATGTCCGGAGGTTGTGGTGGTGGAGAAGAGTAGATGTGGTCATCAGACGGTGTAGGTGGTAGAGGGAGCTGGAGGAGAAGAGATGGTGTGTTTTTGTTATTTTTAACATTTTCATAAGTTTTGGACTGATTTGAATTTTTAAAAAAGTTTTAGAGCAGACTGCAATTTATTCTTTATTTTTCTTTTCTTTTCTTTTTTTTATTTATTTATATAGAAGGGTATATTGGTCATTTTATATTAAAATTTGGTAAAAATGACGTTCGGCGCAAAGAATGTAAAATGTATGGACGTTCTAAGCCAAAAAACGAAAAGTAAAGACGTTTTTCACAAAAACCTTCAAAGATAGCGACGTTTCGCGGCAGTTACCCATAATTTCTCTAACTTCCATAGCGAGTCGCCAATAATTATTGGGCGTAACAAGTTTGACCACAGCTAGTTCACGAATATGCAAAAAATATTAGCTCTGTTTGAGCCCCATTTATTGGGAGAACAGATTTTTGTAATGGTGATATATTTTTTTTAGAATGTGCGGTTAAAAAGTAAAAAAAAAAATAATATTTGAATTTACGTATAAAATTGTTTTATTAAAAGAATGTATGATTAAATATGAGTTCGAAAAGTTATATAAGTTTTTTTAAAAATAGAGCTCAAAATAGGGTATATTATCAATAATCACGAAGAGAGATTTTAAATTCAATCTATTTGCTTAGGCCTTCGATATTAACATTTGAACCTATACCTCCCATACGAAACGTCTTGAAGGGGGGGCATTTCCCACATTTTTTCTGCATTTTGAACCCCTTCAAGAAAAACATACATACCAAGAGAATTTCCTTTGTAATTATCACATATATGTTTGTTTAAAACTTTAATTAGATGAAAAATTAAAAAGATAACAAGACAAATTGATTGAGGAAATGTAGAGTAGAATTAAGATGTGATAAAATTAGCAGAAAATGACAATACTAGGTTAACAAAGAACATAGAGGAGGAAGATCCCAGAAAGGTTCTTCAGTAGTATCATAGACTGTGTCGATATATTCTTGCACACCATTAAGAGCGTAAAGCGAAGCTGATATCTGTCTTTCAACTTTAATACGCTCAAATTCTGTTAACTGATCAATCTCTGAATTCTCTGGCAAGAATGAAAAACGATCATGGACATCAGGAACTTGTTCAAAACTCCCTGTCATGGCCATGCCAGATTGAGAAGAACCCGAACAACTGCTCAAATCAGGCCTGTATACATCCTCAAACAAATGGCTATCTTCTATTAATTTCCCAGAAGAAGAAGAAGAAGAAGATGACAAAGAAAATGAAGAAGAGTCGTGATCACTACTATTGGTAGGACTATTAAAGGAAATAGAACTAGTGACATTAATACGAGCAGTAGCTGCAACTTTGCTACTTGTAGAAGAGGCTGTAGGTTCATGTTTTGCATTTTTCTTCTTGTTGAGAAGATTTGTAATCCTAAAAGCAAGCGCAGAATTCGAAGAGACATGCTGAGTGACAAAATTGGTACGTGTGTTAGATCCGCGTAGAAGACAGGCAGCTTCGTCATAGGCACGAGCAGCTTCTTCAGCAGTTTCAAAAGTTCCAAGCCACATCCTAATCTTCTTTGTTGTGTCTTTAATCTCAGCTACCCATCTCCCAGAAGGCCTTTGTCTCACACCAACAAATTTGTTATTGCCATTGCTTTTGTTTCTTACATGAGCTTTTCTTGTTCTGCTCAAGGGAGGAATCCTTCCTTTCTGCTTCTGTTGGAAGTTAATATCCATTAATTTGGTTCAGATAAACAGAGAGTAAATTTAGGATTTATGTAAGTTCAGCAACATACCCTTGTTATTCTTGTTAATGAGGGTTTTATACGTACACACATTTTAGTGGTCCAATATCTTTCTTGTTTTTTATGTTTGTTTTGTTGTGATGGAATTTCATTCTTATTTTATATTAATCAAAACTATTTCTTTGAAGGTGACATAGTCCAAGGCCCACCAAGTTGGATGAATTCTCAAGTGTGTATGTTTGTTTTTAATCTCAAGACTTGGTCTAAATCTGTCAGTACAGAGCTTGTGAATTTGAAACGTTACCTGGTCAAATGAATGAACCTATTCCTACTTTCTTGTGGTTTGGGTTAGGTTAAAAAAGTGGTATAAGGCAAACTTGAAAGTTGTATTCATCTCATTACATACAAGTCATTCAACTTTTTATCCCTTGTAAATTAAACTCAAACTTGATAGTCTTAATCATCAGTACAAAAATATAGAATCGTGCTTGGTGTATAATGTTGGACGCAACTTTATTGATAGCATGTCACGTGGCATGTTGTCATTAGAACGACTTATTTTTACAATCAACATTTTTTATCAATATTGGTCAAACAATAAAGCTAAAGTCGTGAAGGCACGAAACGTTGCCACTTGGAGGCAAATTAGGAATCATAAAATGTACATCATCCAAAAGCTAGCGTCTAAACACTGCTCAATGAACAATTATATAAAAGAATATCTTATCGTGCACGCTGCTTTCATCACCCAAACCGGTAATATAAATAAAATTAAATCGTTTTATAGTTATTTTATTGCATACTGTCTAGTTTATTTGAGGGTCCAAAATACTTCTTGAATCCAGAAATGGGTTTTCTGATGGATTAAGATAAGAATATGCTACCCTATAAAAGCCAAGAAGATTAAACGTCTTTTTCTGATTATATTTTTAATCATCCAACTTTGTTTAAATATATAAATTTAAATTAATTGATTAATTAATTAAAAGCGTGGTAGAAAAAGTTCCGTTTTGGCTGTATCTATAATTTTTATTGGACTTTTTTGTAATTTTATAAAGGAATAATTGAAGTAGATGGGTATGTTTTGGAGGAGGCAAAGAATCTTTTTATTGTTTAATCTGCTGCATTATTCGCGTATGCTATGTTGTTCATATTCATATATTGACTAAGCTAAACCATTTGAAATAATGAATTCTTTATTTCAAATTGATATTAATTAGTTTTCCATATCATGCTTACGCTTCCTGTTAGATGCCTTAATTTTAGGAGAAAGGGTTACAATGTTACTTTCTAAATACAAAGTAGATACATAAAAACATTGCAAAGAAGCATGAATTATAGTTTAGTTGCGCTTTGTTTGAACTGAGTGGAGAAATATGAGTAATGCTCTTTATATTGAGTGATATTACGATAATCGTTCAATATGAATAACATTATTCTTTAAATATAGTCTAGTTGAGCTTTGTTTGAGCCGAGTGGAGAAACCTGTTGTTCCTTTAACTAATCCTCATTCCGTTCAAGTGATTAGGAAAGACACATAAACAGATATGGTAGAAGGGAAGTGCATCAACATAAGAAACCGATGTTAAAACTTAAATCTATCTTAATTACTCGACCATGTTTAACTACCATACTCAAGAATAAAAAACAAAATCGATGTTTAGTTACTCGACCATGTTTAACTACCATACTCAAACATGAGAAACAAAATCGATGATAAAAACAAGACTCACTTGCCCACATCAAAACCTTGTAGCACAAAACTCCACAAGGCATAGTGAAAATGGTAACACCAAACTACTAAAAACACAAGTAACGGAGAGGATGAGTAAACACATCAGCGCAGCCTCTTGGCCTCTCTCTCAGATTCGAGCAGGGTGAGAACATCACCCTCCCTGCCAGGTCCTTTGACATTTCGCATAATGAATCGGTTCTGATCATCAATAAATTTCACTCTCACATGGGTCACCTGACCTCTAGACCCAGTCCTACCCACAATTTTCACCACGATCGCATGCTTAATTTGTGAATCCATTCTGCAAAAGCAGTAGATATATTGAATTGAATCAAATGCATTTTTTTGAAATAGTGATAACATGTCATAATAAAAAATGCCTCTGTAAACTATCATAAGCAATGTTACATGGACACCTGCCTGCATTATAGATAACAAAATTGTAGGTAAACTCTGAACAGTTAACTGAATTAAAAGAAGTAATAAACAAATTGCAGTGGACAGAGAAAGAAAATACTGCAGTTGACAGAAGATAAAATTGGCGTATATTCGCCCCCTCACCGAAGTAATGCGAGCGCTTGCTTCCCAGGATACAGCGGCGTGAACTGTAGCTTGTACAGTCGAACTGAACGAGTGTGCCGGAACGGAATCACCAAGTGACTGTAGGACGACAGGAATTTGAGAAGGGAATTTTAAATGGAAAAACGGAAAAGAAAATTTTCAAAACGTGGCTTGCACTTGGTGGCCAATTTTTGACTCATTCGGTCCGACATTCGTGCACGCAGGTCGCGTCCGCACACAAGTTCAAGGCTCGAAGGCCAAGTCGGTCCAAGATTTGCACCCCCCCTGCAGGCGCGTAGACCACGGAGGAGTCTCTATGCAACAAATGGTTATACCTTACAAATTGTTAACCATATATAAATTGGTCCAAAAACTTATTCTTATCCTATGTGGGATAACTATTTAAGTTTTCTCACTTGCCACTTTCTTTTTTCTTTTTCCAATGTGGGATAGTACTATTTATAGTCCCCATATATTCCCACTTTTCCATTTCTAACCAATGTGGGATTGTTAATCCCTTTTAAGGCTCCTCTTCAAATCTCAACTTTCAATCAATGTGAGATTAATTTCACATACACAAGTGAAAATTCATTTGCCATAATATATTTTCCAACAAAAATAACATGACAATTTGTAAACACTTAGTGCAACCATAGAGATACATGTTCAAAAATAGATACAATACACAGAGAATGGTCGTAAAGGCATCCAGAGGGCAAAAAATCAGCAAGGCCGTATGCACCCTTTTGTACCCAAACATCATTCATCATTGTTGTATCTATTTTGCTCCAAACCGAATTATTAGTCCATGTATAAAGACAACCAATGAACCGCACATCCGTATCTTAGTATAAAAGATAGTAACAGTGGAACCTAATTTTCTGGGCTTAAATTAAGCCTTTGTTCCTACCTAAATTGACAAAGTAAACAGAAAAATTTAGAACTTACACATGTTCAACTTTCCCTTTCTGCGTACCAATAATTTGCTCAAAAGAAAAAGTGGAATATACTAATGGGTTTTGCCATTTGTACACCGGGTTGACACATCGGTGTACAGCCCCCTCACAATATGGAGGCCCGTGTCCAATAAAAAGGAATTTATTTGTTTGCACAGAAACAATTCTGCCAAAATTTCACTAGATGCTAATGTGACAACATCTAGCTGGTTTATGTTTTTTTTGCATTGTCCAATAGAAAATTACCAAATGTATTCTATGAAAATTTTGACAGTATTTTTCCGTACACACATAACAGGGCTGACCAAAAAATCACGTCCCCTCCTATTGTGAGAGGACTTGTAAACCGAGGAGTCTACCCCAGTGTATATATAGCAAAACCCATATACTAATAGACACTCATACATGCACGATTGCATCTTTTGTACTTGAAGGAAGATAATTATTCACTATACAAGTATTCCATTACTACCTTTGGCCAAAAATGGAAACACAGCATACTCTTACATCTAAATTTTATCTATATGTGCGAGTATCATTTTGAAAATATTAATCTTTTCCGAGTGGTTTCACTTTGATTACTCCACTATCAAAGAAACAATATATATAGTGATTTTCAAATTCAAAGCTTATAAAAAGGCTGACATGCAGTTCAAAAATTAGCTGAAGCAAACAAGCAAAGATTTTAACCCATAAATGCTATGAATGACCATCCATCATTTTGTTTCATCTCAACTTTTCTAAACCGGTCATAAAAGAAAAGTTATAGGCAATGACCCAAACAAAACTTTTTTCTGAAACAGATTTCCGTTGTCCACTCTCAACAGTTGGCCTTTCCAACTCGCTCAATCTCATCTTTCTTTTTAATTGCATAGCTGAAACTTTGAATAAAATAAATATTAATTGATCAGAGTACAGAGAGACATCAAATTATTACACAGAATATGCAGGGAATCATATTTCTTACCTGTTAGAAGATCTTTTGGCAGCATTTATAAGTTCATCAGCAATGCTCTTGATGTTTGAGAAGGTATATTGCTTGATTGAGACGTCGCAGGGGAGAAATATCAAAAGCCTATCGTCTGACCACACCAACAGAGCCTATACTCCCTTGGCCCACTATATTCGAATGCCATAGAAGAAACGGTTGAAAGAGAGAGCGAGTGTGTGTGTTAAAGGGCGGCTTCTATCAAAGAAACGAATAAATAATCAATAATGCCTTGGTTGATATTACAAAATTCTAGTACAACTCTGAATTTCAAACTTCCCATTTCAGAATTATGTAATAAAAATTGAGAAAGCTTTTAATTTCAAATTTCATCAATGGCTCAATGACATGGAAATGGAATATATAATTTGCCTACCTATTGATAACAGTATCAACAATGACTTGAATGGGGTTTTGGTCAGTTAGCAAATGTGAACTGCCATCAGCTCCTTCCCATTGTTCCATCATTAGAGAGTTGGTCAGCCTCTAAACAATTGGGCATTGCGCCTTTTTGAAATCACTTAGGAACATGAAATGTTTACAACCTAACCAGATTGACAACATTGCTTCATTTAAATTAGAGTTTGGGTAATTATATCCACACAACAATTTTTCATATCTGCACCACATTTTAATTACAAGAAAGGTTTCCAATATTTGCTCACTTTTGCTTTTATGTCCTGAACTTTTTTCTCGTTGCATTGTCATTCATAACCTTCAATTAATTAATATATTTTGTCTCTAATCGCGATTTTTATCCAAATATTCTACTAACGTGCATTGAAAAGATGGGCAAAATATATATATATTTTTTAACTTTTGTATTAGTTATTTATTTCAGTTATATAAAAATAAAAGAGAAAAATATGTATTTTCAGCCCACATAACAAACATTTTGGACGAAAATCGTCTCTATAGAAAAGATTTAAAAATTAATATAGAGTCGATGATAAAAAGAAATTTAAAATAAAAAACAAAATAATTGTAAAAATAAAAAAGTTTTAGGAATATTTATTGTAATTAAAGTGCGTGTAATTAACAAAAAATGTGGTGTGAATATATTTACCCTCAGAGTAATGCCATGACAAGAATACACAAATTGGAATGGCATCAATTAAACTGGTGCATTGTACGTGAATGAAGAAAATCAAAGTGATAGGCCAATAGTAATAAAAAATGAAGAAAAAGTTCAGGACCAAGGACAAATAGATAATTCAAGTTACCAGGGTGTGCAGATTTCAACCAGTAGGAGAAAAGAACTCAATTTCGAAACAAATTTTCTTTATGATTCCAGAACCAAAGTAGTTTTTAAGGGAAGTAAAAATATTAAGAAAAACCATTTTCTTCCTAATTTCTTTGTTTTGAGGAAAATGGTAGATTTGTGTTGTGTTTAAATATTGCACGATGATAAATCAATTCAAGCATCTGTCATCTTGCTCGCATATTATTATCTTTGCTTTCTATCCTTCCACATATTCGAGCAAGATCTTTGTTTAGTAGTGTTACAAAGGAAGGGCGGAAAGAAGAGAAACGTGAACTTTGGCCTATCAAATAACAACCATTCGATCTTATTCCTATCCAACCACTAAGCCTCGTTGCTTATATCCTTGACCCTTTCAAACTTCAAACTTTGATGGTGAACTCTGCCTTAAATAAACCATAACTCCTCAAATAAAGCAACTTTAGAACTTATGGAATTCATACACTTAGCCAACCAAACTGGAAGGCCATATATATATTATAGGTTATGAAGGTGAAGTGAAAACAATCAGAAGCCCCAAGAGTACCAAGCGACTATAGTAAACAAAAAAGGCACCTTGACTTGACATATAAACATATCTTTTGTGCGCATAAAACATAACTACCAGACTCTACTCGTGCTATTTATCTAACAAATAAGATAAGATAGATATGTGCCGAAGCAAGACAGAGTAGTCACTTCATAGTTTCTATCACTAAATTGAGTATAATTGTACACAGTGAAAACAATTTCATTACAAATTGACAGCATATAATACAATTAAAAATTGCCAGCAACCATACATGCACATTGTCTGGTAGCAAAGAATTACTTCTCCAATTGGAAAAAAAAAACCACCAATTGCAGCAGAAGCGTACTTTTCAAGTGGAAGTAGTCTGGAAAGAACAATTCTAAGAATAGCACCCTCTATTATCATTCTTGATGAATTAAACAATGAAATGACGACATCAATGCACCAATATTTTGTTTCCAGTACAAGTTTCTAAGAAGAGCCTTTTTCAACATAACAAAGCTTTAAAAAATTCCAACCCCAAATCATCGATTCTAGAGGTATAACAGACAAAAAAATGAGCAATGTTATGTGCAAATACAAATTTGCAGCAATATAACATACACTTACTAATAGATCAAACTCTAGTTTTAGTTACATGAGATTGGGAAATTTCACTATTGTTCATCGATCTATAGTCCGAACAGTAAGTTGGTCATCAACCTTTAAACATAAGTTAGTGTCATCCTCAACCTTTTAAAAGGAGCAAATTAATCATAGTTATCCTATTACAGTTAATTAATTAGAGTGCTCAGTTGAGAGAATTGCAATTCTCTAGAATGAGTGTAAAAGACAACATTCAAAAATAATTTTGTTGACCTAAAAAAATGTCATCTCTATATTTCAATTAAGATGTGGTTCCACATGAGCTTCTCCTACACACAGAAACACATCGTGAGTCGCCCGCTGCCTTTTTCGAAGGTGGCGGAGGCTGCCGTTAGCACTTCAACGATCAAGTTAGTAAGCAAGTATTGGGGAGGATTATAAGGGACACAATGTATATATATATATATTGAAGAAGTCGGAATATCATACCTTTAAATGGTAGGATGCATGGGTTCATATAGTTTTTAAGGCACCGTGTGATGAAGAGACATGCGGCATACCAATCCATGTCCCTTCCTAGGTATCAATCGTGTGATGAAGAGACACGTGACCTTAACTGACGTGGGAGCAGTCCTTGTCCCTTCCTGGGTATCAATCTGTCAATCATAGGTTAACATTTATTTAATGCAACATTTAATGCTTCCAGCCAAAAGTTGATAATTTGACATGTTGGTGTCTTCTACAGAGGTCACATCAATCAATCAATCACCTTGTGATTGTTAAAAAGCTTCTGGATTAGGAGAGTTGCTGAACCCCCAAGTCTTGTTGTGAGGAGTCGTCACCACTTTGGTAGGTCGTACCTCAGCGTTCCTCACTTCTCACGAAGGTCAACCGAAGCTCCACTCTAGATTGTGCGCATGTCGTATAGGGTGGATGACCGAAATGGCGCTCCAGTTCAATTTGGTTTGCATGGGATCAGGATAATCGAAGTGACACCTTGGTACGCTTGAGTGGGAGATGTGGGTCCACTGGTTGCCATGCGGTGCCGGTGTTGCCACTTAGCTATTACGAGCAGAGGCGTAAGCCGCATAACAACTTTAATTTTAGGAAAACTTGTTGAAGATGCCTAGAGAGTTGTGAAGACAAAATTGTTAGAACATTCCTTGAAACAAATAAGAGAAATGGTCTAGAGGACGAAATTCAACCATATTATCAAACAGGAGCACCATGGGCTTTGATGAAGAGGTCGGAGAGTTTGGGGCGATCCAAGATGATCCCAAAAAAAATTTAATCTCAAGATAAGATCAAACTTTACCTAATATTCAAATTTTATGAACATGCGCTATTTGTGTATATATACACACACTAATATTTGAAGGCGACAAGTAAAATTTTACTTTAATTTTTTTCATCCAATAATTATGTGTGAAATCGTTATAAACTTTAGGAAAATGTTTGTTGTACATAACCATTTATATAATGTTTTACATAATGATGACGTATCAAAATATAAGTGAGAAAATTATTTGATTGATGAAATTTTGATCCAATTAAATCTCATCAACACATCATTTGTTGGTACTCATCATGTAAGTTGTTATGTACATGTAGTACAATTTTAATTTTAATAACTAATAATAATAATAATAATAAAATTAACTGTATAACTACTTTTTAATTTTTCTTACAAACTTACATTTCAATATATTTATGTAAAAGCAATTTTACTTTCTTATGGTTGGAAATAAACACTTACAACGTTTCAATGTATTTAAGGGGCGCCGGGGGGGAGGGGGGGGGGATTCAATAGAGACTTTTAAAGACTTTTGGGGAATTAAAAAGTTTAGGCGTATTCAATTAAGACTTTTAAATTTAGGTTTCGGGGTATTCAATTGAAACTTTTTAAAGGTTTCTATAAGTTACTAGGTATTCAATTAATAATGACTTTTAGGGACTTATATTTTTCTAGACTTTTGGAGACTTTTTGGTAGAAAATATGAATAGAAAATCTCAAAAGAAGAAGGGTATATTCAATTGAGACTTTTGAAAACTTTATTAAGTGAGTGACTTTTATGGATTTTGCGGACTTTCAAGTGATTTCTATAAATTTGGTAAGAATTAATAAAAGTTTTCCATGAACTTCCGTAGACTTTCATTAGAGACTTTTAACGACTTTGAAAGACTTTTATATTTTAAAATAAAATATTAAGCATATACAATTTCTTATATGTCCAAATCATTCATAACTCATATAATTGAAAATGCAAATCAATAAATCACATTTCTCATGTAAAATAAATAAATAAAAAAATTTCAAGTCACATAAAATGGATTAACAAATAATCAAAATATCAAAAAAATTTAATTGTATTTAGTTATGTTCAACAAAAAAAATAAAAATAAAAAAAAAAATCAAACATTCCCAATATCATTCCACATATCAGTTGTTATAGTAGCCCTCCATACATTAGCACTCTCCCTTTCTTGTACTTGACTCTCAAAAAAGGGTCCAAAATCTTCCCCTTCAATAACCGAAGAAGATGAAGAACCATCATTATGAAACTCATCGGAATGACACTCTTTGCAAAGAAAATTGTGTAATTCTACACAAGCTAATACGAGCTCCGCTTGTGTACTATATGGAAATGGATGAGCAGTTTTGAAATTTATAAATTGTGATTTAAATATACCAAATATTCTCTCAACTACATTCCTCAATGAAGCATGACGAAGATTAAATAACTCTTTTATATTTCCAGGGTCACGACCTTGACCAACAAAATCTTGAAGATGATAACGAACACCTCGAAAAGGAGTTAAGAATTGACGCCGATTTGGAAATCCACAATTTCCCAAAAAAAATTTACCTGAACATAAAATAATTATAAAATTAGCAAATGACTTATAACATGTATAATTCTCATATAATAAGATAAAAGAAAAAAATGAAATAATAAAATCATACCTAATGGCACATTAAGTCAATTTCTCCTTGTTAAAGTATCACTCAACACCTTAGAATCATGTGCCGATACTTCCCAACAACTAAGCGAAGATAAATTTACCTGATTAAAGAGAAGGAGAAAACCCTAGAATGTGAAAAAGAAGAAAATGTCCGGCTCTTGACAAATCTCACGGTAGAATGAGAGATTTCTTTTGAGATTTTATATTTATATTTTCTACCAAAAAGTCTCCAAAAGTCTAGGAAATTATAAAGTCCCCAGAAGTCCTTATTAATTGAATACCTAGCAACTTATAGAGATTTTTAAAAAGTTTCAATTGAATACCCCGAAACTTTGATAGACTTTTTAAAAGTCTCTATTGAATACACCTAAATATTTAGAGAATCTTTAAAAATCTTAATTGAATACACCTAAACTTTGTAATTCTCCAAAAGTCTTTAAAAGTTTCTATTGAATACAAATCTCTCATTCTACCGTGAGATTTGTCAAGAGCCGGCTCTTTTCTTCTCTTTCACATTTTAGGGTTTTCTCCTTCTCTTTAATTAGGTAAATTTATCTTCGCTTAGTGGTTGGGAAGGATCGGCACATGATTCTAAGGTATTGAGTGATGCTTTAACAAGGAGAAATGAACTTAATGTGCCATCAGGTATGACTTTATTATTTCATTTTGTTCTTTTATCTTATTGTATGATAATTATACATGTTATAAGTCATTTGCTAATTTTATAATTAATTTATGTTCAGGTAAATATTTTTTGGGAGATTGTGGATTTCCAAATTGGCGTCAATTCTTAACTCCTTTTCGAGGTGTTCATTATCATCTTCAAGATTTTATTGGTTAAGGTCGTGACCCTGGAAATACAAAAAAGTTAATTAATCTTTGTCATGCTTCATTGAGGAATAGTTGAGAGAATATTTGATATATTTAAATCACGATTTACAATTTTCAAAACTGCTCCTCCATTTCCATATAGTACACAAGCGGAGCTCGTATTAGCTTGTGTAGGATTACACAATTTTCTTCGTTAAGAGTGTCGTTCCGATGAGTTTCCTGTTGAACCTGATAATGACGATTCTTCATCTTCTTCGGTTATTGAAGGGGAAGATTTTGGACCCCTTTTTTGAGAGTCAAGTACAAGAAAGAGAGAGTGCTAATGCATGGAGGGCTACTATAGCAACTGATATGTGGAATGATATTGGGAATGTTTGATTTTTTTATTTTTTTTTTGTTGAACATAACTAAATACAATTAAATTTTTTTGGTATTTTGATTATTTGTTAATCCATTTTATGTGTCTTGGAAAAAATTAATTTTTTATTTTATTTTACATGAGAAATGTGATTTATTGTTTTGCATTTTCAATTATACGAGTTATGAATGATTTGGACATATAAGAAATTGTTTAAAATATTACATTATATATGCTTAATATTTTATTTTAAAATATAAAAGTCTTTCAAAGTCGCTAAAAGTCTCTAATGAAAGTCCGTAGAAGTTCATTGAAAACTTTTATTAATTTTTACCAAATTCATAGAAATCACTTGAAAGTCCACAAAATCTACAAAAGTCACTCACTTAAGAAAGTCTCCAAAAGTCTCAATTGAATGCACCATCTTATAGTTAAAAGAAGTTTTACTTTCTTATTGTCCGTATGCGTGTCGTAAAATTTTACTTCCCTCCCCCCTCCTCTGGGTAAAACATTTCCACTTTCTCTTTAATCACTATTTAGTTTTGTTGCACTTATTATTCTTCATTAAATTATAATTTATTTTTTAATTAATTAAAATTTAACGTAAATTTAGAACGTGTTCGGTATAGATTAAAATCAGATTAAAATTGAAAAATTAGTCGTTATTGTTGACTTTTATTAAAAGAGTGAAACCAAATAACGACCATATTTTCAATTTTAATTGGATTTTAATCTTTACCAAATCATTTCTTCAAAAGATTTTTTTTTTTTAATCATACAATATACCAAAAAAAAAAAAAAATACTATTTATCCCGTTCTAGCATGGAATAATGGCGGCCGAAGGACTGCCTACTTTCAGATTTTACATTCTATTTACAAAATCTACCATCTACCCTGTCCACAAGTCTCATTTCAGTTGGACTGTTGGAGATTCAAGCCGAGATATAGCACTTAATTACAGAGAAAACTGAAACTAGAATTCCCAAGTCACAATCTTGAACTAGGTATGAATCTTCCGTTTTCACCATGTTCCTCAGTAGGAATTTCAGCCAATTCTACACACTCAGCTTCTGGATACAGTAAATTTTTCATTAAGCCCACTTGCAAGGCTGGCTGCTCACTGCTCAAATCTTCCAAAAAGTCACCTTATTTAAATGTGCAGAATCACAAAACCTTCTCAAGAACCCTTCAAATTGCCCACCGCAGGCGTCATTCTATCTGGGTATGTAAAATTTCCTCATTTTATGGCCTAAAAGTTCAAGCTTTAATGTTAAAAAGTCATCTTTGTTATATCGAGAATACTAAGAATTAAGTGCCTGGTTGATGGAATTTATTCGGGAATAATGAGTTATGAAATAGTATCTATTGGAGAATGTGCAGTTAAAAAGTAAGGAAGTTTGTTTGTAGAATATTCTACGATGTTAATGTGTGGTGGATAAATGATTTAGTTAGCAAATAATTTAAATTTTTAAAGGATGACAAACAAGGCCGTGAGAGAGTAACTTTGTATGCACCGTGTCATTTTGTGCTAAAATATATTATATCGTTGTGTAAGGGAAGTTTATCGTACACCTTATTCACCTTGAATTCTGTGTGCACAACTTGGTTGGCGTTGAGTTTCATTAATGAATAAACACATTAAATCTTGATGCTTTGAATTGAAGCAAACAAAGTTTTTTTTGCTTAATAGTGTTTCTCTTTTCCACACAATGTCTCAGCTACATAATCTTTTAGCAGGAGACTGATTAAATTTAGTAAAATGAGTAATTAGGTTGAAGTTAAAAAATGAATTGGATTTTATGGGTTCCAAATTTCGTGGAAACTGTGAAACTGTAGGAAATATATAATAGAATTGGACTTGGCCTTTTTAACCAATATCAGTGATTTAAGACCAACATTCCTGTTTATTTATGAACTGTTAGTGGTCGATAAAATGAAAGAGAACATACATTTATGTGAAATCCGCACCACTGGTTTTGTTTGAATAATAGGTTAACTCAAATGTCACCAGTTCAACTCCAACAATGCTTGGTGTACAATCATTAGGAGATTGTAATTTTTACAATCATTAGGGGATTGTGAAAGTTACAATCCCCTAATGATTGTTACTTTTACAATCCCCTAATGATTGTACAAATGGATTTTTCCGAATTCGAATGGGATAAAACAGTCTTTTTTACTTACATGGCTTAACCGAATTGCAAATATATATTGATAGCATTTACATGAAAGAAGATGCTGTCAGGCCTGTTCTCAAGTTGGTGCTGCTGGTACTGATCCACTGCTGAACAAAGTTTCGCAGTTCAAAGATGCCTTCTGGAGATTTCTAAGGCCCCATACCATACGTGGAACGACTTTAGGATCTGTGTGAGTAGTATTTATGCTTGCATACCATATCTTCTGAATTAAAATGTCTTTCATGAAGCACATTTTTCATTTTGCTGCTATTTTTTTTTAATCAATGGTTTGTTGACAGCTCTTTGGTGACTAGAGCTTTAGTTGAGAACCCAAATTTGATAAGATGGCCATTATTTTTGAAGGCGTTTTCTGGACTTCTTGCTCTTATATGTGGAAATGGTTATATAGTAGGCATCAATCAAATATACGATGTTGGGATTGACAAGTAAGAAACACAGACACGTGCAGACTTTGTTCCTTTCAATGTTTAACACATGTTGTCTTTCTACTTCTTGGATACATCCCTTTCACTGTTTTGCCCTGGCTTCAACTGCAGGGTAAACAAACCTTATTTACCCATAGCTGCAGGAGATCTTTCAGAACAATCTGCATGGTTCATGGTGTTACTGCTTGCTGTTATTGGCCTTTTAATTGTTGGGATGAACTTTGGTCCTTTTATAACTGGTCTTTATTGCCTTGGTCTTTTCCTTGGCACCATCTATTCTGTTCCCCCATTTCGGATGAAGAGATATCCTGTCGTAGCATTTCTTATTATAGCCACGGTATGGTTCTTTCTCCTCCATGCAGCATGCATATTCTTTTGTTTCTTCTGGATAGTTCATTCCTGTCAATTTGTCAGGCATAGAATACTGCAGCAAGAACAGCTTTGTGAGTAGTCTAGGTACTAGTTGTATTCCCATGATACCACAATAGGCAGCATTGTCATGCAAAGGGGAACTGAGATAAATGATATTTTGACCAGAAAGCAAACCTGACTCTCACTTCCAAAATCGGAAAGGATTTTTTAAAGGAAATGTAAAGATCTTTTCACAAGATAAACCAGAGAACTTCCTTTTCAAGGGGATTCAACCCCCACTTCCACCCCCACCCTCCACATAAATGATCAAATGTTAACTCACCAGGTGCCATTGGAGCCATCTTCTCTGTATTATCCACTTGGTTGAGCTAGAACTGGGTGGGCCACTGATGATTTGTGACAAGAGCGTTGCATGTTAAGGTGGAGGGTCTTTTAACATCTTCATCTGCATTGGCTGAGTAAGCTTTGATAGCTACTGCTTCGTAACTTGGGGTTTTGTGGTTTAGAATCCAACAAGTTGTCGTGGCTAGTATTCTAACCTGGCCGTATTATGCCATTCCGAATAATTGGCATAGGCTTTTCCTTATTTGCGACATTCCAGATAATAATATGAATGAAACTACTTTTTCAGGTGCGAGGATTCCTTCTTAATTATGGTGTGTATTATGCCACAAGAGCTGCTCTAGGTCTATCGTTCGAGTGGAGGTAAATTCATATTTAATATCCATCGTCATAGGCACAGATGTATGCAGTTGAACTATGGTTCGCCAGACAGAAGCAATTAGAAGTTAGCTTGGATGGTTCTCATTTTTGATTAATCTCTATATATAGATAACTCCGAAATAAGGTTCTTGAATACGGTAGATTTCAGCTCAAGCAGTGTATGCTTCTAGATGCTATCTTAAATATCTAATACTCTCTTATAGTAAATTGCTTTATGGATGCTTGTCCCGTTAATTTAATCATTTCCATGCCCATGTTTTCTCCTGCAGCTCCCCTGTGGCTTTTATTACAACTTTTGTCACTTTATTTGCGCTCGTGATTGCCATAACAAAAGATCTTCCAGATGTAGAGGGTGATCGCAAGTAAGTTTTAAAACCTAAATTTTGCATGAATTGCTCTAGTTTATTTTTCCCACATAAGCCTTTTATTACTGACATTTTATTGCTATTTCTTTTCATTTTCACGTTTGCTCTTTGAATTTTGAGTCTTAGAATGAAGCCATATCTTTTCATCAATTGCAATCCCACCTAAAATAAGATGCTTCTCTTATTGTAAAAATTCTCATGATTCCACACGGCTTGCTAGATTTCAGATTTCTACTTTGGCAACAAAGCTTGGTGTGAAAAATATTGCATTTCTTGGATCTGGACTTCTGTTGATAAATTACATTGGTTCTATACTGGTAGCAATTTACATGCCTCAGGTCATGTGCAGATCTAACTTGATCTACTTTCCATTGATATGTCCATATCTACTTGCCATTGATATAGCGCTTATATATGGAACAAATTATAGGCGTTCAAGAGTAGCTTGATGGTACCTGCACATCTCATCTTGGCAGTGAGTTTAACTTTCCAGGTACATTTCTTTTATTTATTTCATGATGTCCGCCAGATTTCCAGTTGGATTTTAATTATTGCCTTTTTATTTCGATGAAACTCAATTTTCTTTATTTTCTCTTCTCATTAAGATAAAAATGACAATTTCCTGCCCCTTTTTTTCTTAATCTACTTGAATTAATCTAGAATGAAATTTAACCATTTCTTGCGACTTCAATAATGTTTCATTTAAGATATCTTTGAACGTCAAAGAAATGTCTGTTTCACTGCTGTCCTTTTCCAAGCGAGAAACAGAAATTTCTTCCACAATTTCGCTTGTTGAAAATATCTAATTTGCTCGGTTCAAAGACAAAGATTAAGATACTTTGCAAGGCCTCTCCACAGTTTTCCATTATCTTTTCAGAAGCAAGTCTCCAAAGCCATTTGCTAAATACAGCCTACTCAGAAATTGTTAGAATTTGGGTGTGATTTGAATTCCTTATTTGAAGTATTGAAGATTTCTAGTTGAAGTGCACATCAAAGAGAATTCAAGTTTTGAATGTTATTGGAGTCCTGTGTCAATTTGAAGTTCTATTTTGGATGCCCATTAGGAGTTGAAAATTAGTATTGGACTTGAAAAAGAATTTGGATGCAAAAAACAATTTGAAAAAATAAAAATTCGGCAGGCTGCCCGATGCCGCAGCGCCCGCCTCTCAGCGCCACCTGTGCTGTTCGGGTTTTTCGCTGTTTTCGTTTTGGACTCGATCTTTTGGCATTCTACTTTATCAACAATTCTACCAAGAAGGTTTGGACGCCTCCTACATGCAGGGTCGGAGCTAGGAAATTAATTGAGGGTGGGCACAATTTATCGACGTTAAACGTCGAGTTTTTGGTTATGGATTTAACGATAATAATAATAATATAAAATAATATTACGACAATACTAAAAATAACATAGTTTATAAATTACACTTGTTCCTTTCGAGTTTTCATATTTTGATATCGTTGTACTATCGTAATCAACCAAATCAAACTGAAACTATGATAATCAAATTCAACATCTGAGATACAATCATACAAAGCAAAGACATTAGACATGAGCTCCAGATTCACCAAATCCAAGAATCCAACCAAGTCCAAGTTGAAGTTCCAACCATTCCAACACAACACTGCCCAAACATTGTTCATTCACCAAATCAGACAACAATCCGATCCATTCCAACACAAGTTACACAACACTGCCCAAACCTTCTTCACAGAATCACAATTGCAGTCCATAAATGATAAATAAACTAATCCACAAATTCATCAAAAAGTTTGAACACAACACAATTGCACAATTACAGTCCATAAATGAAAAAACAAATTGCACAAATAGGAAGAGGCGAAGAGCTGCTGGACACTTACAGTAGCTGGAGTAGGCTGCTGTCGAAAAGTGGAAAAAGTCTACAGTCGCTGAGTGGGCTCAGGGCTGCTGTCGCCTGCGAAATGTCGGCACCGAGGCAACTGCGAGCTGCGTGCGACTGACGGACTGAGGCTGAGCTGCTGCGAAGGGTGAAGGCGGAGGCGGGAGGGGTTGAATTCAGGGGAAATTGAAATGGGAAAAGATTGAGGGTGGGGATGGGGTGTTTTGTTTTTGGAATGGGCCGCTGGGTAGGTTGTATTAGGCAAAGTCTTGGGCTGGGATAAATTAGTTTAAAAAAAAAAAAATTGTAAGCTAAATGGGTTGAGCCCAGAAGTTCAAGGTAAGCCTGTGTCCACCCTGGTCCTTATTGGGCTCCGCCCCTGCCTACATATTTCCTATAAATATTAGGCTCTTCTATACAATTTTATAGTGTTAGAAAATGGATTACTAGAATTATAGGATCCATTGTAATTTTCTTTTTTCTCCATTATTCTTTAGTCAATAAAATCTCTTAATTCTTCTGCCATATTCTTGTCTTTATTATTCTTTTGTTTGATCTTATACTTCATTATTATTTCCTATATAATTTCAACATCTCAATCCAGTGGTTTGTTTCACAACAATTGGTATCAGAGCGCCAGGTTCAGCAATTCCGCAAGAGCGCAATGTTTGATTTGTTCGAGATTTTTTATTCGTGATGGCTTCCATGAAGTATGACATTCCGCTTTTGGATCGGAGAACTAGATTTTCACTATGACGGGTTAAGATGTGTGCAGTACTCGCGCAGCTGTATTTGGATGATAAGTTGTTGGGAATTGACATGATGCCCGCAACTTTGATTGAGGAGGAGAAATTACAAAAAGATAAGAAAGCAGTTTTTCACATTAATCTTCATCTATCAAATACTATTCTTCAGGACGTTTTGAAAGAGAATTCAGCAGCTGCTTTATGGTTGAGGTTGGAGCAATTGTGCATGACTAAAAGTCTGACAAGCAAGTTGAACCTCAAGCAGCGTTTATACTCTCATCGAATGGCAGAAGGAGGATCATTGGAAAATCACCTAGCTGTATTTAAGGAGATCGTCACTGATTTGGAAACTTTGGAAGTAGAGTATGATAAAGAAGATTTGGTCTTAATCCTATTGTGTTCGTTGCCCGCTTCGTTCTCTTCATTTAGAGACACGATCTTGTATAGTCGTGATACTCTCACCATAGAGAAAGTGTATGATGCTTTATATTCAAAAGAGAAAATGAAGCATCTGGTTTCTGAGGCCAGGGATGGAGAAGGCTGGTTGCTCATGGTGATTTTGGAAGGGACAGATCGAAATCTAAGTTCAGTAATCAAATTTGTAACTACTGCAAGAAGAATGGGCACTTAAAGAAGGATTGCTACAAATTGCAGAATAAAGAAATGATGACTGCAAGTAGATATTCAGATACTTCAGGCGAAGCAGACCTCGCGGAGAACATTGTAAGTGATGGAGATCTCTTAGCTATTTCTGACATTGAGTCTAAACTAGAAGTTGATTGGATTCTTGATTCAACGTGTGTTTCATATGTGTCCTAATAAGGACTTATTTGCTACATATGAAACTGTTTCCAAAGGTGTCGTGGTTATGGGATCCAACGCATCTTGTCGGGTTGCTAGAATTAGTAGTCAGATTGAAACTTTTGGAGGAGACAATTAGAACACTTGGCCAGGTTCGACATGTTCCACATTTGAAAAATCTTATCTTGTTGTTTATTCTTGATTCGAAAGGTTATGAGTTCTTTGGTGAAGGTGGAGGTGGAGTTTTGAAGGTTTGTAATGGTGCCCAAGTTGTATTGAAAGGACAGAAAAGGTCTCAGTTATACATCTTGCAGGGTTGTGTAGAATTTAGAAGAGTCAATCGGCATAAGTTCAGGACCGTGGTGGACATTCAGTTTGGTACAATACCTTTAGGAGCTCATAAATAGTCAGATTTGAAGAATACAGTTCAGTGGAGCTCAGGAGATATGGATAATGTTGCGTTGCCATCATCACCTGCGGTACCATTGTATTCAATTGTTAGGAACGGACTCAATGGAAAAGGGTATGTGGATGCTGATTTTGTTGAGCATGTTTTAAGTGGAGTAGAAGGTGTACAATCTAGCAAGAGGCTTTCTTTAAAAGCATTTGAGTTTGATTCTGTTTTAGAGTGTGTTACAGCCCATTTTGATTAATTTAAAATCATTATGATTTTTTTGGGAATCTGAGATAATTCTGCAAAGTAGTATTTTGATTCATTGGAAGAGGTGGGGTATTGTTTTTGTTGGAAAAATTAATTTTTTGGTTATTGTTGAAGCCAGTTCATTCCTTGGTGAAATTTGTGTCAAGATGGAGATTATTAGAATTTTGGTGTGACTCGAATTCTTTATTGAAATAATTGAATAATTTTAATTGAAGTGCATATCAAGAAGAATTCAGTTTGAAATACTATGGAGTCCTATATCAAGTTGCTGTTTTATTTTAGAAGCTCATTAGGAGTTAAAAATTAGTATTGGACTTGAAAAAGAATTTGGATGGAAAAAAAAATTCGGCAGACTGCCCGGCGCCGTGGCCCCTGGAGGTGGGCGCTGGAGCGCCACCTGTGCTGTTTGGGTTTTTCGCTGTTTTCTCTCCTAATTTGTTTTGAACTCAATCTTTTGGCATTCTACTCCATCAACAACTCTACCAAGAGGATTTGGATGTCCCCTACATGTTTCCTATAAATACTAGATTCTTCTATACAATTTTATAATGTGAGAAAATAGATTACTAGAATTATAGGATCTATTGTAATTTTCTCTCTTCTCCATTATTCTTGAGTCAATAAAATCTCTTAATTACTCTATCATATTCTTGTCTTTATTATTCTTTTGTTTGATCACATACTTCATTATTATTTGCCATATAACTTCACCTCAATCCGGTGGCTTATTTCACAACAATTGGTATCAGAACTATTAT
This sequence comes from Fraxinus americana, assembly GCA_035079005.1. Lineage (NCBI taxonomy): Eukaryota > Viridiplantae > Streptophyta > Magnoliopsida > Lamiales > Oleaceae > Fraxinus > Fraxinus americana. The sequence continues at coordinate 37,194,667 of CM068715.1, read as the reverse complement.
GGTATCTTGTTTGTTTTAACAACAGAAACCACAAACATTCTTCTTATGCTCAACCCTGTTTTCAATCAATGCACCAGCAGTATTAAATAAGGATACTCTTTAAAGTTTGTCAATTTAGGAGTGATGGAGCTGAGTCCTAAGCTACCTATCAAGAAGTAAGCTGAATTTGTTGATCACGCTCCTTCTAATTTTTCTGTTCTTTCTAACTCATTATGCAAGTCGAAGCTCTGTATAACTTGATCATAAGTCTAAGTTGTATATATTTTAACTTTGTTTTGTTACATTTCCAGAAGTGTAGAAGGCTTAATGATTGTTTTGATGTTTGTCCAGTAAAAATGAGGACTTCTTTTCACTGATTTCTAGTTAATTTCTTGGTTTATCTGTTTTCTCTTCTAGATGGTAGTCCTATTTCGTTAAATATGTTTTTGTTGAATCCTTTGCAGACATGGTTACTGGAACGAGCAAATTTTACCAAGGTAATTCTTGAGTTATCCTAACTTTGTTTATAGAATGCTTGGTTCTAACTATTTAAGTGCATGGAACTGTGTGATGCTAGTAACTTTTTCACGAGTGAATAGTGTTGATTTAAATTTTTCCTCTCTGACGTGTCTCTAGTATTTGCCTGCCATCTGAGAAGCAAAGTTATTTTAGCTGAAGCATTTTCATCTGTAGTGCACAATATCTTGTTGAAAGGGTTTGGCAGTGGATTGAATATAATGGGATTATTACATTCAGCCTTTTGCCAGTGGGCTTCACATTCATCGAAAGGCCTTCAATCATTTTAAAAACCTTTGTGTGGTTCTTCAATTCTGTCATTAATTTGCTCATACTTTAATGCAAAACTTTCTACTGGCTAGTTTGTAATATAACATCACCTTGCACATTTGATAGCGTTGGACAATAATAAAAAACAGTTTGGTTAGTGACATTTATAATTTGAAAAATATATCGAAGTCTGAAACAAGAGCCACAATATATTATGCAACCAACATACATTGAGATATATGTTTTTGGGTATTTTTGATATTACCCAATCCTGGAAGAATCTTGGATAGTTTTGTAGTTTTATAAATGCTAATCGACTACTACAATTTTTATCCTGGCATATTTTCTTTAATTTCAGTTTAAGTGGAAAAAAAATACCTTCAATGCTGGTTTGACCTTGTATATTTGCATTTCACAGGATTCAATCTCCTCGTTCTATCGCTTTATATGGAATCTCTTCTACGCAGAGTATATAATATTCCCTTTCATCTAGCAAGTTTATATTTACCTAGAAGTGCAGTCTCATGTATAGGAAGAACTTTAGAAGTGGCTGAGTGAGTTTATGCTAACAACTTGCGTGCCTGATAGAAGAATCTGAAAGAACTTCCATTCTGCATGTGGAGCATGTATTTCACCCGAGCAATGCTGGTGGTTGGGGGCTGTATTTCTTTATAAAATCTCATTCAAATTAGCGTAAAATAAAAATCAGTGTCACCAAGAGTGCTCTCATTAATGTAATTTTGATTATTATGATTTAAGAAAGAAAACAGATTGAAATGTCAAAGTCTGTTTATTCAGAGTTTCTGCTGGTACATAGACAGAGATGAACCATATGCAGTACATACTTTGGATAGCCCTCAATTCTGGCAGTTATGTTGCTCCATTTAACAATGCCAACCCCACCTTGATTAAGACACATAACATTTATGTTGGGACTTTGTGGAGCTTAATCATACCGTGTGTGCTTTGCTTATTTTCTTGATGGGGTTACATCCGCCTCCCAACTTTATACTTAGTGTCAACATGGCCATCCAATTTGATTTTGTTTCACCATGGCCATTCAATTTTATACCTAGTGTCGTGATTATCCAATTTGATTTTATTTTACCAGTACCACCTAATTTCATATAACGTTTCTCCACTCCACCGGATTTATTTTCACCTTTTTTACTAATTTTAAAATGAGTAAAATGATAACTATGTATTATATATAAAATAAAAAATAAAAAGTTTTTTTTTATTTAATAACATTTATTTAAAATAAGTTTTTATTTTATTTTATTTTTCTAAGTAATGCTTTTTTAAAATAAGTTTTTATTTTATTTTTAAAATGTTTTTTTTAAAAATGTTTTTATTTTATTTCATTTTTTTAAGGAACATTTTTTTGATAACTTTCTATTTTTCTACTTAAATTTTTTTTAAATAAGTTTTCATTTTATTTTAAAAACTTTTTTTAAATAATTTTTTTAAGGAACATTTTTTTAGAATTACTTTTTATTTTATTTTTTTTAAGTAACTTTTTTTAAATAAGTTTTTATTTTATTTTTCTAAGAGCCCTTTTGAGCTTCATTTTTTTGTATAAAATATATTTTGGAATAGTAGATTGATGGAGAATGTGTGGTTAAAAAATAAGAAATTTTTTTGAATTTGTGTGTAATATTATTTTATTGAAGAATGTGTTATTGAAAAGAAAGAAAAAAATGTATTTTTTAAAAAATGGGGATCAAAAAAATAGGTTTTTATTTTATTTTTTTAAGTAACATTTTTTTAAAAAAATAAGTTTTTATTTTATTTTATTTTTTTAACTCACGATTTTTTAAATAAAATTTTATTTTATGTTATTTTTTAAAAATAAAATTTTATTTTTATTTATTTATTTTATATATATAATGTAAAGTTACTGTTTCATTCCTTTTAAATTTAGTGAAAATTGTGAAAAGAAGTTTGGTGATTATAGTCTGTGATATGAAATTAGGTGGTCTTAGTGAAATAAAATCCAATATGATGGTCACGGTGACACTAAGGTCCCGTTCGAGAGGGATTAAAAGCCAATTAAAATTGAAAATATGGCCGTTATTGGGTCTCACTCGTCTAATAAAAGTCAACAATAACGGCTATATTTTCAATTTTAATCTGATTTTAATCCCTCCCATACAAGGCTTAAGTGTAAAATTGGATAGTTATAGTGAAACAAAATCAAATTGAATGGTTATGATGATATCAATTATATAGTTGGGTGGCCATTGATGAATTTAACTATTTCTTGATGGGTATACACAAATCATTCTTTATTCATTTTTCTATACGAAAGAATTCAGCAAAGAAACAAAATCCTAAACAACTTTAGGCCTTGTTTGTTTCTGATTCTCAAATCAATTCTCAAATCAATTCTCATTTTCAACCACACATTCTTCAATAAAATAATATTTTCCATCACATCAATACTTTTTTCTTCTTTTTCAACCACATATTTCCCATCATATCACTATTCAAAATCAATTCTTCCCCCAAAAATTCCTACCAAACAGGCTCTTAATTCATTTTCTTATTGTAACTTGAACCTACAAAAAAATTGTGAAAAATAATGATTTTAAAAACTACAAAAGAATTCCTAGCCTTAAAAAATGAATCAGGAAAAAATTGCTTCAATAAACTCAAATTTGTATCTTGAGCTTTGCATCTAGTTCTGATTATCTGCTGCAATCTGAGCCAGTTTTGGTGATTCTGAAGCAAATGGACTTTTACCTATAGTTGTTTCTCTACATATGGGAGAAGTAAGACCCTCCACCATAAATCGAGCAGTTCTGCGAGGAGATGAAAACGTACTTCTTGGAGACAAATTTACATCCTCTAGAACACGGACTTGGAGCTCCAAAGGATAATCCCTAACACATCCAATCCGCGGCCCAGCTCCTGTTGTCCATTTACAGGATAACTGTTTAGCCAATTGATATGACTTCAATCCTTTATGCGAGTTTATTCTCTTAATGATTTTTTCCTTGGGAATAGGTTCTTCATATCCTTCTTGTTCATCCTCATCAAATAAGTTTTCCTTAGAGACTGAAAAATCTGAATCTGATAAATATTCTTCTGCTGTCTCATATCCGTCTGGACTTTCAACAGATCGAGTGCTGCAACTGTGTACTATATGTTGCTCATTGAACAACTCATTTATAACCTCTCTTTTTGGAATTTGAATTTCAGAGATTTTTGAGCTTAGCTTTCTGGACCAACTTGATAAGGATGGATGCATAATTTCTGCATCCATACAGTATTGTTTGCTTGAATCGATTTTCTCTTTGTCTGCACTTTTGAAGCTATTGACTTCACCGGCTTGACTGAAATCTGGTGCTGATAAGCTATTATGAAGGCCAAAGCCAACTTCCTCGTCGCTATTTGGCACTCTCTGTAAAAACAGTGTAAAAGTAACTCAATAAATGTTTCATCTGTAACTTGACTGAGATGCTCAGAGGTTATGTGCATGCTGAAACAAGTTTTATGCTCAAGGTGTAATAAAGGGTTTTCATTAAGTACGAAAATGCATTATCTTTCTATACCTTATGTCCACGTTTGTTATGTAGAATAAAAATATTTTAACTTTTTTTTCTTCTTTAGTATTATACTATACAAAACAACCCATTTGTTTTACATTCATATAACAAAATCAACGAATGAGACCCTACCTGGACAACGCTCAGATCAACATTGTGTTGCTTCAGAAATGACATTAATTCCTCAAAGTTCTCTTCTGTTGGAAGATAGTGTCCACTGTGAGGCCAAACCGCCTATTGCATACCAAATTTTAGATTCATTTAGGAGGCTCTCCCGAGTGATAGAATATCATATATTTTGCTCAAAAGAAAAGGAAAGGAATTGCTTGGTTAAATACCTTTAGAACGCCTTCTTCCACCTCTAATCGTCCAGCAGAGAGTGTGGCACCACCAGCCAAGAAACTTGAATGTTGAAATGTGCCTTTTATCTTCTGCCCAACATACAAGATCTTAGTCACGCTGAGAACAAAGATCCACTTGATGTCTTTGGGGCCGCCCTTTGTATCAAGAAGGTGTCCACTCTGCTTGTAGATAAACTTTCCGCCCTTAACAACAACTTCATATGCCTTCCTCTCTGTCTGCACCGTCAAATTGAAGTACGCATTATATTCTTGGCTATTTTATTTCAAATCTCTAGTATTCTATATACAGGCATATATGGGGTAATGTGCATGTTCCAGCTATGTTAAAATTGTTCTAATTAGCAGAGATTTTTAAGGTGAGCCTCTGAAAGGTAGAAAGGAAACTCACTGGACCAAGATACTTGATGCATTGCTGTTGAAGTTTTGATCGAGGACACCTCTCGAGATTTACTTCTTTACCTTCTCCAATGTCCAACCTGCAGATCAAAGTGGTTATAAAGCGTCCATATCTAATTGATGATGAAGATCAAAGTGGCAAAAAGCTCCAAATAAACCTTACCAGTAGAAGAAAGGCTGTTTGCTGTCACATTGGAGCCAACAAACATAATAAAATTGCAGATTGTGACCATAGCGGTGTCGAGGATCAATCTATATGACATAAATAAAATTAATCAACAAATGGTCATAAAAATGTTTTAAGGTTGGTTTGCAAGTGCAACTTACAGCCTCGAGCCAATGCTGCAAAGCAAGTTTACGTGCCTTTTCATCTTTTGACAAACCTTTCCCCACCTGACAAAGTCCTAATCTTCAGAACTTCAACAGAAATGCACTAAAGAAATACACAAACTGACACCATGACCTTACCTTAGCAGCTCTGGTTCTTGCTCTTGACCAACGTGAAACGGCAGTTTCAGGTCTTTTAATGTCGAAGAATGATATAGAACTACGCTTGAGTTCAGCAAAATCCAACAGCTTCCACCTGAATGTAATAGAAGAAAAAAATCGCAGTTGGTAAGACAAATTCAGGAATTGACATGTAACAATTGCACTTGGTGTACCATCTTTGCTCGACGAGAACAGCACAATCTGCTAGTTGTCTCCGCGTTCGGAAACTTTTATACGTTTTCTGCAATTTAAGGGCAGCTTGATGTCTTTGATTACCAGACTCTGGAAATAGCTTCTCAACATTTTTCTCGGGCATGCAATCTTCAGCAGGCCGCAATTGGTTACCGCTAATAAAGTCGACCGATCTGACCATTGCGTTTTCATCCTGCAGCGAGATTTTGGCCTCTAGTTCCCTCCCATTGAAACTAAGAGACCCTTCAAGGATCATCTTTCTAGAACCTAAAGACTTCAATGTAGTAGCTTCAGAACCTCTAGCGTTTAAGCTACTAGATCGTGAAGTTTTCTCATCGCTGCCTTCGAAACTTGTAGATCTAGCCAAATAAGACTCAAATTGACTATCGAAATCATCAAGATTGGCAAATGGACAGGAAAAAGTCACTCCCATTTTTCTGAAAATAAAAGAAACATTCAGAAGTCATCAAACTGAGGCATTAAACTTAATCTTTAGTTTAACAATGAAATGTTAACATTCTGATAGAGAGAATGTGCCAACAGCTACATAATCATCCTAGGTGAAAATAGATGACTCATTAAATTGCCGTAAAGCAACGTTGAACAACAATGCGAATGACGCAATTAATTGAAAGAAAGTGCAAAAGAGCAAGATTTTCCCTACCTCGATTTAATTTCGATATAAATGCAACTTGGATTGATCTGTTCTGTTTCAAGAGATGGTTGAAGATAGGCTTTTCTCTCTACAGAAAGGATAATGTAGTACGTATGCTGTGCTATTTTTGCAAATGCTGCCTGAGATTATTAATATAGAGGGGAGGGGAAGGGAGGAGAGGAGAGAGAACAGACCGTCGCTGTCTCAAAACATAAGGAAGTTTCGCATAAATCAACAATTTTACAAATTAATTGCAATGTTGGGTTGGGGATCGACTTATTGGTTAAATCCACCGTCCAACTTTATACTTGATATCATTATGATCACCCAATTTGATTTTGTTTCACTGTGATCATCCAACTTTATACTCATTATCACCATGACTACCCAATTTCATATAACGTTTGATCATAATTATCTAATTTAATATAACATTTCATCATGACCACTCAATTTCTTTTTACCATATATATATATAAAAACAAAAATAATTTTTTTTATTTTAAAATAAGTTTTTATTTTAATTTTTTTAAAAATATATATTTTTTATATATAATGCAAAATTACCGTTTTACCCCTTCTAAAATTAGTAAAAATGGTAAAAAAAAGTGTGTTGGCCATAGAGAAACGTTATATGAAATTGGGTGATCTTGGTGAAATAAAGATGGTCATGGAAATACTATGTATAAAATTGAGTGGCCATAGTGAAATAAAATCAAATTAAATTGTTATGGTGACACCAAATATAAAATTGAGTGGACACTAATGAATTTAAGCCTATTAGAATATTGTCGAGACAATATTTTATTTAACAATTCATTTTTCTTAAAATTTTTAGAATTTTGCTATTCGTACATTGAGTTTGACACTCAAGTGTACAGATTTCACTGAAATGTCAAACTCAGGATACACTTAGAAGAAAAGTCCAAATTTTAAGGTGACACCCAGACTCGCTCTTGTCTGTCTGTACATTATTGATTGGATTCCTTAATGATAAATATTAAGCTACATAATGAATTTGATTTAGCCATATGTCTAACAATCTCATGCAAACTAGTTCGTATTTCTAAAATTTTATAGATTTTCCTCTATATTTGAAATTTACTAATTGTTTGAGCCCCATTTATTTTTTGTCGAAAGTACATTTTAAAATAGTGATTTGATGAATGATGTGTGGTTAAAAAATAAAAAAATATTTTGAATTTGCGTATAATATTATTTTATTGAATAATGGGTAGTTGAAAATGAAAGAGAGAAAAATGTATTTTAAAAATCAAACAAGGGCTAAATGTAGTTTCAAAATTAATATCACACACACATACACGCGTATATTATATATATTGAGTTTGAAGCTTTTTTTAATTATGAAATGCATCTTTCCATGCTCAATTGGCAAAGTAAATTATTTCATTTTGCTTCCAAATTCATCTCCTTCAATTACTAAGGTCTTACAAGCTGGTCCTCATTAATTCTAAGCCATTGAATTTGAGATTGAAAGGTCTTGTTATTTTTAATATATTATTACACTGCATCGATTCAATATCATGAATCAGATTGTCTCTAACATAACCAAGAGTGCATAATAAACAAATCGGACTGGTTCAGGGGTATTGTTTTGTTTATCGGAGGCCCCACAAAATTCCTAATGATAAACACTTGTTTATCAGAAATTTTAGAAAATTTACGGAGAAAAGTGATGCATCAGATCAGATCTTCCGATCACCGACGTACAATACGGTTGGGAATATATATATATTATTTCAAGTAGTAATAACGAGATGGATTTAAACGCGCTTTTCGGATTTCCAAAGTCAAAAATTAAAGTGCCGTCAGACAGCCAACTGTCCCAATTCATGCCAACACCTAAAGAGTACGTTGTCCGTACGATCTCTTAAATTCACACACGTGAATTCAGTATATGAGCTTTCTTTTTTGTATATATTTTCGTGTTTATTTTTATAAAAATTCCGAGGGTGCATTTGGTACACGAATTTTACTTGTGTTATTTTTGAGGTAATATTAGCGTCTTGAATGCTAAGATTAAATGAGAGATTGTATTACAAAATTTTCATACGTACATTTGTATAAAATAAATAAATTATCAAATAGAAAGACAAAATTTGTCTGATTTAATTCAACACCACATAATATATTGAAAGACTTAGGCGTGCTTCATAGTTTAAAGCAAATCAGATACTTATAAATGTTAGATCATAATAGAACTAAAGCATCCGCTAATCCTCCCACCTGAAAAAATAAATGGCAAGAAACAAATTAATGAAAAGAAATACTACTACTTGTCGCATTAATACCAATGTTCAAAATTTGAAATGTTTATGAAGCTGAGATTGCTACTGTTGCAAAAGGAAGAGTGAGATATGTTCTTGCTGAGGAGTGGGGGGCTTCTACGGAGTGGAGGTAGGGGTGATATGGGGTCGGATTGCAAAGTGCATCTACAAAAGAATCTTAATCTGCTGTCATTCTAGCTCTCCTATAATTTGCAATTTTTTTGACGTTAGCTTTAGATTTCAATTTCATTAATCACATTGAAGACTTTGTCGATAATGCAACACTCAAATGCTAAATAATAATAGGTGAGTATTGGATAACTAACCTTGTTGGCCTTAAATTCATTCAGCGACATGGAACACAATGAAAATTTTGAAATTTTTTATTATAAACACATGAACCGAGAAGCAAAAATTCAATGGGAATTCCACTTAAAACTTAATTTTATGAACTTTGATATATTTGAACAACTACTGCTTATAACTCATTATAACACTAACAAAAACTTAGATGTCCTCAAAATTGTTTAGCATTTGCTAAGTAGTAGTTTTAAAGTAGAAAAGTGCTACCTTCAAATAATCATAGATGAATAATTCAATTAACACAACTCACAAACTCCACCTTCTTTAATTATATATATAATGAATAATTGCTTCCAAAAATCAACAAGCTTACCACTACCTTAGAAGTAGTAACAAAAAATGAAGTCTTGGCCTTTAAATCTTGTATTACAACCTTTAGAGATTCCAATTGATTCTCCAAACCTTACCTATTCTGTTCAAAATATCAATTGTTTGCTTAGATGTTCTTTAAACATAGTTGTCTACTCCTAAAAGGACCTACACTCAAATCGGAAACATGTAGAATAAAATGTAGTGATTTAAAAATCTGGAATACAATATGCAAAAGAATTTGAAATCTACTCCCATTCACTTTGATTGTGAGCCATTTCCATCAATCTATTTGACATTTAATTTCCCAATCTAGTTTGTCAGGCTACATGGTTAAGATTAAACTCATTGTATTGACTTGATAACATATAATATACATCATATTCACAAAGAAATCAATATTCACTTCAAAAATTGCATACCAATTTTCAAAAATAAACTCCTAACCAAATGAAGTTTGCTTATAGATTAAACTCATCATTCAAGAAGATTCAATCAGATTAAATAATCCAAAAGGTGAAGTACGACATTGTAGATGATAGACGAATTCCAATTAAACTGTTCTTTCTTGAGTTTCAAAGGTCAAATGTCATAATACGAAAAATAATCACTGTTACATCTTTAATATTCCCACAAAACCATTTGGTGGGTGTTTGGCCCCCATTTTTTTAGGAAGAATTAGTTTTTGAATAGTGATTGATGAAAGAATGTGTGGTGAAAAAGTGATGAAAAATTTTAGATTTGTGTGTAATATTATTTTATTTGGAGAAAGTGTGGTCGAAAATGAGTACTGTAGAAAAATGAATGGGAAGAAAGGAGAAATAATGGGGCTCAAACATGGGCTTAATCAAGATAAATGATGCAACCATTACCATAAACTCATTGGTGAATCAATCAACAAGGAAAAATGCCGAGATCGACCTGATTTGTAAACAGTTTTATAATTTTTATTAATGTTTTTGAATTAAATCATTAATAAGCGAAATTGTATTTAGTTTGTGTAAAATGTAAGCAATTGGTATCACCTAAAATGTAAGCAAATTGTATCACCTAATTTTAAAAATAAGTGTTTGTAAATTTGGTTAATATTATTTATAGAAATTATTATTGTTTGCACAGTAAAAAAATGCCTGATGCTCCGCACAGAGTTGATGCTCCACACCGTGCGGAGCATCACCAAAAATGAATCTGAATCATTTTGTCATTCAAACAAATAACTAACATGAAACATGAAGAAAATGTCACTAATTGACAATTTTCCTAACAATATTAAATTGATGATCTTTTTTTAAATAAAATCAGATGCCATTAAAAATCAAAACAAATAAAAATGACATCGAAAACCAAATTAAACATATGAAAACCAGCAGAACAAAAATTATTGATATGATCCGCGTAGCCTTGTGCAAAATTTCGTGCCATTTTCAGAATGTACTCATTGACGAAAATTCGACAACCAAACTGAAAGTTATGCCCGCTGCTCGTTTTTTTTTCCAAATATCTTCCAAACCTTGAATCAAACTCGTTTTGGCTCCCAAGCCCTTCACGAAACTTGAACATTGGCTTGTCAACTTCTTCAATTTTGACTCCAAAACTCGACCAAGTAATTGTCTATCCCAAATCATATCATACATGTAACAAGATTATCAATAATTTTGTTTAATCTAATTATTAAATATATCATAAGGAGTTTTTCTTCCCTTAACTTGTATAATGGACAAATTAGAGTAATACACTAACCATCCTCTGTTGATCCTGGTTTTTAACAGGTGACCTCATGCATGTTTGAACGAAATGTTAGAAGCATGTGACCTTCTCAGATGTTGGGGGAGACATCCATGAGCACTTTAATGATCAAGTCAGTTAAATCGTGGATATATATTTGAGTGTGAGATGGACAAAAGACGTGAGCCTTAAAAATGTCGAGCACCAAAGATATAAAGAAAACAACAAACTTAACAATAATACAATTGAGAGTGTAAACTTACACTATCTTGAAATAGCATTAAGTGTGAGCTTTTATAATAAAAGAGATGGAATTGTTATCGTTGGATGAAAAGACACTTCATCGTCTCTTCGTAGGTGTCATTCCAACATTTAGTGATTCTGAAAGTAGTCACCCTATAGCGCATGTATAACATTTGAAAAAGTAGACTAATTAGTTGACTGCGAGGCGTTATTGTATAAATGTCACATCAATCAACCATTCTGAAAGATCTCTTGAAAATAGTGAAACAAGAAGATGACTTCTCACATTGAGGGGCAAATCACCTCGATTTATTGTGCAGCAGTAATGACACCTGACCTAGGCCATAGGTTGGCCTCTACTGTTGGAATATTCTAACAATATTTGGGGCCACAAGTAACAAATTAAAATGTGTAGTGCTATTATTTAAAGTATAGTCATTAAAGTGATCCACAAAAGACAAATTTTTGACTAATGGGTATTAAAGTTTCATGGAATTAAAGTGTAGAGACCGGATGTTTGTTTTATATTGTTGAGGGGCCGATTTAAAACAAATGAAAGATAATAAATAGTCATTATCTTATGAATATATAGGTTATGGTCCCCAATTGTTAGTGGTACTTCTAGATTCTCTATGTTCCCCATCAATTGAGATCAAAAGGTTGTAGATGAGACCATGAATCAATTGGAAGATCTAACCCCATCATGCAAAGAATCATAATTTATGGATCTAAGGTATGTTTCCGGTTTTGTATTTTGATGTTCTCATTGATTTCAACATGGATGGTTAATTCGGTAATGTTTGATTATTGATGTTTTGGATCGATAATCACTTATAAGTTTTCTATCAAGTGGTATCAGAGCCGATCCATTGTTGAATCATTGAGAAATTGAATTTTGAAATTCTGACTTCTATGGATTTTTGATTTTATATTATGAATCTAAAATTTGGAAATCATTATATGGAATTAGCATGTAATAATTTGGGTTATTTGATCTTTCTGTTATGGATCTAGAGTTTTGGTATCTTAATTCATGAAATAAGCATATTATTTTTATGGATCTAAGCATGATATTATGGATTCAAGCATATTATGTTATAGATCTAATATTTGGATTAATATTACATGTTTTTTGAGCATGTTATAATATGATTTTTGGAGATAATTATATAGATCTATGATTTCCTTCAAAATTCGGATTTGAAATAAAGATTGGATTTTTTGGATATGTTGGATTTTGGATTTGTTGGAATTAAGGTTTCAGTTTTAAAAAAAAAAAAAAAAATTTTTTTACCGCCGCCGGCTCGCGGCGGCAAAGATCGTTGTCTTCTGTTCGGCAGACGCTGACAAGACAGTGTTCCAAATATTGCTGGGAACAAGACGTCTTTGAGCACGTCATTGGGAACAAGAATAAACGGCCGCTGTCACAAGCCACGGTCACAGCGAGGCGGTGGACTAGCGGCCCACTTTAGGGAGATGGAGGGGCATCTTCATTGGGGTTTTTTTTTCCCCATTAAAGCATTCCATTAATGCCATTAAGATTTTTCAGTTTTTTGGAAGTTTTGGGGGCGGGACCTCTTGTGTAAATTTGATATGTTAAGGTCCTTGTCTGCAATTTAAGGATTAGGGTTAAAATTTATGTTTTAGCCCCTAAGGTTTTAAGTTAGTTCAAGTTGGGCCTTAAGGATATGGGTTTTAATTACTCAACCCCCTAAAGTTTAAAGTTCATCCTATTGGGTCTTTTAAAGTTTTGGGTTTAATAATTCAACCCCTGAAGTTCTGAAATTAATTATTTTGGGCCATTTAAGTTCTGAATTTAATTATTAAGCCCCTGAATTTTCATAATTGGTTTAAATTGGCCTCTAAAGTTTCTAATAATTGTTTTTTGACTTCTAAACTTTCCAATAATTTATTATTGACCCATAAAGTTTTGAACTATTAAGTTTTGGGTCCCTAAAGTTTTCAATAATTAATTATTGGTCCCTAAAGTTTTGAATTAATTAATTTTGACCCCTAAAGTATTGAATTATTAACCCTTAGGCCCTTAAAGTTTCAAGATAAATACAATTAAGTATTCCGCTTTTCAAATTTTGGTATAAAAGGCTCATTTGAATATATAATATTCAAAAGTGAATTGATTGAAGCAATATGTTGCCAAAGCAACCTCTCTTGTGGAAATTAATTAACTTAGAATATTAGAAGGAATTCGTGTGTATGCTTGTTCATGCGGATATTAGCCGGCCCAAAGGAATGTTAATATTTGGCCGAATTGTATGCACACTTGTGGTGGTAAATGTGTGACAATTATAAGGTTTCCATATGAATAATAAATCAATCCAAAGATGGGTTTATTATTTGACAGGAGTTGTTGTCAATGTTTGATCACTACACCAAGAGTACCACTTACAGTTAATATTACTGTCCAAAGACTTGATATTAATGATGTGCTAGGTATCTTGAGATGGGACGTACCATTATTTGAATAACTTAATTGTTTATACGGATTCCAATGTAAACATGTTAATTGGGAATAAGTTCTCTATTCAAATTAATCCATCCACTTCGCTATATCTCACAACATCAACTCCATTCCAAATTGCTAATTAGAACAAACTTCAAGTATTGGAAAGAGAACATATTAATTGTTCTTGGCTGCAAAGATCTAGATCATGCGCTCCGGATTGAGCAACCCGCTTTTCTTACGGAAGAAAGTTCATCTAATGGAAAAGGGAACTTTGAGAAGTGAGATCGCTCAAATCGCATGAGTCTAATGATCATTAAGCGCGGCATTCTAAGCCTTTGGAGGCACGATCTCGAAGAGGTAACTAATGCCAGTGATTTCTTGCCGAAATGAGAAACGTTTTACGAAAAACGATAAGACTGAAACAAGCACGCTTTTGCAAAGCTTGTTCCAATAAAGTATAAAGGTAAAGCAAATTTAAGGGAGTACATCATGAAGATGTCTCACATTGCTTCTAAGCTTAAGGCACTAAAGCTCGAGCTGTCTGATGACTTGCTCTTACATTTGGTATTGATTACGCTTCTTGCACAATTTTGCTGATTAAGGGCAGTTACAACTGTCATAAGGGGAAAGTGGACTCTTAATGAGTTCATTTCCATATTATGTGCAATAAGAAAAAATGCTAAAGAAAAAATAAAACTGGCATTACTCACTTGGCAAGTACTTCTAAGGATAATAAAGAATAACAAAGCTGCATTCGGTTCGGTTTAAAATAAACAGCACAAGCCTGAAAATGATAAATTAAGTTGTAACTTTTGTGAAAATCTGGGATATATAAAGAGAGACTGTACTAAATATCACGCTTGGCGTGTGAAGAAAAGTACACTTCTCATTTTGGTTTGTTTTGAGGTAAATTTAATGTCAAAACCTAGACACACTTGGTGAATATATTTCGGTATTACTATTCAAATAAGTGTGTATATGCGGGGTTGTCTGATCTACCAAAACCAATTGATGCTGAAAAATTCATCTATGTGGGGTGATGGCAAATCAGTTAAGGTTGAGGCTATATGGACTTTAGGTTATCATTAAAGGCTGGTTATTATTTGAATTTGAAAGAGACATTTGCGGTACCGTCTTTTGGACGGAATTTGGTTTCTATTTCTACATTGGACAAATTTGGTTACTCTTGTTCAATTTGAAATAGTCAGGATGATCTCTTTCTTACCTCAAATATTGTGGGCACCAGTTCTTTATTTGGTAATAATAACCTATATCAGCTTAATACAGTTGCCTCTTATAAAGAAATCTTGTATATGAATCCGCATGGTATTGAACATAAATTAACCAATGAAAATTCGACTTTGTTTTGGCACAAGCAATAAGGTCACTTCTCTCAAAAGAGAATGAAAAATCTTGTGTTAGAAGGAAATCAAAACAAATATAAGGAGATTAAGTGCCATATGACTTCGGACGTCTTAGAACTAATTCATACGGTTATCTGTGGACCATTTCCTTCGGTTTCTTGGAATGGTCAACAGTCATTTATTAAGTTCATAGACGAATTTTCTCAATATGGCTACATATATCTCAATTATG
The DNA here is from genome assembly GCA_035079005.1 of Fraxinus americana. Lineage (NCBI taxonomy): Eukaryota > Viridiplantae > Streptophyta > Magnoliopsida > Lamiales > Oleaceae > Fraxinus > Fraxinus americana. The sequence goes on along the minus strand of CM068715.1, from coordinate 37,179,269 downwards.
AGGAATCCCAAACATTGGACATGTTCAAGGCATACAAGACTGAGATTGAAAATCAACTCAGTAAAAGAATTCATTAAGTCAGATCTTACCTTAGTGGTGAATACTATGAAAGATATGACGAATCAGGAGAACAACGTCCAAGGCTTTTGCTAAGATTTTTAGAGGAATGTGGAATTATTCCACATTACATCAAGATCTTTCTAGTAAAGATCAGTGAAGACTGCAGCTCCAAATAAAGCAAATTTTTAAGGGGTTACAATATTTTTTAAAGATCCTACTATCAAGTCAATTTTCAAACGGGAAATGTTCGGTTCCTTGAGGATGTAGAGTTTGCGGGGGGAGATAAGGTTATAAGGTTTGTCTTGAATGAAGAATATGTATATAATTCTTGTATATAATTCTTCTGTTGTAATTGACAATGATCAGGTTCAAGGACAAATTCTTGCTCCAGATCTTGTTCGAGAAGCAATTTCGGATCAAGACAACATTATCAAATCCTCAATAAACAATCAAGAGATTGTTCCAGGAATTCAAACTCAACAACCTCAAGTACAAAGTCATTAAGGAAATCCACTATAAAAGGGAGAAAGACAATTTTGGATGACTTTCTTTTCCAAGAAAATAAGGATGGCATGGATTAGTGAAAGAAGACCTGATAAATCAACTTTCATCAAATCATGCAAAAGAATTACCCTTAAAAGTGGATTGATGCCATGAATAAGGAGTATAAGTCTATGCAAGACAATCTTGTCCCATTACCAGAAGGTACGAAACTCATTGGTTGCAAATGGATATTTAAAACCAAAAGGGATTCGAATGGTAATGTGGAAAGATATAAGGCTCGTTTTGTAGCTAAAGACTTTATACAAAAGGAAGGTATTGACTACAAAGAGACTTTCTCTCCAGTTTCAACGAAAGACTCTTTCAGGACAATTATGACACTTGTTGCACATTTTGATCTTGAGCTACTACAGATGGATGTTAAGGCGACGTTTTTCAATGGTGACATTGATGAAACGATCCATTTGATACAACCAGAAAACTTTGTGTCAGGAGACCCAAAGAATATGGTTTGCAAATTAAAGAAATCTATTTATGGGCTCAAACAAGTTTCCCGTCAATGGTACCACAAGTTTCATCAAGTTATTATCTCATTTGGTTTCGAGATGAATGTTGTTGGTGATTGTGTGTATCACAAGTTCAGTGGGAGTAAACAAATATTTCTGATTTTATATGTTGATGACATACTGCTTCCTACTAATGATATATGCATGTTGCACGAAACTAAGAGATTTTCATCAAGGAGTTTTGAGATGATAGATATTGGTGACGTCTCTTTTGTATTAAGGATTTGGATACATCGGGATTACTTTCGAGGTATTCATGGATTGTCACAAAAGAGCTATATCGATAAAGTGTTTAGAAGGTTTGGTATGCAGGACTGTAAATCAAGTGATACCCCTATTGCTAAGGGAGACAAGTTTAGTCTCAATTAAAGTTTCAGAGATAAATTTAAAGAAAAGGAAATACGAGAAATTCTCTATGCTTCAGCAATTGAGAATTTAATGTATACTCAGATTTATACAGATCCGGATATAGCATTCATTGGAATGCTAGACAGATATTTAACTAAATTTCGGGATGGAAATTTGGAAAGCAGTCATAAGGTTATTCAGTATTTTTAGAGAACTAAAGATTACATGATCACATTCAGAAAAAAAAATCAAATCAATTGGAGATCATTAGATATTCTGATTCTGATCATGGAATATGACTGCAAAATATTGTCACTGGGCTGCATATTTTGAATGGAATTGAAAGACCATTTAAGTTAAGTTATTATGTGACAATAACAGTCTTGTATTCCAACGGGAACATGACGATGTCAAAGTCTAAAGACATTAAATTCCTAGTTGTTAAGGAAAGAAATCAGAGTGATTAGGTTTCTATAAAGCATATTATGACAAACTCCATAATTATGGATCCATTTACTAAATGACTGCCACCCAAGGTCTTTCTTGAGCATAATTCTCACATGAGTATTGCATCTTTCGATGATATGCCGTTTAGTGGGAGTTTGTGTTCGGATGTTGTCTATTTTAGACACATATTTTTATCCATGGATATTCGGTTTATTTCGTAAATAAAGTATTCGATTCGCTTTCACTGATTGAAGTTTATGGTTGATCTCACTTAAGAAATAAGGTGGACCAGTTGGAAATAGACATGTTTGGATCACATAACATGTAATTTCCGTGCTACACTCCATGATTGATCTATGTCATTTGGTTGTATGGGTATACGTGACCATTGATGGGTTTAGTCACGCTAAATGTGACGAAAATCGCTTTGATCCTATATCAATATGATTGATGGACGAGATTGTTTGGAAATACCCATAATAACGATAGCAAAATTTCGAGTTCATAAGGTTATGCACATTTGAAAGGTTATATGTATGGCCCAGTGGGAGATTGTTGGAATATTCTAACAATATTTGGGGCCACAAGTAACAAATTAAAATGTGTAGTGCTATTATTTAAAGTATAGTCATTAAAGTGATCCACAAAAGACAAATTTTTGACTAATGGGTATTAAAGTTTCATGGAATTAAAGTGTAGAGACCGGATGTTTGTTTTATATTGTTGAGGGGCCGATTTAAAACAAATGAAAGATAATGAATAGTCATTATCTTATGAATATATAGGTTATGGTCCCCAATTGTTAGTGGTACTTCTAGATTCTCTATGTTCCCCATCAATGGAGATCAAAAGGTTGTAGAGGAGACCATGAATCAATTGGAAGATCTAACCCCATCATGCAAAGAATCATAATTTATGGATCTAAGGTATGTTTCCGGTTTTGTATTTTGATGTTCTCATTGATTTCAACATGAATGGTTAATTCGGTAATGTTTGATTATTGATGTTTTGGATCGATAATCATTTATAAGTTTTCTATCATCTACGGGTACTTCGACTGCCTATTTTTTATGGCCATGATTGGACCATGTAAGATAGTGACATGGAGTACGAGCTTGATTAAGCCTGCTGTTGGCTGCCACATGGTTAGTGTTTAGAATTTTGTCGGATGAGGCGGAACATACTCTGTTAAGATAATCAAATAATAGAAACTTATCCTATTTTCTTACCAAATTGTCTATGAAATTATACATATTCAATTTTTCCACTGCCACTTCTTATCTACATTTTTCTGTTACATTTTGGTGCAATTTCATTTGAGAGAGTTTAAAAAGCACCATCTCTTCAAAACATTTGCCTTTTCTCAGTTCAATATTTTCCATAACAAATACTTGATTTTCTCCTCATTTTGATACTTCAAACATGGAGCATGAATCAAACCTATGTGGACGCATTCTTCGTTTTTGAATCAATTAGATTCATACATAATAGATTAGAGGTTGCCGAAACGTTTTCCAAAATTGAAAGGGAGAAATAATTATGCAATTTCCTTCTGTCCATAAAACAATTGAGTACTTAAGCTATAAAGTTAGTCAAAGCGAGAATATACTACTAAAAACGAAATTTAAAGTATAATTTTGTTGACCAAAAGAGGGAGAGGGTGGCAAATTATCATTTGCTTTCAGCGCGTTTAAATATGGAAATATATCCACACCTTTTGCATTTAGTACTATTAGTATTATATAGAAATCTAAAGATAAGATGTAAAGATTCTAAGATGACCATAGATTTTGCACTTTCCACACCGACTCTGTCAACTCTGCCTGGCCTCTCAATAGTCCACCCGTCATGCTTTTGAGTATTGTGAAAAAAGAACTAATAACCAGAAAATGAAAATTGGAAAAAATGTTTGTTGTATAAAATGGATTTGAGCGATAATTTTAATAAATCAAACTTATCAACTTTATCAAAATTGGACAATGTAACGACAAGAAATTGAGTAATAAACACCACAGAAATGGATATTAAAACGCCAATTAAAATGGACAAAGTAACACCAAAGAAATGAATGCAAAGTCGAGGTAAAAATTGGACTCTTTATCCTTAAGAAATCGATTTTGTCTCACAACGGTGCCTATGGATGATGACATTCAGCTTTCAAGATACAACGATTACTTTTTTGTGTTTTAACACTCCAAAATACAAGAACAACGAACCAAAAATATGCCTTTTGTACTCTTTCGTATGAATTGAAAATAGATTTTTATGCAAAATTTCAGCTAAGAAAATATGAATTTTTATGTTATGTTATGATTATATATGATTGGGATGGGTTAAAGGATGTCCAAATAGTCTCATTTATACAGGATGAGAGGTTGTGAGTGAAGAGATACGACCCAAAACTTAGCAACATTCGTCAGGGTCGCAACCGAAGCCACAGCCTTTAGGCCCTTTACGATCACTCCCCTAACGCCATGCGTCGCTCGTCGGCGCTGGGATATCGCTCGAGCGACAATTTTAGGTGCATAAATTTGATTTTTCCTTCAACTTTGGATTACAATTTTTCATTTATCCAAAATTGGTTTTGAGATTCTCAATATATCTCGACGAGTAGAACAAGCTAGTTTATTTATTTTCATAATTTAACTACCAGATCAAATCCGAATATTTAATCGAAATTGATACGAAAGTCACTTTTCACACTTTATGGTTTCATACTTAACCATTGTTCTTCTCTTTTTAAACCGATTTCCAACAATGTTTACATACATAGAATGAATGACAATTTTCCCTCGAATGAAGTATCACAATGATAATTTATTCGTTCATTTCCTCAAATTCAAAAACGATTACAAGCTCTTGTTGGGTTTATTAATTTGTCGTGTGGATCTACATATGTAATTAATTGAGCCCAATTAAAGTGATCTAACAAAAAATTAAATTGTTAGACTTATGATATCCAAATAAAGTGTGGCCGGATTATATGTGGTGAGATCGAATCCATTAGGGTTGTATTTGACGATTGGCCAAATGCATATGAAAACTATAAATAGGGTTATGGTCCCCAATTCATATGTGATTCTCATTATTTATAACATCTTATCAACACAAGAATACAAGAGAAAGTATATTGAAAAGAAAGATCTAAAATCCACAATTAAGAATCAAGAAGAATGATTGGAACAATTAAATTGAAGAACAAAACAATCAAGATTATAGAGCAATAAGTCAAAATCAAGATCAAGAATTCAAGAATCAAAATAACCATTTTTTAAAATTCAAGATTCGGAATTAAGACCTTGTAATAAAGAATCATTCCCAAAGAATTAATCTATGTTTCGTATTATTAATTTTTCTTAGTGATTTGATTATTGATATAGAGGATCTTGGTAATAAAATAATTTAGGTTTTCAAGTAAAGTTTAAAGTTGGGTAATTGACGCAAAACGTCCATACCTTTGCTTGGTTTTGTGGAAAACGTCCCTACATTTGATTTTTTGACGTAGAACGTCCCTACCTTTACATTTTCTTGCGCAAAACGTCCTTTTTGACCATTTTACCCTTATATTAACATAAAACAAACACAAAAATAAAAAAAATAAAGAATAAATTGCAATCTTACTCCTAATCTTTTTAAAAATTGCAAATCAATCCAAAACTTATAAAAATATTAAAAAGAACAAAAAAAAATCTCTCTTACCCCTTTTCAGCCGAATACATGAGCTCATTTTCTGGCGGCCGAAACCGTTGGATATTGGTCCCAACATGTTCTCCTCATTACCCTCTACAACTACATACCAAGAAATCCCCATAACCCATTGTAATTTGGCCGGAAATCAAATTCAAAAATTGCAGCCTGAAAATCGGTCAAACACCCACAACTCGCCTTCCGGCCACCCAACAGGTCAGAATCCAACACTGGTCGACTCCCCTCATCAAGTTGAAGCTACATATGTAAACAATTTCCTCCAACAAGCAACCTCCAATTTCAAGCAAAGACAGCCCAGTCCAATCATAAATTCATCAATTTTAGGATGCAATTGGCTAGGACCCAGGGTTGGGCTGGGTTACCCAGAGTGTGGGGGGCTAGCCCAGGTGGTCCACCACCTTGGTTTGGCTGGACGGCGCCTGAATTGAAAGAAATAAAATTATGTATTCGCGAGTTCGCCCCTTCGAGAATTTCAGAATCAAATTCAGGTTGCTTGGGGTCAAATTGATGGAGACCCATTACTGGGCTAGGTGCGCCAGGTGAGGGAGAACCTAGCACATGTGGCCCGCCTCCCTGGGTGCAGTTGACGGCGCTGAAATTAAGGTTTTTCTCAGGCTGGATCGCGAGCATCGCGACTGGGCACTATTCCAGAATTAATTCAGTTTGCTTGGGAGTTTTTATAGATGAATTGCCAACATGGGAAGGCTCGTCTAGTTGTGGGGAAGTGGCCAGCAGGTGTCCTCGGCCATGGGTTTCGCCGAACGACGTTGTTTCGCCGGACGGCGTTATTCCGCCAGAAAATGGTTTCGCATGCAGTTGGCTTTTTTGGCTTTTTGGGTTGCTTTCCAATGGTTAATTATTATTTGTGACTAATTTGCACATTTTTAAAAGTTTGAACCCACAATTACAATTTATTCTTTATTTTTCTTTACTTTTGTGTTTGTTTTATGTTAATATAAGGGTAAAATGGTCAAAAAGGACGTTTTGCGCAAAAAAATGTAAAGGTAGGAATGTTCTGCGTCAAAAAATCTAACGTATGGACGTTTTTCACAAAACTAAGTAAAGGTAAGGACGCTTTGCGCCAATTACCCTTTAAAGTTTCATAAAATTTCAACAGCTCCATCAAAATTTAATTCTTGGTCGCGTTAAAGGTCACCACTTAATTACATGAACACGTGCAACTGCCTTTGAGTGGTGACTACATATAATTCCAACCATCTCAAATAACTGAATTTGGTTTATCCACATCTTGTGCGTTTATATATCACTTGTAGGGATTGAAGGATTGGAGTTTCATTTCTAAAGGTTAATCTCTTGGAAGGTAGAGTTCAATTCCTTATAAATCTATTCCTAGGTATGGGCAATGCAAGATTTCGTTCACAATTTCCTAACATATTGTAAAGTTTCATCTAGTATATGACTCATGCAGTGGTAAGAGTATAGGCATCTGCCTCAAGTACTATAGTATAGATGATGTCTACAGTCCGATTGAAATGGAAGGCGGATAACTAACTATTACGGAATATTTCACGCCGAAAAGCATTATAAGGGCCCATGGAGTATAAACAATATGCATTTTTCTCTTCTTTGAGCTTCATGATATTAGAGTACTGATTAAATTTATCGTTATCTCTACCGTTGACCAAGTCGCACGTCCTATATGGTTATTTGAATTAAAAAGAATAAATAAAGACAGGTGGTGGAATTATTTCATACGGTAAGTCTTAACTTGCGAGAATGATAATTAGTAATTAAATTTGGTCAGGTCATTGCTTTTGGCGTATTGGAAACTACGAGGTCTTCTACTACGAGTCTCAAGATTGTAACGTCAACTGAATGAATAAGTCAAAACAATTGACTGAAAATAATGTAATTTGATAGTCCAAAATTAAATTAAAGTCAAGACTTATTCTTTCTTTATTCTCATAAACGTTAAAATGGGAGAAACAATATTGGTAGATACATCTTTAGGGAAGGAATATGATAAAAGTGAAAAATATCCACCAATTCATGTCATATTTTTTATCTTATATAAATCAATTATCTATTTTTATTTTTAAAAAAATCTTGAATTATGACTGATAATTGGCCCATGCTAAATTTAAATCAAATCTAGTTCAATTGGTTTCTTAAAGTGTCCATTATAGACTGATAATTAAGGGATAATTACATGTTTAGTTTTAAATTTCTGAAAATCAAGTTTTAGCTTTATTTAATCAAAAATCAGGTTTTATCATTTTTAATTAATAATAATATTATAAAATTAAAATAATATTTGTACCCACCCTACTACCTACCTCCACCAAATTTATGTAAAACCTAAATCTATCCAAACCCCGTCGCAGCAGCGTCGAGCGACGCTGCTATGGTCGTCCACCTCTTGGAGATCTATTCCAAATCCCAATTCGTGGTATTTCTCCGGCGATTTTGTGGTGGCTGAGGCGGAGTGTAATGATGGTGTTTGTGCTTTGTGTGTTTTGTATGTAAGTGTTCAGTAGCTAATGGAAGTTGGATTTATTGTTGTTCAGCCTGCGACTGGGGATGTGTGGTTGTGGATGTGGTGAATTTGTGGTGGTATGTTTTGGGCAGTGGTGATGGTTGTGTGGTAGTGGTTGTTTTTTGTTATTGTTGTGGTGGGGTCAACGGTGGTGGTTTTTTTTGTGTCTGTGACCTAGCTATTGAACTGCGATGATTTTTTCTGGTGTCTGTGACCTTGGTGGTTTTTTCTGGTATCTGCGACCTTTCTAGTGTCGGTGACCTATCTATTGAACTGTGGTGATTTTTTCTGGTTTCTGTGACCTTGGTGGTGTCTGTGACCTAGGTGATTTTTTCTTGTGTCTGTGACCTTTCTGGTGTCGTGACTTAGCTATTAGACTGTAGTGGTTTTTTCTATTGAATTTGTAATTAAAAAAGGAATCTGTGACCCACAATTTTGAAAACTGTGACTATAAAAAACTTTTTTGTGACCTCAAAATAATCCGTGATCAATGAATTTGATAAGTTGTGATCGAAATTAAATTTTCAACTATTTAATAAAATATCTGTTTCCTTGGAATCGGAGAAGTTACCGGATTTAAGCGGTGGCCAACGATCACCGGAAAATGGTCGCCGAAATTAAGCGTCACCGAGGAACAGTTGCCGGAGTAGTCGCCGGTCGCCGGAGCAATGGATGTGGGGTAGAGTGGGGTGAGTCAATTATATTATATTATAGTTAAATATTTAATTTAATAATTGTAAAATATAATTAATTAATTCATGGAAAACCTGAGTTTTGTAAATTTAAACCCCTGTTTGGCACCTATTTTTTTCTCATTCTCATTCTTTATTTCAACCATACATTCTATCAATAAAATAATATTACACATAAATCTAAAAAATTTCCTTATTTTTTAACCACACATTCTTCCATCAATTATTATTCAAAAACACATTTTTCTATTAAAATGGGTGTCAACCACCCCCAAACCTTGGGGTCTGATTTTTTATTTCGTGAAAGATAATCCTTGACCTTTGAATTTTTCCCGATAATTAGAGCTGCCCGTGGGTCAGTTTGGTTCGGTTTTGAAGAGAACCGAACGGACCCAAAACTTTCGAGTATTTAATAAATGGACCCGTCGGGTCCAAATATAATTATGGAACCGTTCGAGTTCAGTTCCGTTCGGTTCGGTTCGGTTCCATACCATAATTAAATTTTTTAACATTTACAGCAACACTACATAAATACAACTAATGACATTTCATTTGTAACTTTTATAAATTAACGTAGCCCATTAGCCCAATTCAAAAACATATAAGTAACTAGCTATCCAATAAAATTAATTCAATGCATACAAATACCAAAAAGTAGATGTTAATATTAAAGTATCGGTGATCCATATCAAAAACTGCAAATGGATCCCAAACTCCACTATTTCTTGTCTTTAAAATGAGTTTTAAAATGATTTGAGCTTTAAAATGATTTGAGTATTGGACTTTAAAATTTAATATGAAATGATCTGATTTATTTAATTAATTTACTAATTTGTTTAGAAAAAAATAATTTAATTTAATTAATTCAATAAAAAAATAAAAAAATTTATTTAATTTCGGGTCTTATTCGATCCTTCGGTTTTTGATCTAGAATCGAAACCCGACCCAAACCCATTGGTTCTTAATTCGGGTATCCGTTCGGGTATTTAATTTATGAAAAATCGCTCGATTCGATTTGGGACTTTGGACACCCTTATCGATAATTAACCTCAATCAGGCCAGCCCAGACCCGTTACATGACCGAATTCAGGTCCAAATTCGAGTCCGGCTGAAGGCTCAAGTTCAGTTACTGGAATAACTTGATTCCCCTCCCAAAAGTAGGCAATCAAAATAAAATTAGGTCAAAATCAAACCTAATTCAGTACTCTATTAATAAGATTGGCTACATCCATCTCTATTTTCTCGCGAATCAGAATTAAATTCGATCGCCATCAGATTCTGTTCGTCCATTTTCAGTCTTGGCTCTGGCGTTACTATTGAGAGAAATCAAGAAATTGGATTACTGAAATCGACTGTAAATGGCAACAGCAACATACCCACCGCCTCCGCCGTATTACAAACTCTACAAGGATTATATACAGAACCCCAACTCAGCTCCCGAGCCACCACCCCCAATCCAAGGCACTTATGTTCTCTACGGAGCAAATTACACCGTAATATAGCAGAAACTTCTACTAATTTTTATTTCTACTCTTTCTATTCTGCTGTCGAATTTGAAATTCTGAATGAAAAATAGCTCTGTTATAATGGGATTTGTGAATTAGCATTCACACACGATGGTCTTCAAAAGGTTCTTGTCCAATCTTTCTCAGGGTTTTCTTTTTATCGGTGATGGGTTTGAGTTGAGGATGAGGTTGAGGTTGAGGTTGAGGTTGAATAAACATTGGTAAAAAAATTAGAGAGAAATTTGCCCGAATTAAGTGAGTAATTTTATTGGCGAATTTGATTCTTTTGGAGATGTTTATATTCTTGTCCAGATTGACATACATTGGAGTAGATGGAAGCTATTTCTCTACACATTGTTATTTATTGCTCTGGAACTAAGTAAATCATCCTCAAATTTTGTAAAATTCAGTTGCAAAAAGTTTATTTTATTTTCTTTTGAAGTATGTCGAGGATAACCTTGTTGTGAACTTTTTATGCAGACTGATGATGTGCTTCCTACTCTAGAAGAGCAGGGTGTCCGTCAATTGTACCCAAAAGGGCCAAATGTTGGTATGATTTGCATCCTGCTTCACTTTTGACAATATTTTCGCAATATGATGGATATTGAATCAGTCACTATACCAGTTTACTACCATCGGTGTCAAATTTCAAGCAGTCTGTTGGCCTTCTCCATGTCATTTTTAATGTTGAGGCTTAATAATATTTGCTTGGCTTACATTTTTTCTCCATTGATGCTTGAAGTTCGGAAGTAATTTGCTTGTCATTATCTAATGGCAAGCCCTCAAGATGCAATTGGCTTCTATATAGCTGTGGTTTCACTATTTGTTTAGATTATCATAAAGTAATCTCTTGTTAAACTACATAGTGTTTTACTTAGTCTTTAGAGCTCCCGATCAGCTATGCACTGCTGTCTTGTAAATCTTGTGGATATACTTATTTATGTTATTGAAGGCCACAGTGTATTTAGATTGCATGTGAGTTCTTAACCAATCTCAGCTCCTTATTTACAAATTAAATTATGCCAGATGTCATAGACATGTTGCATTGATGCTGTGACTAGAAAGGTAATTTCTATTCTTTTACAGTTGTATTACTATTTTAAATCAATTGGCATATGCACTGTGGACAGTCTGCATTGGATTATACCCAGTGCTATTTGATACATTTAGGTCAGTAATATAATATTCCTAGATATTATTTAATCATGAACGAAAGATTAAAATACAAAAGATTATTTATTTATTTATTTTTTTGGCTGCGAGGAATTTCAAACTGAAGCCATGGTCAAATTTGTTTTGAAGCTCTAAAGTCAAGAGCCGTTTCTAAGTGTTTTCCTTTTACTTGTTAAATAGTAATAAAAGTAATCCCGACATCTGATAATAATTTAATCTCCCATAGATTTCAAGAAGGAGCTAAGATCACTGAACAGAGAATTGCAGCTGCACTTGTTGGAGCTTGCTGATGTTCTTGTGGAGCGGCCATCACAGTATGCTAGGAGGGTGGAAGACATTTCTCTTATTTTCAAGAACTTATACCACCTTCTTAATTCTATGCGGCCACACCAGGTGAATTTTTTCTCTCTGGGCTAGATCTTTTGTCAACTTTTCTTGGAGGAACTTGAAGGTATCAGCACCAGGCTTTTTTGTCCTTTTTCTATGTCAGGCCAGAGCAACACTGATCCATATCCTAGAACTTCAGATACAAAGACGCAAACAAGCTGTGGAGGACATTAAGAGGTGTGTTGCTTTTCATTTTTTCTACTGCCTTTGGAAGTTATTGTGAACATTACATATTAGTTTTCTAGAAATTAATTCAGACAACTTGTTTTACTGGTAGCCTAGCACAATCAATTGGAACAACATACTAAGATCCACTATGCTTTAATTTCCAAAAAAATATTTAGCACTAACTAGGCTTAAACCACAATACACTTACTATTGATTGGCTTTATTTTGCACGAACCTGTTTCACATTTTACAGTGTGATTTCAAAAGTTTTAGGAAAGTTTTGAGAGCATCCTAAAACTTTATGGAAGAGATATTATGACAAGCTCATAAAGCCTTTGGTTGCGATCAAGTCGGGTATGTAAATAAGGGATGATTTTGAGGGAGAAATCAACTCCACCCCATCTTGGCAATGTAGAGAGGGGTTATGATTAACATATTTACAGTATTAAAATCCTAGTTATCGAAACAAAGGGGCTGCAAAATCGTGGTCGCTATGGTGGGATCCTGTAACAATCCATATGCCGTGGTAATTTAGGGAAGCCTTTGAGTTTAAAATTCTACCAAAAATATGATTTATTCTAGTGCTTTTGACCATGTGAAGTTGGGAAAATTTTATAGCATCTGATGTAAGTTTTAAAATATCTGAAATTCCTTTTCTATCCTTTCTATCGATTTATTTCTTATAAATTTTCTTTTCCATGTTGCGAAATTATTATTTAGGGTGTGTTTGAGCCACATTATTTTTGGAAGAATGTATTTTGGAATAGTAGATTGATAGAGAATGTGTGGTTGAAAAAGAAGGAAAAGTTATTGATTTGGTAGAAAATATTATTTTATTGAAGAATGTGTGGTTGAAAATAAGTAGAATAATGAGAATGAAAATTTTAATGTGGCTCAAACTGTGGCTTACTTAATTAAAAATTAATTAATTTTTTTTTCTTCAATAGTGGTAAAAATGCAAAATATATTGATTGCAATTTGAATTAAACATATTCTTTATTTTGATTTTGATTTTGATTCCTAGATGAAATGTGACGGTAATTTTTTTTTTTTTTTGGGGGTAATCCCACTCCGATTGGTATAAATGTACATGATCAACAACTTGACATAGAAATAGGATTAGAGATTAGGAGAAGAGAGAAGTAAAAATTAGGAGTTGAAAATCTCAAATATATCAATGAGCAATATAATCTCAACAAATCCGCAGAGAAACTGGTTCCTTAGGTTGTATGCTTGGATATAATTGAAAAGTTGAGTAGAATGGTTCTCTTGATCTGGGAATAATACTATTATATGGGACTTGTTTGTCTTGAAGATGCTTAGAATGGGGCAGATGATTGATGTTTGACTTTCTCTATTTTATTTGGGCCAGGGGTTGGAGGAGGAGTACTACTCTTGATAGGGTAAATCTCTTCTCGAAATAAAACTTAGAGCTTGTTTGGGAGAGATTTTTTGGGGAAGAATTGATTTTGAATTGTGATATGATGGGAAATGTGTGGTTGAAAAAGAAGAAAAAATTATTGATGTGATGGAAAATATTATTTTATTGAAAAATGTGTGATTGAAAATGAGAATTGATTTACTGTAGAAAATTCTAATCCCTCCCAAACAGAGCCTTATTTTTTCTGTAAAAGGATTTTTCGGTAAATGTGTATCCTAGTTTGGTAAATGAAGTTGCTATTATCACTCGTTATGAAAAACGGCTTAATATGGATGACATTAGTTTAATATTTCGAGATTGTTCTCTCTTGAACAGATACTGAATAATTTTCCGTGTTTATTGGGGATTATTAGTTTGTATAAGCACCCTGTTCCATACAGTCTACAATTCATTTAGCAGTTGTATTCACCGACGAGCAATTGGATATCCCTTTTAAATGTGCTTGTTCTCATCTGAATCTGTGAATTGAAAATCATTTTTGTTGGTTCAGGAGAAGAGAAGAAGCGCAAAGACTTCTGCAGGAGGCCATCGGAACCTTAGATGGTCAGTAGTAGAGAATAATAGTTTCGAGGTGAAACTGTGCTGCTGCAACATTTGATCATTTTGCACACTTCTATTATATCATAATTTGTATACTGCAGGAACGGCCAAGCTAACCATTCTAAAAGATGGCATTATATATTTTCTTGAACGTGGTTCCTTATGAAGTTCTAAGTGGTTTAAATCTAGATTAATTTAATTCGAGAACTAACATATAAACATAAACTAGGTTGATGACTCTCTTAAATGGGGTAGTCGAATCTAAACTTAATTTTCGCGTATCTACCTTAATAAATGCTGCTAGTTACACGTACAACTATCACACTGAATATTACTCTCATAGTCTCGTTAACTTCAAAAAGCTGAAAATCAACAGCATTAAACTAGTGACTGCATATCTAGTGGATGGCAGTTGAAGTATTTGATGGCATTACATAGGATAGGAGAGTGGAGCCTTGCTCAATCCATGGTTGGGATAGCATTAATTTTATTAAAACTAATCCTATCCAATGAATTTTTAATTAGGAATAATAGTTCATCTGAATCATCTTAATCCGTAGTATGTAGAGTATTAATTTCATGCAACTTTTCTTTGATCTCTAATCCCTCTTTTTGTCATGAAATTCACTTCTTTATTTGAATTGGCATGGTTTTTGAAAAGTTGAAAGTTGCTCTTGGGACTAAGAAACTGTTTTTGGGTCGATTTGGATGATTTTTTGAAAGTGTTTTAAGCTAGATTAGATTTACATAAAGCGTTTTACTGAATGACAAAGTGAATGCTAATTGCAACGAAGTAATGAGGAGTAGAAGATGTTTAACTCAACCGAATTTACGAGCTACTTTGTTCTGCCACTCTTACCCTACACCAACTCCATTCTACTTAATATATAGGCTTTACTTTCATGGATGCATTTGCAAGGTGTGGAGGAGGTCTTGTTGATGCTCTGAACACTAACATTTATGGGAATGGAAACCAGATTATTGTTCTATCTCGTGGTTATGGAACAGACCAGTGTGTTTTGCATTAACTCGTACCCGCCCTTGCATATTATTTCAAGGTAATAGTCTTTGATTTGTTGATCTCACCAAACGTTAATCCTAAGCTCTATAATCCCCAGAAGTATGAACATTAGTTCAGTGCATATGCACAAGATCTGATTTGCCTTCTCGATGAGCTTCAACTGCGAGAGGCATGATCTTTTTGGGGCACTCCATATTAGCCATGATCTTTTTGAGCATCTCATCCTTCTTATTTATTTCTTACATTAATTTTCTTACTCTCGATAAATATAAGAGGATACAATGGTGGACATAACAAAAAGGAAGTAAACTTGACGTTAAAACACAACTTTTCCAAGTGGATGCATGAATTTGTTCCAAGTGCCGTTGGTGCGAACAATACTGCAGCCATAGCTTTAAGTAGAATAAAACCAGAAATTGCGCTAAGCGCTGCGGAAACATACACACGTTTTGCCTCATGTTCATGTGCCTAGCACGATTTTTCATTCTCAAAAAGATATTAATCAGTTGCATTTTACATGAAAAAGAGCCAATGTCAAAATACTGAGAGCCATTTTACTCAGCTTCTTCTCTTACATACATGTACTGAAAAAAGTTCTTAGGATTAATTAATAAAGAGTTACCTGTAATTAATTTGTTTCATATTAATTGTTTTCTTAAATCTTAGAACTAAAAGTTTCATGTTTATGGGAAAAAATATTTTCCATGATCCCTCGAACTATGGAACCTCGTGGACTTGGCTTGTGACATAAAATAGACATTAGTATTTGTTAACAACTTGCGTAAGTGATGAAATTCAATTCAATTGATACAAAATTGAAAGTCTAGTCATCCAATTGTACGTTTAGTGAATGTCCTCAACTGTATTCGCTAGATATTAAAGTCTGCCAAAGCATGTGATTAATCGTGATAAGTCAATTTAGCGGTAATTGTGTCAATTTAAATTGGTCGTGACTTGTGATTAAGCCCAACCAATATGGGTTTATTTTTAAAAGGGAAAATTAGACTACCTCTAAAAACTAACTAATTTGAATAATACCATGATAATTAAATCAATTAATCACATATTTAATACTTCTTAAACTATCAAAACCATAGTTTTGAAACCCGGACCGGACACCAACCCGGACGAGACAGCGGGTCAACGGGTCAATGGTTCAACCGTTGACCCGCTGGTTCAACCGGCGGGTCAATACCCGTAAAATATACCATTAATTATTTTCACTGAATAATCAAATTTTGTCATTTTCTACTAATATCTAAATTAACCTTATATTATTTTGTTAACTAAAGATCAACTTGTATCCCAAATTCCACAAATTCTAGATCATATATAGTGAAATATGGATTTGAAACAATAAAAACTGAAAACAATAATCAATCATACAAAATTACTTTGTCCGTCAACGTTCAATAGTGAACTGAAAAAATAAATGCAGAGCATATACAAACATATCGATCATCAACAAGCTAGCATGTATAAACAGTGAATGTCCCAGTTAACCAAGAAAAGCCGAAGGAAATCAGTGAACACATTTACAACTTCATCAACAAGTTCTGAACAAATATACTTCACATAATATCTTCAACTTGGAGACTTCTCCAGAAATCAAAAGTCTTATTTAGTCATTTCAATTTCCAATACATGTATATTCTAATTTCTGAATGTCGGTGGCCAAACAAAATGGAGGGATTACGTACAGCTCTCACTTCTCAACCAAAATAAGCAAAATAACTTTAAATTCTGGAAAAAAAAAAAGGGATTATTACATAGTTCTCAGAATAGGCAAATTACCCAACAAATGAAGTCTATTATATCAAGTTCTCAACCAAAATAAGCAAAATGAAAGGGGAAATTTCAGATTTTCCATCAGTCGAAGAAAAGCTTCGAAAAGGGTAAAAAAACGAAAAAAAAAAAAAAATCAGACTTATCTGTTCTTCCATATATTAACACTTGAAATTGGATATTTGGGAGTGATTGAATTGCAAAGACGAATGAGATTGAGAGACGGGGGAGAAGAGGCAACGTGAATTCTGAGAAACCCTTTGAAAGGCGGGGCAGAGTAAAAGTGAAAGATATAACCCGGGCGATTCAATTAAAAAGGGGCTGCCGGGTCACTTAAAAAACCGTCGGTTCAACGGGTTTGAGGCGGGTTGAGTGCATTTAAATAAATAATACAGACTCGGACCGGCCTTGGGTCCGGTTCGCCGATTTCCGAATCGAACGGACGGTCCGGTCCGGGTTTCAAAACTATGATCAAAACTACAAAACCCAATTCAAATTCCAGATTTTCGAAAAAAACTGGCAGCGGGCCACGACAGCTTTATTAAACTCAATTATTTCATCCCTACACAAACTTGACATGCTAATAGTGGTGGCAAATGAGCCGAGCGGCTCGTCGGCTCGCCCGCTCGGCTCGTACTGTTCACGCCCACGAGCCGCTCGGGCTCGTAAAAAAACGAGCCCGAGCACGAGCCGAGCGGGCTCATGGGCTAGACGAGCCGAGCCCGCTCGGCTCGTCACTGTTCACGAGCGGCTCGCCGAGCCGCTCGTGAGACGAGCCCACGAGCGGGCTCGTCTTAGACGAGCCCACCCAAGTAAAATAAAAAAAAAAAAAATAAATAAATTTAAAAGTGACCAGAACGGTCATCGAACCGATGCTGACCGTTCAGTCACACACGTGACCAAACGGTCACTGGTTCAGTGACCGTTTGGTCACTGTTCATTAAAAAAAAAATTTTTTTTTTTTTTTTCTACTTTTCTCCAATTCTTCTCCTATAAATACCCAACCCATTACAACATTTTTTTCCCACCAAACTTTCATTCTATACTCTCTACTCTACAATTTACAATTTACAAATCATTATCAACAATTCTATAATTCTCTTCTACATTTTTTTATATTAATATTATCTTCATTTTACAAATTCACATTTCTACATTTCTACATTTCTACATTCTATTTCAACAATTCACAAATGGATCCACGAGCATTTGTTGAAAACTTGTTCGGTATGGAAGGTGAAACACCTGCCCAAAATCAATTTGGGAATGAATTTGCCGGTCTCAACCAACTACCAATTCCAGAAGACATTGACGATTTCGACGTTCGTGAAGGCGATGCCGATCCGATTGATTTGGATGACGTTGATGTTGATTCCAGTGTTCCTATTGATTTGGAACAAGATGAAGAACCATCACTAAATATTCTCGATGCAAGAGGGAAGAGAAAGGGGAAGAAGCAGGCAAAATGTTGGGACCATTTCAAATTGGTTAACACTGGTCGTGTGATCGATGGAGTTCCAGAAATAAAGCAGTATGTAAATACTGTCAACAACGACGGCATGGCAAATAATTGGAACCACTCACCTCAACCGTCATTACAAAGCATGTGCGGCCAAACATGGGCTTCTTGAACGTGGACAAACGCAACTACAGTTTGGTACTAGTAGAGACGGTGCTACTACTTCGCCACTTTCTACGTGGATGTATTCGGAGGAGGAAGCACGAAAGGGAATGGTGAAGTTCGTTGCCGCGGCGGAGCTGCCACTAGCAATAGTGGACAACGAACATTTCGTAAACTACGTCAAACAATATCTTCAACCAAGGTACGTTGGGGTAAGTCGAAATACTCTTCGTTCTAATACAATTGAATATTTTCTTAATGCAAAGCGATTATTGATTGGGGATTTAGAAAAAATACGGGGGTGTCATATCTTTAACTTCGGATTTATGGGAAGGGATTAATAAGAGAGGTTATATAGCTGCAACTGCACACTATATAGACCCACTTTGGGTTATGCATAAACAAATTATTGCTTTTAAAATAATTGAGTATCCTCATAATGCTAACACTATATATAATGCAATTATGTTAATAATTAAAGAATATAAATGCGAGAGTAAAATTCGTTCTTTTACTTTTGACAATGCTTCTGTAAATAAAGTAGTTATCGATAAATTGCATAGAGTACTTCAACCCCATTTTGGTGGTTATTTATTCCATATTCGATGTGTGTGCCATATTTTTAATTTAATTGTACAAGACGGTTTAAAACATGTGAAGGACGAAATTAGTCGAATTAGGAATGCACTTACGTATATCACGATTACACCTAGTAGAAAACAATCATTTGAAGAATTTTGTGAACAAGTCGGGAACTCTAATACAAAAACTTTTATTACCGACGTAGGTCATAGGTGGAATTCAACTTACTTATTATTAAAATCATGTGAAGGTTTTGAACCGTTTATCACTGAATTTTATAACAATAGGCATATTAGAGACGACGACGATGATATCTTAAATGAATCCGATTGGAATACGGTATTTAAAATTAAGAAATTTTTGGAAAGTTTTTATACGTCTACGAATATATTGTCTGGTGTTTATTATCCAACTAGTTGCATGGTTCTTGAACGTCTTTATATAACTGATAGGGCTTTTAATAGATATCAAAATGACCCTGATTTGCATGCGGTTATATATGCTATGGAATTAAAATTTAGAAAATATTGGGAAGAATTACCTATGTTATTTCCTTTAGCATGCGTCATGGACCCCCGATATAATTTATCGGGTACTAAATTTATAATTGACCAAATTTCAAATGCTTTAACTTTTAATATGCCTATTACTTATAGGAATTTGGAACAAACGTTAACTGAGATGTATGAATTATATGCTTCAAGAATAGGTACACAAGTTACTCGTGTACCTACTCCTATTCCCACTAATATAAACGATGACGACGCTGAAGTAATTAATTTATTAGAAAACATAGACTCAATTAGATATGATTCAACTGCATATGCATATGGTTCCTCTAGTAATAGTAGTATGTCTTCCACTGCATGTACTCAAACTTCGAGTAGTAGTCAAAATGCGTTGCCATCTGAATTAATTGATTACTTTCGTTATACTATGCCTAGTAACAAATCAGTTAAGAAAAGTTCAGAAGATGTAATCGAATTCTGGCGAAATAATGAACGTCGATGGCCAATTGTTTCTGCAATTGCAAAAGATCTACTAACACCTCCGGTTAGCACTGTAGCTTCGGAGTCTGCTTTTAGTGCAGGGAAGAGGGTTCTCTCTGAAATTCGAAGTCGACTAAAAGAAGATATTTTGGAAGCGTTAATGTGCGTGAAGGATTGGGAAGACGCTAATTATCGAATTCAACATAAATATACCGAAATTGCATGTAATCAAGTAAGTGATATTTAATTTCAATACATTCATTACAAAATTTTATTTTCATACATTTATAATTTTTTTAAAAAAATTGTACACGTAAAAAGTTTTTCGTGTACAATTTTAACTCCGCCTACACGAAATTGAAGTAGCCGGTCCCAAGCCCGGATAAAGGAGGAGGGTTTATCTTTTTTTTTTTTTTAAATAAATGTATATTTACTATTTTAAAAATTATAAATGTTTTGACGAGCCCCGATAAATGTTTTGGAAAATATATATTTAAAAAAAATAGAAAAAATAGACTTGTAGTAGTAGCGTTATTTATTTATTAAAAAAAAAAGGCGAGCCGGCGAGCCGAGCTTAAGCTCGGCTCGCCGAGCCGCCCGCTTTGGGCGAGCTCGCCCAAACGGCAACGAGCCGAGCTCGCGCTCGGCTCGTTGCCGACGAGCCACGAGCTCGGCTCGTGCGAACACGAGCCGAGCTCGTTCGTCAATGGGCCGAGCCGGCTCGGCTCGGCCCATTGCCACCACTACATGCTAACACAAATTTTCTCCGGATATTTCTGCTGTATTTGTCATTCTTCTGAAAATAAATCACTCTCACTGCGTATTTATTCGTCTTCAAATTTTCACCACTACCATTGTCGTCATTCCCACCACAGTACTCGTTTCATTCTTATTCTTCTTGCTTGGTGGCCTAGTACTATTACAAGACTATTGACATCCACCATTAATATAAAAGAAGTCACTGATTCGAGAACCACTGTGAAATAATCACAAAATTTACCTCCACGAAAATGATAACGTGTGGGGTGCTCCGGTTGCTCCGATCAATGGACGTTACCTACAAAACGAGGTCTGGGCTTTCTCCCCCGTTGTACCTCCGACATGAAAATCAGTAGGTATTTATGAAAAGTAGGAAGAAAGTATATTGGGAGTTCAATCAGTTCGGGTTTCAAGCCACCATACATTTTCTCACATTGGGGTATTTATAGGCACCTGATGGCACACCCCCTGTTCCGCGATTAGCTGTGCCACGTGTCCCACGTATGCCTTCCCACTTCCCCACATTCTATAGCGTTGACCCCACTCGCATTGCGGTTGGTCATGGCCACGTTTCCTGTTGGACGGTTTTCGTCTATCTCGCGGCCATTTATTTGGCTAAGTATAGAAGGGGTCGACGTCGTTAGCCTCATAATGGGCCCCCGGGGGGGCGTGCGTGGTCGACGTCCTGGGGGGCATCCGTTAAGTAGCGATCTCCGAGGGAAATTGTTAATACCATCTTATATCACTAGCCCCTCTGCCTCTTGTCGATATTTATCTATGAAAGGTAGCATTTTATGACGTCGAACGAAAGTTTAGGGTTCAAACCGACTGGAAATGGGAAAACGAAAATATTGCGAAAACTTCAACTGCCCGGTAGAAGGCCTTAAAGTGTGAATTTGAGGCTGGAAACGGTCTCAACTAGGGTTGCCCGGGTTGAGATGTTATAGAGCACTGAGAGACGTTTCTGAAAACATATTATAATAGAAAATCCGACAATGGTGCAAAAAGTTATGACCGTTTCTTCTGAACAGTTCGTTTAGTCAATTTTTGGCCCTATATTTCGTGTACTATTGGAGGGAAATTTCCCCCCAAAAAATTCAAAATTTTCAAAATTTTCTCCACTATTTAAAGGGTTGGGGTGGCTCCCATCTACTCTATTTCTATTTTGTCAAAATCTTCAATCTACTCCTCCTCTTCCAAGGTAATCTCCTCTCCCCCACTTCATTCATCTCATATTTTATCATGTATAAGACATTCATTTCCTCATCCGATGAAAGCGAAGGCGAGGAGGTGAGGGGGTCGACTGACCCATTGGTGGATGGGTTGGCCGATAGTGAACCGGCCCCGACCAGCATTGCTGGTCGGCCCTCATCGACCCACAAGGCTGGTCGACGCTCGACCAGCCCTTCATCTGGCCGGGGGTCGATTTTTGCCGAAAATTTTCCTTGTAATGTCGTCCAAGTCCTTTCCGAGTCAAACACTTCAATATATTCGGCTGAATTTCAAGATTTCCAATCGATCTCCCCAAAACGCCATGTTGGGTCCACTAAATCTTTAAATCAAAACGTAGAAATTGGGCGAGATGCCGCGGGTGAGGAGGTGGTTCTTGAGATCCCCAAGTGCCATAGCTTATACAACTCCCCATCTAAGTTAGAAAAGTCACTTAAGAAGTATGAGCGGGTAGACAATTACATCTATAGAGCCCCTAGGCCCGATGAAACACTTCCCGGAACCGACCCCAGCGAAGTTGTCGTTTATAAAGACATCATGGATGGTGGTTTTCACTTTCCCATACATAATTTCTTTGTATCGTTATTCAATGAGTTCCACTTTACTCCTAGCCAAATAAATCTCAATGCTTGGAGAAAAGCGCTTTATTTCCTATATGTTTGCCTTAGCAAGAAAATTCCGCTTTCAATGGATCTTTTCAAGTGCGTTTTCGAGATGCACGAGTTAGCCCAAAGCAATGCCTTTGTTTATTTCACCGCCAGGGTCCCGTTGCTCTTCCCTAAATTTAGGAATTCCAACAGTGGGTGGAAATCCCGATTTTTCTTCGCTCGCCCTCGTGAGGGCCAATTTCCGTTTAACACCTATTGGAGTCATCCCCTAATTCGTCTTTTCAATAGCGAAGTCGAGATCACCCCCGTTCTGAAAACACAAATCCAAAAGTTGACCAAAATTCTACCCCTTGCGCTTGATCTGGTCAGTTCTGACCATGAGGAACATGTTGCTGGTTGGGATCGATCGTCCTGTTGGTAGGTTTTCATACCCTGCTTACAAGCATTATTTTTTAGAGTTTCTTTCATGTTGTTTTCTATTAGTTGAGCTGGACTGACTCGGTTGCTTGTGCATAGATATGGATCTTGACTTGGATGAGGTATTGAGGTCTTTGCTCGAACCAGGGAGTGATGAGGGGTTTGCCCCTATTGATGGTAAGATTTTTACATGTCTTATTTTTCCTCTTCTTTGTTGCCCTTCTTGACATGTTAATTTGGAAGCTTGATAGTCTTTATGTTGTTGACATAGGCATGGACTTCAACTTAGGAGCGACCATGGACTCCTTGGCGGGGTGCGGTCACGAGAGTGACGATGATCCACTGCCAGCCCTCTTGAAGAGAAAGAAGGCCTGCGATGGAGGAGCACAGCAGCCTACAGATGAGGAGGGTACTCAACTTTCAGACGACCCCTTCGAGGTAGTCCCACCGCCCGTGGACGTAGGGGGCAGCCCAAGTCATGTCGCGTCCAAGCGTGAGGGTTCTCCTTTACCAGATTTCAAATTTCCTCCTTCTTGAGGTTATTCGGAGATGAGGGCGGTTAAATCTTTGGTTGCCCCCAGGCGTGTTCAGTTGATCGCTTGTCAGAGTGCCGATGACATCAAATGGGTTCTATCGGTTCACACCCAGAGGGTACATTTACGAGGTTCACCGTTACAAGAAGAAACTCTCTTCCTTTAGGAAGTCGATGGAGGATTTGGAGTCTCGTTCTATAGAGCAGGAGTCTGAGATAAACAACTTGCGCTCTGTTTTGGCTCGGGCTCCTGAGGAGGCGGTGGCACAATACAAGGCTTCTGCGGAGTACACTAAGGATTTGGAGACCTCGATAGAGCGATACAAGTCGTCTACCGACTTTGCTAAGGCTCTGAATTCTTATGGGGGGAAGGTGATGGCAGCGTCCATCAAGTTGACTAAGGAGTGGATATCTGTTGAGCATCCTTCCATCGATCCTACAGGCTTTGATAAGTTTTTGGCAAAGCGCAAGGGAAAGGAAGGCGGAGCCCCCCAGCCCAAGACATTTGGGCATACATCACGAGGCGGGAGTGAGGAGACTTTTCGCTCGAGCCAACCTGATCTTTAGTTGCGGGCCTTTGAGCACTTTCCATTATGTTTTTGTCAGTTAGTTATTTTGTGCATTCTTCCGGTCCGGGATGTGGACACTTTAGTTATTTTGCACGTTTTCCTGGTTCGGGATGTGGACAGATATATTTGTTACATTCCAAGTATAAGAACTTGATTATTGATCAGCATTTTGGTTTTGCCTTCTTCTCCTGATGTATATATATGATTGTTTATGCTAATTGCTGCGTGGTGAGAGGCGTTGATCGACGAGCTAGGTGATTTTGAGCCTTAGCAATTTTAGGTTTTGAAAACTCACCTCTAGCCCCTAGCGATTTTGAGCTAGTCAATTTTTAACTTTTTTGCTCACCGCTATGTGTCGAGTTATCTTGGATCGTCGAGGTCGGGGTTGGGTGATTTTGAGCCTTAACCATTTCAGGTTTTGGAAACTCACCACCAGCCCCTAGCGATTTTGAGCTAGTCAATTTTCGACTTTTTTGCTCACCGCTATGTGTCGAATTATCATGGATCATCGAGGTCGAGGTTGGGAATTTTGAGTCTTAACCATTTCAAGTTTTGGAAACTCACCACCAGCCCCCAGCAATTTTGAGCTAGTTAATTTTCGACTTTTTTGCTCACCGCTATGTGTCGAGTTATCTTGGATCGTCGAGGTCGAGGTTGGGGATTTTGAGCCTTAACCATTTCAGGTTTTGGAAACTCACCACCAGCCCATTTTGAGCTAGCCAATTTTTGACTTTTTTGCTCACCGCTAATAGTCTTCAATTCGGTTAGGCGTAAACCAATATCTCATAGTAGAATTTGACTTGCCAAAATTTGGGGACTCAGTAGGCGCACCGGGACGTCCCAGCTAGGCTGGCCCTTCCGTAGTGCCATCATCATCTGCCGCCACTTAGGCTTTTCATTAAACAAATTTCATTTTGGTGTGCCTGTTGTATGCATTACTTCATGGAAACTCCTAACTACAATATTTACGATCGATTATTACATCAAAAATGAAGAAATAAAAATTCGCCTAACAACTGTATTTACACGCAAAGCACTGCGAGCATTCCCTGCGTGTTTGTCTACTAGTAGTACTGCTTGAGGTGCTCTGCGTTCCATGGCATGCCCAAAGATTTTCCCTTCAAGTCTTTCAGGCTATAAGCTCCCTTCCCCGAGACTCCGAATCAGCTCGTATGGTCCTTCCCAATTTGGTCCAAGCTTGGTTGGGGGGTGGCCTGCCGCCGCTGCCTCCCTCACTACGAGATCTCCTAATTGGAAGACTCTTGGTTTCACCATGCGATTGAAGTACACAGCGGCCCTCCGTTTATAAACCATCATTCGCATAGCCGATCTCTCCCTCACTCCATCTAGTAGGTCAAGCTCTACATTGGTGGTCGAGACATCAAGCTGATTGGCTTTCATCCTGCCTGACTCGTTCAAGACTTCTACTGGAACAACGGCCTCCAATCGAAAAGATAGTTTGAAAGGGGTTTCCCCTGTGGACTCTCGCGGGGTAATGTGGTATGCCCACAACACATTAGGGAGTTCGTCTGCCCAAAGCCCCTTTTCCTTCTCTAATCTCGTTTTGAGGTCCCACAAGATCGTTCGATTTGTGACTTCTGCCTGCCCATTAGATTGAGGGTGAGCCACCAAGGTGAGTCTGTGATCTATGTGGTAACTCGAACAGAAAGCCTTGAAGCTGTGGTTGTCGAATTGCCTGCCATTGTCGGTGACTAGGACTCTTGGTATACCAAATCTGCATATTATATTTTTCCATGTGAAGCTTTGTACCTTTGCCGTGGTAATGGTGGCCAAAGGTTCTGCTTCAACCCACTTCGTAAAATAATCAATGGCCACCAGCAAAAACTTCCGCTGCCCTTTAGTCATGGGCAAAGGTCCCAGAATGTCCATTCCCCACTAAAAAAAAGGACTCACCCCAAAAATGAATGACTGCTGCTCGGCGGGAACATGAATCAAATTTCCATGACGCTGACACGCGTTGCACTTCCTTACCAATGCCTTGGCATCTTCCTTCATTGTGGGCCAGTAGTATCCCTACCGGAGAGCTTTGAAGGAAAGGGTAGCTGCCCTCGAGTGGTTGCCACAGATCCCCGAGTGTATCTCGAGCAGTACATCCTGAGCTTCTGTTGGACGCAAGCACTTCAAGTATGGCATGGTAAAACCTCGTTTGTATAGCTGCCCGTCGATCATGGTAAATGAAGCCGCTCGTATTTTCAGCCTTCTAGCCTCAAGTGCATCATTTGGCAATTCATTTTTCGTCAGGTAGTCTACCAACGGGTCTATCCAACTCTTTTCATGCTCTGGACTTGAAACATCACCTATGAGCAAGATGCTCGGCTGTCGTAAGACTTGTACATTAGCAGTGCTAGGTAGATGTTTAGGATTAGCCGAAGCCAGCTTAAACAAGGCGTCCGCTTGTTCGTTGTCATTGCGGGGGACCTTAGTTATTTTGAAACTCATAAAACCCTTTGTAAATCCCTAACTTTCATCAGATAGGATGCCATTTTTCCGTCCCTTGCCTCAAATTCACCTGTCACTGTCCGACAATTAACTTGGAGTCACTGCAAATCTCAACTGATGTTATCCCAAGCCTGACTGCCAGACTTAAGCTCGTGATGACTGCTTCATATTCTGCATCATTATTCGTCGCGGGGAACTCAAAACGCAACGAATACGTTAACTCTTCAGATTCTGGCCCCATCATTATGATGCCTGCTCCGGACCCCTCACCATGTGAGGATCCATCCACAAAAATTGTCTAGACTGCTTCTGATCGTTAGGATGGTCAGGCGGAGTTGTTAGCTCTGCGATGAAGTCTGCCAATACCTGTGCCTTAATGGCTGTCCTTGGTCTGAACTCGATGTCGAACTCGCTCAACTCAATTGCCCATTTCAGGATCCTACCCGATGTCTCAGGTCGATGCAAGATTTGCTTGACAGGCTGATCGGTCATGACTTGTACGGTGTGAGATTGAAAGTATGGCCTTAGTTTTCTGACTGCTACGATTAATGCTAGTTCCAATTGTTCTGCAAAGCTGTATCGAATTTCCGCCCCCCTCAACACCTGGCTGATGTAGTAGACAGGCTTCTGCATGTTTGGAAATTATTTCACTAGTACTGCACTAACTGCATATTTCGACACTGCTAAGTACAGACTCAACACATCCCTTGGGCACGGCCTAGTCAAAACAGGTAGCTGCTATAACGATTGCTTTAAAGATTCCAGCGACTCCTCACACTCCTTGGTCCATTCAAAATTAGTAGAACCCCTAATAGCCTTGAAGAAGTGATAACATTTATCCGCAGCTCGGCTCATAAAGCGATTCAGTGTTGCTATCCTGCCCGTCAATCTCTGGACCTCCTTCCTATTTTCTGGGCTCCTCATCTCCAAAATGGCTAGAATTTTATCTGGATTTGCTTCAATGCCTCTTTGTATGATCATAAAACCCAAGAATTTGCCACCCGTTGTTCCAAAAACACACTTCTCTGGATTGAACTTCAGCTTGTTCTGCCGAGCGGTGTTGAACACTTTTTGTAAGTCGCTAACATGGTTGCTAGCCTTCACATTCTTGACGACCATGTCGTCCACATATGCTTCTATGACCCCTCCGAGCAGATCTTTGAAGACCTTATTCACCATTCTCTGATAAGTTGCCCCAGCGTTTTTTAGACCGAACGGCATGACCGTATAACAATGATCTGCTATGAAAGAGGTTTTCTCCTGATCTGACTCTGCTATGGAGATCTGATGATACCCAGAGAATGCATCCAGAAAACTTAGCCGTTCGTGACCCGATGTGGCGTCCACTAGGTGATCTATTGTGGATAGCGGGTACGAATCTTTCGGACACGTCTTGTTGAGTCCGGTATAGTCTACACACATACGCCATTTCCCATTCAATTTTTTCACCAAGACAACATTTGCTAACCACTCGGGATACTGTACCTCCTTGATAAATCCTACCTGCAGCAACTTATCGACCTCGACCTTTGCTATTGCCTGCCGCTCCGGGGCAAGATTTCTTTTCTTCTACTTTATCGGTTTAGCACCCGGTAAGACACCCAGGCGATGTTGTGCAACCGACGGGTCAACCCCTTGTATGTCATTCGGGCTCCATGCAAAAGCATCCAAGTTACTTGCTAGACACTTCACCAACGGCTCTTTCTCGGCCGGCTCCAATCCTGTCCCCACCAGCCCTGGGCGGCGGTCGATCCTCGACTTTCTGCTTGCCTCGATCATTCCTCACATACTTGGTCAAATAGCCCCGCTTCAAAAGGCGTTCAATCTCCTCCTTCAAGTGTATACATTCTTCGGTATCGTGCCCATGGTCCTTGTGGAAATGGCAGTACTTGCTCTTATCCCTTTTGCCGGCTGATGCTGCCATCAACCTTGGCCATTCAAGTTCTTTTATGTCTCGAATTTCCATCAATATCTTATCCCGCTGAGTGTTAAGAGGGGTGAAGGCTTTGACCTCCTCCCGTCTCTGTCTAACAAACCAATCTTGATGATAGCTCCTGCTTATGTGCTCATTTCTCTGCTTATCCTTGTCAACGGGCTTTCGCACTTCACCTGACTTCCGCTTATAGGCTCCCGTTTTCCATCCCTCTCTAAGATTTTTCGTGACTTTCTCTGCTTCCTCTGCGTTAACATACTTGTCACCCTTCTTCAACAAATCATGCATTGACTCCGGAAGGTTTTTGGAGAGTGACATTTTGAAGGCCCGATTCCGTGTCCCATTCATTAATGCTATCACTACTGTAGACATTTGAAGATCCCTTATACCGAGGGTTGCTCGACTGAACCTAGCCAAGTACTCCTGTAAAGATTCATCCTTCTCCTGCACCACCTGCATCAGTCCAATGGCTGTCTTTCGTTTTCGCTTGCTACTCATGAAGTATGTCACGAAACTCCTATAGAGCTCATCAAAAGTTTTTATAGACCTGGGTGCCAGTGTAGCCACCCAGTCTCTTGCTTCCCTCCTAAGTGTCGGAGGGAACGACCTACACATCACTGCGTCTGGGGCTGCATAGAGCCTCATTAAATCCACGAAAGTCCACAAGTGGTCCAGCGGGTCCGTGACTCCATCGTATGCTTCTATCATTGGCTGTTTAAAACCCTTCGGTAAAGGGACGGCCATTATTTCTGGGGCGAACGGATCCTCCTATAATACCATCTGCCCGAGTCTGTCCTTCCTCCTAGTCAATGCATCGTCTATCTTCTGGGCCATCATCTCCTATATCTTCTTCTCCAAGTTCGTCACGGGTTGGGTAACATAAGGATACACAAAATCGGAGGCCCCCATGTCTCCTATTGTTGGCTGAGTAGTAGGCGGGGTAACCGTTTGCGCCACCTGGGATGGTTGCTCGCGTACTGCTTCCGACGAACTCTGCTGTGTGACTGCGATTTTCTGTATTTGGTTTTGCAAGAGGGTCATCATGGCTGCCAATTGCATTTCCAAAGCATTGAATTGGCCTTGTGTTACGTACTGCGGGGGCGACGGCTGGTCATAACCCCTTGCAACAGATTCCAACTCAGTATCTATTGTGTTCCCAACCATGCGTGTTTCGCTTCGTGTCTGTCTCCTTGACATAGCTTTCTTGTTCAGTGGTTTCCCACAGACGGCGCCAATGAAATAATCACAAAATTTACCTCCACGAAAATGATGACGTGTGGGTTGCTCCGGTTGCTCCGATCAATGGACGTTACCTGCAAAAAAAGGTCGGGGTTTTCTCCCCCTTTGTACCTCCGGCGTGAAAATCAGTGGGTATTTATGAAAAGTAGGAAGAAAGTATATTGGGAGTTCAATCAGTTCGGGTTTCAAGCCACCATACCTTTTCTCACATTGGGGTATTTATAGGCACCTGATGGCATACCCCCTGTTCCGCGATTAACTGTACCACGTGTCACACGTATGTCTTCCCACTTCCCCACGTTCTATAGCGTTGACCCCCACTCGCATTGCGGTTGGTCATGGCCACGTTTCCTGTTGGACGGTTTTCGTCTATCTCGCGGCCATTTATTGGGCTAAGTATAGTGGGGGTCGACGTCGTTGGCCTCATAATGGTAGACGGTCCATGTGAGCGTAGAGGGCCACCGAGGGGTCGACGTCCTGGGGGGGCGTGCGTGGTCGACGTCCTGGGGGGGCGTGCGTTAAGTAGCGATTTCCGAGGGAAATTGTTAATACCATCTTATATCACACTGCTATAACTTTTGTTGCGACCACTAAAAAAACTCGACTTCTTAGACAATTCATATGGAAAAGAAGAAGAATAGATTATGTATTTTGAATAAATAATTGAATATATAGGAGAGGAAAAAAAATAAAAAACCTTACACAGTGACAGCATGTCCACCAAAGGTGTATAGTATATTGGTGGTGCCAGTGAAGTAAAGCACTTGCTTTGTTGGAGTCAAACGTTGCACATTTTCAACCTGTTCAATAAAATGCCTAAGCCAAATTAAAAAAAAAAAATTTAAGCCCTTCCATTCAAAGAAAGAGTGACTGAGGGCCTGTTTGGTACAGATTTTCGTTTTCTACAGTAAATCAATTCTCATTTTCAACCACACATTTTTCAATAAAATAATATTTTTCATCACATCAATACTTTTTTTCTTCTTTTTCAACCACACATTTCCTATCATATCACTATTCAAAAATCAATTCTTCCCTCAAAAATCCCTACCAAACACACTCTGAATATATTACCTAGCCATGAATGAGTGAAGCTATGGTCAAGTATCAAGTCGTGTATAAGTGGTCATCCCAAGGCGAAGTAAAAAGTGGTCATCCTCATGTTTTGACGTGTTATGAGTCACTAGCTATGGGGTAAACTATATCTTTACTTTTGTGTTTTTGACTATTTGGGTACGGCCACATTATGTGGTCTCCTCGTTGTATCTACATTGTTGATTCGCCCGGGTATGCCCGGTGCACGTGTACTCTGATTTGATCACTATATTTCTTTATTTACCGATAAAAAAAAAGGGTCATTTCAAATGCATTTAGTTATAGAGTTCTGATTCAAGGACTTTGTACAGGGAAGAGGTTTGGACAACAACTATGAGCTTTGTATTGATATGTTGGAAGCTGGACATTCCTCAATTGTTGTTTTGATTAAGGTTTTGAACATTGTTTATCACTTTTTTAAGTATTTGTAACGTTCAAAAAAGAATTTATCACTTTTAATTTTTTTTTCACTTTCAACTTATAGAATGTGGTCTTCTTGAAATGAAGTTATATTATGCCTATGTTTGGCCTCTATTTTTTTTTTTATTTTTTTTCAAAAATTCATTTTTTTCAAATCTCGTTTTCAATCACACGTTCTGTCACTTTTTGAATATTTGTCGCATTTTTGAATTTCTGTCATTTTTTTAGTAGGTCACTTTTTTTTTTTTATTTATTACTTTTTTGAATTTCTATCACTTTTTTTAGAGATATCGTATGTCAGTTTTTGATTTAAAAAAAATATATATCAACTTTAAAAAATGACTTAGTGGGTAGATTATGGCACCGACACTTTTTTGTCATTTTTTTTGGTTTTCATTATTTTGAATTTCTGTCACTTTTTTAGTGCTAACCTCTTTTTTTGAATTTCTGTCACTTTGTTTAGTATTTGTCACTTTTTTATATTGTCACTTTTTTTTGTTTTTGTATCATTTTTGAAATTTTTGTAAATTTTTTTTTATTGTTTGTTACTTGTTTTGAATTTTTGTCATTTTTTTTCTGTCACTTTTTTGAAATTTCGTCACTTTTTTGTTGTTTGTTACTTTTTTAAGTGACAAACGTCATTTTTTTTATTGTATGTCACTTTTTAATAAAGAAGTTTGGCTTTTTTATTGGTGTTTTGTCGATAAACTGATTTAAAGATGCTTTGCAATGAACGAAAAAAGAGGAGGGAAAGTGGTTATGTCACTTTTTTTCTATCACTTTATTGAACTGATTTCTATGTTTTAATTGGTGGTCACTTTTTCGAATTTTTATCACAATTTTTAGTATTTGTCATTTTTTTTTTAAATTTTTGTTACCGTTTTAATGGCAAACATCACTTTTTAGTGAAAGACAATAAAAAAGTGACACCTAATTTTACTCACTACTTTTTACTTTGTTTTATGTCACTTTCTTGAAATTTTTGTTATTTTTTTGAGTGACAAAATCTCTTTTTAAAAACTATCAATTTTTTATATGAAAAAGTGACACTTAATATTACAAAAATTTTTTTACTTTCAAATACTTTTCAGATAAATTTTCAAAAGACCTCTAATTCCAGGGACATTTTTGTAAGTTACCCTTTTAAAAAGGCCAATTCCGACTTTATTTGATCCAGAGATTATAGTTTATGGGCTTTCAAGCCCATACAGAAGCTTCTGGAGAATCCCAGAAATTTCATGCTATAAAATAAGGACGAGATTCAAGAGAGGATAAACGCAAAAACCATCTGGTCTTTTTTTACACATCAAAAATTTCGGTATAATTCCAGCTCTTAAGGTAAATGAGGTATGCAATATATTTGGTTTTACTAATATTTTTGTATCTTATTTTTGGAAAATTATTGTTGCGATCATCGTGCTTATGTTTTTTATTTTACTTTTGGAAACACTAGTGCTTTTGATTTGATGTGATGTGATGAATTCCGTTTTATTCGATTGACGAAATACAGGTAAGTTAAAAACATTGTGATCATCGAATTGGGACATGTTGGTGTGATTTTGCTTATTATGTAGAAATTTTATGGTAAACAGTTTCAGGTGTTGTAAATTTTTCAGTTCATTTAACTGCTTAACATCAACTTTTGTTTCACTGTCTTACGGTACTTTTTTGAGTTCATGAAAATTTGATGTGCACGTTTTCTAGGTTGTTAAAAACTCTAAAGACTGGAATAATAGGAGATGATACATATTAAAAGCTTATTTTTAAATTTGCGTGGGTTTGCGATTATATAATTATGCCCCTGTTTGACACCCACTTTAGAGAAAAATTAAATTCTGGAATAATGATTGATGGAAGAATGTGGGGTTAAAAAGTAAGGAGAACTTTTGGGTTTATGTGTAGGATTATTTTATTGATAAAATGTGTGGTTGAAATTGAAAAAGAGAAAAAAATGAGAATCAGAATCAGAATGAGAATAAGATGGGTGTCAAACAAGGGCATATTCAATCCGAAATTTTTATTTAATGTTATTTTTTTACATCAAAAGAAGATGATATTTGGTTGAAATATATGTTGTGCTAAATCATGTATGTTTGATATAGGAAGTAGATTGAAAATGGGTAGAGGTTACAGTTATAGTCCCTCCCCTCCGAGGGGTTACAACAGGAGGCGTCGAAGCCCAAGCCCAAGGGGCCGCTACAGGAGTCGTGCAAGAGACCTTCCTACTAGCCTTTTGGTCCGTAACCTTCGCCATGATTGTAGGTCTGTTTTAATATTTTTAAATCAGAATTGAATTGCAATTTTATTTTAATTTTTTGAGATGTTCGACTTGCTACCAGCCACTTCCTGTCGTTGAAATTAGTTTAAAAGCATTAAATAACTCCTCCCCTATTTGTTTTTGTGATTTTTGCGTTGTAAATTTATAAAATGTATCCTCCTTTCTGCTGAAAGCATTATTTCCGGTTTTGTGGGGGTATTTCTTTAATTGAATTTTGTTTGATTAGGTCGAAGTTCCTTGAAAACTTCTGCCTTCTTTAAAATATTCTGAACAGTTCCGGTAGGTTGAGAACCCCTATAGAATAACGAGAACATTTAAACAAGTTTGATTCTTCAGTGGATCATAAAAATCCACTTTTCGAAGATCTCTTTCTTCTCTTCGGGGCGTTTGGTTATTGCTATTTTAGGTGTATGGATCATTTTTGAGTATTTGAAGCTAATTTGTTAATGAGTATGTTACAAGCCGTGCTGGTTAACAATACAAAGTAGTTGTAATTCAGTACACTTTTTTTAATTGTATGTGCATCCAATTCCATGTTCATAGATTTTAATTTATCTGTGTGGTTTTATAGGTATCAACTTCTTCATATAAAATAATGTTCCCATGAGTGCGTGCACATGAAGACCTCCATACCTAAAAGAATTTCATACAACTATGAAAAAGATACTTATGTACAGGAAATATGGGCTTGCCTATGGAAAAAAATTAATATGAGAGGATGTATTATATGTCAAGCTCAAATCATTTGGTTTTATGTGCTTTCTGCCTTTTATATTTGATGGATGTGCCAAAGTTATGGGAATAATGCATGTATGGGAAATTTTCAATTTTTTGGCTGACCTTTGATGCCAGAGCCTATCTATTTCTCCCCTCAGATTTGAGTTTTTTAGTGCACAAATTTGAAACTTGTGTTTTTGTTTTTGAGAAAGATATCAAAAAGATTAAAGAATGTCAAATTTTGTAATTCTTCTTCTAATACCAATGCATTTACTAAGCCCTATTTGACCCCATGTTCTAAAACTCATTTTTTTAAAGCTCATTTTCGATTACACATTCTCCCAATAAAATAATTTGCACGTGAACCTGTAAGTTTTCCCTACTCATTACCAAAAAAAAAAAAATCATTTTCCATAAAATGTATTCTCATTAAATCTCTACCAAATGGGCTTAATTTGGATTTGGATTTGGATTATAGGTATGACCCACTATTGCAGTACTTGTTTTCAGGTGGAAACTGTCTTCCTGTCCTAAAGGGAGACTTCTAAGTAAGCCTTTTTTGCCTATAATGAATTTTTGGCTAACCTTCTTCACCCTGAGTTGGGCTTACCTGATATGACTATGGAAATGTTGTAGAACCTCTCATCTCTCTTGTGCGTGCACTCCTACCTACTGGATGAAAAAGCCAAAAAAGAGAACTGCTGGGACTTAACTGTCTGCAATTCTTTTCTTATGTCTTGGACCTACTTCCATGCATCTAAACTACATAAAGTTGTAATGCTTGCAGGCCTGAGGATCTTCGTGCTCGATTTGGGGAATTTGGGCCTCTTAAGGACGTTTATCTTCCGCGCGACTATTACACTGGGTGAGTAACCTCTGTTATATAAGCCTCTTCTGCAATGTCCCAGTTACTTGAAATCGGGATTGAATTTTCTAGTTCAGGCAACTGTCATGTGGTTATTCCCTTTGCCATGCTACCTGGTCTGCACCTCTTCTTTTCATCTTCTTTAATTCGAAATTCGGTTTTTCATTGTAAGTGTTGAAGATACCAATGAAGTAATAAGAAGTCAAGATGATCTAATGAGCATGAAGATTGAAGCAAGTTGGGTATTAGTAAGTTATGAAGAATATCAAGTCTTAATGGTTTTGCAAGGTTAGCGGCCATGTAATTGATTTTTTGAATTGTCATGGGTATGAGCTATGTTTCTTTTTGATTAAGGTTTGCTTAGCTTCATATAAGCATTGGAGATATACTATCGACATATCTAAAGAGTAACTGATGTCTTTAGCTATTTTTTTCTCACGGATCATGTTAAATCATGCAGAGAGCCACGTGGCTTTGGTTTTGTGCAGTTTGTAGATCCTGCTGATGCTGAAGAAGCCAAATATCAGGTGGATGGGCAAATTCTTCTTGGGCGAGAGTTGACTGTCTTATTTGCAGAGGAAAACAGGAAGAAGCCCTCTGAGATGAGGGCTAGAGAAAGAATAAGGTAGAAGTGCTGAAGTTTATTTTTGTTAATGTTTACTTTCTTACTTTGGCGGACTTTCAATTACTTGAAATGCAAGAGCACCTAAAGTTCTCATTTCTAATTGATTGAATATCCTGCTGCTCTCAGTCGGAGGTCCCCACTTGGTTATTCTCGATCGCCTTGCTATGCACATCCATATTCCCGTTCGCCAAGTTATGCTCGAACTTACTCTCGAGGGCATGATTACTATTCTCCGTCTTCTCGAAGCCTGCGAGACGTGAGGTATAGAAAGAGGTCTTACTCTAGGTCTCCTTATGGCTCAAGGAGCCGAAGTCGAAGCCCTGTCAGGAGCAGGAGCTGGAGTCGGGACCACAGCAGGAGCCCTGATGACTACTCAATATAAAGTGGATGGGCACTAATAGCTGGTAACATGTTGGGCTTGCCTTTGTCGTAGTGGTTGGTGTGGTATTTTTATGTAGTCGTGATGTACTATTTTTAGATATGGGCGTTGGTGACTTCGAGCGTTGAGAAGAGTTTGGATGTTTTGTTGAATCCTCTGGTAATAGGTAAATCTCATTTCAACTGATGATGGCTAATGTCTTAAAAAGTATTTTCTATAATGACTAGTCACTGAATTTTGGCGACACCATAAATGCTAACGGTAAAAGGTGCAACGTCTTTAATTTTTTGACGGTTGATTACGCAAGTCTAACAGTTCTCAAGTTTTAGTGTTCAGAGACATTTTTTAAGTTTAAAGGCGTAGTGTAATGGTCTATTTTCTAGATTAAAAATTGATGTGCATACAGCAAGCCTGCTAAAGGGCTGCTGCTGGAGATACGTGTGCTTGCAATGCATCCTCTTTCAAATTAAATTGCGGAGTATTTTAAACTTGTAGTATCCCGAGGATTGTGGCCGGCTCAATTATCGATAAATCTGGGGGAAAACGGAAAAAGAATCTGGAAATGTTCTATTCTCACATCAAAATCGTGAGTTTGGGTTTTTGTGCAAGTAAAGCCAGAGTGTGTGTTTGAGAGCAATTTGAAGCGATAATTATTTGATTAAATTTAAATTAAGTATTGATTACGTGGAAAAGTTGCATCATGTAATCAGTAGTAGTGCACGCTATAAACTCTTCTAACAGAAGTCAGAGACACTGCATTTCATCTTTCTGTTTTGCATGCTTCTTCCATTCATTCTGAACGAATGGGATAATCCACTCCTTTCTTTTTTGGGTACTTATTTCATTCTTTTTCTATTAAAATACTTTTTGATAAAAGAAAATTTGTCATATAAGTAAAATCGACTTTGTTTAATAAACTCATCTTTAAAACAGACATCATATAGATATTTATCTAGATTCAGGCAGCTCAATTAGACATATCCACTCGACATAAGTTCCACGCAGATTTATGCATAAATAGATATAGTTCTGATTTTATTTTAAAAACCAAGGCCCTATTTGATTCCTTAAATTTTTCATGGATTTTCTCACTTTTTTGCTATTTGATGGCAGAAGTTTTTCATGGAAAATCTTTTCCCACTGCCCCACCCACGCGCCCATTTTTCTTGTTTTGTGGGAATTCATTTTCCCACCATCCAGGTTTCTAACCTTTTTTTTCTTGACAATGGTAACAAATTTTATAACCAATTGTAAAAAAAAATCACTTTAATAGACAATTTTCATGTAAAACAAAAATCAAACGAACACCAAATTTTGATAAAAAAATGATCTTGTAGGAATTTTTTTTTCCTTTTTTTTTAATTTACTTTTTGGCAATTGAAACAAATTTTATAACAAATTACGGAAAATTTTTTCACTTCAGTGGACAATTTCCATGTAAAACAAAGTCAAGCGGATACAAAATTTTAAAATTTTCCAAGTGGAAAATTATACCAATCAAACACACTTAATTAATAATTCCTTGTAAAACAATTTTTAGGCAATTACTTTCCTGGGAATTCATTTTTTTTCCACCCATTTTCAACCCTTACAATCAAACGAACCCTAAGAGATATCTAGACATTATTTAGTGGAAAAATTGAAGCAGCGATCCCTAACCTTTTCATTTTTTGTAGACTTTACCTTAACCTTTGTTTTGTGCAACCAGAGGTCCCTAACCTTTCATAAATACGCATCGGAGGTCCATCTAGACAGAAACCATACAAATCATCATTAGTCAACCTGGAAAATTAAAAAATAAGATATTTTGACCATTTTAAGGAATGGCATTTTCATTCATACAGTAATCTCTCTTTAAAACAATAAATAAAAGAAAAAAAATCACCATCTTCTTCAAACACCCCACCCCACTCCACTCCACTCCACTCCACTCCACTCCCACCCTTCCCCAACACCAAATTTTGATGCCCACTGCCACTGTGGCAGCCCAAAAGCCACCACCATGGCCACCAAATTTGTTCTCCTCCACCCTCACTCTCCCTTCATTTTTCGCAGCAAATTGGTTTTCTCCATCAATAAATTCTGGAAAAAGTGATAGAAATGAATTTCCCGTCTGCTAATCTACGATATCTAGTGGAAAAAGGAAGTGCCATTCGAGATCTGCAAGTTTTGATTCTTCTAAGAAGCGGAAGAATTCTAAGGTTTCGATGGAACGGACCACAATTTTTAGAGGTTCTCCTTCGCTATGCAATGCAGTTCTGTGTCAACTTAGAGCATGGCAGTTTTAGAGATCTATTAATTCGTCTTGAAAACTCAGTTTTCAATTGTCCGATCAGAACTGACAAACAAGGATAATATTGTCGACGATTTGTATAACTCATTTTCTCTTGCAAACCACCGCTACTAGAGGTCTTCACACTTCCAAACAGTGTTATTAAAACCTGCTTAACCGGTCGGCCTGCTAAACCGGTGATCTGGACCTTATTCCAGGTCGGGCAAGCTCATATTACGTAAATGCAAGTGATCCGGTCAAAAATTGGATTTGAACGGATCAATTAGCCAGGTTTATATAATTATCGGGTCGGTCGGCCCAGTTTTCCTGATTGATTTTTTAATCAAATTTAAAAATTTTCTTATTGAAATTTTAGGAGACTAAACATTTGAACACTTGACATCTAACTAATTAGAATATAACATTACCACCAAAGCAAGGAATACTGTGTTGTCCTTTTGTATAATAAACTATATTTAACCTATGAACAATTTGACGTATTTTGAAAATATTTTTAATAAAATTAGTCAAATGTTTTCTTTCATTTTGTAATATCAAATAATTATTTCAAAAATTTTAATTTTAACTAAAACAAATTGAATAGATAATACACGTAAATTATTGGTCAATAACTAACAAATGGTTTGTACATCACAAAAAGGGAAAATATAATAAACAAAATTATAAAATCAAAATGTAACCATTATCACTAAGGGTTAACTTCACAAATGATCACTGAAATTACAGCAAAATAACAAAATGGTCATTGAAATTCAAAACTTGCATGAACGGTCACTCAACTTTCAGGCGCTTTCAAAAATGGTCACTGAAGTTAGTTTTAGGACTTTCTTGTTCTAATTAAAACCTAAAGCACCAAAACACGGCCACGTAAAAGCTGGAGGACCTCAACTTCAAAATGCTCTCCCTTCTCTCTAGAATTGCAAAAAATGCACAAAAAATCCATCAAATTCCGACGACGCAAACCACCAGATTTTGGTACCACTGTCTTGCCCATAACATCAGCTTCCATTACATCCAAACATCATGAAATTTTACCCACAAATTTGGAAGAAATCGAGGAAAATAAAAAACTGCCTCAAACTTTGCAATCTGCCGGAAATTGCACTTCCGGCCACCCCCATGCCGTCGGACCTACACCGGTCGATGGCCCATGCTCAAGCGACCTCAAACATGCCAACAATCAACCCAAACTGGTGCCCAACAGGTCAAATTTATTCAGCAAGAACAGACTGAACGGAACTTCGCGACAGCGCACTGCTTGGCTGCAATTTTCGGCGACATTCCTGTGAACCAGGGTCGCACACCAACAGGGTTAGGTGTGTCTTCACCTGGAGCACCTAGCCCAGTAATGGGTCTTCACCAATTTGGCACCAATCAAAACGAATTTGGATCTGAACTCTTAGCTGGTGCGAACTCTTGGCTGGTGCAAACTCTGTCAAATCCGATGCAACCTAGGCCACCCAAGGCCTCGGACCACCCGTGCTAGCCTTCCATCAGCCTTGCGCTCCTAGCCTAGTAATGGGTCTTGGCCAATTTCACCCAAAACCTGCTCGATTTGTTGGCTGCCATTGAAGGGGGAGAAGGGAGAACATTTTGAAGTTGAAGTCCTCCAGCTTGTACGTGACCGTGTTTTGGTGCTTTAGGTTTCAATTAGAACAAGAAAGTCCTAAAACTAACTTCAGTGACCATTTTTGAAAGCGCCTGAAAGTTGAGTGACCGTTCATGCAAGTTTCGAATTTCAGTGACCATTTTGTTATTTTGCTGTAACATCAGTGACCATTTGTGAAATTAACCCTTATCACTAATAAATGAGTTCAAAAAATATTAATTTAAAGGTACAAAAATAATTTGTAACAAATAACTTGAAATTTTTAATTGTCTCAAGAAAAAAAATTATACTTTATAAATTTTTTTAGATAATTTTTCAGAAATGATCCACCGGTCCGACCACTAGTTCACCGGTTTGACCAGTAACCCGATGACCCAGTATCTTGATCGAGTCAATGTTCGGGTCGAGTCTAATAACTATGCTTCCAAAGCTGCAGCATTTGTTTGACACTACTCTCAAGAAAAAGGAAATTGTAGCAAGCTTTATTGACTTTCTAGTTGGAACTTTAGAAGATTTAATGGATTCTGAAACTGATTCCAGGGTTTGGGAGGAAGATCAACTCAAGTTTCTTTTGCCGAAGTTGAAATTTCTTCTCATCTTTCTGGGGTGTTTTAAAAAAATGGTGATTTTTTTACTTTTATTTATTGTTCTTAAAGGGAAATTACTGTATGAACGGAAATGTCCCTCCTTAAAATGGTCAAAATATCTCATTTTTTAATTTTTCATGTTGACTAACGGTGATTTGGACGGTTTCTATCCAAATGAACTTCCAGTGCATATTTATAAAATGTTAGGGACCTGCGGTGGCACAAAACAAAGGTTAGGATAAAGTCTGCAAAAAAATGAAAAGGTTAGGGACCGCTGCTGCAATTTTCCCTTATTTATATGCTTAAAACTTAAAGAGTCTTGTTACATACTTACATGTACCCTATGGATTACACTCTTGTTTACTCGGGCCACTCCCTCCCTCACATAGGGGTGGGACCCGACCCCGATGTGAGAGAATGGATGAGGTCGGATAAATAAGAGTGTAATTCATAGGGTACAAATAGCATAATTCAAACTCAAAAGTCAAATTTGTCTATTAACAAGACATAAATATCTACCTAGTGATTCATAAATGCTATAACTTTCTAA
The DNA here is from genome assembly GCA_035079005.1 of Fraxinus americana. Lineage (NCBI taxonomy): Eukaryota > Viridiplantae > Streptophyta > Magnoliopsida > Lamiales > Oleaceae > Fraxinus > Fraxinus americana. Next base: position 37,138,073 of record CM068715.1, on the reverse strand, counting down.
TTCTGCTGAAAAAAATGCATCATGGCTACAAAGCTTATTATGAAACATGAGTGAACACTCTGAAAATGAGAAATATCTTGGCCGGTTAAATCAATTATTTATTTGGCGATTCCATGTCAAACATTTTGTCACATTTGAAAGAATGCTGGACTGCATTTATTTAAGAATTACACATCGAGCCTTGTGTTTGATGGCAATATGATCCAATGAAATTATTATATATTTTTGATTCATGGAAATGGATACTGAATAACATTATACAAAATGCAGAATACAAGTTATACAACACAACATTTCATTGCCATACTCAGATATCATATCAAAATTTTTAAATTTCCACACAGCATCCTGATTGCACAAGACCAGAAAAATCGAGAGACCCATCGATGATTTTCACGAGTTTTCCATTTTGCCCTTCTTTCTTATCCACCAAAAAGAACCCATGTGGTGCACCCTGATAAGCTGACCCTGTAACCAGGCTCCGATCCCCAACCTCGAAACCACACGTCCCGACTCGTACACCCGAGTCTAACTCCGCCCAGCAAATTAAGTTTCCACCCAACACGCCAACACATGATCTCGGACACTGACTCGCCCTCCACGCCTCCTCAACTCGCCTCCACTCACCAGTACTCAGATCATAAACCTCTGCGCTCTTTTTGAACGCGCCTTGCGACTCGGTGTCGTATCCACTCACCACCCAAAATTCAGACCCAATTATTATCCCTTCACATTCGTCTCGTTCCTCACTCATCCGGGTCAACTCAACCCACTCATTCTTCTTGATGTCAAAGAGCCACGCTGTTTTCAAGGCGTTTTTGCTCTCGTCATGCCCTCCAGCAATCAAGACTTTCCCTTCCACAGTCCCCATGGCAAAGAATGACCGAGTTGAGGGCATATCAGCACACTGAACCCACCGCCGAGTCGTGAAGTCGTACACAAACACGTCCTTAACCGGGTCCCAATTCGATGGGTTCCATCCTCCCATCACAATAAGCTTCCCTTCAGTACTGGCAACTTGGCAGAACAAAGGCAACCCATCTGGGTACTTCGGTACCGGTTCAACCCAGTCCCAACACCGAGACACCGGATCAAACACTGAAATCCCATACCTGGGCTGACCCACCGGCTTCGACTCGGAATCATGAACTGGTATTGCTTGAACGAGGCATGCTACTTTCCGAGTGAACCCAGTTCGCTTCCGATGGTAATAGAAATCCCTACTCCGAATAAGCTCCCGCCAACGTCTGCATACAAGGGATGAAACTCGGTGCGCTGAGTAGTGCAACCGAGTCAAGCACTCCAAAGCAAGTTCTTCCGGTAATTCTGGGATTAATTCTTGTTCATTCATAGTATCAATTTTGACTGAGTGATTGAAGAATTAAGAATTTGATTGATGATGTGTGGTGAAGGGGCAGGGTTTGATATTCCTTCATTTATAATAGAGTAAGCTCACAGTTATTTAGGATATGGTGGTGACACGTGGCGCTCACTGTATAGGTATCCATCGATTTTTCAAGAAAGTAGACGGTTTGAGAACCTTTTTCAAAATGGGCAGAATTAAGAGTGTGCATTCCCATAGTAGTTACCATGCACCATCTGTCGATATTTCGTTTACAAAATAAGATGATTGCTTTTTTGGGAATGAATGGTCAAAAATTGATTCCTTTCCTACATGGTAAAAATTAAAAGAATAATGCTAACTGGATACAATTTTTTACACAATCTTTTACACCTCTCTCACATGGAAGGAGGCCCACACATAATAAAATAATCTTGGACCCCCCTCCATGTGAGAGAGGTGTAAAAGATTGTGTAAAAGTGTGTGTGTACATGTAGCATTACCCAAATTAAAAGTTAATTGATGAAACATGTAACATAGTTTTCAAGATTACGAATTCTAAGGGACTTTTATTATTGTATTTACTATCTAACTAGTAGTAACTCATAGTGTCAAATTGATCTATGTTCCCTTTTCTTTACTAGCGGTGTACATAATTTTTGACAAATGTAATTGAGAGTGGAAAGAATGAGGGTCCAGGATTAATAATATGGGAGTGAGTGCACTAGACGCTTTAATCATACAAGAGAGAGGGAAAATGGATAAGGTTTTGCCGAGGTGGGCTCAAATGGGCTCTGTCTCTCTTTACTGGGCCATACTAAAGGATAAAGAGATAAACTTTAGGCCGCTTGCTGTCTAATGTTGTCACCTTCCAAATAAAAAAATGGACATGTGGGCCCATTTGAACTGTTACTAAACAAAGCAAAAAAATTATAATGCAGTGTTAAATATAGGTCCAATTAAATTATCATGTGACTTAAAATTGATATTTTGGCATGAGAGAGAATATTATTTTATCTATCTTCTATAACATGAAAATTACACCTTGCCTTTTCAAGTTATTAACGAATTGGTTTGATAATTGTAGTTATGTGTCCCAAATGAGTTGACTATAGAATTAGCAAATATACTATAAAAAGGAGGTAATACTTGACATAAGAAGCAAGTTTAAAGGTAGTGTGGACCTTTGGAATTATCTCCATGATATTTTTATTTATAATAATGCAGATGGTGTTAAAACCTTATCCCAAACCCATGTGATGTGCCTCTCCTTCTTCTTCATGTTGACATTCGTAAATCCTTGTAACACCCAAGTTTTAATGGGATCAAACATCGGCTAAATAATTTGTGTGCCATATTTAAGCGAGGACAACTATGTCAATCCTTGGCCAAGAATTAAGACTAGTTTAGCCGGACCTTAAATTTAAGAATAATTTTCCGTCCAAGTTGTACGCGAACTGATTAAGCTGACAAAAAGTGTTGATTACACTATGGAGTTGACAGAAATGGCTTGTCAAATTAGGGTTTTGCTATGTATGGTTGACACATCGTTCATCACAATAGGGGAGTCCATTATTTTTTTTATTTTTTGTGGCCCCTCTATCGTGAGGGTGGTGTCAATCTCGGTGTACAAATAGCAAAACTCGTCAAATTATTGATACCCCTTGTCTCCCACCTCTCGAAAGTGCAAACATAATTGAATTTTAGTCATGTTTGACAACCATTATTTGAAAAAAGAGTAATGTTATTCATTTTCAGTGGAGATGAAAACACAGTTTAGGTGGCGCTAAATGATAAGTGAAATGAAATGTGAAATTAAATGATTTATTTAATTTCACCTATCATTTAATGTCACATTAACACCACATAAACTGTGTTTTCATCCCCAGTGGGGATGAATAGCATTACTCTAATAAATGATTAATAAATTAATTGTACTTATGATTCATTAAAATGTTTGATTGAAAATCGAAGTTTCGAAAGTAATGATCAAATAAAAGATTATTCAGCCATAATTAGTTTGGACTTACTAAAAAATGACTACAGTAAGATAAACACTATAATTTCTTTATTAGTGCTATTATATGTTGCGTGCGAGAGACTTAAAGCATGCCATGGAATAGTGGCGTGTTTGGGCTTCCTGTATGTGGCATATCGACTTTTGAAAGATGTGCGTACCTCTTTATCTTTGTTTTCGATAAGAAACCCATCTCCAAACAGCTGGAATGAAAGCAACTAAAAGCGACATGCCATGTTTCGAATCATTGACCGTTGTTATATATTTATACAATAAATATAATATGTGAAAGAAATAACTAATTAAGATGAAGTGTCCAACTGGTGAAAAGTGTGGAATTTGTGTGGGAGGTCAGGTGTTTGAGTCATGTCTCACGCACTATATTAAAAAGTCTTTGATTGGGCTTTATTGATTCTAATAAAATAATAATTATTTTTTTAATCATTTTCAAAATTATTTAATGGGTTAACTAGCCAGTAGAATATGACTGTTTTAACTGCCCAGCATTAATACCCATTACCATTGGCCATTACATCTGCAACTTAATACTAGATCATGGTGGGAGAAGTTACATCTCTTTCTGCCTATATAAACACATTTTTGGGTATTAGAAATTCACAAGAAAAACGAGATTATATATTTCTATACAGTACAGTAAAAATATTGTTCTTAATTTCACACATTTCTGGAGTACACTTGAGAGTTTTGAAAACCTTTTGTGATAGCTGCACAATTGGTTTATTTGATTGTTGTATCCTGGAGGTGATTGTCCACAGAGGTCGCAGCAGTTATCGACGGGCAATTTCGCTTTAGGATATCGTGTTGTCACGAGACTAGATCTGTTGATAAGTTTTGCTGCACTTTACTGTTATTTTGTCCAATAATCTAAAGCGAAATTTACGTTTTTAATGGCTGCAGTAGATATATCTGTTCCTAAGTATTCTGAGAAGCCTGAATTATTTGATGGAAAGAATTTTAAGAGATGGCAAATGAAATTGCAATTTTATTTGACAACTCTTAAAGTTGTAGATGCTATTGAATCTGATAAACCTGTTTCTGCAATTGCTGATGAGCCTACTGATAAGAAAACATCAGATTTAACTAATTGGGAACGTAATGATTATATGTGCAGAAATTATATTCTGAATTGCTTGACGTTGGATTTATATGATGTTTACTGGTCGTGTAAATCTGCTAAAGAATTATGGAAGTCATTAGAAAAGAAATATGCTACTGAAGATGCTGGAACTAAGAAATTTGTTGTGGGAAAATTTTTAGATTTTAAAATTGATGATATTAGAACGGTGGTAAGTCAAGTTGAAGAATTACAGATTATAATTCACGAAATTATTGTCGAGGGATATAAAATATGTGAAGGTTTTCAAGTGTCTGCTATAATTGAAAAACTACCACCTTATAGGAAAGAATATAAAAACAGTTTGAAACATAAAAGAAAAGAAATGTCATTAGATGATTTGATTATTAGAATTATGATTGAAAAGGACAATAGAATGGCAGAACGTAGGGAGAGATCAAACTTGGGTACAAAGGCCAATCTTATTGAAGGAGATTCTGATAGTAAGAAAGCTATTGGAAATTTTACCAAAAGCCAGAATTTTAAAGGCAGATTCAAGGGGAAAAAATTCATAGGAAATAACAATCGGTCTAAGCCTCAATTTAAAAATAAAACTATTGGTGATTGTTTTGTTTGTGGTAAACTAGGTCATTTTGCAAAAAATTGTCGAAATAGGAAAGGAAACACTGTGAAGCATCAGGCACATATAGTAGAAGATGAGAATTTTTCTGTTATGGTGATAGAAGTTAATCTAGTGAGCAACATGATAGACTGGTGGGTAGATTCTGGAGCTACCAAACACATTTGCTGCACGAGAGGTACATTTTCTTCATTCACTCCTAATAGTGATGGAGAATGTCTGTTCATGGGAAATGTTTCTTCCTCCAAAGTCGAGGGGAAAGGAACTGTAACACTTAGATTTACTTCTGGAAATGTCCTTAATTTGAAGGATGTCCTTTATGTACCTGATATAAGGAAAAATCTAGTGTTTGGATCTATTTTAGTTAAAAATGGATTTAAAATTGTATTTGAGAGTGGTCAAGTTGTAATGTCTAAGGGTGGTACTTTTGTTGGGAAATGGTATGCAGATGAGGGTCTATTTAAATTAAATGTTTCTGTGATCAATAACAAAGCTTCTATTTCTTCTGTTTACTTGCTGGACTCTTATGAATTATGGTATGCTAGACTTGGACACGTTAACGTGAATTCTATTAAAAAATTAATGAGATTGGGAAACATTCCTAAAACTGATAAGTTTCCGAACTCAAAATGTGAAACGTGTATTGAATCTAAGTATGCTAGAAAACCATTTCCACATGTTGATAGAACTACTTCAATTTTAAGTTTAATACATTCTGATTTATGTGATTTAAAAGGATATGTTACCCGTGGTGAAAATAAATATTTTTTAACTTTCATTGACGATTACTTTCGTTATTATTACATTTATCTTCTTAAAAGTAATGATGAAAGTTATTCAAAATTTATTTCATATAAAACTGAAGTAGAGAATCAGTTAGATAAAACCATTAAAATTTTAAGATCTGATAGGGGAGGAGAATATTCAGGTGAGCTTGATAAATTTTGTGTTGATAATGGTATTATTCATGAGACTACTCCACCATATTCTCCCCAATCTAATGGTGTAACTGAAAGAAAAAATAGAACTCTAAAGGATATGGTCATTTCATTGCTAAACTCTTTTGGATTACCTTTTAACATGTGGGGAGAAGCACTGCTTACTGCATGTTATATTCTTAACAGAATTTTCAGTAAGAAAAATGATAAATCCCCTTATGAATTGTGGAAAGGTAGAATACCTTCATATAAATATCTTAAAGTGCGGGGGTGTTTAGCTAAGGAATCTATTCCAGCACCTAAGAGAACTAAATTTGGTCCAAAAACTGTTGATTGTGTGTTCATAGGTTATGCTTTTCATAGTAATGCCTACAGATTTTTAGTAATTGATTCTAAAAATATTTTGATTGAAAAGAACACAATTTTTGAAACTAGAGATGCAGAATTTTTTGAAAATAGATTCCCTTTTAAAGAAAAATCTGCAAGACCAAGTAGTTCTCTTAGTGTTCCTTCTAGTGTTAGAGAAGAGCCTATTGAATTAGAAGAAGCTGAAGTTAGGAGAAGTAAAAGACCTAGAACTGCTACTTCTTTTGGTCCGACTTTCTAACATACTTAGTAGAGGATGATCCTAGTACATTTGTTGAAGCTATGTCTTCACCAGATTCTATATTTTGGAAAGAATCTATAAATAGTGAATATGATTCCATTATGTCTAATAACACTTGAGAATTAGTAGACTTGCCTAGAGGATGTAAAACTATTGGGTGTAGATGGATTTTTAAGAAAAAATTGAAACATGATGGTTCAATTGATAAATTTAAAGCAAGACTTGTAGCTAAAGGCTATAAACAAAAAGAAGGAGTTGACTTCTTTGATACATATTCACCTGTTACTAGAATGACCTCTATTAGGATGTTAGTTGCAATAGTTTCATTGTATAATCTTATTATACATCAAATGGATGTCAAGACTGTCTTTTTATATGGAGATTTAGAAGAAGAGATTTATATGGATCAACCTGAGGGATTTGTGGTAGAAGGTCTTGATGATAAAGTATGTAGATTTCAAAAATCTCTTTATGGCCTTAAACAAACTCCTAAGCAATGGCATGAGAAATTTGATACTACCTTGACATCTAATGGTTATGTGATAAATGAAGCAGATAAATGCATATATAGCAAATTTGTGGGGGATTGTGGTGTTATAATTTGCTTATATGTGGATGATATGCTTATAATGGGAATTAGTTTAGATGTGATTAATAAGACTAAACAGTTTCTGAAAAAGCACTTCGAAATGAAAGATTTGGGTGTTGTTGATGTTATTCTTGGGATTAAAATAGTAACACATTCCGAAGGAGTTACTTTAACCCAATCACATTATGTAGAAAAAGTCCTTAAGAAGTTTAACCAATATAATTGTATTCCCGCTAAAACGCCTTATGATGCAAGTCGTCATTTGAGAAAACATTCAGGTCCTAGTATTTCTGCTTTAGAATATGCTAGGGTGATTGGCAGTCTCATATATCTCATGAACTGTACCAGACCTGATATAGCATATGCCGTCGGTAGACTTAGCAGGTATACTAGTAATCCTAATAGTGAACATTGGGATGCTCTCATTCGAGTCTTGAGGTATTTGAGATACACTCTAGACTGGGGAATATATTATACTAAATATCTTACTGTACTTGAGAGATATTGTGATGCTAATTGGATTTCAGATACCAATGAAACTAAATCTACAAGTGGCTATGTTTTTACATTAGCAAGTGGTGCTGTATCTTGGAAATCCACTAAGCAAACCTGCATTGCGAGATCTACTATGGAATCAGAGTTCATAGCATTAGATAAGGCAGGTGAAGAGGCTGAATGGTTAAGGAATTTTTTTATGGACGTTCCTTTGTGGTCCAAACCACTTCCAGCTATCTATGTTCATTGTGACAGTCAAGCAGCTATTGCAAGAGCTCAAAATTCATCCTACAATGGAAAGTTTAGACATATTCGTAGGAGGCACAATACTGTGCGTCAGCTGCTTAAGGATGGGGTTATAGCTATTGACTATGTGAAGTCAAGTGATAATATTGCTAACCCATTAATCAAAGGATTAGCTAGAGAGTTAGTTCAGAAAACATCGAGGGGGATGGGGCTAAAGCCTATTACAAATTAGATCACCTATAATGAAAACTCAACCTTGCGATTGGAGATCCCATGGATAAGGTTTAATTGGATAACAAAGTTATTGGAGTGATCTGTGGGGGTACTACATTGAATTTATTTCAAACCCCTCCCTATGATGAGTAGTACAAACTGTATTGATTAGAGGATGAGCTAATGCTCTTAATGTTTTCTATAGCTGATATTCAGTGGGTGTTTAAATATAGTGCATCCTTGATAGAAGCACCTATTTGTGTGTGGAAGTGGGGCTGCTTCCTATGAGAATTAAGGCTAATTCTCTAGAGCACTCAAAGAAATCGGGAAAGTTCACGGCCGAAATGAACACAACCGTGAGAACTCAATGATTGTTTTAGAAGTCACGTGTGTGTTCTATTGTCTCAGTTTGCAAAACATAATTGTGGAGTTCAAGATATAGTTTACTCTACAGTTAGCAAACTCGATAGAATATACAAAGCTAAGGTTCAAGTCGTTAGACACCTAAGCCTGCGTGATTTCTACCGTACTCCAGAATAGTATTTTTATTTATCTTATTTCTTTTATGTGGGGGATTGTTATATATTTATACAATAAATATAATATGTGAAAGAAATAACTAATTAAGATGAAGTGCCCAACTGGTGAAAAGTGTGGAATTTGTGTGGCAGGTCAGGTGTTCGAGCCATGCCTCACGCACTATATTAAAAAGTCTTTGATTGGACTTTATTGATTCTAATAAAATAATTATTATTTTTTTAATCATTTTCAGAATTATTTAATGGGTCAACTAACCAGTAAAATATGACTGTTTTAACTGCCCAGCATTTATACCCATTACCATTGGTCATTATATCTGCAACTTAATACTAGATCATGGTGGGAGAAGTTACATCTCTTTCTGCCTATATAAACACACTTTTGGGTATTAGAAATTCACAAGAAAAACGAGATTATATATTTCTATACAGTACAGTAAAAATATTGTTCTTAGTTTTACACATTTCTGGAGTACACTTGAGAGTTCTGAAAACCTTTTGTGATTGCTGCACAATTGGTTTATTTGATCGTTGTATCTTGGAGGTGATTGTCCACAAAGGTCGCAGCAGTTATCGACGGACAATTTCGCTTTAGGATATCGTGTTGTCACGAGACCCGATCTGTTGATAAGTTTTTCTGCACTTTACTGTTATTTTGTCCAACAATCATAACTATCAACTACAAAATTTAATTGTCCCTAACGCCTCTTTTTTTTCCCCCTAATCTACATGAGTAGAAGAAAATTGGGAAGATTATTCTTCAACAAAATAATGTTATCTAGCACTAGTGATATTGAATATCATAAATGTGTCAGCATATTATAAGTCATATTAAATTGACCATAATTCCTTGTATTTAATTTAACAGGTAATATAATGCCACTGTAGCTATCATTTAGTCATGTGTTAAAACAACAATGATGTTAATTAGCATCACTCTTCTCCAAAGCTCTCGTGTATTGCTCGTCATATTGTGTGCAAAGAATATATTAAAATTAATAGTCAAACAAGCAAATATTTGATTTACTATTTTTAACAAAGTTGATATTTCAAAATGAAATTCAATTCTCAATAGAGAACATTCATATGTACAAGAAAGAAAAAACAGAAATCATACAGAATACGCACATGGGGTGGGCCCTATTTTTTTTTAACAATATTTAATTTACATGGGGCCCACCCCCATGTGAGTATATGTACGATTTATGGCAAGCAGAAATTTTCTTCTCAATATGACGTCAAAGTACAAAAAGCTCAAACAATTAATTTGATTAATGGTATTCTCAAATAAATCATTATCTTATGAGATCTATTACGAGTAAATTTCTACATCTTTTAAATATGAAAACAATAATCAATAGATAAGAGTTTGAAAATAACGGTTGAATTTCTCATTTTATCAGGAGAATAATGCACGATAGACAGGGTCTTAATAGATTTTCTCGTGTCTGGACAACTCGATGTAATTAATTTATCTTCATAGCGTTTTTGACCCATCACATAAATGGAAGGAAATCAAAGTGTAATGTACAAATTGACATTGTCATGCAATTTAATTTGCCAAAGACAGGTAATGTGTTTATGTTCAAACACATCTTTCTTTGTTATTTTTTAAATGTTAAGAAAGCGAGCTAACAGTTGTAGGACCCACAAATGGTAATGAATTAATTAAGGGCATCTTGAAAAGTAGTATATGACTGCCTAACATAAATTAAGCATCAAAAGGTAACCTTTCGGTTTGATTCAAATGAACATACATTCAAAGACTTGTTATAATCCCTATGCAATTTGCTTAAAGTTCAATTAATCATGGCTGCGCCGCTAATTAATGAAAATGATTGTTTTTTAATGAGTGTGAGATGGGATAAAGAGTAAACTTTGGCTCTTATTTTATTTATTTATTTATTTGTTAAATTTTGTTTTATGGGATTATTAAATGCTTCTTGTGTGTGTACGATTTCTGTTTCTTTTCTTTTCTTTCATAATAAAAAAAAAAATGGATAATTGTCGATTTTTTACCTTGATCTGCATATATCTTAAAATTTCTCATCTTTTAGCTTACTCGATGAAGGAAGTGATATGCATCAACACGAATGAATACTCTTCATTTTTTTTGAGATGAGGATCGACTACTCTAAACGTACGTAAACAATACTCAAATCTGAAAATCTGTAGATATATTTTAAAACTTAAAAAGTTTCAGTAAATAGTAAATACAGATTTCAACTTTCTATAAAAATTGAAATTCCTTAAAATCTATTTACTATATTAAAGAAGGATAGTTGCTGCACAGTATTCCCGCTTAAGATGGTGCACCAATTTCCCGCCCAAGGGAATGGGCAAAGAAAAAACAAAAAAGAAAACAAGAAAAGAAAAAAAAAACAAGAAAGGAGGATAGCTTCAACAGTATTCCCCCTAAAATGCTGCCCCAATTTCCCGCCCAAGGGAAGGAAAAAAAAAACTCGTGAGCTGCACACCAAATTCAAATTCAAATTCAATTCTAACGTATTTCCTATCCATTCCTTTCTCGCCTCAACTCTCAATCGGCAAATAATAATTGTATCTAACTCTACCCACCTCCACCACTATCAGCAAATAATAATCGCCTGTCTTTCTTCATTTCTCCTCACTGTGAACTCTCTTCAAACAATTTTTTTTGTCAATTATCGCTGAAATTTACAAATAGTATCTTGACCTCTAATAAATATATTGAGTCGTCATTTTTGGGAGTGTTCTTCAAAAAGGTGAAATCTTCTCGATTTTTTTTTCCGAAGTGAGGATTTTCAATATATCCGTTCGTGAATAGCTTATAATGTGGGATTTATTTCATGGGTAGGGGCCGATCGGAGAATTGCAGGCATTTGATGGAATCGAGGTGGTTAACTTCAATCGCCAAACGTTTCATGGAGTTGAGGATTCGGTATAACCGATGTGCTGAAGTTTCTTTATACTCAAGATTTAAGCTTAATTTTGCTGTGATATTTATCAAGGTAAGAATCAATTTCTTTCTTCGACCTTTTTTTTAAAACTAGAATTATTGCATTAATTAAACGTACGAATCTTTTCTCAATGGCCCTCTGGTCAAGAACATGAATGCCACTCGTGGTACTCTACTAAATGGAAACTCCTTATGGGGCACCAATGAAGCCCTCCAAAACAACTCATCTACCGCACCAACTCCGCACAGGAGGTCGGTGAAAGCTCCGCGTGCGGAGGTTCCACCTCTCGCGTGGGACACATCGCCTCCGCACAAAGCCTCGGCGTTGTGGCGGAGGTTCCCCTCGCACGGCCGAGGTTCCAACCTCGCACGCGGAGGCCGGGCGTAGGTCCTGCGTGCCTCACGCCAACCTCCGAGTGCGGAGGCTGGAACCTCCGCCGCGTGAGGCTAGATGCGAGGTCAAAAGTGCGTATATAATGAATTTTTTTTTTTTTTAACTTCACTCTTCAAGAATCCGTATTCGATTTTGTTGATAAATGCCTTATTTTGACCTTTTTTTTCGAATTTGATCTTGTATATTGGGTTTCGGAATCTTTGATTTTTGAAGTGGGGTTTATGACTTTTGATCAATACCGATATCGAGGCACTTGAATTTATGCTCGAAATCGCATAAATATCGTAGATTTTTGGGTGGGTTTTTATATTCTAGAAGAGCAAAGCTTGAATTTTCCCAAATAAGAAGATATAGAGAAGAAGGAGAAGATGGCGAGAAGTAGAGAAAAAGAAGATCTGGAAAGCTGGTCGAACTCATCAGTAACGAAGGATTCTTCTATCAGCTTGCTAAAGCTTATCACAATTTTGATAATTTTTGTGGTGGGGGTAGTTATGGAATATCTTCCAGTTCACACATTGATCGATATTTCACACTTCAAAATGCATCGGTTTAGTTTAAACAATCATATTTTTTCACACTTCACACATTCAATTCTAACATATTTCCTATCCATTCCTTTCTCACATCAACTCTAGATAATAATATAATAATATATATAGTACATACACGCTGAGGCTGAAATTGTCAGATTTTTGACTGGAAAATGAAATGTAATTTGCAAAAATGGAGAATAGCCTCCGCACACGGAGATATTTTGCCTCCGCGTGCTGGCTTTTTTTTTTTTTTTTAAGTTAGTAATTTTAGCGATTTAGATATTTTGGTATTTTTAATTCAAAAATAGGCCTTTCCTTTTTGTTTTTTCAGGTATATATGTATGTGTGTGTGTGTGTGTGTATATAGCAAAAAAAAAAAAAAATTTCTAAACGGAATGGAAATGAAACTGTAATGACTGTGCACTGCGAAAAAAAAAAAAAAAGACCACCTTCAAAATACCAAAATCACTAACTTTAAAATTTTTTTTTATGTAAATTTAAAAAAATTTCTTACTTTTTAATTACACTTTATTTTTTTCAAAAAAATCCGCCAAACGGGGACTATAATTTCATTATAATTTATATATCAAATTTTAATTTTAACGATATATTTTTAGAATCCATAATTATTAACTATTTATCTATCATTTATTTGTAATCAAATTATAATTTTAATAACTTATTATCATTTATTTCTATTTAGGTTTTGCCGTGAAACTAACCTTTAAATTACAAAAAATAAAAAAAAATCTAAATCCTCCTCAAAGTGGAGACACAAGCCTCCGCACAAAGGAGACCAACCTCCGCATGTTGACTTTTTTTTTTTAAATTAGTAATTTTAATGATTTTGGTATTTTAAAGGTTAGTGATTTTGATATTTTTAATTCAAAAATAGGCCTTTTCTTTTTGTTTTTTCAGGTATATATGTATGTGTGTATATATATATATCTAGCAAAAAAAAAAATAATTTCTAAACGGAATGGAAATGAAACTGTAATGACTGTACACTGCGAAAAAAAAAAAAAAAGACCACCTTCAAAATACCAAAATCACTAACTTTAAAATTTTTTTTATGTAAATTTAAAAAAATTTCTTAGTTTTTAATTACACTTTATTTTTTTCAAAAAAATCCGCCAAACGGGGACTATAATTTCATTATAATTTATATATCAAATTTTAATTTTAACGATATATTTTTAGAATCCATAATTATTAACTATTTATCTATCATTTATTTGTAATCAAATTATAATTTTAATAACTTATTATCATTTATTTCTATTTAGGTTTTGCCTTGAAACTAACCTTTAAATTACAAAAAATAAAAAAAAAATCTAAATCCTCCTCAAAGTGGAGACACAAGCCTCCGCACAAAGGAGACCAACCTCCGCATGTTGACTTTTTTTTTTTTTAAATTAGTAATTTTAATGATTTTGGTATTTTAAAGGTTAGTGATTTTGATATTTTTAATTCAAAAATAGGCCTTTTCTTTTTGTTTTTTCAGGTATATATGTATGTGTGTGTGTATATATATATCTAGCAAAAAAAAAAAATAATTTCTAAACGGAATGGAAATGAAACCGTATCTTGTACATTGCGAAAAAAAATTTAAAAAAAACAAAAAAAGACCACCTTCAAAATACCAAAATCACTAACTTTAAAATTTTTTTTATGTAAATTTAAAAAAATTTCTTAGTTTTTAATTACACTTTATTTTTTTCAAAAAAAGCCACCAAACGGGGACTATAATTTCATTATAATTTATATATCAAATTTTAATTTTAACGATATATTTTTAGAATCCATAATTATTATCTATTTATCTATCATTTATTTGTAATCAAATTATAATTTTAATAACTTATATCATTTATTTCTATATAGGTTTTGTCGTGAAACTAACCTTTAAATTACACACAAAAAAATAAAAAATAATAAAAATAAAAAATCTAAATCCTCCGCAAAGCGTAGACACAAGCCTCTGCACAGAGGAGACTTGTGTCTCCAACCTCCGCACACGGAGCGAAGACTACAATGTCTCCGCTATGAGATCGGCCCCTCCGCGCGTGGAGACATTACTTTTATCTCATCTTATCTTATATCTTATCTTACCTTATCTTATTCCCGCCCATAATTCTGACCTCCATCCCGCACAAGATAAAAAAAAAAAAAATTATGTTTCTTGATACCGCCCAAAATTTTAAATTCAATCCCGCCCAACCAAAAGCTTACTCATAAGCTGGAAAAATGCCTAGCCTGCTCGAAAAACAAAAAAGAAAGCTAAATCTACCGATCTCTTCCTCAAGAACTCTAACCTTTGTGTCTCCAAACTCTACATCCGTGTCTCCAAACTCGCTCGATATTTTTATTGAACCGTTGTATAGACGATAGTGGTGGTGTGTGTGGTCAAGTTAATGGAGTACATAGAAGTGGTGGGTAAGGGTGTTCTTCCCCAAGTCAAGCATGTTATCCCTCATTGCATACTTACGTATTCGAACTTGATGAACGAAATGAGATGTCGCCCTATTCTCTTTCATACCGATTGTCCTAATGTCGTTGGTCGATAAGCTTGATGAACGAGGATGAGATATCTCGTTTTGGTCCTGTGATTTTTGAATATTGGATGGTATTATTTAAATCCATTACCATTAATAGATCATTCTATTAGAATTTATTATTGCAAATGATTATTTCGCGAATACGTATTTCAATGAGGATTCAACCTCGCAACATTAAACAAGGCACATCACAAGACCAATTTAACGAAATGTATGAATTTTAAAATTAAAGGCAAAACTCCGAGGTATCGCCGACGTCTCCGCCAGGAGGCACCGGCTTCCGCACGATCCTCCGTCGCGAGGAAACGGTTCCTCCGCTGCACGGAGGTAGCCCACCGCACGCGGAGGAACCAAATCCTCCGCGTGCGGAGGCCGCCGCCCACACACGGAGGACACGGACACAGATTTTTTTTTTTTTTAAACCACCCCAAACCCACAGTTTACTTTTGCACCACCTCCAAATGTATTTTCTTTCATTTATCTATCTGATTTGCATATAATTAGTAGTTATGTGGTGTATATATTTTTATTTCAAATTATGAAATGATTTGCATATAATCACAATTAGCATATTTATCATTAGAATTGTTTCTCACTTAATATAAATTTTTACATCTCATCGATCGTGCATCGCACGGGTGAAATACTAGTAGCTTTAAAAACTCTACATGTTATCATTGTGACGTTTACGAATAGTCAAACCCGGGGTTGAAATATTGCTGAACGTTCCCATTTTGAAGTAATGGGGAAGTTTAGGCCCAGAAAAAAAAATGGGCTCGATATGTCATCAAGTTCCTGGCCTTAAATGGGCTCTTTATATAGCGATAACTGGTCTTAAATGGTCTTAAATGGGCTCTTTATATTTATTTATTGAGAAAATTAGGCCCACTACCCTGAAAAAATTACTAATTTGATTTGGGAAAAATTCATTTCTCCTACTTTATCTTTACCCTATTTCAAAAATAACAAAACAATTTTCACATTTCAAAAATCAAATATTTTAATCTATACGTACACATATATATAAATATTTATTTATATATATAAATATATAAAAAGATATATAAATATATATATATATATATATATATATATATATATATATATATATATATATATATATAATTAACTCACCCCACCCCCACCCCCACCGCTCCGGCGACCGGTCCGTCGGCTATTCCGACGACTGCTCCGGGAACGCTTCGGTGCCAATTCCGGCAACTGTTTCGGCGATAGTTCCGACGACTACTTCGATTCCGGTGACCGTTCCGGCGACTGCTCCGACTCAGGTCACAAGTTACAGTCCATGTCACAACTCAGGTCACAAGTCACAGTCCATGTCATAACTCAAGTTACAAGTCACATTTCGGGTCACAAATCAGAATTTTGTTCATAGTCACGAGTTATTTTCAAATAATCACAGCATAGGTCAAAAATTTTATAGGTCATAATTTTTTTATCGGTCACAGATCAAAAAATTTGCAAGTCACGGATTATTTCGAGGTCACAAATCAATAATTTTATAGGCCACATATTATTTTATTGGTCACGGATCAAAAATTACGGATCACAGATTAATTTTTAGTCACAAATTGTCGAATTTTAAGGTCACCAATAGTCCATCATACGGTCACAGTCTAATTTATGACCACCGTCAACAGTTGTGCCACCACCATAAAAAATAACAAAAATAAAAAACCGCCTCAGCTGCTTGCTTACAAGCCGGCACCACCTCACCGCCGTCAAACACAAAGCACAGCCAACACCACCATCACATCCAACATAACCTCCGCCACCTAAACGCCATCGCTACCACATCCGGCAACACCTCCAAAGACCCATCGCTACCAGCATCTTACCAATAACGTTCTGCACACCACTGCGCACAACCACAGATCAACCACTGACTCCTCACCACCAATGCACACCGCTAGAGCCACCACCACGCAAAAAATCACCACAGCACACAACGCACCTTACCCACAGCACCATCACGCCACACCAGAAATTACCAACCAAAAAACACCCCCCGTATATCAATTTTTTTTTTTAAAAAAAGCAGAGGTGACTCTACTGATTTGAGCTGCAACTGCACAGAGTGTGGTCGCTTTCCCAATTTCGGCTAATCATTTCACAAATTGAGTTATCGCACTGTCCAGAATACTCCATCCCCGACATCACAGTACCACGCCACCACCACCCCAACCCCATCTTACCATCACAACGCCACCAGATCCGGCGATTTCTACTATGAAGGAATTAATTTTGGGATGTAAAATTGGAAATGAAAAAAGGTCGCGTAGAGGAGCTAGAAATATTTGAAGGGAAATGGGTCCGGAAGGAGCTAGGTCCTCGAGGCGTCGTTGCTGCCACCGCTTGTCGCCGTCGAATGGGGTGGGTTTCAATCCGGTGAGGAGGGTACGAGCGCCAACAGAAAGGGTGAAAAGGGAGAAATCGGTGAGAAGAGAGAGAGCGACGGTGATGAGAGAAACTGGGTGAGTAGGGTTTGATAAATTTTAGGGTGGGGTAGGTGTATATAACTTATTTTTTATAATATTATTATTAATATTTAATTAAATATAAATATCTATTTATAAAATATCTGATTTTTGAACATTAAAACATGAAATCGGAATTTTGAATTTGGATCTCTAAAAGTAGGGAATGGTGTAATTTCCACATTTGATTAATACTCTATTAACTTATTAAATGATTTAATCACGTATTTAATACATTCTAAACCTGCAAAACCCAAATCAGTCCCAATTTCCAGAACTTCTAGAAAGCTCCCAATTTCCAGAACTGCTGCACCCGAATCTGAATTCAAACCCAAAGAATTTCAGACTTCGTCGCCTTAGGTTTTGGAGGAAAAAGAGTTGTTGATTCGTGAAAGACAGTTTTCTTTCTTCTCCTTTATGTATTTGTATTTAAATATCCGTATGTATTTGTATCTATTCAACTTGCCCAAGACTATTTGCTTTATTCTTCTTCAACGTCTGCTCAGCTTGCTTTGCTAAGTGGATTTGTGATTTTTTTGCGAAATTATGTGAAATTAGATTTTATTATTTTTTTATCTCCGAATCTTGCAATGGAGTTTGGGGATAAAGAAAGAAAAAATGGTTTAGCTTTGGTGGAGATTCAATTCTGGGTCCTGGAATCGGAGCCGGAATCGGGTGCGGCATTGGACTGGGAATGGGAATAGCAGGCGGAGGCGGGTTCGATGGTTCGCCATGGAACCTCCTCAAAATGGTGTTGGGCATTGGATTCGGATGCGGTATAGGCATCGGTTCGGGTATGGACAGGGAATAATTGGCAGAGGATTCAACTATGAATCCCTGAAATCTCATATTTTCATGTCAAAATCCAAATCTAATAAGCAAATTATGGTCCAGATCTGATTTTATTTTTCTTTACTCTTGAATTGAAATTTATGGAAAACGGATGCAAAAATTATTTTTGGGGTTGTTTTGCTTTATAGGTTAAGTTAAATTTCTCATTTGTAGATACTTGGTAATTTAAAAAGTGACAAACACTAAAAAAAAGTGCCAGAAATTTAAAGAAATGACAAATACTCAGAAAAGTGACACACTAAAAAAAAGTAACATAAATTAAAAAATGATAAAATTCAAAAAAAGTGACAAATTTAATTTATAAAGTGATAGAACGTGGTAATTTTGTAGAATTGAGATTTAAGAATCTCTCAACAATGTTGATTTAATTGACTTAAATGAAAAGTTTAGTTACTTTATGGAACTGATTGCAATGGTTTAATTGATGTTTTGTCACATTTTTAAATTGTTGTCACTTTTTTTCAGTTTGTGTCACTTTTTTTAAAAAAAAGTAAAAAAGTGACAATTTTTATAAAAAAAAGTGACATTGTGTTACTTTTTTATTTTACACAGTATTTTTTACTTCCTAAAGACTTTTCATATGATTTTTCAAAACATCCCAAATTTTTAGGATATTTTTGTAAGTACCCCTTATTTATTTAAGGGAAAAATTCATAAATAAGGCATTTAGTTTACCCCAATTCAAAAATCATGTTTATAGTTTGAAAATTCAAAAATCAGGGGTTTTTTTTTCAAATTCTAATATAATATAATATAATATAATAAACCCACTCCACATGCACCACCCATATCGCTCCGGGGACTATTCCGGCGACCATTCCGACCACCACTCTTCTCCGGCGACCACTCTTCTCCGGCGACGGCTCCGATTCCGACGACTATTCCGGCAATCATTCCGGTCACAGATTTATAATTGAATTAGTCACATTATTTTTCAGTCACAAATACTAATTTTTATATGTTACAGATTATTTAATGGTCACAGTTCAAAAATTTTATAGGTCACATTTAATTCGTTAGTCACAGATTTCAAAACTAGTTAGTCATATATCAAAATTTATAGGTTACACGGTCATAAATTTCCAAAATAGTTGGTCACAGATTTTTTACGGTCACAGATTATATAATTTTTAGGTAACAGATAAAAAAATAGTTAATTTCATTGGTCACATATTTTCAAATTTGTTGGTCACGAATTATTTTTCAGTTTTATATTGTCAAATTTTTAGGTCACAGTTAAATACTTGGTCACAGATAACCAAATACTTGGTCACATACCAATGATACTACTATATCAACCACTTTTGACCACCCGCACCCCGCCGCCATCACCACCACGGCCACCAACATCACCGTCGTCGACCAGCACCGCAAAACATCACCACCACCTCAACATCGCAAGCAGATCTGACCAACAACAATCGTGGTACAGACACCGAAAAGGCGAAAATTTCAGATTGCTGAACCCACTACAAATCGGACACTCCGATCTCTTCATTACAACTGGAGGCGACGGCGCACAAACCCACCATCACCTTACCCACCATTACAGCTCTACAGCGGCGTTGTGAGAGAAGCCAATCTGAGCCCTCCACCACTACACAAAACATCAATACCACACAACCGCTAAATCCACCACCATAAAAAACACCGTCCCACCATCGCACATAAACTACAGTTCGGCCACCTCCACTATCTACATCAACAAACATCATCATCACCGTAATCCCACCAACGACCATTATCACCGCCACATTGCACTAACACAATCGGCTTCTGCACGCACAAAATCCCCCAGATCAGCGTCGCCACTAGTCGTCGTTGTGAGCACAAACACCGATGCTCACAACGTCGCTCAGATCGACGCTTAGCGAGCGACACTCACACCGATGCTCACAGTAGCCGCGACACCGAGGTGAGCGACGCTCAATTTCTCAGTAGCCGATGTCGATGCTAGTAGAGGAAGGAAGGTAGAAAGAGAATAGAGAGAGAGGGGAGGCGAGGCGAGGCGAGCCGAGAGAGAGAGACGGGTTGGAGTGGAGTAATAAATTAGGGTTAGGTTTTAATACAATACCCGATTTTTGAATAAATAAAATTTTGACCTGATTTTTAAAATGCAATCTTTAAACACCTGCTTTTTTGTAATTTCCTCTTTATTTAAATCAGGTTCCTAAAAAATAGTGATAACTTACCATCAACGATCGGACTCTCTATCATAACAAATTCATCTCCTTAAAATACAATTCATCTCCCAACAGACGATAAAAGTTACAAAGATCTGAATGTGGCCGTCTACAATTGTGGGAACTGTCTGAAGTGACATTGATTGCACAATTCAAGTCACAATTTGAAGATTACGATCACATTATATTCGATTAATCAGACAATTCATGAAACTGATTCTAATACATCAATCGTCATTGAAATCAGTAATTTCGTATTGATCTAGTATGTCATTCTAATTCAATAAATTGCATGTTTTTTTAATGTTCTAATCAATGATCAATCAATTTATGATACTGGAACTACGTTAACCGACAATAATCAGACAATTGAAGTCACGATTTTAATGAATAATCGATCAATTTATGTTATTGTATTATCTAATTTATGAACGTAGATCATATTCATGAGTAAATGCATATGTATGTGACCTCGTACCGATATTTACGTTCATGAGGTAAATTATGTGGCTTGTATGCAAACAAAGTGATTGTGTGAACTGTATGAAAATTTCTATGACTAATAGTGATTGTGTTGTGACTATAAGCAAGAGTAAATGACCTTATGTATTTCATTAAAAAGCCCGAGTTCACAATATGTAATCTGCATTAAAAAAATAAAATTGAAATGATATTTTGATGGACATTATTTAGGTGGATTCTATATAATTGGATATTGTTGTGTATTATAAGATGTATACATACGTGACTTGATTTTGATGTATGTGATCCTGAATTGATATATGTGATATTTATCTGTACAATTTAATTGAATGTACTATGCAAAAGGTCTATGATCATTAGTGTTCATGTTGTGTAATTTAATATGAAAATGTGACCTGCATCTATTCAATATGTGATCATGACTAAGAAATTGTGACATGCGTCTATTGTGACTGATATTATTTAAGTTGATTTTGCATAAATGGGATACATCCACGTTTGTTTATTGAATGGATCACAACAATCGTTGGTGTAGATTGATCGTAATTGTGGGTATATGAAGCTTGTAGATACAATTATCACTTGTCCGAGCCAAACGAAAAAACAAAGAGAGGAAAATGAATGCAACCGATGATACACATTGACCATAATGCAATGATCTGTTTATTTTTTCATTCATTGTTTGTACGTAATATCTGATATAAAATGTAAAAGGGCATATATATTGATTCAAACAATTCCATTAGAAAGTTAAGATCTTATACTGACAAGTGATCTTTTTTTTTAGTTATAATGTTCATTCTACTTGCACACAGTTGAAATGTAATCAAATGTGATAGATAGACGTCAATTTTCACTAACATGTGACATATAGAAATCAATCTGTAATCTTTGACTTTCGTATATTAAGGTGTGACTATTATTCAACATTCTATGACATGTGATGTGCAACATTTTGCTATTTTGATTTTTAGGTGTAATGAGTAACAATATTTAGACCTTCAGGGGGTAATTTAGCACATGTGAACAATTTTAACTTATATCTAACTAATGAACATCGATCTATAATATGTGACCCTTCATATACACTGACGTGTGACCATTGTTCAATATATGTGACTTATACTGTGTAACATTTTGCTATTTTGACATGTGGGTGTAGTGTGTCACATGTGAAAATATATATGTAACCTATGATGTGACTATTATATAATAATCTTTGACCTGTGCTGTGAACATTATATAATAACCTGTGAGCATTAATAAGAATATGTGACCTGTGATGTATCGTGTTATCAATTGACAAATATGTGGATTGTGCTATTCAATATTTGATTTCAAGATAATATAGTTTAATTACTCAAAAAACTGCTTAAATGCAAACTAATTAAAATTCCAAGTAAAAGGTACGTAGTTATTACAAACTTATATCCAAAATACACTTCAAATTCTCATCTATTACAATTTTAGATTTTTATTCAGATTTTTATTTTTCGGTATTTAAATAGCAAGGATGCTATATCCAGTCGTGATCTACCCGCTCAAATTTCAACGACGTGAATCCTATATCGTTATGTAGCACGTCTTCAACATATTTAATCACATATATGCAAAAGAAACATCTGTATATTAGTTATGAAAATCCAACATATAATAGTAAGTTTAACTTTAAAGTGTAATCACAAACTTACCCATTTTTTTTTTTTTTTGTTGCGGGAGGGATAAATCAAGCATCGCCTTCAACTCCATGGAATCTTCAACATGAGCATCTAAATCTTTTTCCCAGATTCCATGAAAAATTTTGATAAATGGTTCGATTCCAAGACAGACCTTGACATTATTATATGTCTTCCTGGTCGAATTGATTACAAATAAGATATGCTTCTTTATATCAAGCACTGCAAGCATCCAACGTACTTTATTGGTAGATAAAATTGACATAAACACAAGATTCACTTCGGCCCAATGAATGCTCAATAGAATGTGTGCACCTATAATGACATCAATCAGTCTTTAATATGTGACAACTACATTTGGATCTTGCTTGAAATTGGGTTATATGTTCTTAAGCTTGGCCTGAAACGAGTCAATCGTGGTAGCGTTGAATTTGATATTTTTCCCATTTCTTGCTAATTGGAGTATATAGTAGAATCACATGTCTATATGCTATCACAGTGTAAGAATAATACACAATTAGGAAGTCATACAATCGAAATAACGATTAAATGTAAAATGAAAGTGACATGTGACATATGCCGAATGACATGTGATTTAGTGAATATGCTTCATGACACTTTGTATATGAACTGTAATCTATGCATATTGGTATGTGACCAATCATATGTGGTCTGTGACATCTGAATATGTCGTGTAATCTTTAATATGTGACCTACACATATGAATTGTAACACATGTATATGATTTGTAACCTTATGAAATAGTGGAATGTAAAATGCAAGTGATATGCGACCTATGCATAATTGCCTGTGACCATGTTTATATGCAACGGGGCGCTCTATGTATGGACTATGACCTATGCATATTGATATGTGACCAAATGAATTGAATTTGTGATCTAGCACATGCCATTTGATATTTAACAAGTGAACTGTGCAATCTGCAACATATGTGATTCCACAATCTGTGATCTTTTCAAACTTTGTTTGTGAATTGTGTGTATATCATGTGACCTGTGTATAGGATATGTAACATGTCATAAATATGTCTATGACCAATAATTGTAATTTTACCAGGAAACCAACTATCCTTTGGTATAATGAATCTCCAAAACTGCATATTAGTCTCAAATAACATAATTGTTGGCCATAGATGGATGGCCAGGTCACAAACAACAACAAAAAATATGTCACAAATCCATTTCTATATTTCATAAATCAAAATTACACAACATCAACAAAATTCATTTATATAATTCGGCCTTTTGATCAAAATTATACATAATTCATATATCTAAAATTGAATACAAAATATATGACAAATGAAAAATACATCATCCATACTTGTTACCCATCAATTTCATAGTTCATAAATATGCTTCAAATGAACAAAATAAAAATTAACTTCTTCGCAGACAGTCTCAAATGGAAGAGATAAAAGAAAGGTAGATGAAATATATAAAGATTCTCATTCTCAAAGATATTGAAATCCCCGAATCCAATTGAGTTCCTCCATTGCTTCACATTTAATTTAGTTCTTCATAGGTTTCTTGAGCCAAAATCAATGAAAGAATGGTGTAGAATGAAAATTGAATGGTTGGGAGGCGTTCTGGGGTGTTTTTGGGTTTAAATAGGGTAGAAAATTAGGTTTCCAAATCGAAGGGCAAAACCTAAAAAGTCGCTCCAGATTTACTCCTTGCGATCGCAAGGAATAAACCCATGATGTCGCAAGGAACAAACGATTTCAGGCATTTGAGTTGCTGAAGGCTTCCATGCGATCGCATGGATTTATAACCATGCGATCGCATGGTTTTAACTTTTTTTCGTCTGACAGCTTTTAGTATTTTGGCCATAATTTCTCCATACGATGTCCGATTGAGGTAATTCAAGTTGCGTTGAAAAGCTAACTTAAAGGGCTACAACTTCTATTCAGATGTAAACTTCCAATTCGATCATCTACTATGTCAAAAACCGGTCTCAATAGGAGGCTGAAAATCGGTGCGAAACTTTTCACCTTGAAAGTTGATATTTGATAATGTTTTGGCTATCTTTCACCCCTTTGACTCATTTCTTCATCCAATTTACCTCTAAGACTCTTGAATCTTCATCACAAGGTTAGAAATAGGTTTAGAGTATTTGCACTTTAGTCCCTAAACTTTCACTTTCTTCCAGTTTGGTCTTTTTTCGCTTCGTTCACCTCAATTTCGCTACATTCATCACTTTGTCCTGCAAAACATAAATTGCATAGAATTAAGCTATATTCCAACATTTTAATCAATAATTGCTCATTTTTTACAGTAAAATAAGTATGTAAAAACACACTTATCAATATGTGACATCTAATCTGTAACAGTTAATATTGATTTGTAATATATTGACATTGATATGCAACATATATAATATGACGTGTGACCTGTGAAGTGTGAAGTGTGACATGTGAACATAAATTAGTGATGAACATGTGGATATTGATCTGTGACCTATGTACAATGACTTGTGATTTGTAGTACTCATGACCTATGACATGTCACATTTAACAAGTGAACATTGAATTTTGTCAACTCAATTATGACTTGTAACAAAGGACCCGTGACTTGTACAATTGAACATGTGACCAGTAGCATCTAACTATACATTCTATGAACACGTGTTTATCGTCTCCGCCGCCGCCAACACTATGATGACTCTTTCTTATCCTACCCTCATTAGCAAGATACCACAAATGCCTCAATCCCAACAGAGCATAACGATAATGTTGCTTTGGTTCACCACCAGATTTCTTCTTACCTTTACTGTATAAGAATCAGATGATTCCATATACACATACTCCTTTTCATTCAAAATTTTCTTCTTGCCACCACCATCTGCATTTTCTTCATTTGACAGACCTATAAACCTAAGAGAAGTAGTATGAATCGCAAGCCCTGCAGGCTCAAAACTGGAAACCTTAATTGAAAGACCATTAGAGAAAATATGGATTGGTTCTCTACCTCAAATTTCTAGAGATTACGTGATAAGTCGAATGCCTTTTGAATTTTGACAACTAGAGATTTTAAACAACCAAGAACCAAACCCCAAGTATTAACAAGCCCGAGCAACAAACAGTATCTGTAATTCTTCATTCGCCCATTTCCACACCACAACCCTCATTTATCCTACACCACAACCCACATGCGCAATAGCCTCATGCTCCATGAAATCCTTGAATCATCGCCATCGAATCAATCGTTGTCACGCGCACTAGGTGACTAGCATGAAGTAGCGCTGGTGCGCCGTGAATAGTCGTCGGAGTTGGTGCGCCGTGAAGAGTCGTCGGAGTGTGAATGAAGCAACTACGAAGATTATGGATTGAAAATGAATTATTGGGTGGAGTGTATGGGTTTGGTGGGTGAGGTATGTAAATATATTTAATTTTATAATATTATTATTTAATATTAAAAAATTAAATTATCACCTAATTTTTGTACAAGAAAACCTTAAACATGATTTTCGAAATGTAATCTTTAAATGTCTACCTCCCTCTAATTTTCACTAATTTTTCCCCCCAAAATTAGTTTAAAATTGGTCCATGTTTTGATTGAGCAATGCTACACTTATCGAAATGGTTGACAAACACTTTGATCGAACACTCACAATAGGGGGAGAGCCCACATTTTTTTCCATTTTTATTCACGCGGGGCCCACACGCATGTGAAAGGTTGTCAAGCTCATTGTCATCTATTTTCGGTACAAATGGAAAAACCCGTTTTGATTGATGCGCTAGTCGAAGCCCAAACACAATCTGTTAAGTTAACACTGTTTTGGAACACTTGATATAAACGATGTTGGTGGTGGTTTGTAATTTTTAAATTTTTTTTCCTCTTTTTGGTGCTTGAGTAAGATGTTTAACAAACATGTTATTTCTTGCAGATCTTCGTCTTATGTAGAAAATTTAAATGAATAACAATCTGTAAATGCAGATCACTATAATGATTTTCACCCAAAATGTCATGTCAATTAGTTATGAGTATCCCAACATTGATTCTTTAATATTAAATTCGTGACCATTTCTATTGATAATTTAGTTTGGTGTAAGTTACCACGCAACTTCTATCTAAAAAATCTATTAATAAACCTGAAATTACCTTCCACTTTAAAAAAGTAAAAATAACATAATTTATGTGAGGTGTTTTGAGTATGTTAATGTATGCTTCATTGTCAAATTGGGTACGTGTAACGTCTGACTGGGCCGAAGAATTTAAACAATTGTAAATGAAATCAAGTTGTGCGCCGAACTACCAGAAATGCCATCATTACACACAGTAAAGGGTGGGTGGGTGTGTGGGAGAGATGTAGATGGATTGGCTGCCTTGGCTGTTGCCTCCCTTAAAAGCTCCTCCTTTGCACTAACCCAACAAAACCATGTGGTCGTAAAAACTTCGGGTATGTTTGATGCAGGGACATAGCCAAGAAAAGACATTGAGGTGGGCTGAAATTTAAAATAATAATAATAAAAAAATCAATGAATTCACGTCATGTGAGATGCTCTATGCCACACCAAATCTAGTTTAAAAGACTAAACTCATGATAAATTGAGTCAAATACTCAAATAAGTATCAACATATCAATACTTGAGATGTCCTAATAGATTTTCGTAGCTTTTCTTGCCAAATAAAAAATCGACACCTCCCCAGAAAATATAAAATGTGTGGAAGCATGATAGACGTGAAGGAATGATGTATACTGTCCAATAAAAAATTAAGAATATAGGCTAAGCCTTTTATATCTACACATTTTAATCACACCTAAAGTGGTAAAACTGACCAAGAATATAGAGAGTCCACAGAAATCGGATTTATTTCGCATTTATGTTTGATTCACTTCAATATTATACTTTTAATAATATTCATTTATAAATAAATAAATTTTTAAGAAATATTATTTATTTCTACTTATAAAGTTAAAATATAAAGCAAGTTACCTATTTTAATAATAACATCAATTTCATGGTCAATAAGTATTTTTTTAACTTAAAAGTATAATTAATTAATAAATAAAAATACATAAACTTAAATTTTAATTACTTTTAAGCTTTTCATGGTTTTTTTCCCTCACCATATTTTATATGTACGGTTAGTTTCACTAGATAATTTTCTTGTTCAAAAGCCTAGTAACAGGTATACACTTTCTAATGTGGAGATGTTGAAACATCAATTAATCTAATTCTATAATCTCATTTGGGTTTTATTTCTTTGGACTGCTCTACCAAAAATAAGTTTTTTCTTTGCATTCCACTTAGTACATTAAATTTTGAAAGAAGTTCTATTATTTTGAGCAAAAGATTTGGAAGTGGCCAAATTAAAAAATTTGGTCCATTTAAGAAATTAAGCTGGAAGTGAGCAAATATTAAAGAGGGTGGATAGTGGTCTAATTCTAAATTTAGGCTAAAATACAATTTTATAAGAAAAAAATGTTACAAGGGAAAATAGAACCTAGGCCAAGCTGTACTGGGCATAAGCCCAGTGCAGCCTCCCCCCATATCTGTCACTTGTCTGATGGATATTATTGAAAAAAGAATATATTTTAGTCCATGTTTGAGCCACATTATTTTTTTTATTCTCATTCTTTAACGCATTCTCAACCATACATTCTTCAATACAATAATATTTTTCATCAGATCAATAACTTTTCTTTATTTTTCAACCTCATATTCCCTATCACATCAAACAACAAATGTATTCTTGGACTCAAAATGTGCACCAAATAGGGACTTAAATAGTGATATGATGAGAAATATGTGATTAAAAAGTAAGGAAAAATTATTGATGTGATGAAAAATATTATTTTATTGAAAAATGTGTGGTTGAAAATGAATTTTGAAAAAATGTATTTTTAAAAAATGTGTCAAACACGGGCTTAATAGAATGTCCCAGAGAACCACGCGCCATGTCTTAAAATCATTTTATTATATTTAAAAAAATGGTTCGACTATTAAATACTTCCACATTTTACCCTTTTAATGTGCTATGATAGTTATTAGTTTGGTAGAAATTAAAATCAAATTTTTAGTAGATTTTGATAAAAAAATTATGAAATGTTTAGCCAAAATTAATTGTTAACTTTAACTTAAATTAAAATCTAGATTTTTACGTTCACAAAACATGGGAAAACTACTTAGTTGACAGCCATAATGTAATTATGTAACCGTTGTGTAATATCCTAGAAGCAATAATAATAAAGTGAAGATTGAAATGATATTCGCTGAATTATAAAGTTAAAATGCGTATTTCTTGATTTTAACACTTTATGACGTGGCTTAGAGATACATTTACATGCCAATTAATCTTTTTTTTTTTCTCAATTTGGAAGATGACTTGTGATTCAGTGGTGAAATTTAAATTTAAAATTGGATTGCAATGACCCGATTGAGATAAATTAAAGCTCAATGACCTAACTAAATTTCGCTCAAATTTTTAGTGACCACGTGTGAAATATAGTCTCTCTTAATACACATAGTTTTTTCTAACGTAAACAACTTTTATTATCATCATTCTAATTTCAGTTTGACTTAATTAAGGGGTTCAAAAGAATACGTACATGTACATTGATGATAATTAAAAGGTTAAATAAATTAAATACAAATGGAAAAATGAAAAGTAAGGTCTTATTGAAATAATTGAATTATAGTATGATTGGAATCGTTTAAAAAATAATTCTTATTTGATGCGATAATTAATATATTATAGATTAACTAAAGAAATAATTGTACATTGGCATTGAAGTTCCCAATTTCTAGGTTTATGACACATAAATCTTCTATTCACGATTTTTATGTGTGTTGTTGTTAATTCAATATATATAAACATTTAGGGAGCGTTTGATTTATTGTTTTTAAGCGGTTTTCAATTTCGCAAACACACTGAAATCGTATTTGGTGTGATATTTCTGAAAAATGTATTTTCGAAAATAAGGAAAAAACTTATAGCATAAAATTAAAAATGCAATTTTGACGTTTTAAGTGTTTTCAGTGAAAATTTTAAAGACACTCAAATTTTGGAAAACAAGCGTTTAAATAAAATTTTAACAAATAAAAATAGAAATTTCCAACAAATAAAATATTTAAATATTTAAAAAATAAAATTCAAGAAAATAGATTGAAAAAATAAAATTGATAAATTCTAAATAAAAATAAAAATTTTGAAAAAATAAAATTCTAAAAAATAAAAATTTTTAAAAAATTGTAGGAAAATAAAAGAATAAAAAATAAAAATAGTTCAATCTCTTAAAGATTATTTTACATAAAAATTCTAAAAAATATATTTAAATAAAAATGGATAAAAATTATTCTATATTTATTGAATAAAATGTTATAAAATGTTTTTTTCAAATTCTCAAACCAAACGTGTTTTCTAATTTTCTATTTTGAGAAATAATTTTTCAAAATGACAAATCAAACTCGTTTTTTAGCAATCTTAAAACATATACTCAAAACAGTAAATTGAAAATTAACTAAAAACTAAAAGTTGAAAAACTGCCCTTAATTACTGACATTTTAACTGTTATCTTTCAATTTTGCAACGAAGATCTCGATGAGCTCTTTCTATCAATTTGAAGAAGTTTAAATCGATAATACATATAACGCTAGTTTGATGGAGATTAAAATTAGATTTTTAGTAAATTTTAATAAAAGTTGATGAAATGTATGATTTAAAAGTTGTGAATCTCATAAAATATGTGGTTAAAATTAACTATTGAATTTGATCGAAATTAAAATCAATTTCTACCAAATAGGGGCATTAAGATTTTTGATCAAAATAAGCAACACACACATCATAATACACACTGAAAATACAATATTTCATAGTTTAGCCCTTATTTGATGGTCATTATTTTGAAAAAATTGAGTTTTGAATAATAATTTTTTGGAGAATGTATTGTTAAAAAATGGAGAAAATTTTTGAGTTTACGTATAAAATATTTTATTGTGCAAATACGCGATTGAAAACGAGATAATTAAAGAATTTTGAAAGAATGATGATCCGGGAAAAGAATATACTAATGCACGGAGATCCATATACGTACGTATACACACACGTACCATGACTTCATGATCTCTTTGAGATCCATGAGACAAACCAGACGTCTTTGATCACACTTTCCAAAACCATGAAATTTAGTAATTAATAAACTATATTAATAAATAGGGTTAATTTCACAAATGGTCATTGAATTTATCTCAAAATTACAAAACGGTCACTAAAGTTTAAAACTTGTAGAAACGGTCACTGAAATTTCAGGTGCTTTCACGAACGGTCATTGAAGTTTTAATTTCTTTCACAAATGATCACTAAATGACCGTTATGATTTTAATTCAAACTTAAAGGACCAAAATACGTGAATATAAAATCGTGAGGACCTCAAGTGCAAATTTCATCTAAAACCCAAAACCATTCCCTCCTCCAAATTCTCTCAACTTGCCATCTTTGGACCACCATAACTCCAACCTCCGGTAACCTTGTCCACGGGACCAACATACCGTCTTGAAGCCCTCAATGCCTTCTTCACAACCTACCCAACCATCGGCCTTGACCCCGTCGGAATTGGCCGGAAAATCACACAAAAGTGGGGACCAAAACACTTTTTCAACTTCGATCACCAACTATGGACAACCAAAAACCCAACCTTCGATCACCTTGGTCGCCAGACCAACATACCACCTTGAAGCCCTCATTGCCCCTTTCAAAACCCACTCAACCCCGGTAGATCTGACCGAAAATTTGAACCAAAACTAGATGAAATCAACTTCTGGTGACACCCATGTCGTACCCACCCCACAGGTCAATCAATCTCCTTATTACACACCTATAGATGCCCTCATAACATCAAACAAATCAGAAAATCCAAAGATGCAGAATTTTTTTTCCACAACGCAGTCGGCCCCTTCAACCACGAATTTCGGTAACGACGTTGCAACTCACGATGGAGGACCACCACCCCTAGCACCGACCCGCCATGGCGCATCCACCGAACATATGGGTCTTGGCCAATTTCAAACGAATGATGACAAATTTGGAGGAGATTGATCGAATGAGGGAATGTGACGATTTTTTTAGGTTTTGCGGGGTTTGAGTTTTTTTTTTGCACTTGAGGTTCTCAATGTTCTATGTTCACGTGTTTTGGTCCTTTAAGTTTGAATTAAAATCATAACGGTCTTTCAGTGACCGTTTGTGAAAGTGCATGAAATTTCAATGACCGTTTCTTCAAGTTTTAAATTTCAGTGGCTGTTTCGTAATTTTAAGGTAAGTTCGGTGACCATTTGTGAAATTAGCTCTTAATAAATTTAGGGTGTGTTTCTATCCCATTATTGGAAGAAAAATAGAGTAATGGATAGTATTTTTTGGAGAATGTGTGGTTGAAATTTAAAATAACTTTATTGGTTTGTGTGTAGAATATTTTATGGGGTGAACTGTAACAAACAATTTTTTGGAATAATGGTAGACAAATTGTGACTTAGTTTCCATTAAGTAAAGTGGAGGATACGCGCATTAATTGCACGTGCACAAAGTAAGTAAACCTCAGGTGCTCAACTTTAAGAACTCAAACTGTCTTTTCTCTCTACTAGCATTCAGTATAAAGTCTCCCTCCCCATCTTTGCTCCATTGATCATAGAAAGGAAAAAAGCAGATTAGAAGATGAATCGTCTTGCACCATTATCAGAAGAGCCCTTGAACGAAGAAGATTCAGCTACAAATTGGTCAAAGAAGGCACAAACATGGCGAAACTGGCTCAAGAACCACTTCCCTCTTCTCTTCAACAAGAAATCTGACCTCAAGATTCTTTTAAGTGTTATGGGTTGCCCACTTTTTCCTGTTTCTGTTCATCCAAAACAACCCTGTACTGAAGTAAGTGATTTTTCTCTCTCAACTTATCTTCTAACACATCAATTCAAGAACCGAAGCCCAGATGGGTTTTTTCAGATCAGAATCTGAGGTTTTTGCCCTTTTTTAAATTTTGCATTTTCAA
Organism: Fraxinus americana; assembly: GCA_035079005.1. Lineage (NCBI taxonomy): Eukaryota > Viridiplantae > Streptophyta > Magnoliopsida > Lamiales > Oleaceae > Fraxinus > Fraxinus americana. Next base: position 37,105,255 of record CM068715.1, on the reverse strand, counting down.
GGATCTGTAGTTATACCCGCATAAGTTTCCTTACAGAAGTAGACAACTTGTGCTGTTTTTTTAGGCTTACTTTTACTTTTCAAAACCATGTTGTTCAGCATTAATTGTGATATTTATGTTTGCTTTTATTTCTTGGTTATGTGATTTCACTATCTCAATATAAAAGCATATTATATGTATGGTTTCCATCGTGAATTATACTTGTACAAATAAACACCATGAACTACCTTAGAAAAAAAAATGTTGAAACTGCGACCTATGTTTTAAACTACAAAACTGGGATGTTGGGTCTGGACACTGTAGAGGCACGTGTGAGTTTTCACCATAAAATGTAATATACAAACCTTAATTTTAGTAATTACCGCACCTTGAATATAGATTATTTGAATGTCTCTCTTACTCAGGTATCTTCTTCTGCACAATACATAATACAACACTTTACAGCTGCAACCGGCTGCCGGAAGCTAGAGGGAGTCATAAAGAACATGTACGCCACGGGAAAAGTTACGATGGTGATGGTGGACGAGCTCGGGTCGACCAGCAAGCCCGGTAGACCTAATGGCATGTCACAGAATGGTTGCTTTGTGATGTGGCAAATGGTACCTAATAAGTGGTTAATTGAACTAGTTGTGGGTGGTCATAAAGTTGCTGCAGGTAGTGATGGCAATGTGGCTTGGAGGCACACTCCTTGGCTAGGTGCTCATGCAGCTAAAGGCGGTGTCCGCCCTCTTCGACGGGCAATTCAGGCAAGTAATTGATTGAATGAGTCCCCGAGTTTAATTCCCCGGATGTTCGAAATCAGTGACAGAATTATATCTTTTTCTAGCAGTATTTTCCTTGTCATTCTCTTTTCAAGGAGACTATACATCATTTTTATTGCTGGTATGAATGACCAACCTCTATTAACTTGTAAACAATGTAATTCTTTCTGGTAAATAGGCAAAGTCTATTCTAGAAGTCCTTCTAAAATTGCACATTTCTTTAGCTGTATGATTGCTACAAGACAATTTTATCCGATATCATTATTTCTAAGGGAACTTATGTTCTAAATCCTGAACCTTAGAAAACTTGAATCAGTTGGCACTATGTTTTACAATAAAGGTGCAATTTTTGAACTTATTTTTTTGAATTGTATCTTATTTCATGGCCTTATAATCACCTACATTTGTAGGGATTAGATCCTGTGACTATATCAGCTGTATTCTCTACAGCACAATACATGGGAGAAAAGCGAATATCCGGCCTCGATTGCTTCGTGTTAAAATTATCAGCTGATCATACGGACCTATTGGAACGCAGTGACAACACAGCAGAGATGATCAAGCACGTTATGTTTGGTTACTTCAGTCAAAGAAGTGGATTGCTGGTGTATTTAGAAGACTCTTACTTAACCAGAATTCAGTCACCTGGTTCTCGCCCCACGTACTGGGAAACATCAATGGGTACAAAAGTCGAGGACTATCGGATTGTAGAGGGCATGATGATCGCTCATTCAGGTCAATCCAATGTTATCATCACACAATTCGGAGACAATTCGAAAGCAGGGCCTGCGATAACACGGATGGAGGAGACGTACACAATTGATGATTTAGCAGTTAATGTTCCTGGCCTTTCTATTGACTCCTTTATTCCTCCAGAAGAAGTGCAAAAAGACTATCCTCAAGAAAATCTGGATTGGAGATCTCCATTACATACATAATATTTTATATACAATGAATGATCATGATTGATTTTAAGTTCTTTTTATTGACCTACATTTAGATGCTTGGCTCTGTTTTGGGTGTGTATATAAATATTCATATGCACTCAAGTGCTTGATGAAGTGATGATAGTCTTTTTTCCATGGCTATAACATGTGCAATGTTTCTTAATGTGTTATAACTGCAGATAAAAGAGCATTTGAGTGTTACATTCTTTTAAGTGTCTCTCACCAAATACATATACATCACCAAATAAGGATATGTAACAAATTTACTTTTGAAGAGTGAATTATATGTACATTATATAAATCAATATTTGATAGTCGAATGGACGATTCCTTTTCATCCGTATGCCATCAAATACCCGTATGCAAATTTGGATGAGTCAAAATTTGAACCTTAAAAATGTTAGTCATGTGTAAATTCAAGTTAAATGTTTCATTGGTCACTAAACTTTATATCATATCACAGTTTACTCGTCAAACTTCATTAATCGTCCCATTGACCATTGAACTTTGCTCCGTCAAACTCCATCACTCACTCGTTGAAATCCGTTAATAGACTTGCCTATTTGGATGACGGGAAAATGCACGACTTCGATCAAAACACGACTTGGAATTAAAACAAACCCCAAACCATTAAATCAATTGTTCTATCTCATGGTGCCCAAATTCACCTCAAGAACTCTAACCCCCGAAATTGAATGTAGGAAGCCGGGCCACTACCTATCGGAATGCCCGACTGAGAAACGATGCCTAACATGCGGCAAGGGATTTGTGAAATGATGGAGGTTGAAAAGAAGATTGAAAACATAGGTTGGCTATTATACTGTTTTACACTTGTACTAACGATTGTCGGTGTTTCAAGTGGAGCGATGTTATTTACCATGAAGAACATGTCCAATTTGAGGCGGGTCAAGCAATATATCGGCAATTCAAGTTCCGTCAAGAATATTGAAGGATGTTGCTAAAATAACTGAAGGAAATGACGTGGAGATCTCCGCAAGGAAAAACGAGATAAAGAGACCGAGAGACGAAAGGGAGGATCTCCTTGAAATTGAACCGCTTATGTTATTCGTTTAAAAAATTTAATTGTAATGGATATTTGTTGTATGTTCAGCTTGCAGTAATGGAATTAAGGCCATGTTTGATTTGCTTTATTTTCCTTGGAACTTGGAATTTCATTTCCTTTTCCAGCCAAATGAGGTCTTTGATGTGCAAAATTCTGCTGGCAAAACATTTTCTTGGGGAGAGGCTCACGCGCCTCTTTTGCTTGATTTTGGGGAATTTGTTTTCCCACCTTTTCGGTGGGAGAATGAATTTCCAGGAGCTGGTTCAATATATATATATATATATATATATATATTTTTTTTTTATTTATTTATTTTTTTTATTTTTTTTATTTATTTTATTTTTTTTAATGACAATGGAAACAAATGTCATAACCAATTGTAAAAAAAAAAATTACTTTAATGGACAATTTTCATATAAAACAAAGTCAAACGAATACTAAATTTTGATTAAAAAAAATGATTTTTTATGAATTTTTGGCAATGGAAACAAATTTTATAACCAATTGTGAAAAAAATTATCACTTTAATTGAACAATTTTCATGTAAAACAAAGCCAAACGGACATAAAATTTTAAAATTTTTCGGATGGAAAATTATACCAATCAAACACACTTAATTAACAATTCCCTGCAAAATACCTGAATTTCATTTTCTTTCCACCCATTTTCCACCCTTGTAATCAAACGGACCCTAAACGAAATTAATGAATGTTCAGCTTGCAATTCTGAAAAAATCAACCCCTAAGTGCTAGGACTCGCTGCCAACAGTAGAACTAGTACTAAACAGATAGATTTTCTCCATCACAGACGTTACTTATCTTGAGAATTTTTACTAAACCACCATTGTGCTATCTCTTCATTCTCAGCCAACAGGCTATCTGTGTTGGTTTTGGATGTGAAATATCATTCCGCACAGATAAGTAATGTCTGTAGTCACATCTTAAGCAAACTATTTTCCTCCCATAGTTGAAGAAATCACATCTGCTGTTAAGGGATATAATCCCACATCGAATAAAGATGTTGACACAGACCAATTAATAAAGATCTTGGGCTACTCCTCTTAATAAGGTTGACCTTTTAAGATGGACCCCCAAATCTTAATATGGTATCAGAGCCCATTATGCTCCAATGAGCTATTCGATCCCGGTAAGACTCCAAAAAGTGAGCACGTGAATTTCAAGATTGGTCTGCTCAAATGAGCCACCATCTTGCGGGGGCGTGTTAAGGGATATAATCCCACATCGAATAAAGATGTTGACACAGACCAATTAATAAAGATCTTGGGCTACTCCTCTTAATAAGGTTGACCTTTTAAGATGGACCCCCAAATCTTAATATCTGCAACGAAGACGAAAGTAAAAATCTACCATATCCTAGAAAATAGTAACACAATACTTCTTTTTCATTACCATAATCACTTAAGCTGTTAAGCATAAAGAAAATACAAGGTAGTGCTTACTCAGAGCGAACATGAATGTATATACACAAATTGCAGTGGGATTGTACATAACTACAAGCTTTTCTTCGTCCCAAATGAACAAAATAAGCGCATACAGTTACCTTTAACTACAACTGCCAAACTTGAAATGAAGCTGCAACAGATAATACCGAATAGATACAAACAACAAAAGTAAATTGCTGCAGGTATTAATTCACATAATTCGCAGCATCATTTACAAAAAAAAACCATTTACAACAAAATGAAGTGGATCTTAATTCATTGTATCTGCCTGTGTGTCTGTCCCCATATTTGGATCTCGTGTTGATGTTGACAGCTTCGCACATTGTCTTTTTTTGCCCTTGCAGCTCTCAGTTTGGCAAAATCTGCTTCATCTATGTCATGCAATTCGTTCACGCCTTCGTCGAAGTTCACTACATCAGTTGGGACATGAGATGCAACGGACCAGGGGCGGACGCAGACTTTTTATGTTGGGGGGACACAATCAAACTTTCAAAAAGTGACGAAAAAATTAAAGTAAGAGATATTTTATTACAATTGTTCTCTACGTATTCTCATATTTTGATAACGTTCCATAATTAAAGTGGGAAATAGAGAAAAATTTAATGTAGGTTTGTAATTCAAATCAACAAAGAAATTGAGTATACAATCTTGATCATCAAGAGCTACACAAATTTTGATAGAATCCAAGTCACAGATTTATATGTACATTTCTTAAATTTTGAAACTTATTTAGCAGATGCAACAAATAAATCAACAAGGGACTAGGAAATGGTAAAAGCCAGTCTTATTTTCGATGCATCAAATACTCGAAAAACAATCCTTGCTCATTCAAGTTCAATCATATTGCATAACTCTTTCTTCTGATTACATTCAGTCGGACTAGATTCTCCTAACCTAAAAGGCTCTCGAAATTTCCTTAAAAATGTCACTTCAACTGAGAATTTCACTCGTGAATCTCATGCATTACAACTTACAAGAACGTAACTAAATTCAACTAAGAATTCTTCTATTCCTATTCATTGATCTAATCCAAGTATACAATCATTTTACACTAATTACTTCGTTTAGTATTGGTTTCAACACTATAGCTCACGAAAGCCTTGCCTACTAGCTTTTTCCTTGGGTCAGATCTTAGAATTCTTTGTCGCAATTGAACTTGAAATGGCTATAGAGTGGAGACAGATTTTTCACTGTTTTCATTTGGCAATGCAATTTCCACTCTTTGAGAGTAACTATAAATCATTTAAACAAAGATAAATGGGATTTGAAGTTTTGAACTATTCTTGTTCAGTCATTCAGTATTATCACAACCATTCTCGTATCTATTTAACAATATACAACCTTAATTTTACCATGAAAAAGAGAAGAGAAAATGAGATGAGGAGACTCAGGCGAGAGAAAACATTGGTTTGAAATGATTGTCGATTCCTTTTCCTTTCATATTTAAAAAAAAAAAAATTTTGGGGGGTGGGTGGGGGGCAGCCCCCCCATGCCACCCCTAGGTCCGCCACTGCAACAGACTAACTGGGACCAATCAGGGTCCGCCTTGAATTGATCGATATAGCGATGTGTCAAAAAAATATAATTGCAGTGTCTGTTAAACTGGTCTCGACTGCAAACGTGCTCCGAAGTGTACAATTTCACTTGCAACCTCTAGGACGCGTTCACTTTAGAGGCCCATATTCTCCATTTACATCCCAGTCTGCATACTCCCTGTACCCTACGTTGCTCATTTGCTTTAACTTTACATTGTACCCAATTAGTGCACTGTAAGTTCTGACCGCTTCTCGAAACTCATCGAAACTGAAAAGTTGCCAGACCACAAACTACGGACCCTTCATGTCCGACTTGAATGAAAATTCAGGAAACTGAGGATTCATATCCTCATCGGATGAACATTGGGCCAACAGTTTCTCGGACGACATTTCCAAATCATCTACCCCAATATCGTTCACCTCTTCCCGTTCATCTGTCACTAGATCTTCATGTCAAACCAATTCCCCTCCAATCCCGTCGATCACATTTTTGTCATATTCGATGTCGCCTCGATTAGACTCCAAATTGTTCTCCGAATCGATGAAGTCTGGATCATCCACATACTCTATCATAAAATTACACCGCATTAAAATTTGAACAATAAAGTATGAAGAAGAAAACATTCAATTTTAACTAATGGAAAATTGTTATAAAAAACCATCATTGCCCAGCTATGGAAAACAGAAAACCAAAAAAAGCATACATTTTCAGTTTGGAGTTAGTACACAATAAAACAAACACAAAATTAAGAACTTGCAAATATAAACATGTTTCAAACTACAACTAAGCTAGACATGATTCCAAAAGAGAAGCATGTAAAATAAGTCCAATAAGCCCAACAAAACCTTTGCAGAAGTACCCTAACAACACTCAAACAATCAGCTCCATTTACAGCGTAACAATGATTTATATGCTCATTTCTACATCATCACAGTACTACACATATGCAGTTGAGTTATATGAGAAAAAATAAAGCTACGCATGCCAAACACTTGCACGATATTCACTCGTGACTTGGTTCGGAATTACCTTCATCTAAGTCGTCCATGTTCACGCCTTCAAGCTTGGTCAACAATGGCGGACTTTGTTTGCAGACTTCACGATTCTATTTTGGAGGTCAACCTTCTAAGGGTAATAATGTCGAGGACTGGGCAACGGACGGGGCCGGTTCGGTTTTGGACGAAACCCAACCCGACCCAAAAATGTCGGGTATAACATATTTTTGGAACCGACCCGAACCGGGCCGTGGCCAGAACCGACCCAACCCGATTCGGGTCGGTTCGGGCTGAATTGGGTCGATTTGGTCATAAACAATCAATTAAAATTAAATAAATCATAAACAATCAATTAAAATTGAATAAATCACAATTTTTTACTAGAATTGGATTTATAAGTTGAATTTTTCCACGGAAGAAATTAAAGATTCACATCACAAACAATTATTTTCCTACATATTAAAATCATACTAATGAAAATAAGGCACACCTCAATTAATTAGAAAGACGTTGCTTATAAAATCAAACATAATAAAAATTCCATCGAGCGCGAAAAATAAAAATAAAATATTACAGTCATCCAAAAATTTAAAATATACACTAATCTAAACTTAATTAAATAAAATAAAAAAACTACAATCATCCAAAATTCAAAAACAAATAATAAAGTAAAATATCATCATATTTGATTATCGTATATCGTTCCTACAAAATAACAAAAATGTTAGAGAGACATTAATATTATAGTTAATCGCTCACATATTCCTTAAAAATGTAACTTACCTGCGGTGGGTCAAATGAGGAAGAAATTATGTACTACTTGATTCAAACTCTAATTCGAAAAGCTCTACAAAAATAATTATTGAGTTAGAACCAATTAGATAAAACACACATATTTAACATAATTCAGGAAATAGTTTTTAACAATATTACCTTTATCCAATTTGGTATATTCCTCAACATCCTCCATGTAATATCTCTATGTGATCAAAGTTTCTTTTAGCCAATTTTAAGTACACACCAAGACCTCAACCATCCTCGAGGTTAAAGAACTACGGAAGGGATCAAGAATTCTTCCTCCAGTACTAAAAGCACTTTCTGAAGCCACAATAGACACTTGAATTGCCATAACATCCCTTGCAAGTTTGGACAAAGTGCCATATTTATTTCCATTAAACCTCCACCACTTAAGAACATCAAAATCCGTATCCTCTATGTTTTCACAAGCATCCAACACGTATCCATCCACATCATTTTTTAATTCAACCAAATCCTTTGCTGCTCGCTTTCTCATAAACTTAGAATGATTATGCTTCTTGTACATCACCCCTTACACAAGGTGTGACATAATGGCCAAGTGGCACCTCCTCATTGGAGGGGAGCCGAGGCCCCACATGTGGGCCGAGGCACCCCTCCAATGAGGAGGCGCCACTTGGCCATTATGTCATCCCTTGTGTAAGGGGTGATGTACCCCTAGTAAGACCGAACTTAGAAACACGAGTAAAAGACATACTTGAAGTAGGACTTTCTTTAGAAGAAACCCCACTTGAAGAATTCACTTCACTAGATACTTCATTGCTTTCAGAGCTAGTTTCACAATTCACATACCAATTGTAAATAGACATCATATTGTCTTTCAAAATATTTGTCATATTACAAGCAGCTTCCTCATCCTCATAAATATCACCAAAACAAAAATCAGCATACTCTAATTTGTATCTTGGGTCAAGTATAGTAGCAATTAACAACAATTGGTTAACATTTTCCATTTTTTCCCCAATATTTGTCAAATTCTTTTTTCATGTTCGTAGCCATATCACTCAAAAGATAATCACCATTTTTACTCCATTCTTCCAATTCAGTCAAAAGTGAACATACTTCATAAAGATAAATATTAGAACTCACACACAATGAAGTACTAAACTTCAAAATTACTTCATAAAAGCCTTTAAGGAACTTCACAAAAACAGAAGCATTTTCCCAATCAAAAGTGCTAGGAGGTCCACCCCTTTTTCTACCACCATCATACTCTTGAAAATAATTGAAATATTGTACAACATCATCCTCTAACCTTTCAAAAGCTTTTTGGAATTTTAAAGTAGCTTCCAACAAGTGATATATCCAAAAATACATGTGATTTACAACCAATCTTTTCTTGATTCGCACACTCCTTAAACTTTTGTTCTCTAGCAGGAGAAGATTTAACATATTTCGCTGCATTGCGAATATTAACAATTGATGTATGTGCTTCCTTCAATCCCTCACATACAATCAAATTAACAATATGCGCACAACACCTCATATGCAAATATTTTCCATCCAAAACACACTCATCACTACTCCTACCAATCATCTTCCTCTTAAGATAAGATATAGCCGTTTCATTTGCAGTTGCATTGTCAACCGTGATTGTAAACACTTTCTCAATACCCCATAAACGACAAAATTCTCTAAACCCCTTACCTTCGACAAAGCTAAAAGATAGCTCATCAATTACTATTATCTTAGCACACACAAGTCTACATTCTTCTTTATTAAAGCCAACAACAATAAGATTGTTCCCGACCCGACCCGTAATAATTAAAAAAAACCACCCGACCCAGCATGAAATAATTTAAAAACCGACTCGACCCAATACGATTCGGATTGGGTCAGGTCGATTTTGTGGGCTGTGGTTTTTTTGGCCCAGTCCTAATAATGTCCGTCCGTTTGTTTACAAAGACTCAGCGAGTCGAGAGAGAGACTAATGTTATTAGTCTCATTGGATTACAACCTCAGTTTAGATGTCGTTAATGTGATATTAAATGATAGATATAATTAAATAAGTCATTTAATTTCATTTTTCATTTAACTTATTATTTAGCGCTACCTAAATTGGGATGATAACCTCAATGAGATTGCATAGCATTACTCTTTAGGAGAAATGGATTTTAGGTGAAGTTGGGGATTTAGTGATTTGGAAGATGATTTGCCACACGATCTACGAAAAAGGTTAATTGGCCAACTTATTTTCCTGTCATTCAAGTGGGCATGTCTATTAACGGATTGATTATGGAGTTGAATGGAGCAAAGTTCAATTGTCAATGAGATAATCAATGAAGTTTATTTAGAACTATATGGTGCCAATGACACATTTACCTTGCGTAAATAGGGTAACTATTCAAGACGGATGCACAATTTTTCATTTATTTAGAACGCGGAAAATTTGCCTTTGTGCTCCTAAAACAGCAACACAATCAAAATGTCATCGCTGTTTCGTTATAGTCGTTGGGCTTCCCAGTTCAAAAAATCTCCACCAATCTTCACCCTCTTTTCCACCGCCACCAACGAGTCACAACCGAATCGCCCTTCGCCGCCTCCAATCCGAGTGGGTCTCATCGACTCCGTAGGCCGAGCAGTTTTTGCGACTCGGAGAATCGGCACGGGTGAACTCATTCACACCGCCAAACCCATTGTTGCTCACTCCTCTCTCTCTTCGCTTCACAAAGTCTGCTATTTCTGCCTCAGAAAGCTCCCAAACAATAAAACACACTCCGAAGCTCATAAAAATTTGGCATTTTGCAGCGAACACTGCAAAGACCAGTCCAAGGTGCATACAGGCGCCTTCTATTCAATGAACAAATTAATAGTTCTTTAGCTTTGATTTTTATGTTTATTAAGAATACATGTTTTTGTCTTTATATGCTTCTTGATATAAATTTTGTTTGGGTTGATGTATCGTCTAAATTATGTGAATTAATAGATGGCTACTAAGTGTTTGAAAATGTGCTCCCGAGTAGCATCTTTTGATTCTGGTAGTTTCTTGCATATTCTTTTTCTTTATGAGGAATGAACAGTATTTTTCTGCTTTTCTTGGAGATTTGGACTCACTAGATGAAATACTTTCTGTGTAAATGATGCTAAATGGAAGTCCACTATGTGTTTGAATTTGAGCTATATAGTCTCGTTTTGAATGATGAACCTTTAATATGCACCCAATATGATTAATTGAACGCTATATTCCAAAAGTTTAAAACAAAATATTATACAGTGTAGAATTCGGATTATTTTTTTTTTGGTTTGGTTTTAATATTATATGCACGGGTGTGAAATATTACTATGTCTAATTTTAGTTGTATGTCTTAATTTTATTTCGAACTGACCCTGTTTATCAGTTTTGAATTGTTACTTATGCTTTAAAGTTTATCATATTTACTCATTAGTTAAATTAAAGAGATGAAAACGTAGGATGTTTTATTGGAGAAAATGGAGATAGAAAAACTCGTTATTAAATGGGACAATTTAGGCTGTTATCTGTATCTTTTCTACTTATAGCTAGATTCTTATTCTACATGTAGCAATCATATCTTATTTTGCCTTTCATTTCCATCGGACTTAATTCATTCATGCTTTGCTAATTTATCTAATGGCATCAGAACTTTTATGAGATTGAGAACAAAGCAGATTGGTCAAGATTCACTGAATACTGTCGGTATGGAACTGTTGGCCTTTTATTGAATTTTTGTTGATAATAGTATTTATTTACCACATTTTTATGTTTCCTTAATCATCTGGTTAGATGCTGATTTTTATTAATGTTTTCTTTCTGGCGGTCTACTTATAATTTGTTGATATGTATGGGAAAGAATGATATAAGGAAAAGAAAAGTAAAGAGAAATGGCCAGATTGCTGAGGAAGAGTTCCACTGGAGGGGAAAACAAGAAATCTTTAGCAATTTACATCTTTTCAGTAGGCTGCCCAGGCTATGGACTGTGAAAATGTCATATCCTGCACCTGCATCTTCTTAAGTAAAATTCTTTCATGAGATTAGATATGTGGATTCTCATAACTCGTCATATCAAGTTTCATAACATGAGAGAAATCACATTTACAAAAAATTTCTATATATATATATATATATTCACTAATTTGTTGGCAAAATGTGCTTATTGTTATTCACTTGTAAAAATGTATCATTTCTTGGTTCCTCTTTTCATTTATCATCCAAGTATCTAAATCTTTTCCTTTTTTCCTTTTTTTTTTTTTTTTTCAAAAATGTATATCTGATCTATACTGAACTTACCTTAGGTACATTATGTCGGGAAGGATTCAATTCTTACGAATTTTAAACTCTCACAATAATGAGCCCCATTTTTTTGGGAGAATAAATTTCGTAATAGTGATTTTTTGGAGAATGTGTGGTTAAAAAATATGGAAAAATTTTAGGTTTATGTGTAAAATTATTTTATTGGAAAAATGTATGGTGAAAATGAGTTTGGGGGAAAATGGGTCTCAAACCTGGGCTAGATGAATAATTCCTGAGATTATCTCCTTTGTTTATGTTATAACTTACACATCATTGACTTTGTGAGATTTAAGAGCTCATGAAATTCAACCACAAAGTGCTCGTACTATATAATTAATGAAAATTTCTTGAACTCCTATGTATTTTTTTGTTTCGATTCTAGCCAAATGAACAAAGCCTTAGAGAAAAGATAAATTGCTGAACTCGTGAAAGCTATTATCTCATGTTATAACTAAAACGTCATCGACTTGTGAGATTTAAGAGCTCATGAAATTCAACTACCAAGCGCTCGTACTATATAATTCCTGAGAATTGCTTGAACTCCTACGTGTTTTTTTGCTTCGATGCTTGCCAAATAAAAAAAGCCTTGGAGAAAAGATAAATTGATGAGGTCATGAAAGCTATTATCTATGAAGATTGCAGGGTCTAAAATATCCTCTTCTAGTCAAGCGGTTTGCTTGTCAGGTTATATCTGGGGTTGTCTCTGCTGATAGTCTTGACATACTTCAGCCAGCAACTTTAACTTCTGAAATGGTTTCACTGGTAAGCATCTCCATTTCCTCTCAGAAGACCTTATGTTTTGTACTTAAATTTACTAATTTAGTAGAGGCCATAATAACCTGGACATGTTCCTGCATAATTATAAATAAGGATAAAGTTACAGTGCCCTAAAAAAAAAAATTCAATTGGAATTCTATGTTCAAAAGAAAATTGTCCTCTTCAACTCAAAAATGTGTTGACATGGTAGATTGTAAGTCATCTACTGGTATACTTGAAAAAAAAAAATTAGTTAAAGAGAGGTACGACCAATCATGTTGTAAGTATTCGAAGTGAAAATTCATGATAATTATATTGGTTTATTTTTCTTCCATTGGTTTTCAGATGGAAAAGGAATTTTGCCTGCTAAGAAGCACGTTTCAGGAAACAGATATTAAAGGGGAGCGTATGGCTTGTATCCTTGTGCTGTAGAAGCTTATCAAGATTAGCTATCATTAAAGTCACTTTTTCCCCCTGATTTCTTGATGCCTGGCATACTTTAGTTTTACAATTATAAGATTTTTTTCAAACTGAAAATTTATGGAGCTTCAAAGAGAATGAATCTTTGACTTGCTAGTTCTGACTAAGGAATGGTATACTGGTGTTTTGGCTCGGATGCGCATCAATTCCTTCCGCATTGAATTGGCTGGAGGATCGTATGAAGATTTTCTTTTCTCAGCAGCTGCATCAGTAGAAGCAGAAGTTGCTATCGGCAATGCTGTTTATATGCTTCCATCCTTCTACAATCATGATTGTGGTAAGATCTCTAATTTCACAGCAAGCTCAGTCCTCACTGTTTATTTTATAGCCGTAGGAACACCTTTTCTCGTTGATGGCAAATGGGTCCCTGAAATTGTATTTTCATGAGAAAGGGTCCCTTGTCAATTTGTCTGTTCCAATCAAGCATTAAATCTGGTGGAAAGAAAGTTTTTCAAATTCAATTTAAAATAAAAAATCAAAAGATAGAAGAACACCCTCCCCATCATCCAGCCTCCTCCCCTTCCCAAACTCTCACCTCCAGAATTGATGTGCCCAATCAATAACCAATAACTCCTTGGTGCCACAAAACAGTTTTAAAGGCCTAAGTCTTTCCTTCTCCTTTTTCCTAACGGAAGACACTTCAATAATACTTCAACAAAATCAGGAGGTATGAACTTGAATTCTGACATGTAGGAAATGGACACTATTTTAATAACTAGATAGAAGTGAATACTCGAAATTCAAGAAAAACAAGGTTACATAAATATTTATTTTGTTTAAGAAAAGGTTATATAGTAAGAACAGCACAGAGACAATATAATGTGGTAGGGTCATGCATATGACTTAATTCTTTTATTTCAGATCCAAATGCACATATTTTGTGGGTGGAAAATGCGGATGCAAGAATAAAGGCTTTACGTGACATTGAAACAGGTCTATTTCTGTTCACACTTTTAACATTGCTAAGGTCTAGAGTGAAAGAAAATGCTGGTTCAGTTTACAGCAGAAAAAAGGGTTTTGCTGATATTGTCATCAATAATTATTAGTAACTTGAACATGAGTTAGTTTGTTTTCAGTGGACTAACGCAGTCTTTTCACCGTGAGCAATACTTGGGACGTGAAAGTCTTGAATCACTTAGGATATATCAATAGATTGTATTAGCTTCAGCATTAATGTGTTGCATGCACTTAATTTCTTAATCGTTTGTGGGATATTGCGTTGATGTTTAAGTTCTCGTCATATGCTTTTGCAGGGGAAGAGTTGCGGATATGCTATGTTGATGCAAGTATGAATCACGAGGCTCGACAAACAGTGTTGTATAAAGGATTTGGTTTTTTGTGCAATTGTCCTAGATGTTTGTCAAATGATTAAACTTATTACTGTAGTTTTCGCTAGAAAAGAAAAAGAAAAATAAGGAATGATCAGTTCAGTCAGCACTTAAACAAAAGAGAGAGATGAGACTATGCCGTATATTATCTCTCAGTGTTTTTATCAAGATAATTACTTGATTGGTCATTAATGTAATCTCATCCATCACCCAGTGAGAACTTCAAAAGTTTCAACGTTCACAGTGATAAATGAGATTACATTTTGTAAAGTTCCGTGACTAATGAGAAAACTTTTGAAGTTCAGTAATCCTCTGAAAACTTTACTCAAAATTCAGTGACCAATTTGGTAATTAACCAATCTTTATGTTTTTGTAGTCTTTTTTTTTTTGTTACTCCTACTCACAATTTTATTCTCTCTAGTATCGCCATACTTAAAAAAAATAATAGCCTTTTACCTCGGGTAATCGACAAGGTTGTTTGCTTCTAAAATCAAAGAGGCAACAGATGTCAGTTCTTTGGGTTGCTTTAGCTTCGATCGTCTTTTCATCTCAACACACCGAAATAAAAATAATTAAATTTTTAGTTGAAGATGTGTTGAATACTATAAAGTGATAAATGCTAAACAAGTTCTCTATCGAAATTGTTGATTGCATGGACCTTTGTTGCCTTTTTTATTCTAGAGAGGTTAGCAGACAATCTTATTAGATATCCTCGAGATAAAAGGCTGTTCTTTTTTCTAAGTTCGATGATGCTAGAGAAAATAAAATTGTGTGAGGAAGAGTACAGAAAAATGGAGTTGGAGTAAAAAATGTAAAAGAAAAAAGTAAAAAACTAGAAAAAACATAAAAAATTGATAAATTACATAATTAGTCACTGAACTTTAAAGTTTCCTTATTAGTCGTTGAAATAACAAAATGTAATCACATCTATTAATGTGAAATTCAAAAGTTTTCCCGTTAATCATTGCGCCTTTTTTTACTCAATGACTTTTTAAAGTAATTTAAGTTTGTCTTCACTAAAAAAAAAATGATACTCCCTCCGCCCCATTTATACATACCGATTTTGGTTTATACACAGATTAAGAAATTTTATTCATCTCCCATTTGGCCCCAATTATTTGAGATTTTAATTTTTGGAATAGTGTTTTTTTGAAGAACGTGGTTAAAAAAGAAGAACGTTTTAGGTTTACGTGTAATATAATTTTATTAGAGAATATGTGGTTGATAAGAAGAGAGGGAAAAATAGATTATTTTAATAGTGAAAAAACAATTTTTGCAATGAGTTTTTCTAGTTTACTCTTATTTAATTATCCATAACTAATAGTTAATAATGGTGATTAAATGTGTTTTTGTCCATATTTCCAAGAAGTGGGAAATGTGTATATGTATTTGGATAACAAACTTGCTACATGTACAACATTTTTGTACAGCATACATTACAGCCCTCTCACATGGAGTGTGGGCCCCGCAATCGCGGGACCCACATTATGTGAGAGAGCTGTACAAACAGCTTTATTGTTTGGATAACTCTAAGAAGGTAAATTAAAATTTGTACAATTTCAAGATTGAATGAGAAGAATGGGTCATATTTAGGCACATTAAATAATGATATATTAGTAAACAAACAAAATAAATACTTTCTCAATAAAAAAAATGATTATATAATTGAAACAAGAAAAACAAGGAAAGTCAGCCTATATAAATGGGACGAGGGAGTATAAATTAAAGAAAGATGACAAGGGTTTCGCCAATTTAGCCCAAGGGTTTCGCCAATTTAGCCGTTGGCAAGTAAGTGAGTGCAGGGTGGCAAAAAGAGAGCTTTTTTGTTATTCTCCTAATTCTCATATCCTACAACCTTGAAAACCTCAATCCAACAATCTTTTTATTCTCACCCTCACTCTTTTCCTGCCTCTTAAATCAAACCAAACTCATATCTTAATCAAACTACTTATTTCTTAATTGCTTTTTCTTTCTTTCTATCAAAAAAAAGTAGCTGACTTTTCACCTCAAAGCATTAGGTTGTTTTGCATTTCTTTATCTTTTCGTCTGCAATAATGGATGCTTTGTCTCTGAGCTCCATATCTGTAGCATCAAAATGGGTTGTAAAAGCGTCCGATAAAAATAAGCAGAAACAAGTGTATTGCCACCAAGTTGGTGGTGGTCCTCATGCAATAAAATCAAGTGGTATGTCTTCTGTTTTGATTGAAAAATCAACTGTGATTAGCACAGATCATGGAAGGGGCATAATGGAATCTGGCAATGTAGTTTCAACCTCAAATGGGAATACCCAGGCTACAGCAGATATTGCAGTCAAGGATTTGGTACCATATGGTGGTGGTTCATCTACTCTGGTGGATAGGCATGATGATCATGACGATGGCATTGGCATTGTTAATTTTCTTAGAGGAAAATCTCTTCTCATTACTGGTGCAACTGGTTTCCTAGGAAAAGGCAAGTCACTTTCTTCATTTTCCAGTTTTTTTTCTTCCAGCCGCTTTTAAAAACAGCTTTTAAGCACATCTAAACATCTTCTTTCTTTATGTTTTGTCTTCTGTTTCTTGACGAATAAATTCCAGTTCTTATTGAGAAGATACTACGGACAGCACCTGATGTTCGTAAGATATTTGTTTTGATCAAGGCAAAAAACAATGAAGCTGCAATGGAGAGATTGAAAAATGAAGTATGAGTATCTTTGGTAGTATTATGATTAGATATTTCGAGCTTATATTATCGATTATTAATACTACTGTATTATATATATAGATCATTAATGCAGAACTTTTCAAGTGTCTGAAAGAAACCCATGGGAAATCTTATCAGCCTTTCATGTTGAGCAAGTTGGTCCCCGTTCTTGGAAATGTCTCTGAATTTAATCTTGGATTCGATGGAGATAAAGCTGATATGATGGGAAAAGAGGTTGACATAATCATAAATTCAGCAGCTAATACAACTTTTGATGAAAGGTTAATGAAAATTTTCAATTATAAGTAGAATCATAGACAAAATGTGAAAATATGTAATTCACATTGATCTAATTGTGTTTCAGGTATGATGTTGCCCTTGATATTAACACTGGCGGACCTACCCGTCTCATGAACTTTGCAAAACAGTGCAAGAAACTTAAACTCTTCATACAAGTATCTACAGGCAAGTTAATGTATATATGTTTCATTGTTTTGTATGTATATATGGTTCTTGTCAAACACTAAAAATAATTCCGAAGTAGAAACATGAATTGTCTGAGAAATCACATTCTTGTTAATTGAAGAACATATTTTGGAGAAGTTTTTTTATTGCATGCAGCATATGTCAATGGACAACGACAGGGGCGAGTGATGGAGAAACCTTTCTGCTTAGGAGATAGTATAGCAATGGAGAGTCTTTCAGGAAACCAACAAATATCCCTTCCTACGTTGCAAGTTGAGGATGAAATCAAGTTAGTTTTGGAATCAAAACAGGGTTTCAAAGATAATGTACTGATCCCGGCAATGAAAGAACTCGGTTTACAGAGGTAACAAGTATTCAAATTTGACTTCACCGGTTTAGTGTTGTTGCTAAGATAGTCCTAAGTGTACTAACTATGCACTGATGCACACAACCTAGCCCACTATGAAATTTTTCTATCTATTGTTCTATTCTTTCACATCAAAATTTTAGTAAATCCTATTTTCTATCCAAGTAACCGTATTTTCGCTGCTCTGAAACTGGTGACTTTTATCAGGGCAAACAAATTCGGGTGGCAAGATACCTATGTATTTACAAAGGCTATGGGAGAAATGATGATTGATAGTATAAGAGGTGACATACCAGTAGTTATAATTAGACCAAGTGTTATTGAGAGCACATACAAAGAGCCATTCCCTGGATGGATGGAAGGAAACAGGTAATTTCATGTATAAATCTTGTCTAATTAACTGTTATTGAGTCGGGAATGTATCAAACTTACCCTAAAAGAACAATATGAAATGAGATGATGAACTTTGATATTAAGAAGAGTCTTTCCTCCCCAGGATGATGGATCCAATTATTCTCTACTATGGAAAGGGGCAACTTACAGGATTTCTAGTAGATCCCAATGGAGTCATTGATGTAGTAAGTAGCTCGACTCTACTTCATAAACCAGTGATCTTTAGTCACCTCATCATCTGGTCTCTCATTTGGAACTCTCTGATAATTTCTATGGAAAACAATACTTTAAAGAGAGTAAATTCTATGCCTTCAAAATTAAGAAGCAAACCTCTTATTGTAAGGTCTCAAATTATAACAAGAAGAGTGCATTTATTTTATGTAACATAGCACGTAATCTAACAACTGGCTTGCTTTAGGTTCCAGCTGATATGGTGGTCAATGCGACATTAGCAGCCATGGCAAAGCATGGGGCAGCTGGAAAATCTGAGAGCAATATCTATCAAATTGCTTCTTCTGTTGAGAACCCATTAGTTTTCAAAGACCTAGCCAGGTTGCTCTATGAACACTTCAACTCCTCGCCCTTCACCGACTCAACAGGGACACGAATCCGTGTCCCAGAAATGAAGCTTTTCAGCTCTATGGAAGATTTTTCATCTCACCTTTGGAGAGAGGCACTTAAACGAAGCGGGCAAGGAGCTTTGACCAACCTTGATGGAAAGTTGTCCCAGAAGCTCAAAAGTATCTGCAAGAAATCAGTGGAACAAGCAAAATACTTGGCTAATATTTATGAACCATACACTTTCTACAGTGGAAGGTAAGATATTAAGATTTTGCACTTTTCTATACCTTCTTTTTTTCCTTAATCCTGTCAAGCACTGTCCAGTTCAGCATTCCTAATATATCAATCATGTACATAACAAATACTGCCAGGTTTGACAATAGCAACACAAAAAGACTGATGGGATACATGTCCAAGGAGGAAAGCCATCAGTTCGGGTTTGATGTTGAGAGCATAGATTGGCAAGATTACATCTCTAAGGTCCACATTCCAGGATTAAGGAGGCACGTGACAAAGGGTAGATGATTGCGAAACTACAGTGACTTCTGCTGAAAAAATTTCTGTTAATTTCTGCAGCCAACTGTAAAAGAACTGCTTTTTTTTTCTTCCTAACTACTGTAATTTCCTAGTAAGAATAGATAAAAAGAAGACATGCGTATCTACCCCTAATGTATTATCATTTCAATGTACTTCTATGATGAATCATAATCGCCTGAGTTTCCTCGGTTCTACATGGAACTCCGAGTAAACTTAGGCAGCATGCTTGTCTTAGAACTTCATTAATTCAGTTGACATTAAGATCAAATGCAAAGCTAATAAATGTAAATTCTTTCCTCAAACCTTACTGCTCAATATTATTAAGGACTCGAAAAGAGAGAAATATTTTGTTAGTCTGCCAAGACTTCCATATTAATAGTAACAGAACTGCGAAGATAGAGGGAGGGCGTGCTACGAGCTCCCGGTGGACCAAGTTCTGATAAAACAGCGTATTTTCCGATCTACCTGTAGTGCAAGATGCTGGGCGGCATGGAACCACGGGTAATTAATATCTACTAATTCATAATCGCTCGAGTTTCCTTGGTTTTACATTGAACTTTGATAAAACTTAGGCTCCATTATTGTCTTAGAACTTCATGAATTCAGTTTTAAAGGTAATCAATGTTATGTTCATATGCCGAAGTTAGTAAATGTAAATTATTACCTCAAACTTTATACCTCGTATCCAAACAACAGAAGAAAAATCATTAACTGAAATCAGATGTGCTACAATATGAAACATTCTCTTTTAAGAACTTCTCAAACGCTGTATTTATCTGCCGAGTATACCATGTTAACAGAAGCAGAATTGCAGAAGTTAATCATCTTCATTTATAGTCACATATTATACATCAAAGTTCGGAAACGATTCTAAACAACAAACCTACAGAAATAGCGGCGATATTTTCTATTTACTGCCCAACATAGAAAACCCCCACCTCGCACCCAGAAAACAAAAAAACAAAAAACAAAAAATTGCCAAAGAAAAATGATGTTTCCTTTATGAAAAAGATACATGCCAAGCATCACAGGCCTAGGTGAGAGAATAGAGAAGGAACGAGATCTACAACAGACCAGGCAAGACCTGCATACTGAAGGAGCCTTATGCCAGTGTCAATGTCAAATGAGGTCTGCTTTGAGAAGAAAAACAGTTTTTGGACATAGCTGGATTGCTTAAGATCCGACCTTTTACCCGTACCATTTAATGCTGGTATGTAGCTAGTTGATCTTACAGGGATTCCCAAAGTGTAAGCGAGAATGGGAAGAATCCATTTGGCCAGTGCCTTGCTACAGAACTTCACGAGAAGTATTGTTGGGATTCCCACAAGCATTCTAACCACAAAAGCAAGAAGCCCGAGTTGAGAGATCAATATGCGCGGAACATTTTCATGGTGAAACTGGTGATATGTTTGCTGTATCCCAATTACCTGGATAAAATTATTTCAAGTCACGGAATTCGCATATCTGAAAGTCATGATGAGAGAGGAATGAATAGAAAGTGCAAGTTATACATTGACATAACTGGATGTCCATTCATTTTTTACACCATTTTGCAAAAAAATTCAATGTTAATGCATGTAACAAAACAAAAGGCGAAGTACATATTAATTCTCCTTCCACTGGCAACATTATTCCTGTTAACGCAAATGACTAACTTGAAAATACGTTCAAAATACGAGCTGCAAACGTATGCTTACAATTCCCAAGGCAACACCATTGAAGGCTGTGTGATACTCGTAACTTGGAGTTGGAAGCTCTGGTGTAGGGTAAGCAAAGAGTAACAAGAAGCTAAGCGTAACCCAGAACGACGCAACTGCAACAAAAGGATATGAAGGCATAAAACACACATCAAAATGCTTAAAGATTAGAATCAATAAAGGCAAAGCGCATCAAGTACCAAAGGACAAACTTCAACTAATAAGGTTACCATCCAGACATGATTATACCATATCACCATGTTCTGCAATAAAAGCTTGAATTGTATTGTATTCTTTCTTTACCTCATATTTTCTATTTTCATGAAGTTTCAAATCTTTGGTACTTTAATGCTCTTAAATGCATTTCTTGATGCTGAAATTAGAGCACATTCAATTCGTAGGCTAACATTTGCTAACATGACAACCTTAGACAGCTTGACCATTCATCAGTATTCTATGATGTCTGGAACCAAGCAGGGTTGAATAATCACCACATATATAAGAATATTATTCAATAGGCATACCGCACGACATTAAAGGAAGATTTACAGACTGTAAGACTAGCTATGTTTAGAAAAATAGAAACCACAGACACTTAAGAGATCACAAAAATAATATGTATTTCAGTTAGAAATAAGTACATTCAAGGGCATGGTCACTTCCCATTGCTGCCACTGGAAAATTTTTTGAACTCTTTTGGAGAAAGACAAGCACACACTTTCATTGGAAGGTTAAGCAGATACCAGCATAGATAAACTGAGAGATAATAATATACATCACTTATGCATGTTTAACTTGGAAATGCACATGTAAGAAGTGTGATGTTGTTTGACAGTTGGCAGAAGAGGTGAGTCAAATTAGACAAGATAACAAGAAGTCTTCATCTAACAGTTGTAACGAAGAACTGGCCAATTATTTTTAGCAGAATGAGAAAATATTGGTCTTGTAGGAGATATTTAAGAGAAATTATAAGGGCTTGTTTGGTAGTACTTTCAAGTGCTTATAAGTTGTTGGTTCTATGGAATGTAAGGATAAATATGTGGGCAGCAATTTATGGATTCTAAGAAAAATGTGAATAAAGAGGATGTTTGACTAGCTTAAATTATAATTTAAGCAATGCCAAGCATACAGTAAGTTTTTATTGATCCAAAATTGAATTGCTTTTGACCGGCTTAAAATTAAAATTTACGCATTTAACTCTTTAGCATGCCAAGCTCTGCCAATAGGTAATTATGCATTTACCAAGTTGGTAAAACTTTGTTTATTTTATCACAAATAATCACTTTGCTAATATCAGACATTACTAATGTTACACTTAAGATTAAATTCAAAGAATATTATGGTTTTATCAATTAAGGAAGCCATTCTGTTGCTTTTCTTGAGTATTCACAAGCACTAGTGACGTGACATTAATTAAGATAATGACAGCAAAGTTTGCGACTCAAGGATGAAATGCTGCACAGGTCAGCATCCCTACCATTTTGTCCCGAAACTACGAAATCATCTATGAACATGTCAACAGAAAGCCACAACGTTAGAATCCCCAATCCAAGAGCAAGACCACCAATAATGTCGATCAAGCTGTGCATCCCGAGGTAAATCCTTCCTACAAGATAACAAATTTTCAAAATGGGAAAAAGAGTTAATTATAAAAAGAATAAAAGAGAAGTGAAAAACATAAAGAATAAGGTCAAACTTACCCACGCCAATAAGACCAACAACCAAACAAACCAGGGCAAACCCCATTAATTCTGTGCTGACATCATGGCTTCCAGTGTATGACAGGATGTAGTGTAACATGTACCTGGTTGCCCAAAAAGAAGCTTAAGATTTAAGTTATATCCTAGTATATAGGCGTGTTCTGATTTCTAAATCGCTAATTTGCTAAACTAGAACATTGTAATAGCATTTTAAAACTTAGAACCATGTATTGGAACAGAAAGGCGTGCATTTTTGCATGTACAACGACGTTAATCACACGAAAAATGTAATCGTACCATATTTCTGCATTTATGGCCATTGTACAAGAAGTTCATATACACCTTCGTAATGTATTGAGAATAAGTTTGTGGTTTTCGTAAAAGTATTTCGTGTACACCCTCAAGAAGGCACGACTTAAAGCCACAGCGTCCAATGTGCATCAGAATCTCGTATGCCTTACAATTGTGTAGCTAGTTACATAGAAGTTCAACCAGAAGCATAAAAAGCTACAAGAATCAAATATGAGAGGATCTCCATACCCTGATAAGCAGACAGTATTAAGAGTATGTGAAGAAGGTAATCCGTATTCCATTGCATTATCTTCCTCATCTTTTGTGGCTGTTAGTCTCCTAACAGGTGGTGAACTTGGTCTGGGTGCTGATATCACATCCTACAAAACATGGTCCAAACAAAATTGCAGAATAGGATTGAAATAATTAATGCGGAATTATGCAAGGAAATATATAATTATACATGTAATGATCAAAATAGGGCAAAGAGAGTACCTTTATACAATTTCCCATATAATCACAAAAGCACATTAAAAGAGTCATCTGCCTAGCCAATTTGCAATGCCCACTCTACAATATAAAACCAAGAAAACAACATTAATGATTAATTCCCTCAATAAATGTAAATCTGGTAGAGGGTGATAGATAACAAACCCAGAAGAGCAAAGGAAGAAAGGCAGTGTAGAAAGGCACGGAAACTACACAAGACAGCCCAGAAAATAACGCATCCAAATATCTATGCTCGTATTTCTGCAGGACCCAACAAAGTTAAATAAAGATCATTCCAAAAACTCCATAAAAATCCAATCTCTCAATACATATTCTTCAGATTAACAAAGCCCTCAAATACAAACCTGGATCTTGAGAACAATGGAAGTACCAGACATTACATAGCGAGAGATCCATGGCTGCGTAAGAGATCTGAGTTTCTGGGTCACGTTGAGAATTGAAGAAAACACAATCCATGTTGCTATTCCACCTAGAAAACTTACTTGCCACCCCGGTACGCTTTCCATCCTAAATTCTTGTTATGAGTTTTCTCTTATTTTCCCTCTTCCTGATTCTCTGTTCCAGTGTCTCTGAGAAAGAGGGACGTTGAAAAAGAAGATGAAACCTCAAAAACTTCCAAAAATACAAATATCGAATTGTGGAAAACTATGAATTGGACTTGGACGACTCTGGCTCTCCAGTTGGAAACAGAGAGGAGGCTCTGATTCTCTTGAATTTTTCTCTTTACTTTATAGTTTATTATTTCTGCATTTGACAATTTTCCAATTGTGAGGTTCTTAGGTGGGGGGTTAAATAATGAAGAAGCTTCGTTGGATTGGATTTGTAGCTGATATGGAAAATTCCACACGCGTAGCTTATTTGACCAGTAGAAAATGTACGTACGGTTAGAGAATTGAGTAAAAAATAATTGAAAAAGGATAATGATAATTGAAGAGGCTCAACGGATGGACAAGCTCACTCGATCGCTCCTCCTTTTTTTTTTGGGTAATGTTACATGTACACACACACTTTTACACAATCTTTTACACCTCTCTCACATGGAGGGGGGTCCACGATTATTCAATCATGCTTCGACACAATTACCCCTTATTTTTGAAAAAGACTATCGGATATGACAAAAAGAAGATACACAAAGTCAAACTTAATGTTTATGTAATACTTTCGTTTCAATATTTGAAATTGACTAATTTATTTTTTTTATTAATTTTTTTTCTTTTGTGACCTTCTATTAACATTAAGAATCATACTTCATGTACAGAAATAGGGGTGTCCAAAAGTTTCGAATCGAACCGAATCGAGCGGTTCTTCATAAATTAAATACCTGAACGGGTACCCTAATCGAAAATCGATGGGTTTGGGTCGGGTCTCGGTTCTAAACCAAGAACTGAATAAGACCCGAAACTAAATAATTTTTTTATTTTTTATATTGAATTAATTAAATTAAATTATTTTTTTCTAAACAAATTAGCAAATTAATTAAATAAATCAGATCATTTCATAATTTTAATTTTAAAGCCCAATACCCAAATCATTTTAAAGCTCATTTTAAAGACAAGAAACAGTGGAGTTTGGGATCCATTTGCAGTTTTTGATATGGATCACCGATATTTTAATATTAACATCTACTTTTTGGTATTTGTATGTATTGAATTAATTTTATTGGATTACTAGTTATTTATATGTTTTTCAATTGAACTACGTTAATTTATAAAAGTTACGAGTAAAATGTCATTAGTTGTATTTACGTAGTGTTGCTGTAAATGTTAAAAAATTTAATTATGGTATGGAATCGAACCGAACCGAACCCGAACAGTTCTATAATTATATTTGGACCTGAGGGTCCATTTATTAAATACCCGAAAGTTTTGGGTCGATTTGGTTCTTTTCAGAATCGAACCGAACCGACCCACGGACAGCCCTATACAGAAATATGATTTCACATAAGAAAATCAGATACACACAATGCAGGGGTTGGTATTTTTTTTTCATTTTTTATTCCAATGGACCCCACACATGTGAGTGGGTGTAAAGCTTCTATCAAAAAAATTTATGTACATATGATTTAATCCTAACATTAAATTACTTTCAGAAAACGAAAATAAGAGCTTCATCTTGTTCCTCGGCAACTCCAACATGGAGCATCATCCTTGTAAAGAATATGAGGAAATTGGTAAATGGATTTGCAGAATGGCATGTTATATAGTAGCCTTTGTTTGATTTTTGTTAAGTTATATTTTTAATAAATTTTACAAAAGTTGGGGAAATGGTGGTTAAAAAATTGATAATAGTTGTGAATTTCGCCCCCATTTGACAATTATTATTTGGGGAAAATAGAATTTTGAATAATAATTTTTAGGAGAATGTATGATTAAAAAGTAAAGAAAAATTTTGAGTTTACGTACAGAATATTTTAGTATATAAATATGTGGTTGAAATGAGTATGTAGAAAAAAATGTTTGAAAATAATAGTTGTCAAACAAAGATTTCATAAAATATGTGATTGAAAATGAATTTTTAGAAATGAAAATCAAATAGGATTAAGGTATAGTAGGAATGGCAACGACGCAAATATAGGGTTGATCGATCATTTCTGTCCTCTGTCTCGTCGAATATTTTTGTCACCTTATCCTGTTCTCCTACCTGATTAAAGAGGGGCGAGTTCGAGGAGGGATCGTGGCGGTGCATGTCCTATGGGTGAACACGGTTTGATTTGGTGCGGCTTGATGCAATTTTCAAACCAAACCACTTAAAACTATTTGAAATTTTCTCAAACCATGCCAATCATTTCAATTTCAAAATCAAACCAATCCAAATAATTTTTTTCGATTTGGTTCGATTTAAAATCACAATTAAACAAAGAAAAAGTTAATATATATATCAAATAAGTTAAATTACAAATATTAGTCAAAAATCTTATTTTAAAACATAAATAGTATTATTAAAAATATTACAAATCAAGTTATACAAATCTAATCATTAGTTTGTAACAGCATGATAGAAATATTTTAACTTCTTAGTTAATATTAATTGACGTAACATCTGTAATTATAACACATGATTCATTATCTCCATAAAGATAAGAATATAGTACGTAAATTTATTAATTATTGTTAAATGATATATAAAATAAATAATAAAAGAAAATGAATAAAAAGATCAAATATGATATATCTCCTGTAACATTTTGTGAATCATCTAATACTTCTGCCTCATCCAAATATTGATTAATTACTATATATTTTTTTGTTTCTATGCAACCAATTTTTAGGGCAAATCATTGCATCAGCCATATTTGAATTCAACGAACTTCTAAAGGAATCAAGAATATGACCACTAGTTGAAAATTCAACAAACTCATAAACGATCTGTGGACGTGTGAATAGTTAACACATTTTTAGCAATTTGAGGGACAATCTTATATTTTGTATTTAATTTTCGCCAAAGTAATATGTCAAAAGTCTAAATGATCAAGTTTTAAAAAATGACCATTTAAGTTATCATCAAATTATTCCAGCAATTAACAATATAATCTAAAATTAAGTTAAAATGTAAATAATTAATCGAGTGACCCGATCATGAAATTAAAACGCAAACATAACAAAAAAAATGGCCAGCTAAAATTTAAGGGAGTTTAGCACAAATTAGAACAAAATAATATAACTACGAATAAACTATAGTAAATAATTATCAAAAATAAGAAGATTTGGATAAACTGTCTAGAAAATTTCGGCAAAATTCGAGAAAATTATTTGTAGAAGGAAAAGAGTATGTAAGTTCAAATTAAAATATAGATCTAATTGTCTAACACTTTACCCAATTTAAGAGTTTTACAATCACAATTTGTTATGACCCGTGTATTTGTGTATGATTTAATTTATTAATTGGGATGGATAATTGTCTATTTTGGTATTGAATTTAATTGAGTTATGGGATGTATCTTTTTATTTAGGATGTGTTTACTTTTAATTGAGTTGGATAAAATTTATATTAATTTATTTTCAAATTTTTTTCGAAAACGGTTAACGGTTTGAAACGATTTTCAAATATTGAAAGATAAATCAAACTATTTTGAAGCGGTTTAGTTTGATTCAAATCCATAACGTTGTCAAATCCACATGGACCCAATCCAAAAATTTCAAAAGGTGGTTTCGATTCAATTTTGTGGTTTGAAGATTTCGTTGTTTAGCGGAGTAGATGTACACTATGTTTTTCGTATCCGTTTCGGGGCAACACCCCCATCTCGCTTACCCGGTTAGGCCTTGCCCCACTTGGGACGAGACCCTGGGAGTATTTGCCTGAAAGAATTTTTTTTGCCATATGTCGACTCTAGGTGCTTTCTTCATTCTTTTTTTAAGCAGATTTATCAAAGGAACCAAGACGATATAGGTTAGGTTGAGTGAGCTGCAGCTAGCATTGGGGAGATTTACGTAATTTTACCTCTTAATTATCGATTAGTTTATTGGGCTTCTACTCTCCGTCTCTACACACATACGATACACACCTCCACCCAATTTCCTCGTTCTTTTGCTTCTCCTCCGACGATGTCATCAACATTATTCTCAAGCATGAAATATTCCGATAGCTTAACAGTTGTCGGAATCTCAATCTGCACAGCCATAGTCTGTGAGGCTATCTCCTGGCTCTTAATCTACCGTACTTCATCCTACAAATCCCTCAAATCCACCATCGACAAGGCCTCCAAGAAACTCGAAACGATGAAAACCACCGATCCTAGTACTGCAACACTTGTCAAGAAATCCAAAACCAAGAAAATCGATCGGGTCGAATCATCCTTAAAGGAATCGAGTCGAGACCTCTCCATGTTCAAATTCAAATCTGGCGGAGTAGTTGCCCTTGTTTTGTTCGTGGTTTTTGGTCTACTTAACAGCCTTTTTGAGGGGAAGCCCGTGGCTAAAATCCCATTCGTTCCCGTAAAGCTGGTGCAGAAGATGAGCCACAGGGGATTGTCGGGGGACGATATGACGGATTGTTCAATGGCGTTTTTGTACTTTTTGTGCTCGATTAGTATAAGGACTAATCTTCAGAAGTTCTTGGGCTTCTCTCCGCCACGTGGGGCCGCGGGCGCCGGTCTCTTCCCCATGCCAGATCCCAAATCCAATTGATTAGGGCTCGATGGATTCTCCCCCATCTGGTACTGATTTTTGTTGGGTTTTGTTTAATGTTCGGATCGGAGACTTTTACAAAATATTATGGTGGGAAGGATGAATAATTATTTTCAGTTATTGTTACTTGTGGATTTTTTAATCAAAGTAACCTGATACTATCTTTGTTAAGCTTTGATTCTGTAGCTGTTTTACTGGAATTTTTTTACCCACGGAACGATTTTTAAATTGTGATGAAGTAAGCACTTTGTGACACTTGAATTTTGCGAATAAGTTATGAAAATTTTAAGCATCATAGTCTGCTTTTGAGGTTTTCAGTTATTGGAGTTATGCATTTTTCTTTTATACATTTGCAGCTAGTGGAGAGTGTGGAGTAATGTGCAGGTTATCTATGAAATTCATCAAATTCTAATCGTGAATAATTGTTTGTTTGTCTGAAGTTAATGTTGTGAGCCAAGGATTACCTATTGGATCAGAATATTAATTCTTAAATAATTAACTTTATGAACAATTGGATAATTTTTGGGTTTTTAGAAGTTCGGTGTGCGCACTCAGATCGTCCTATGGGGTAATCACCTCAGCTGACGCGTGTTACAGTGGAGCAACCTCTGCTGACACGTGGCGTCGAGGTGGAGGGTCGGACACCAACCCGTAACAACTATTAAGATATTCAGTTAGATCTTACTGCTTTAGACATTGGTATGGAGTTTGCTAGTCCTCTATGAGTATAATATGATGGCACCAATGAGTGAATGGTCCGAATCCATAAATTCTTGCTTTTCATTCCATATTTACGTTAGGCAGTGCACGAGTCCTTGTAACTATGTGATCTTTCTGTTTCTTTCTGTGCATATAAGTCAAGTTCATTCGTTTGTTTAGAAATTGCACCCAACTTTTTGTAAGAGGTTCTGTTTCAATGTTAGGAGGTATCAGCACAGTATACATTCTCTGGTATGAATGAATATGTGTCAATTTAGCAGTAACATGCAAGAATTATTCTGAGCGCCTGTGTTATACAATATCGATTATTATGAACTTTTGAATTTGCACGTGAATGCAATGATGCCGTGGGTTTTCCATCTATATATTGCTGGCTTATGTTATTTTCTTGCTGCCATTCTTCTGTTATCCCTTGGATTGATTATGATCTGAATATTCCAACAAGACATCTTTCAAGGTACACAAATCTGTACAAGTTCCATTTGATAGAAAATTGCTCTGGACTTGGTGAAATGGGAGTAAACACTTTCAGGAGTCTTGCATCTTGATCTTAAGCATTAGATTTAGTTATATTTTTGTTCTATCAATGTGATGGTGCTTCCTTATTGACGCTTGGTGGCTAAAAGTCCTTCCTTATATGATGCAACCATAGGCGATTGCACTTAATGAGTTGCTCTTTGTAGCTTAAGGTGTGAATTTTCATAATCTAAGTGAAACAACACAAGACAGAGCAATAAGAATGCAGCACCTCATTTTAGCATCCTGGTTTATCTTTATCATTGCAGATCTTTTGGATTCTTGAACAGTTTATTAAGAATTTTGTCCTTTTTTGAGATTTCATGTGAGTACTTTCGATTCAACGTTGAAGACAATACAGACAGTTTCCTGAACAACAGCTCTAAAATCTGCATGGTCTCCATGTCGTCCTATAGGTTGTTCCTCCAGAAAGAAGTATTTGTTTTGTTCGCCTTGGAAGATTGTGGTTAATGCATCTCTTAGTTAAAGATATTGTAATACCTCTGTTTCCCCCGATACTGACAGTGTATAGAGTTAATTCTACCTTGGCAGTTAGGTTACAGAAGAAAGAAATGATTTGTAGGTAGGGTGTATATATGAACCTCAAAATTAGTCTCAATCAAGTAGTAAATGGTAGCTTATTAGTATATATATATGGCATCAAAAGAAAATTAGTTGCAGAAAATGTAAAATATGGTGAACTAATTTCAGATTTTTTCTCATGTTAATAAAATATTATATCTTTTCTCATTTTAGACTTGGTATTGTCCAGTAAGAGAATATCATTAATTCCCAATAGAATGGGCTTTCTACTTTTCTGATTTTGATGTGACTATTTAGAATCCTTTCTACCTATTGTGTACCTACATCAAAGTGCTTTTATTATCTATGCTGATATACGGTGATCCATAGTTGATTGCCAACTGCAAATTCAGATGTGGAGGTCCAAAGTGAGTAGAGTCTACAGCTAGTCAAGAAAGGAACAAACTTTCATTACAGCCGTTGCTTTATGTTTATCAAAGTCACAGTTATTGCTTACGTTTTTCGAAAAGGGAACTTCAAGTCTATTTGCTTGAAGAGTAATGCTATTTAGCCATATTAGGGTTACAATCCCAGTTTAGGTGACTTTAAATGATAGGTTAAATGAAAGGTGAAATTAAATAATTTATTTAATTTCACCTATCATTTAATGTCACATTAACGTCACCTAGACTGGAGTTGTAATCCCAGTGGGACTACATAGCATTGCTCTTGCTTGAATGAGCTGATAGTTAATTTTTCACAACAGCTTCCTAGAAGAATAATAATTGTTGAAAAATAAGCAATTAACCATGAATAATAAGCAGATTACGGAGCCATAACAAACTATTCATCGGTGAGGACTAATAAACGCAGATCGAAAATTTGTCAAATACAAGCAAGTATATTTCCCAAATATACACTCTATTATACTTTGTCAAATCTCTCAGACAAAGTAATTCTCTTTTCATCCAAATATGAGTAACCTGTACATCCTCCACCATTCACATTTTGTTACTAAATTAATACTTCACAAAGGTTGCCAACTTCGATGAGAAAATAATGAGATCCATAGTACGAGGGTTAGTGAGGGCAATGATTCGTTGATTGTGAAGAAAGGACCAATGACGAGATCACGGGCAAAGAAGGTCAAGGAAGCTATGGAATTGCTTGTTAAACTACAGCGGACGAAACATCAATCACAACAAGTAAAAGAACACGTTTCATATTGAGTTTGGAAGAAGAAACAAAATGAATCAACTTTGTGCAAGCAACATGCGAGTGAGTTGAGGGGCAAAGCTATGCGACCACATAGCATACATATGCATGCGGCCGCATGCATCCATACCGAACCAAAATGAGGGCAGTTGAAGTGGTATATGCGACCGCATGCAATTTCACTATGCGGCTGCATAGTACAATTTCTGGAGTTTTTTTTTCCAAATTTTGTTTAGACTTTTATTTTAGTTAAAACTCTTTTATGGTATTTTGATATTTTTTAGGTGTAATTCCGTTTCCACCTAGGTTTTATGGGTTCCATATAAATAACACCCATTTCGTTCATTGTAGCACACACAATTTGAGAGATATTATTTTGAGGCATATTGTTTTCTTCTCGTTCTTCATCAAATTAATTCCGAACTTATCAAGAATTAAATTCTTGTGGCGTTCAACAATTTAAATAAGATTCATAAGTTTTGTGATCACGGTGTCAATATGTTGTTGACGATTGTCTAGGTTTCTTGGTTCAATAATTTATTGTGTCGAGCTTTTCAAATGTTGATTCTTGACTTTTTTGGGTTTGATTTAATTTGTCGTAGGTTCCGTAGCTACAGTTGCTACATGGGTTCGCATTAATTGGTATCAGAGCTTAGAATCCAAAAATCAAGGTTATATCGTTAATTCCTTGTTTGTTTTTGTTTGAGTCTATATCTTCGTTCTTCATCTTTTAAGTCATTCAATCCAATTAAAATATCAAAAATATTGCAAAAGTTGTTTGTGCGTTAAATTAGTTCCCAAATCAATTCCTTTTCGATTTTTTGGGCTCTTGGTTGAATTCTCGTGCACCTAGTAAAAAAAAGTGTCAAGTTCAATTCAAGAAACACTCTTTTGAAATTTATTTTTGGCGTTTCCATTCAAAGTCAAATTCCTAATTCTTGAATCATTTTAGATCACTTTCCTTACTCAATTCTATGTTTGAACTCCTCAAGCTTTGAATTTTTGATTGAGATCGAATTAATTTTTTTAAGCGCTTGCAAGGAAGTATTGAGTGAAAAACGATAGAGTACTAATATAGAGAAAAAATCAAATTGAATGATACAAGAGTGTACACACGTGAGACAAATATTACTCTAGATTTAGGATGTCTGACAGAGAAGATTCTACTTTAAGCAGGAAGAATAGTCAAGTCATCATGACAGAGGAGATGATATGATGATTTGAAATGTTGTTTGGTGTATGAGAGATAGAATGGATAGGCAAGAGGCATAGATGGAGAGGCAAGACACATTGCTTGCTAATTTACGTAAGGAACAACTTAGATAAATTCCTAACACAAGAAGACAAGGAAGGCAGGATTGTAGAACGGATATTGGTGGTGAAAATCAAGCGGGTAGTGTGATTGATGATGATGCATTGGTGGAGACTGCAATAGGAAGGATGAATTATAGATGAGATAGACATGATAGGAGGGCTAGAGATTATGTTGGAGATGGAGTTGATAGAAATATAGACAATATTAAAATGACAATTCGTTCATTCAAAGGAAGAAGTGATCTGGATGCATATTTGGAGTGGGAAAAGAAGATAGAGCTTAAAATGACAATTCACTCATTCAAAGGAAGAAGTGATCCGGATGCATATTTGGAGTGGGAGAAGAAGATAGAGTTTATATTTGATTGTCATAACTACTCGGAGGAGAAAAATTGTAAAACTTGCTATCGTTCAGTTTACTGATTATGCTATCATTTGGTGGGATCAAATAGCAACATTGAGAAAGATGAATCATGAGAGGCCTATTGAAAATGGGGAGAATTGAAGGCTATCATGAGGAAGATGTTCATTTCTAATAATTACTATAAGGATCTTTATCAAAAATTACAAAGCATTTACTAAGGATTTAAGAGTGTGGAGGATTATCAAAAGGAAATGGATATTACCATGATTAGAGCGAATGTTGAGGAGAATCGGGAGGCCACCATGGCACCATTTTTGAATGGTTTGAATAGAGAGATAGTTAATCTGATATAACTACAACATTACGTGGAGTTGGAAGACATACTACATGTAGCTATGAGGGTGGAGAGACAATTGAAGAGGAATAGAGCAGCTAGATACTCATCAGGTTCTAACTTTTCTTGAAAACTGAAGTGGGATAACAATAAAGGTGATTGAGTTGTTTCAAAAAGTAGAACTGAGATATATAAGGAAAGAGAGGAAGTTGTTAGTAAAGTTACACCCAAAGCGGAATCCCAACCCCCTAGAAGTCGGGATATCAAATCTTTTAGGTGTTTGGATTGGAACATATTGCTTCTCAATGTCCAAACAAAAGGGCGATGATCTTGCGAGATAATGAAGAAGTGGTGAGTGATAGTAAGGATGATTATGATGATATGCCGAAATTGGAAAATGCTAGTGATGGTAAGAAAGTGGAGTATGCAGTAGGAGAGATGTGGTTACACAAATCAAAGTGGATGACTTGGAACAGCAAATTGAGAATATATTTCATACGAGATGTTAAGTCAACAACAAGGTATGCAGTATGATTATTGATGGGGGTAGTTGTATCAATATGACTAGCACTACACTTGTTGATAAATTGTGATTAATTATGTTAAAACATCATAGGCCTTACAAATTGTAATGATTGAATGAACATAGAAATGTTAAGGTGAATAGGTGAGTGTTGATGAATTTTTCAATTGGGAGGTATCATGATGAAGTGATGTGTGATGTGGTTCCTTTGCATGTCAGGCATATTTTGTTGGGGAGACAATGGCATATGATAAGAAGGTGATGCATGATGGATAAAAAAATAGATACAATTTTACTAAAGATGGAAAGTTTATTATTCTTGTGTCGTTAACACCAACACACGTTTATGAAAATCAACTCAAATTGAAAAAGTGAGGAAGAAAAAAGATTGAGAGAAAATAAGAGTGAGATTGATTTTTCACAACAAGAAAGCAAAAGAGAAAAAAGTGAGATGGCAAATTGTGAGGAAAAAAGAGTAAAGTCACAAAAGAGTAAAGAAAAAATGCCTTATGAGAGGAGAGAAAAGTCGAAAGAGAGTTTCTTTGCAAAAGGGTGTGAGTTGAAGAGGGCAATAGTTGAGAATCGACCTATGATCTTATTGGTTTATAAGGAATCACTCCTCGACTTTGAGGAATCTAGAACACCCCTGTCTAATTTGGCTATTTCTTTATTGCAAGAATTCGAAGACTTGTTTCCGGAGGACATGCCTAATGAGCTACCACCCATTCGAGGTATTGAGCATCAAATTGACTTTGTATCTGAAACTGCCATTCCAAATAGGCCGGCTTATCAGAGTAATCCCGAGGAGATCAAGGAACTTTAAAGGCAAGTGAAAGAATTGATAAGCAAAGGGTATGCGAGGGAAAGTATGAGTACATGTGCCGTGCTAGTGCTACTTGTGCCGAAGAAATATGAGACTTGGAGGATGTGCTTTAACTGTCGGGAGTTCAACAACATAACGGTAAAATATCGTCACCTTATACCTAAGTTAGATGATATGTTAGATGAATTACATGGATCATGCATGTTTAGTAAAATAGATCTATAAAGTTGATATCATCAAATTAGGATGAGAGAGGGGGATAAGTGAAAAATTGATTTTTAAGACTAAGTATGATTTATATGAGTGGTTAGTCATGCCATTTGGACTTACTAATGCACCTAGCACGTTTATGAGATTAATGAACCATGTCTTGTGTGCATATATGGGTAAATTCGTAGTAGTTTACTTCGATGATATCTCAGCATATAGTAAGAATTTAAATGAGCATATATGACATTTAAAATGTGTGTTTGTGGTCTTAAGACTAGAACAACTTTATGTTAACTTTAAAAAGTGTATATTTTGCATGAATAAAGTTATTTTTCTTGGTTATGTTATTAGTGCAAATGAAATTAAACTAGATGTGGAGAAAATCAAAGCTATCATTGAGTGGACAACGCCTAAAAGTATAACTAAGATAAGATTTTTTCATGGTTTAGCTAGTTTTTATAGGCATTTTGTTAAAAATTTTAATACACTTGCCACACCACTCACAGGGATTGTAAAGAAAAGCATAGGATTTCATTGGTGTTTTGAACAAGAACGTGCTTTTAGTACTATTAAAGATAGGTTGTGTCTGCACCTATTTTATCACCACCTAATTTTAAAAATACTTTTAAGATTGAATGTGACGTCTCAGGAATAGGTATTGGAGTTGTCTTAATGAAAGAATGAAAGTCAATAGCATACTTTAGTGAAAAGCTAAGTAGAGCAGCTCTCAAATATCCTATTTATGACAATGAGTTATATGAATTTGTTCGAGCTTTGGAGACAATGCAGCACTACCTATGGTCAAAGGAGTTCGTGATTCACACCGATCATGAGTTCTTGAAACATTTAAAGGGTTAAAGTAAACTAAAAAAGAGGCGTGCAAGGTGGATGGAGTTCATCGAGACATTTTCATATATTATTTGATACAAATAAGGTAAATAAAATGTAGTGGCAGATGTATTGTCAAGAAGGTATGTACTTCTCACTTCTTTGGGTGCTAAATTGCTAAGATTTGAATATGTTAAGGACATGTATACTAATGACCCAGACTTTTCTAATATATATGATTCATGTGATAAATGTGCTATAGAGACATGATGTATATTTGTTTTGGGAGAATAAGTTATGTGTACATGGGTGTTCAATGAGAGAATTGTTAGTATGTGAAGCACATAATGGAGGTTTAACGAGTCACTTTGGGACTAAGAAAACTTTGGATATGTTAAATGAACACTTCCATTGGCCTGAAGTGAAGGTTAATGTTAATTGGGTTTGTAGTAAATGCATCACTTGTAAAAATGTTAAGTCTAAGGTTTTACCTCAAGGTTTGTATACGTCATTACCCATTCCTAGTGAGCCTTGTGTTAATGTGTCTATGGACTTTGTGTTAGGTTTACCTAGGACTAAGAAATGATGAAATTCCATATTTGTGGTGGTAGATAGATTTAATAAGATGACGCATTTCATTCCATGTATGTCATAAAACTGATGATACCACTAGTATTTGCGGATTTGTTCTTTTAAGTAGAACGCTTACATAGGGTACTTAGGAGTATTGTATCAAATAGGGATGTTAAGTTCCTTAGTCATTTTTGGAAGGTTTTGTAGGGTAAGTTAGGAACTAAACTATTATTCTCTACAACTTATCACCCAACGAATGGGCAAACTGAGATTGTTAATAGGACTATAATACAACTATTACGCACTATAGTCAATAAGAACTTGAAGAGTTGGAAGGTTTGCTTGCCATTCATAGAATTTGCATATAATAAGGTCACTCATTCTATTATTTCTTATACCCCGTTTGAAATTGTTTATGGTTTTAATCCACTAACACCTTTGGATTTAATTCATTTACTTGTTGATGAGATAGATAACTTAGATTGAAAGAAGAAGACCGAATTGATAAAATCCCTCCATGAGAAAGTATGATGCTAGACCATTCCAAGTGCTAGAAAAAATCAATGACAATGCCTCTAAGTTGGAGCTTCTAGGCGAGTATAACATTTGTGCTACTTTTAATGTTTCTGATTTTTCCTTGTTTGATGCAGGTGAAGATTTGAGGACAAATCCTTTTGACAAGGGAGAGATTGATGAGATCCATGATACGAGAGCGAGCGAGAGTAAGAATCCGTTGATTGTGAATGAAGGACCAATGACGAGATCACGGACAAATAAGGTCAAATAAGCTATGTGATTGCTTGTTCAAGCTACAGTGGACGAAATATTAATCACAACAAGTAAATGAAAAACTTTCATGTTGGATTTGGAAGAGAAAACAAGATGAATCAACTTGGTGCAAGCAATAGGCGATAGAGCTGATGGGCAAAGTTATGTGACATCGTAGCATACCAATGCATGCAGCCCCATGCATCCATACCGAACCGAACCGAACCAAATTGAGGGCAATTGAAGTGGTCTATGCGATCGCATGCAGTTTCACTATGCGGCCACGTAGTACAATTTCTGGACGGGTTTTTTTTTTTTTTCAAATTTTGTTTAGACTTCTATTTTAATTAAAACTCTTTTATGGTTTTCCTTTTTATATCTTTTAGGTGTAATTCCGTTTTCAATTAGGTCTTATGGGTTTCATATAAAATTAAATGAAAAATGTAAGAAAACGTAACTCATTTCCAAGTATGTAAAGGCCAAGTGACAAACTATTATAGATACTCAATAGATTAATTCTCTATAGTATTATAATACATTTACTTTATTAATAAAGCATGTTAAAAGTCTCCAGGAAACCCATCACATTCCTTATAACTCAAATTATGATTTCTTTTGTAGTTTCCATATTTTTTACCATTACTAGGTGTAAACAACGTGCAATGCACGTTTGCGTAGTTTATATTTAATAGTTTTGTTTAAGAATAAATCTATTATTAATAAAGATGTAATTTTTTTGGTTAATTAAATAATTAATGATGTAATGTTTATGTAATTGATAAATAATTAGATGTGTGATTTTGATGTTGTGATGTAAGTTGGTGAGATCGAAGAAAATAAGCAAAAGTTGACAAATTTGGATAAAGGGCTAAATTGTAAGGGATACAAAGTTCGGGGACTAAAATGTAAATACTTAAAAGTTGTGCCGAACCTCACGATGAAGATTTGAGAGTGCTCGGAGTCAATTGGATAAAGAAAGAAGTCAATGGAATCAAATTTAGGCAAATGATGATCACAAATCAATTTTCAACCGAAAAGTTATGCTCCGATGTTTTAGTCTCATATTGAGACCTATTTTTGGCATAGAAAGTGATCGAATTGGAGAATGATGTCTGAATCAAAGTTGTAGTCAGATGAGTTAGCTTTCCAACGCATTTTGAATTACCTCAATCGGATATCGAAATACAAAGTTATGTTAAAAACACTGAAAGAATGTGCACCTGCCTGTTTAAAATAAGAAATTCCGTTACATAGTCCGTTAAAACAACAAATTCCGTTAGTTTCTCCGTTAAAAACAAGAAATTTCGTTACATAGTCACTTTTAATATATAGAAGATATGGGGAAAAGTATTCAATTGAACTAGAATTTTAGAGTTGTATAGGTCCAAAATTAATAGTCACGAGAATATACACAACATCTATGTCCTTGCCTTAATTAGAGACTAGTCGAACACCTTCGCAATTTAATGCGTAAAATTTCATGCTACGTATGTCCTTTGAAATACATATGATCTTCAATAGTATTTCTATCTAAAGTTCATGTTAAACATTATTAAGAAGTTAAAGTTTAGTCTATCTTGTCATTAACTATGTAAATACAAACAATTCCTTAAAGAAGTTAAAATTTAGTCTATTATGGATGAACTACTTAAATACAACCAAGCCCTTATTGGACCGGTTGCATTTTGCATACTCGTCACAAAAGTTCCAAGCATCTCAATTACGTGTCTCATGCACACAAACCTATTCCACCAGCAGATTTGGGCAAAACTCATCTCTTTCATCATCTTTCAAACTCAGTTTCTTCCTTCTACTGCTTTTCCTAACATCCCAATTTCACTTTCACCAGAAAGTAACAGTTTTTGTGACACCACGAAAAGGTTGAAATTTTGCTATAAATATGTGTGTACCCTTCTTCTCAAATCTCATACCACAGACCACCCTGCTTCTCTCTCTCTCTCTAGATCATTTCCTCTTCCATGGCCATGAAAGGGAAAGGTGTTCTTGTTGTAGGAGAGAAAAATGAAGTGAATTTGAGTCCTGTGGAAAAAAATGAGACGACAAAGTTAACCAAAACAGTGAGGTTTTATGAATACACTTGCACATTCTGCTTCAAAAAATTTTATTGTGCACAGGCCATGGGAGGGCATCAAAATGCTCACCGCCTTGAACGCACACGTGAGAAGAAATTGTTCGTTCGGGATCCGATTGGATACCCTAAACAGGCATTTATTCGATCTGTGAAAACCCTGAAAGATCCCGAATTAAAAAGCAATGTTGCAGCCATCAAATCTCGACTGCTCAACAATCTGCGTACTGCAAGAGAAATGATGAAACATGAAACTGCACCCACTGTTTCTCAAAAGAAGGTAGCTCCATTGATGATCAAGCCACAACCACCTTCTTTTGAAGTTGGAGAGAGTTCTTCGTCTAGGGTTGCACCCATTGTTCCTCAAAAAAAGCTGGCTCCATTGAGGATTAAGCCAAAATCAGTTACTGTTGCTGCTAAAGGCCATTATTATTATCATCCTTATTATAATCAGAGGTTCATTATGAGTAAAAAACCAACTTTTTCTCCTATTCAACCTAATTCCTTCCCACCCAAGGAACTTAGCCTTGCAGAGAAGGTTGGAATCCATGCAGAAGCTATGTTATGCAATGGTGGCAATGAAGTTGAGGCAGAAAAGCTGGATTTGACACTCAAGCTCTAGATACATACATATGTGCGTTTGTTTGATCATTTTTACGCATGATAATAGAAAATTTAGCAAAATAAAAGAGAAGTAATCTCTTTAATGTAAGTTTTTTATATGCTTTTCAGTGGTAGAAAAGCAAGTATTATTCCTTTCAGTTGTGCTAATTTGTTTTATTAGTAGAACCTTGATTTGGATATTAAAGTGTTTAATTTTCGGAAAAATTGCAGTCACGATACCAAACATTTCTCTTTTATGCAGACTTGATCCAAACCTTTAATTTGTAGCACTCACGGTACCAAACCTTTCAAAAACTCGCATCTGAAGTCCAAATGGATGAAAATTGTAGGCTTGACCATTAATTGACCAAAAATCACAAATCTGACCACTGTTCATCTTCTTCCCACTACCACACCCCACCTACGCCAAAATCAAAAACCACCTAAACCATCGAAACCCCATCCATCAAGCATCCCCACCACCAAAAGATTTAATCTAAATGATTCACATTTGCCCAACAAGTGCTGACAGGAATTTTACAATTTTCTTCTTTTGCCCTCTCCTACGCTAATCAAATAAATAACATAATAAATAAATAAATTAGGGCTTTATTACTTCGAGAAAAAAAAGTGCATTGAGGTGGGGGAAACAACTACTACAGATGCCGAAAGGGATTGCGGTAACTGGAGGAGGTGGCAGAAGGAAATAAGGGAGTTCTTTTATTTTATTGGTCAACTAATTGTCAAATTAACAGTTTTCATCCATTTGAACTTGAGATACAAATTTTTGAAATGTTTAGTACCGTGAGTGCTACAAATTAAAAGTTTGAGTCAAGCTTGCATAAAAGCGAAATGTTTGATACCGTGGTTGCAATTTTCCCTTAATTTTATAAAACTTCACTAAAATCTTAGAAATTTTTTAA
This sequence comes from Fraxinus americana, assembly GCA_035079005.1. NCBI lineage: Eukaryota > Viridiplantae > Streptophyta > Magnoliopsida > Lamiales > Oleaceae > Fraxinus > Fraxinus americana. Next base: position 37,064,211 of record CM068715.1, on the reverse strand, counting down.
TTGGTCTAACTTCAGTTTTGGGACCTACAATTTTAATTAAAATTTGCTAATACAACCCCTGATAATTATCTCTTCATTCTTTGGTATTTATCAGTTTCGTTTTCAAATTTTTCTACTCATTCATGTTTATATATGGTTAGCCATTTCCCATTCGCAAAAACTTGAGCAATCTTTAATTCTTTATAGGAACTATATTGATTTAGATAGTCTGCTAATAATAAGGATAAAGATCGACGTCAACTTCCAATAGTGACTGTGTTCCCGCACATTATATATTTGCTAGAAAGCATAAACGTCGATGTTAATGTTCGATAGTTAATTTAATTAATAGAAGATGATGGTGAATGTGTTTCTGTGACGGTCGACTTGAACTTTATAAATGTTAGAAAGCATCAATGGCGTTAACGTATTCGTGGAGATTACTAGTGAATGATTTCCTCTAATAGTCAATTTGTATTACTAGAGAGCATGAAGATCTATATATTTATGGTGGTTCTTGTGACGGTCTATTCGAAATATATATTGCCGTTAAAATGTATAATGATCGATGTCAATATATTCATGACACATAATGGAGAATGCGTTTCTATAACGGTCGATTTCGATCCGACCTATGTAACGGCTAATTAAGAAGCATGATGATCAATGTCAATGTCCAATAGTTAATGTATTCGTGGAAATTAATGGGGAACATGTTCCCCCAATAGTCGAATTGAATTGTGTAAACGTCGAGAGCGTGAGAATCGATTTGAATGTATGACTTCTAGGAAGCATGAAGATTGATGTCTAACACTTGATAGTAAACGTATCCGCGACAATTAATTGTGAATTCCCCCGATAGTCGAATGAATTGTATAATCGTGATAGGGCACGATAGTTCATGGCAGTTATTTGTGAACATAATCCCATTGAATCTATCATAATATTCTATAATTTTTTACGTTTTCGAATGAAAGTAAAACATATTGTAAAGGCATATTCAGTATAATATTGTTCAATAAACAAGTCTTCCTTTATATATTAGTACGTTTTCCTTGAATAAAGAGAATCATCCAGTTAACCTTTAAAATGTCAAAACACAAAACCGTGGAACGGTAGATCTCTTTCTGCAATTTCAGAAATGGCACGTGATGTGACGCATTATGTGACAAACAAAAGTTGGAAGTTGACGTATTTTTAGTTGCCGTACAACTCCAAAACCTATTTAAGGATCTCGAAACCAACAATAAATACAAAGTACTTCTAACTGCTAAGATCAACATGTGTAATTTCCCAGTCCACGTGTATACAAGTTTGATACCAACACGATGAAAGTCATCCCAAATAGTGATGTTTCCTACTTACGTGTGTTGTTCACTCTCTAGAATACTTGGTCAAATTTCAATATATTAAAATTTATTACTTCGTCAAGTGATGATGTGGGTGTTGTCGAGGAACATCGTAATTTGTACCAAAATGCTCATTCCATCTATTTTAAATTATTAAGTAGTAGTTGCTGTAACAATATTGTACCAAAGAGCTTTAGACAAATTAGACTGACCTTCAAATCTCAACATAATTGAAATTATTTATTACTATCACAAATACTAAAACAATCTTTTCCACACCATGAAAGTCATCAGAGCAATATCATACCTGTCAAATCTCAATATATTCGAAATTTTATCTTTTTTTTTTTCTTTTTGATATACCTTGAAAGTCATCCTATGTTGTGACGTCAGAGTGTCATGGAGGAACATATGTGTATGACACCCATTTTAATGGGTTAAAAAAATTTGGAATAGTGATTGATGGAAGAATGTGTAGTGAAAAAATGATGAAAAGTTTTAGATTTTTGTGTAATATTATTTTATTTGGAGATTGTGTGGTTAAAATAAAGAAAGAGAATGAGTGCCAAACAGCAGTCACTTTGCTAGATTACCCCCATCAAATTTCAAATATATTGAAATACACCTTGAAAGTCATCCCAAGTGATGATATGAGTGCCATATAGAGTACTCCACATTCAAAAGTCATGGTCAATCGCTATCTCATGTTGGTTTGTATTTGAAAAAATCAGTTTTTAGCCATGGTCAGTTATACGTTGCTATGTCTAGAGTTACAAATCCCAAAGGGTTGAAGATTTTGATTTACGATAAGGATGATGGATAAGACAATTCTACGACAAATGTGTTTTCAAGGAACTTTTCCAAAATTTGTAGTAGTAGGAACATCAGTTTAATTTTTTTATGACAATTGTAACGCATATATGATACTTATTTCATATACTTTTATAACAACCTCAATAATCCTTTTTAAGTCAAATGAAATATTTAATCTCAACGTTTATAAATTTATTTTTTTAGTACAATATCCGTGCATCGCACGGGTGACACACTAGTTAGTTAAAAGTCGCATAACATACATTTTAAATGTGCAGAATTATCTATATCTGATACATGGATGTTAAGTACAAATATGCACTTGAAGAACAGGTAACCTAATAATATTTCATGCACTGAATTATAGTAAGGCTCCAGACATCTCAGGTGGCGATCGATGAATTCATGTCAGCGACGACGCGGCAATATGCATGGTGATCTGCAGTGTTCTTGAAGCCGGGAATAAAATCACAAAAGAATCTCAAAACAGCAGCTAGGTGTTGTGAATCATTAGAAGCATGAGCCGCTTCGAGAAACAGTGAAGGCCGGACAGTGTTGACCTGAAACCCAACCAAGTTTACACGTCTAAGTCCTAAAAAATTACACAAGCAGCAAGAAAAACCACATTCCGCTAACATTTTCCTTTCGCCATAACAATCATCAGCAACCTCCGCTTATGCCAGACGATACGTTGTGTACGAAAGGGACATGTTTGGCTAAGCTTATCGGTTTCCAAGGTTCTGATAAATTATAAAGAAGGTTTCATATTTTAAAATTAACTTTTACTTCACTGTCAAAATAAGTTAACAAATTGCTTATTTTATATTTATTTACTTATAAGCCAACCTTTTAAGCTACAAGCATGCTCTTAATAGAAATTCCATGATTTTCATTCACATAATTCGCTTAAGCCATTTGGATCAGTTCATCATCTTGCAGAATTTACATGTGCAAACTTCTCTAATTAAATTTACCTAATTCTCTCCCAAACCATGACCAAGATGATAGAAACTATTGATTTAAAGTTCACACTTGAAAAACTTTTAGGCATAATCAAAATTTACCTTGTTCTTCCGAGCATAACGCAAAGCTTCAAGATAATATCCATCTTGAACAAGCAGCAACACATAGTCGTGATGCAATGAGAGCTCTCGTAGCATATCCAGCCCCAATTTTCGCGTTTGAACGTTCTGACGGCCTGACTCTAGCAGTTGTAATGCTACATCTTTTGAGGGCTCGATAATCTACAACATAAAACATCTAGTTTAAATTGAGCCAAACATTAATTCGAAGGATTATTCTTGTTGTACATTGGGGTGTACATAAGGGTGTCCATAATGGACACCCGACACCCCCCTATTGGATGGAGTGCCGGCCCCACTAGTACTCCATCCAATAAGGAGATGCCGGGTGTCCATTATGGACACCCTTATGTACACCCTGATGTACTTGTAGCAAAGTCCTAATTCGAATCCCGTTGTAAAAAAGGGCAGATTTTAGTAACCTTATTTATGACAAACAATCCAAGTTCTTCATAACGTTCATCCCGAGCTAGTAGTTGTACCATGAAGACATAAGTATTTGGATCCACCTTCAATTTTTCAAAGCATGCACTGGAGCAAATGGAGATAAAGAAAAGAAAAATATAAGAGGCTAAAACATGGAAAATTAACAATTTCAGCTAATAAATAGAAATGAAAAATAAAAACATGAACAAATGATGTTGATCTTATTTCAAAAGACGGTGATATTCAAGCCATGACTTATCTTAACATCTCCACAAACTGCCATAATTAAAAAATAAATAAAATTTGTAGCAGAGTTCAAAGAATTCCTGGTGGAATGTAAAAGTAAAATGGCTTCACTACAACCACTACATTAATAAGCAATGTGATATCCTCAAAACAATACAGATTAGTAAGTTGAAATTTTTTTCAGGACTTCTAAAAGAAAATACCTGCAAACGAACTCAACGACGATAGAAACCAAGTAAGATGCATCTCCTGCCATCTCTTCCTCAATAGCCGCAAACACAAATCTGTGCAAATCTGCTGGTGAAATTGCGGCCGAACTCACTTGGGATTCCTGCTGCTCAGAAGCATTAGCATTTAATGCTTTGTTACCAGGTCCAAGAATTTGAGATTGTACAACTGATGCATCAACTTGAGCACCAGTTGCTTCAGGCTCCACCGAGTATCCTCCCTCAGTCATACCACTCAATGAATCAAGATTATGAGAAGTCATCGTTTTTGATTCAAAGCTCACACTTCCATCAGAACCTGATGTTGATAGTGTAAATCTGTTCGAAGATTCATTCTCAATGCCACGAGCAGGTTCCTGCTGGACTTCAGATGCATCTATTCCACTGGATTCTTCAACAACAATATTGGGGCTATTTAAATTAGAAACACCAGATGGTGAAGTCTCTTCTGTATCTGTTCTCTTCTGATAACTGCCTGTTTTGACTGCATGTGAGTAGGTTGTAATTAAAACATCTATTGCCCTGGAAACCACGGCGAGAGATCTTCGTTCCAAAATAACAGTGCGAGCAATTGCCAAGCACAATTTTTTAGCCTGAAGCAACCAAAACAGCTTATTAAAATTTGGAAGAACTAGACGTGCTACACATATTCTGATGTGCGTGGTTACATAAAATTATGTTCAACTAGATACTTTACATAGTAGTTATCACTTTCAGTTATTTGACTGATATACTCAAATATCGTGACGTAAAATTGGCTACTACATTTTCTGGCTTCACTACACATGATGTACATGCTTCCTTCAGAGCTTCCCCAGAGAAGGGTCAATCAATATTACACAGGAACAAGTTCATATGCATTTAGAGAAGTAATGAACAAGCAAGAAGCTGTACTGAGATCTTGAATGGATCGAAATGGCCACACTACCTTATTTGCTTCCAATTTCCTTCTTTGCAAGAATTCAAGGACTGATGGCGGGTCAGAGCTACTGGCAGAAATAGCCTGCAACAAATGGGCTCATTCACAGCAAGAATAATAGATATATTAAAAAACACGATGCAATGAGACGCAAGAACTTGCCTCCAGATCCAAATGGATCTTCCACAAAAAACCATTAGCAACATCACATATAAGATCAGGAACAAGAAAAGACCAGTCATCTCCGTAGATGATTATTTCAGCATCACTCAACTCTTTTGACTCTGAAGCTCTAGAGAAACCTCTCAGCAATAGAGGAAGTGGAGCAGATATAGGTGTTCGTGATTCTGAAAACATATCATATATAATGACAACTTTCGCGTCCACTTGATGAACAAGCAAAATGTTATCAACCACACTAACAGCGATCCTGTTAGAGTAAATTGGCAAAGAACCCTGAAAATCCAAAAGATCTTTATTACACAAAACGAAGAAGAAGAAGAAGAATAAGTAATGAGCAGAAACTGTCAAGTTAATAAATTTACTCAGATCCACCATACGAATAAGGATGCCAGATTGTTAAAGTTGACTATAAAGACCTTCAAAACAAAAATCAATTAGAGATTCCCTTCATCAATTTTTTTATGCGAGGATTTACTTCAGTACCCAGATACCTTCTAAAGCCCAAGCAGCTAGGAAGAAGTGTAACGAACGTGAGTTGTTGAAACTAGCTTATTGCAGGATCAATAGGCAAAAATAATAAAAGCACCATACACAGAAAATCTCCTATCAATTAATACTGCATGTTTGAAAAGAAAGAACCACAAAAGCATCGATAATTGCTCAAAATGTTTTATAATTAATGCAAATTAATTCCAGGGGCTTTTCAGCTCATTAAGTGGTATGAGAATATTTAGATTATCTCTGGACTGGGCTTTTCTCCAAGAACTTACCTGTTGTACAACAGCATCTCGGTAAAACCTATATGAGTGGAGTAGCATTGCAACTCTATCAAATTGCAAGCAATAAATTCTTCCATAACTGTGAATCAACATGAGATAGTATGACTATATGGCAACTTCAAACTCTGACAAATGAAATAAGACAAAAAAATAGAAAGAAAGAATAACTAACATGGTGATAATATGGACATCTTCAGCAGAAAGAATAGGCTTATTGTTTGCCTCAGATTTTGCCAATATCATCTCAAACCTAGGTAGGCGGATGATTCCAGCCGATGAAAGCTAAACAGCATGAATGGAATGAGTCATAAGTAACAACCACGACAAACCAATATACAAAGTTACTGTAGTCATTTCCACTTAAATCCATTGAGGAAAATTAAGAGGACATTAGCCACATTTCCTGATGAAGGGTAACAATAGTAAATTGAATTTTCTAGAGCTATAAATGGAAGCTGTAAAGGTGGATTAAGACTCTCTCATCCAGCTTTTTTTGTTAACTAGTCAGAGTGAACGTGCGTTGCACGTTATTTTGAAATGAGTATCGTGAAAGTAATATTTAACCCTTCACTTAATCTTTTGATATAAATATAAGGGATGCAAGCCCCTGAAAATAAATGTTAATTATTATACACGCTCGTAAATGGTGAAATGCATACTTGATTGTGAGTATTAGAATTACAACTAAATGCATAAATGAAGATGAATGCAAATACGATGCATGAATTAAAGTAAATGTTAATTAATTTAGAATTAATACAAAAATATATATACGTGACAATGAATGTTAAATCATTTATATTAAATGAATATAATTTAATTTCTAATTCAGTGAAATCGGATACTAATTAGCAGTGCCGGTTCTGTGATTTTTGGGGCCTGAAGCGAATTTCATAAATTAGGTCCCAAAATTGTAGTATGAATGCAAAATCTATAAGTGTATTATGGATTCAATAGTTAACTTGTTAATTTAAATACAAACAATAAAACAACAAATAAAATGTATTATACAAAAGATTTATATTATAATTTTATTTTTTTTATAACCGTGGATATGCGGGTCAGCTTGCGCGCACCTCGATTAATCCCACTAGGCCCTGAAGTTTACGGCCAGGTACTCACCTCAGTGGTCATGAGGGGATTTAAACTGGTGACCACTGGGGAGCAAACCCAAAACCTGACTAATTGAACAACCCCTCAAGGTTGATTTATATTATAATAAAACCACAAAGACGACAATGTTCCAAACGTTTTATTGACCAAAAAAAAGGAAGAATGAGAGGCTAAAATCTAAGATCCCCTCCAATGTTGGGCCTGAGACGCGGGCCCCACTTACCTCTGTGCAAAACCGGCCCCACTAATTAGCATACATGAACGTGAATAATGAACTGCATCATTGAATTTGAAATTCTAATTAATATTAATTAAATGAATGTGAATGTTTATTAATTGAAAATTAATAACAGGGACGTGGACGTGAAATTCTAATTAATATTAATTAAATGAATATGAATGTTAATTAATTACATTATTTATTAAAATTTGTAAATTAAATACATATTGAGAAAAGAAAAAAAAATATTATTGAAATAATTGAATTGTAGTAGGGCTATAATCGTCTGAAAAATGATTCTTACTTAATATGATATTTAATATATTATAGATAAGCAAGAAAATATATTATTTCTTTGTTTTCTCTTCTCAAATATCAGCATTCACTCATCAGCTGTTACTTTTTTCTTACATAATTTCATGATGTCAGATAATGAAAGCAGAGGACAAACTCTGTTAAACTTTCAACAAATAACTAAGACTGCCATCACTATAACACCTATAAAATGCTTGCTTTATTTAAAGACAAAGGTTAAACAGAAAAGTTTTGGCTATGAATTAGGTGAGTTGCTATACCTGATAACCTGTGAAACTCTTGCTCTGCATGCCTGAAGCAAGAAGCACCAACCTGCTTTCATGCGTGTAGATGTACCAACTAACGTTCAATTTCTTTGTCTCAACCAAATGGAGTGATTTTAACTCAGAATTGTAAGAGTAGAAGTCCAGTCCACTGTAGTCATATCCAAATTTAGAGAGATCAAATAAAATCAAAACACAACTAGAGGTCTCACAACAACTAAGAGTTTTTACAAGCATTTTCTCCACCAGGGACAAATATCATGTCAGCAGATACTCCTGGTTTCCAAACTCCGGCTAACTAACAGCTCATGCGAGTACCACACACAAAATACCATACACGCTAAGAATTGTTTCAGTTCACTTCCATACAGTACTTTCCTTCCGCAAATTAAACAAGAAGGAATAGCTAAATTTTTTAATCAACTACTACTATTAGGAAGCAAAATAAAATTCAAAGATGATTGTACGATTTTATAGTCTCTATTAAGTATTAGCTATCTCATCTACAAGAAGGAATAGAATTGTTTGATTCCCATTTTTTTCAAAATACATTTTTCTCTCTTATTTTCAACTACACGTTCTTTAATAAAATAATATTACACGCAACCCAAAATCTTTTCCTTCATTTTTAACCACACATTATCCATCAATTTACTATTCTAAAATGCATTCTACACTAAAATGGGGCTTAAACAGGTCCTTAAATAGTTAAAGAGGGGATACATGTATTTATTTAAATCAGTATTCAACACGTCACCTCAAATGCAGACTGAATTCCTTTTTTTTAGACGGGGACTTCAGAATCAGTTAAGGAATCAAAGGTCTACATGCACAATTTTCATAAAATGGGTGCTGACAAGAGTTGACTCGGGTCTTCTGCCTAGCTATGTTATCATGTTAATTGCATTATCTAAAAGTTTAAGCTATCACAAAGGGGCCACATGTAACCATTTTTAAATCTCGTTTTCAACAATATCCATTTAAATACAAAATCTACTGCTGAAGCCTTTACCAGCGTCTCCTTTACCTGTATCATCGCTATTACACCTAATAACTGAATTCTAATGACCATATCCTTGCATATCTTGGTTAGTATTTGAATAATTGATGAAGTAAACTAATCACATGGATCAACAGAAAATCTTTGAGACAAAAAACATAGAGTGGTTACCTTGTTTTAACAAATACAATATCACAAGTTGGACAGTCTGTCCAAAAGAATCCCAGAATACTTTCTGATTCGGACCTGCATTTCTGACTGAAAGTATCTCCTGTTTGCTTGTTCCAGATCTGAACCTCATAATTAGATCGCTGGATGGCCAAGAGTTTTAAATCTAAAGAATATCGAATACACAGCACAGGGCCTTCGCATAGTGGATCAGAGGATGGAACAACATGAGGATCATATGGAGCAGTCTTCCATGAGAAAACCTATAAAACATGAAAACCACGGAATTTAGGTGAAAAGAGGTAGGCATTGAAAACCCATATTTCAGACAGTTAAGAGAATTATATCCGCACTACTGTAATGTAATTACCCGTTCAGATGTCAGTTGAAGTAGCAGTTTATTCCCATCATCGTACAAGAAACTTCTTGATCCAGCGAGTGTGCATCTTAAAGGTGGATATTGAATATAAACATGTGAGAGAGCACCAGATACATTTAAACCAGGATGGTTAGAAGCAGATGCTTTTCCAGACATGTCAACGTGTCCCTGTTCTTCAGCTATGCAACTAAATTTTGGTAGGATATGTATCACCTAAGTCTAAGCTGCAGCAACAATGAAGATGGGGAGAAAGAAAGAATCAGACACGAAGTGCTAAATGTGAGAAATTCATGAGTAACATTGCAAACAAACTCTCGACTCTCAAATACTTGAATAAATTGTGGAAAGATAAGCTTTACCAATGATGCCTGGAGTGTTTTACTGCCAAATAGATAAACTTCCTTGAAATCAAACCTTTCGTTGGAGCTGCTTGAGAAATTCTGGAGTAAAGAAAGAGAAAAAGAATAACACAAATTGAGGGCATGCATCACAATAAACAATCATTTATGTAATTCAGTTGGTCATACCACATTCCACATGCAATTCTTTAAGAGAAGGAATTATTTTAAACACATGTCTCGTTCAACTTCTGGAACCCTTGCCGCAACACAGCTACCATATTGTTTGGCCTGCAAAAAAACCACGAAATTTTACTAGCATCCCAGAACTAAAATGTTGAAGAACATCAAGAAATCAACAGAACATTTTGAATTAAAAATGTAAAACTGGAACCAACCAAGTTGTAGGACTCCCTTGACACAAAATTAGGAGAAATTGCATCGAGCTGTAGACTTGGACATCTTTTTCCCCATACAGCCTAACAAGGCAAATCTTTTATTCCTCCAAAATTAAATGTTTAACACTTGACATATATTTTCTCTCAGTCATGACCAGATCGAAACTATACCATAAAGTGGCAACAAACTGCCTCAGACGGTATGGAAACTTGGAAATCAATCACTCGCTCTGCCTTATCTGTCGCCATTTCATGCCAACTTGACAATGCATTTTCCATGATTGCAAAGTAAAGCCACCTAACGGGAAATGTTTAAAACAAACTACAATCTCCCCTGACTAATGGAGTTTTCACTTAAGCAAATCAACCAAATAATCAAGTAGCCAATCCTTCATTTAAACAAGCCTTTTACAAGTTAATCCACCTTTTTTATCTCCATGGTTCCAACATTTTACCAATTAATATATTGACAACCACCCACCCTTTTTTTATTTTTTTTAATTTCCATTCAAGCAAGACAAATCTCACTACTTGGTAAACACACTTAATTACTCGGTATTTTATAACTAACAACAAAATCCATTAAGCTGAAAAACAACGAACCTGAGCTGAACAATTCACCAAGATACGCTTAAGCACCGATGCAGTAGCGCTATTCTTCTCCTTCATAATAAAAAATTAGAACACCTATATGATGTAATCGTGTAAACATTACTAATAAACAAACAAATAAATTAGGGATTATTTTTGTAAAAACGGAGAGAGAAAAGCTGGGAGTACCTTAAAGTTGGATCGTTTTTTTTTTGAGAATAAAAGACAGAGAGAATTGCAGAGATTTTCAAGAAGTGCAACCTCTTCACAGCCTGATGGGGGTGATTCAACGATGTTGATTACTGTTCTTATGGGTTGGGCCATTTGGACTTTGGGCCTCCCAGGTTGGCAAATCTGGGCTTTCTTTTTGTGGGCAGTGTTTGATATGTTTACTTCATTCGGCCTGCTAAGATCGTAATGAGCAGTAAATCCAAGTAGAATCATCAATTTTTTTACGTCTCAATGGAGGATATTTGGAAAGAAAATAATAATTTTAATAAAAATCGTACCACTTGGCCCGCCGGCACTTTGATTACCCTAACACTTTTCCCATTTTCATTATTTGGTTTATGATATGAGATGACATTAATAATTCTTCACGATGGTCATTGAGGTAATAGCTACTTGATATGCACTACACATTGAGCACCATATGATAGGTCACCTAATACTGTAAAGAAGTCAACCCCCATGGGGTCGTCGACCCCAATGAGGCCTTCTACGTTCACATAGGCCGTCTACCACTATCAGGTCGTCGACTCCCATGCAGCCCTCTACGTTCACATAGGTCGTCTACCACCATGAGGCTGCCTATCACCACATGGCCATCTACGTTCACATAAGCTGTTTACCACTATGAGGCTGTCGACCCCCATGAGGCCATCTACGTTCACATAGGCCGCCTACCACCACAAGGTCCTCTACGTTCACATAGGTCGTCTACCACCATGAGGCCGTCGACCCCAATGAGGCCCTCTACATTCACATAGGCCGCATACCACTATGAGACCAATGTTACACTTAACCATACAAATGGCAATGAGTTAGACGAAAACCACCCAACATCGAACGTGAGTACAACCAACCACTTGAAGAGTGAGGTCACTCTACCAAAACGTGGGGAAAGTGTGGAGGTTTACGTGGGACACGTGGTACCAGCAACTGTCGAACGCATAGAAACATGTGCCTATAAATACCTCCAAGGTGAGAAATGTAGCTTCTTCTTGAAACCCGAACTATTTGAATTCTCATATTCACTCAGCTTACTTCCTAAAAATCGACTACTGATTCTCACGCCGGAGGTACAATGAGGGAAAAAGTGTCGACCTCATTTTGCAGATAGCGTACACTGATCGGAGTACTCGAAACACCGCACCCATTAAAATGAGCACGAAGGATAATCTCGCAACTATTTCAATTTACGTATCAAATAGGCAGTAGAGTAAATTAAGGCCTTGTATGGGAGGGATTAAAATTAGATTAAAATTGAAAATATAGCCGTTATTGTTGACTTTTATTAGACGAGTGGGACCCAATAACGGCCATATTTTCAATTTTAATTGGCTTTTAATCCCTCCCGAACGGGGCCTAATATTATTGTAGTTGATACACCTAATTTCAATAACTCAGTCATCTGGGGTCCCTACTTGAAGAGTTGAAAAAGGACACTTAACAAGGCCCAAAAGCAGTGGTTATATGTAGGTGAAAGTACCATGGACTCAACTTTTCTTGTTCATCTCTATGTATATAAATGTGGGGTCCCTCAAATTTATATACTGTCCAAAGGGGAATGGAAGTAATTCTGTAGTTATTCGTCGATCTCCAACGTTTTATTTTATATAATTACACATCAGTCGGTCATGAGAACTTACACTACTTTTTTCAACCACGTTTGCTAAGAATATATTTCTTGTTTTCCAAAATTGAATTATCTTTTCGTCTTCAAAACTATTCTATAATTTCTTATAAGACATATAGATGTGGGGCGCGATTTTTCAGTCATCATAACTCTCGACACATGACATGTTAGTTTTTCACATATAAGTTCAAAAGGGCAATTAAATGTTTGGAATATATGTACCAAAAAGAAATAATATGTTGAATAGATAGTTAGATACTCGGGGAAATAAGAACAGAAAACAAGAATTAAAGTGTAGTGACTAATTCTTGGGGAAAAAAAGGAACTTCCATGACAAAATGAAACAATATTGGTGACTCACGCTATTTTTGAAACATTAATGTCAAAATTAACTTTTGCTATAAGCTCTTAACTAAAATCCTCACTTTCTTACAATTACAAAAGTTTATTCAATGAATTGATCAAACTTGGAAATATAGTATTTGATTTGTTTTTTACTACTCAAGACTTCAATACATCTCACAGTCGAGAAATCTCTACCAGTGAAAGTGCTACTAGAGAACAATTAGTGATTTACAAGTTATTCTAAATAATTCCGTAATGAATCAATTGCTGTCCATCTTTGTTGGCCTTTCTCAAATCGAACTCCTTTAAAAGCTTGATGCGTGGGCATCATCCGTCAATGTCATCGTTGTCTGTAAATGAACCTTAATTTGGACCACTAAAGGCCTCTTTAACAGATGTTGCATTAACCACCTAATATCCCATGTCTCTTTCTTGTTCTTACTTCAAATTAAAGGTGATAAATATTTATATTGATAATTTTTGTTTATTAATTGATCATATGAAATGGCTGATATTTAATTTGTGGTCTATCGGGTTGCAGTTGGACTGTGTTCATTAAAGATGAAGGTGCATATCAGTTTGTGAAACCTAATTCATTGAATTTGAGCACAACCGTCGGTGGAATATCACTGTCTTTAGATTTTTGAAGGATTTTGATGTTGGACGAATATAAACATTGTTTCTTCTGTCAATTGTTTGTGATCTATGAACTCATTTTTATGTTTTTTTTTTCATTACAATTTTGACCTTTCAAGTTCGAATGGCATTTAATTTAAAAAATAAATAAATAAAATACAACGAAAGTCAACGAGATAAGACCTTGCATCTGATGCTTTATTTTAATTAAGGGTCTAGCTTACTCATATTTTGACCTTTTAAAATTGAACAACGAGTCTGTAATTTTTTTGAAGAAAATGTAAATTAATTGGTATTTGATGATTTAATCGGAGACTCAAATTTGTGGTAGTGGGCAAAGGTGAAGAGGTCCCCAAGACAGGAGTTCATTTTCTGAAAGAGAATCCAGGAACAAGAAGACAGCAACCCATCCACATTTCAACAAAATTTGAACACCACTTAAAGAGAATTAGGGTTCCCCAGGATGGAGACACTTTCTGATAGACCTGGTTTCAAAATACACATTTTTTATATCCACAAAATAGAGATAAACATACAGATAAAACAACTACTGTGTGGTAATGAGACCTCATACACACATAAATGAAACATCAATGATTTCCTTAGTATCAATCTTTGTTTCTACTCATAATCTTTAATCTAAATTGGAAACAATAAATTTTATGTGGTCGAGTGCACTAGAAGAGGAGAAATAAGACCGATTCGACAAGACAATTGCCAAAGTTAACTTCACTACCCTACTCTATCAAGAGCACCACTACCATTACGCGAAAATAGAGAACTTACAAGCAACTCAAAATCCACTATATATAGAGAGATAAAGCTATATTCAATATAACACAAGTCACCCTATGGGAAATTACATTGCGAACTCGATTCTTCAACTTGAACCTTAGAATACTACGCTTAGGTGGCACTAATTGAAGAGGGCTTGAAAAAAGTGAATTCCAAGCATCAACGACAAACTCGTCTAACATGTATGGGTACTTACCTTTGCGAAATGTAAATGCTAAGTTATTTTGATATTTATTAGATTCCCTTGTTGCCTCTTTCTTTTGATGGGAGCCCATGTTTCCTCGAAATACACTGTGGTCTCTACATATTGAGTTAAAAAGAATTTATGGGCTCATCGTAAAAGTAAATAAACTCTTATACCATGTCATAAAAAGGTTGTACATTTAATTAAGTTAAAAGGCACAAAACATTAATATTGTCATATTCATGAGACGTGGCATAGGATGTTGCCATAACATATGATGGAGCAAGGGAAAAACAAACACTGCAGGAAGGTTCACATCAGATATTTTTCTACTTTATGAAGGCACAACTTGTGCAGTCCAATAATTAAATTTACCCTATATATACTTATATACATACATATATGGTCCCTCGACTGACTACGACTTTAATGGCAAAGAAGAGTTTTGCATGAGTGAGGGGTTGTTTTGATGTGGATTTTAAGGCTTTTTCAATGGGAAAATGGTCCCATTTCAATGAAAGGGTGCTGTCTAGCTATTAAAGGAGTACTTCCATTAAAACACAAAACTAAGAAATGATTATGAGTGTGTGGTAGGGATTTTTGGGGAAAGAATTGATTTTTGAATAGTGATATGATGAGAAATGTGTGGTTGAAAAAGAAGAAAAAAGTATTGATGTGATGGAAAATATTATTTTATTGAAAAATGTGTGGTTGAAAATGAGAATTGATTTACTATAGAAAATGAGAATTTGTACCAAACAGTATGTATCATAAAAGCCCAAGAAGAGAGAGAGAGAAAAGAGATAGATAGTGACTAGTCTTGAAATGTGGCAAATAATTATAGGTAGAATTATCATAGGATAATTTCATTTGTACATAAATGGATGACAACGGAGGTTCACAACCTCTCACATGCATGCAGGCCCCATGTAATTAAAAAATTCCGGAAAAAAAAGTGGGCTTCCCCTATTGTGAGTGTTTGGTCATCCACATTGTCATCTATTTCGGTACATGTAGCATGGTTGATTATCATAACTAAGCTTAGATGCCATTCAGCACACTGCTAGTACGAATGATTTGTCTAATTCTTCAAAGCGGTGAAATTAAGTTGGAAATCAATGTCGACAGATATGTTCCCTAAATGGTGAAGATGCCATTTATGCAGTTGATTTCTGATAAATCTGTGGCGGAATTTTGTGTGCCGATTGATCTACTATGCAGTGGTAAATACAAAGTGGTATTTCTATTTCTAGGGTTTGACCCACCATTATAAACAGTAGACTTTTTTTACAAGTTTTGTATTATTGAAATATAGAATAATTGTGTAGGCACGGTTATTGTATTTGTTTTCTCCATATTATTAGTGAATTGGATAAAATATTTCGTTCATCTGTCAATTAATTTTTTGTATTTTATCTTGTTATTTGTTTGCGATCATATACTTCATAACGTGTCATATATATTACCTCGAACGTTTTATTTCCCAACAATTATTATATGCATTGGAGGTTGATATTGACAATAATGTAAAACAAAGACTTGTATAGCAAAAAGACCTAATAATTTGCAACAAAATTTGCCAATATTAGACCGCTACGCTTACCTCAAACAACCACCATATTTTACTATGTATAGAGGTATGTTTGATACTTGTACTCGACTATGAAATTCTCCTATCAAATAATAGCTTATAAATGGAATCTCAATCTAACCAGGAAATCACGTGGAGAGTATTGTTGCGTCAATTTCTAAATCAAGAAGAATAAATGCCATTATACCTCCAAAATGAGTCTTTGCTAGAAGAAGGATAGTGAAAGCATATTCTGCTATGAATTGTATAATATTGTATCCCAGTTGCAGTTAAGGAAACAGTGAAAATTTCAAATGTACTATGAAGGGAAAAATTCATGTAATCCCTCTAATTAACATTTCTAGGACGACCAGCAAACACAATAATTACAGGCAGCCAGGTAGATGCTATATGTATACATAGTACGTAAATACATATATACATAGGAGCAACAAGTAGTAGAATATGGTCCTAACTCTAGGAGTGGAGGAGACCCCCACCATTTTAACTCAGTCATATCTTTCTCATTCCATTGATTAATACACATTTATTGATGTAAACTGCATGCAATTTACATAACAAAATGAATAGAGGAAGAGTCAGAGGGACAAGAGCATGTGGTAAAAGTCTGCCTAGCTCCATCGATCCGAAATAGAATATTAATGATAGATACACAAATTAATTCGATTTTTATTGCATACAACTGCGTTGATCATCTTATCATTGATTTAATTTTCTAAATTGCTAACAAAGTTCATATTCTTTCCTTAAAAGATTAGTACATCTTCAACTGCCAATTTATTTCCTGTGATATTGAATCCAATAGCATTGCATAATTAATAACGATTGTCTAATAGTGACCATCGCTTGCTTACCGCCTAGCTAGCGCTTGAGCTGCATTGCGGTGCTCGCTTCCCGCAAGGCTTCTGCTCGAGCGCCAATGCTATTTGGAAAAATATTGTTTCCTTATTTTTGGCTCGTTTTTTATACTATTTCCAACTATAATGTATTATCTTGAGTCCTATATATACTCAACGAAATTCTTAACTTCCATACGATTTTGTATGGGTTTTAGATAATTAAACAATATTGTAAACAAAAAATTATTAGAGGTTCTCTCCATATTAATAAATTTTTCATTCATCTGTCAATTGTTCTTGTATTCTTCTAGTGTTGTGATTGTTATTTCATATGGTGTCATATAATCTCGTCTTTAATTCTTAACAAGTAAATCTTCAACAACCAATTTATTTCATGTGATATTGAATATGATAGCATTGCATAATTAATAAGGATTGTCAAATAGTGATAATTATTATAGAACTATATACAAATCATTATAGACTCAATTAGAATGTAAATATAGTAAGTTAAATTCTAATTAATTGTAAAAATAGTTAAAAACATCTCTAGTATAATGGCTGTAAAACGTATATATAGCTTCGCTAATATGCCTCCATAGTGCAATAAGGTGAACGCTATTCGTCTCGGAACAAACTGATTAAAACATTTCTCTCCTAATAATCATATATACATTTATAAATAATTACAATATCATGTATAAATATGGCTATAAATATATCGGACATGGACCGGATCTGTTCATATTCGATCTAATTTGGATCCGATAATTCAACGAATATTTGATTGTTAAATTCATATCAAATTTACTATGTTGTAATTAAGAAGATAAAACCAGTGTTAAAATTAACTTATTATTTAGGCCCATATTTTAAATTAGTAACGCCAAAATAGGGAAAAATCAAAGCAATGGCTCGTTTTCTAGTTATAACTTATTCATTTAGCTTGCTTTTTTTTTTTTTTTTTTTTTGTGGAAATCGATGTGGGATGGTGTACAAGTGCATAGACTTTTTTTTTTTTTTTTTTTGAATTTGATGACTTTTTTATTCTAAATTTCCTTTTTTTTTGTGACAAATAACATGTCATAAAAATATTTAACTGACTTAATTATTTATAACAAATCGAATCGGATTATCATCGGATCAAATTGACTTATATCCATAATTGCACCATTTCATTACCGGATTATCGGATTCGAATCTTGATCGAATTATCGGACTAAGACCCCAAGTTCATCTCCCATTAATTTCATTGGTTTCAGATCGAATTTGGATCAAAATATAATCCATTGTATAAACATGGATGTGGAAGCCAAATTGTTAGGCCTTATTCAAGGTAAATTATATGGGTCCCACCGTACCCCCAACTTCTCAACAATACTGCATATACAAGACGACTTCTCCCTCCCTCAACATTTCTCGTCTTTTCCTTAACCTCTTCTTACTACATTTTCTTTCCCATTCTGCAAAAGGGTTGTCACTAATTTCATGGAGAAGACAGATCAGAGAGAAACTAGAGACTTCATGAACGTTGAATCGTTCTCTCAATTGCCCTTCATTCGTCCGGCACCCGTTAAAGAAAAGGCCATTAGGTTATTTGGTAAAGAATTTGGAGGAGGTGACTCAATTCCTTCTGATCCTCACGAAGAACCGGAGCTGTTTACCGAGACCGGTACTCGTGAAGAGACCAAAGACAGCGATAATAATGGCGAAAGCAGCCGGAAATTTGAATGCCATTACTGTTGCAGAAACTTTCCTACTTCACAAGCCCTTGGAGGTCATCAAAATGCCCATAAAAGAGAGCGTCAACATGCTAAAAGGTTACACCTTCAATCTGCTATGGTGCACAGTGCTGTATCTGATCACTCTCACCTCTATGGTCTAATGAGTTATCCACTTGGTTCAGCCGCAAGTACACCAGCTTACAATTCATGGACTAATTACAACAGCAGCAATTCTTACAGTAACGGCTTTTATGGTCGCCATGGATTTAGTTACTCTAGACCACCTATTAATGGTAGACCATTGGCCTTGTGGCGAATCCCATCTGTCCATACTTCCACTGCCTTTAGGCGCGACCATTCATCAACTCATCAGCTACCGCTGTTTTCTAAGGACGATTTGAAGCTATCGTCAATCAATGGCTCTGATTCTCAAAGCAGATTCGTGTACGAATCAAAGCCAAGCATGCAAGATCATGTAAGTTTGGATTTACGCCTTTAACATTCTTGAGGAACAGCACATAACATTCTCTGAGGCCGGCTATGATTTTTATTCGACCGAGTTTTTTTTTTTATAATTAATGCGGAAAAAAAAATCTTTCTTCATAGTATCAGTAGCATGTAAATGAAATCGACTTTAATTAGTATGGTTCTGATGTTATAGCTTGCAGATGCAACTTGACTCCTCACAAATTGTTCATTTTATTAGTATTTCAGTACATTTGTACTCTTACGAGACTTAATTTCCACCATTTGAAACTGATATTTTCTGGGGTAGTTGCAGGTAAAAGAACAGCTAGCATTTGTTCAAATTTTTGAGAGATGAATTGGGGAATTAATGGGGACAGATTTTTGTTAATTGCATGCATATGTAACTATCAAACTTTAAATGATGTGGAACATCTATCTTTAAGAATATTTGAAGTGGGAAGTCTAATGAAGGTGGCATATTTAAGTCCACTTGTTGAAAGAAACTAAAATGATGATACAATGGTCACCACTTGCAGAATTAGTCTGCAACTCATTCAGGTTGCTGTCTTTTGGGACCCCATAATTTCAACTATGTAAAATTTCTTGACCTTTTGGTTTTCTCTACCAGATATTAGTTCCGATTGGTAGTAAAGTAATTTTTTAAATGCTATCAAGGTTTTTTACCCGACAAATCTTGAATCCTCATCATGATCAAACTCCCATTTAACTCATAGGCAAACATAATCAATAAACTTCACAGGATAACACGTCAAAAGAAGTAATTAGCCTAATCATTTTTCTTAAACACCTAGAAGAAAACAAATTTTACTTTTGGAGGAAAAGACAGAATTAAAGAAATTATTGGTAGTAAATTTTGGCAGAAACCTAGTTTTATAAGATGACAATCATGCGAAACCTCACACTATTTCTAGTGAACCTAAGAAATTAGTTGTACCAAATAGATGTTAAAAGCTAGTCACATGCAAGAATTAAATGGTCAAGTCATTTGATATTCTTCCACCTCTCTAAATATCTAAAATTTACCATAGATAACTTGCAGTGATATTTGTAGAATAAGTTTGATACTCATTTAATGAATTCTCATATTTGATAATCAAGTTAGCGTTGACTATCAAAAATATGAGTTGGGTACATTTTGTAGAGTGTTGTTAATATATGATATTTAAAGAAATAACTGATAATATCTTTTTATTAGAGTCGGATACTATTATTTCTGAACAATGAATAAATGTATGGGATGATTCTCCTTTTGTGAATCATAACCCTTAATTTTTTAGCAACGTACGTTTCAAAATGTGATTTGAAACATACTCATTCTTCCACTACTCAACTTTTAGTAAGATTTCTTGGTGACCATTCTTTTTACCTTATGAAGTTGTTTAATGGATTGACGTAGTTATATTTTCGTATTATGTTAGTCAAATTGAATATAATCATTATATTTATTTCACTAAATAGTAAATAATTATTATAACCTAAATATATAATTCTTGTTTCATATCCTATAAAATTTATTAAAATGAAAATCATTTTAATTTAAATTGCAATTAATTTAGTATATATATCATATTACTTAAAACCCATTTATTTAAATCATACCTATTATGTGTCATTTCTATTATATCATTTAACACGTCGATACATATTTGTCACTTCGTATAAATATAGGTTAAAGTTAGATTTTTTTTTTGGGCAAATTACATAGACCTTCCCTGAGCCTTTTTAACTCTTCAAACTAAATCAGCAATAAACTATTTTTAAAACTAACGATTATTTAAAATACATCAATAGAAACTCTGATTTGAGTCTCTAAAATACATTTACATATAGTAAAGTTATTAACACAATTCATTTCAGTTTGCCAATCAAAAGACACCATAGTATCCTAATAAAAATAAAATATTTAATATTTGATTTTGATTATATATAAACCTCACGCTCTATACATAATATTTATGAAATAAGGCATATATAATTTTCATTTAAAATTCACTTTAATAGATCATTAAACAGCTTCATTTTTTTTCCAACTCTGAATGAAAACTAGTTATAAATTGTAAACTTATGAATATTTAGAAAATAAAATCATGTTATTTATCATCCCTCAAAGGAAAAGGCATTTCCCTCATAGCTATTAAATTTTCGAGTGCTCATTTTGTGTTCTTGAATTTAATAATTAAAATCATTTAAATATTGAAGTATTTTTTGTTATGATGTACTATATTATGAAATCTAAAATTTACCATTTAGATCACATCATTCACTTTATGATTTTGGAGACATCGAAAGGGTAAGTCTGAGGATGAAAGTATTCATCGAATTTTAGGACAGCTCTGATGATGCGTACTTTGAAAGACACCAGACTCTTCAGACAATATTTAATGATGATATGTCATTTCTTTTCTTTTCGAAAAACTATGGCATGTTAAACGTTTACATATGGCATTGTTTGTCTCCCATTATTTCAAAATATTATTTATTATAGTAATATTCTTCACCATACATTCATTCAATAAAATATTCTACACACAAATCAACAAAGTTACTTTAAATTTCAATCATACATTCTCTACAAAATACAATTCATTACTCAATTTCTACAATAATGGAAGACAAACACACACGTAATAACTTGTACATTTTAAATTATCGAATATTTAGATACACATGCAAAATTACACAATTAAAAGTAATAAGTCACTTTTTTATTATTTTTAAATTGTTAGATCAAATAAGTAACTTTATCTTAAATTTGAATACCACAATCAATAATTAAAGGAATTAAAAACACCAAAGATGATCACGGAGAAACTTCAATTGGATAAAAACTCCGAGCACTTTGTCAATCAGTAATCCACTATAAATCGAAACAAATTTACAGTACTGCCTTTGGGTCTACCCTTTAGAACTTTTTATCTCAATTCCTACAGTCTCCCTTGATCCTACTGAAGATCCGCTCAATCAAAACAAATCTCGACTCCTAATTTATACATTAACCCTCCTAGACTTTGTTTTCCTGGTGCCAAATTCCGACTCATGTTATCTTGTCTTAGTCTTTCTGAATCTGTGCTTCTACAACAGCTCCCGATCCTTGGTATCGATTTATTTCCATTGGATTAGGTGTTTCGGTGTTTGATCTAACGATTTTGCATATGTTTGATCTTGTGGTTTTAAACAATATGATTTGATCAATAAAATATGTTTTGGAAAAAATTATGGCTCAAGTAATGTGTGGTGGTTGAATTTTAGAATCAATTTTGGTGCTCGACTCGTCACTCGAGCACCAAGCCAACGACAAGTGAGCAGCATCTGAGTAGTCGTTAGTATTTTTATCATAACCATCTCTTCCGATATCTGATTGAGATAATTCAAAATGCGTTGGAAAGCTAACTCAAAATTATACAATTCTTGTAAGGTAACCTTATCCAAATTCCAATGTTTTTTATGTGAAAAATGCGTTGCAAGTAGCAACTGAAAATTTGGAAAATAACTTGTGCGATTCTTTGACACTCTCTGAACTTCTAAATTCATTCCAATGATCATATATGATTTTCTGACTCCTTCAAGAACTATACTACCAACCCAACTATTTTGAATTTAATTAGGATTCAATAACTTTTATTTTGATTTTAATTACAATTCAACTAGGACTTGACTTTGACTAGAAAAATTGCTCATTACAAATTTAGAAATTGACAATTATAATTTGGACTTAACCTAACTAAATAAGTTTTAAAATAAATAATTTTTACTTAAAAATACATTATTCAAACACGTTAAAAATTAAATGTTAACTTGTGTTTAAGATTAGTCAAAAAGGCCCCTAATATTGGAGAGATTATTGAACTTTTCTGGAAATCATCTGAATAAATAAATAAATACTGAGGAGAAATAGTCCTAAAATTTACTAGCAAAATTGTTAGGAGGGAAACAAACAAAACGCTGGCCCCGAACCCTAAGTAGAGCGAGAGCCTTCGACACTTCTTTAGGCTTTGACGTAAATTAGGATCAACAATAATTTCAGTGTAAGTCCCTATTTGATGTATGTTACAATTAATTTTAGCCACATATTTTATGAGATCCTCAATTTTTATCAACTTTTAATCATATATTTCAGTAGCTTTTATTAAAACTTACTAAAATTCTAATTTTTATCTACATCAAAAAGGACTAAATAGGAGAACCCTATTGAAATAATTTTAGATTAAACTTCTGGCCCTAGATATGTGCTAGACTATCTCTGAGGCCCATCCATTTTGAGGCCCAAATGAATACAGAGACCAAATTGAAAGGCCCGACAAAATGATCTAAACAAAACTAAAAACAGCCCATTCAAAACCCTAACTACTCATCTCCAGTATAAAATCCCCTCTTCCCAGTAGGGTTTCATTTTCTCTCGTCACACACACAACCACAGAGCGAGCTAAAACAATTAAAAATGCCGGCCGGACATGGTTTGAGATCACGCACTAGGGATCTGTTTGCTCGGCCCTTCAGGAAGAAGGGTCCTACCCCTCTCTCGATCTACCTCCGTACCTACAAGATAGGAGACTATGTGGATGTCAAGGTGAACGGATCGATCCACAAAGGCATGCCGCACAAATTCTACCATGGCCGCACTGGCCGCGTCTGGAATGTGACTAAACGCGCCATTGGCGTTGAAGTCAACAAACAGGTTCGAAAGATAAAACCTAATGCATCTCATATGTCTGTGTGTTTTCTTTATTAATTTGTGAGAGATTGATGGAAACGTTGACAGCAAGGTGCTTTCCTGATAATCAATTTTATCTACATTTAAATGTGTTTATTGATATGTTGGTTTATATAAGTGTATCTGTTTCTGTTGTGTATTGGCTTTTAACCAGTTACTATTTAACTCCATTCTGATTTGGAAAAATTTTCTTTTACGTATTTTTCTTGTACTTTGTATTATAGTTCTACCATATACTTATTAATGTAAATGCTTTTTTGTTACTAATTGTTTCTTTATTCAATTTCGGGGTTTATTGAATTAGTGAATTTGTTTAGCATGGGGGTTCTCTAACAATTTTTATTCAGGAAACGAGAGAACCTGAATGTGAAAATGCTGGTAATGCCTTAATTTTAAGCTACATATACTGGCTCTACATTGGTGGGGTACAAATGATGCATCCGCTGTTTAATATAATTGTAAAAGTTCGAGCTGCGGCTGCAGACTAGTGACGATAGTGCAGATTATTAGGTTTTTTTTTTCCATTGCAAAAGGAGTAATTTCTAACTTTTGTAATGCATTTTTTTTTGCTAAACATCTTCTTTCTTTAGGTTGATTATATCTCAATATGCCAATTGTTATATATCCTATTTACTGTATGCTCCAACTTTTTTTTTTTTTGTATTATTTTATAATTTTTTTACTTAGATTTTTTGTTTTTTGTGAGGCTTGCGCCACAATCCGCCTCGAGGCTTATGCCTCACCTCATAAAGAAAAATCATCTCAGTACTTAGTTTCGCCTTTTTAAACCCTTGGAGCAGCCTCACGAATTTAACAGCTTTTTTAATCGATAGAAAATATGCTACATGAATACGGGGTATTTAAGTTGCTTGTAACAAAATACATAGAAGGAACACAGTTTTTTTTGTCTCGATTACCTTATGCTTGAAGCTTGACCTTATTGCCCCCAGAGCCCATTTTTCTGATGAGTGTTGAACTGAAGATTCATTTTTATCATGGTATAATGCATCCAATTTTATTGGGAAGTTTACTTTCAATTATTAAGAATCCTTTTACTTGTTTGGTATTTTGTAATGTATTCTACTAGAATAAATAAAGAGCAGCTAAAGTCTTGTTCTGCAGTCCAGTCTATTGTGTAACCAATATGAGCTTTAATGTTTATTTATGCATGCTAACGTGCTAGTATTATTTCTCAGATTGTTTAGCCCTCCGTTCTTTGTTGTGCCTTTAAACGTTGAGCATATTCATGATGCAGGTAGGCAACAGAATCATTAGAAAGAGGATCCATGTACGAGTTGAGCATGTGCAGCCATCGAGGTGTCACGAGGAAGTTCTGCACAGGATCAAGACTAACGACAAACTTAAGGCTGAGGCTAAGGCAAGAGGTGAAGTGATTAGTACCAAGAGGCAGCCAAAGGGACCCAAACCTGGATTCATGGTTGAAGGTGCAACTTTGGAGACTGTTACTCCTATTCCATATGATGTGGTTAACGATCTCAAGGGCGGTTATTAAATTAGTCTGTCATTTGTCGTTGTCCTTGTCTGCTTATTGTGATCTGAACTGTTCAAGACTTCTATTTGCTAATTTTGTTTCCTGGACTTAAAATGCACTTTATTGAGGTTTTGTTCAACAATACAAGTAGAGGATTCTGTTCAGGTGAAATTTTGCATGAATGAATTTTAATGTTTAATTGAATATTGGGATATGCTTCTTTGCAAAGATCGTGTTTCAATATAATGCATGTGTTATATTTTGGCTGTCTGTGTTGCTACTGCTGGTTAATGTGAACTGTTCGATCAATTGGTACCCATCACTGCCCTTTCTTGGTTTGGTATATAAAATTAAGGTATTTATTCAAGAATTTAAGCCTTTTTTTTTCTGCTGAAAATGTTGCAGCTTTATTTTTGAGTAAAGAACATTTGCCCTCAATAGCAACTACGACAGTTTAACCACCATTTCCGTGGTTGATTTTTGAGTCTTTGAAGCTCTTATCTAATTTGGATTTTGCGAAAACTTAAGAGCACAAGACTCCTTACTTCATGCTTGATATCTAAATTTAACAAGCATATGAGAGTTGCCTTGAGCCTTGGCATACTTCTTAATCTGATCTTTTGTGGACCTTGTGGTGGTCTGGGTTGATTTCTCCTGCTACGCTAGCTTAACAAGTGTGTTATGTTACCAATTAATTTTTACGTAGTTCAAGCTATCAAGTTATGGTACGGCATGAGTGTAATGGATGTAACTGAAGTAATTTTGATGTAAGTTGAATAGATTGTGACCGGACATTTCGTTCCAGTCTAAGTAAATTGATCTTCATGTTACCAGGCAAAGTTGTTGCATTTTGTACTTCAATTTCCTTGAACTTCAAGGCGTTATAGTACTAGATACTGAATGAAAATTAAATTGATAAGATTTTGGGATCAAGTATAAAATTATTCCATACCGAAGAGCAGAAATTCTTTTAGCTTAAACCCAATCTTATATATAAAGGAGGGAGAATTGGGAAAAACAGAAAGACAGGCGAGATTTGGATTGAATGCAAAGAAAAGAACTTGTGCTGGAATAAAGGAGACAAGTGTTTGATAGATTGATAGTTTGTGGAAGATAGATGCCGTATCTTTTCACTGACTCTTCCACCGGTTCTATTTCTCAGTTCAAACTTCAAATGCCTCAGTAACTATACGGTTACTTGTACAAGCGTCAATTGAGTTGATCACTACATCTACAGTCAAATTCCATTGCCCGTTAACTATGTCTGGTGTTAATACTTGGGATTTGGAGTCGGGAGTGCAGAGATTATCATTGAGAATGAAGATAATATCTGCAACTATCTTTTTCTTGATCATTCTCTTCATCAGGTTCTCCTAATACCATTATGTCTAATTGGTTTCTTTTTTGTTATGTAAATGCCTAGCCTTTATTTCTTCTCTTCAATATTGAGATTTTCATTTCCATTTAATCCTCCTCAAGACAGTGAAAGTTGCATTCGTAAATTTCCTGATTGTCATATATGAAAAAAAATACTCAGTACTGTCCAATTTTTGTCCTTGTGTTTCAAAGTGATGTCGATTTATTTTTCATTGATAGCTGAAGGGAGTGCATCATTGGGTTGTGAAATATGGATTCCAGAGCATCGGCGCCGCGAGCAAATAAATGCATCCAAATGTGATTCCCAGAAATGCATGCAAATATGTTCTCAAAAGAAGAAAGGAGAAGGAAACTGCACTGCAACCACTTGCATTTGCACATATTACAGCAACCATCCACTTGCAACCACTTGCATTTGGAACAATGTAAAACTTGATGTAAAACTTAATGTACTTGTAGCATGATTCATTATTCATTTGAATAATGTTATTTGTACATTCTTTGCTTTACATGAAGTTTGACATTGTGTGTATATTCAAAAACGGTTTGGAGGGAAAGTGTGTTAAATTCAAAAACTGTCCAATGTGATAGCGCCACGTGGAACAATGTAAAACTTGATGTGAAACTTAATGTACTTGTAGCATGATTCTTTTCATTTTATCTTAATCCGAACTGCCAAAATAAATTAATTGAATTTATTTACATGTGTCATAACTAAAATTTGTAATTCTTTTTCGAGAGAGTGAGATTCGTGGAACTTTTAGATAAACGAGACAAAGAAGATATTTATAATTTAGCCAGCTTATTTATTCATGTATTGATAAATATTAGAATTTTTCAGTGAATAATTGAATATGCATTACGATAATCCAAATTCAAGTTCTTTCCACATTTTAGATTACTAATTTTGATTATGAGACTTCGACGCTTAGAAAGGTAGGAGAAGAAGGCTTACGATCTTTCTTTTATTGGTTATTTAATGTTTATCGTTGTTTACTCGAAAATGATGTTGTAGTTATAGAGAGAAACATGAATTATTGTGTTCTCTCTCCTAATAAATAGTTAACAATCTTCTAAATATAACTCTAGTCATATCACAAATTTGTCTTAAAAGTGAAAAAATTACACTCAGAGTAAATGTTTGTGCTATATTTTTGTGAGCATTGCATCTTGTGTGGGATCCCTATCCATTTTCTCTTAACGATGTAAGCTGACGACAAGTCGATCACACGATTATTTATAGAACTTAGACAACATTAACTATATTAATTAATCAATGATTTTTCTATGAGCGAGACATAGAATTTTTTACTCCACGCTTCGATCCACCATTCTTTCATATATATATCCACCTTTTTTAAAAAAAATATTATATTATATTTTTAATTTCATGTAAATTTACTTAAATAGATACATTGTAAGATTTTACTTTGTTCATAGAATTTTTAATCATGATTTCTGCAGAAGATTCATATTTCCGGCTCCAATGTTAGCACTAGTACTTGCTTCCCCTAACACACCCGAGAGTTCGGGCTCTTCGGCAGAGAGAGACCTTTTCCACGAACATTGAGAATATTTCGCCCGAAGACCTACAACCTTTTGTAAAATTATGTGTTGATGGGTTACAATTTTCTTCAATTGTAGCGAAAAGGTAAGCAATACCTAAATTAAAACTATTGACTAAGAATTGATTTGACAATCAAAAATTAATTGGGAAGCCTAGTATCGGTTTTGATGACTTTGATACCGCTTCACCGATAGTCTGACCGTTGATCCAAGACAGCATTAACGGTGCTTCTCAATTTATCCCTTCATGAAAAAGCTTAATCATGAATGTTGAAGCAATAAAATCCTTAATTTACGTAATAAAAACAAGCAATGAAATGTCAGATCAGAACACAACTTGTGCTTTCCTAGACTTATCTTTGATTGATGAGAATAAATTGTCAATTTGGGCTTGCCCGTTCATGGTCAAAACAGAGGGAAAAACAATGAATTAACGACACTGTATAAATTGTTTTCAGTGTAGCTGAATAAGGGGAGGACGGTGAATGCTGGTTCTGTAAGGCCATTGTTGGGCCTTGTTGAGGAGTAGGTGATGGGATTGGTAAAAAAGGTAATGGTGGTGTTGAGTAGTTTGACATGGATTGTAATGGGACGCGAGGCAATAATTGAAGGTGGGATCACAACCCTACTATTGAGGATGGAAGTGATAAGGGGAAGGAATTTGCAATTTTGACTTTTTTGTGGGGGGAGAGGATCAGGACTGGGACCAAAGCCAAAGCATAAAATCGATTTAACAAAAGTAATGTTAGAATATAATGTGGATTAATACAGTATATTTTAAAATTTTATATATATTAATCCACATTATATTCCAACATTACTTTTGTTAAATCGACTTTATGCTTTGGCTTTGGCTTTGGCTTTGGCTTTGGTCCCAGTCCTGATCTATATATATATACAGCATGATAGATATATAAAAATTAGAAAAAATCTATTTGTACGTAATACTCCCTATCGAATTATTTACCCCATCTCACATGCACGCAGGTCACTCGTGAATAAGAAAAAGAGAAAATTACCTAAAACACTTCTTTTCAAGATTATAATTCAAAAACAAGGAAGATAAAGTTTACAATTCAAAAATCAAGTGATAATATAGATTTAATAAGATTGTTAATAAATATTTATTCTAACCCACCATCCACCCCAACCCAACCTAAATTTTCAATCCCGACACCCCCAATTCATTTCTCTCTCTCTCTCTCTCTCTCTATACCCCCTCTTCTATCTCTACCCCCATTATCGTCGCCTGCAACCCAAATCCCCTCACCCCCACCACCGGTGAAGATGCCGGAGAAAATATGACTCGATTGATGTGGGGTCGACGTTAAAGGGCACGTACTTGGCGGAGAAGTTGTGAGCGGCATTGTGGTGACGGGCCTCGTCTCGGATATTCTCGTCAGCTGAGCGTTAGTGCTTGAGATGGTTAGATGATTGTGGTGCGAGTGGACGAGGTGTCGTTGGTATAGTCGGGACCTATTGGAATTATTGGGGTTTAGCTAACCATTCTGACTCAGTCTCTCCTTACGAAGGCATATCGAATACAATCAGCAAGTACATAGAGGTATTCTTGAAGTGAGAATTTGTCAATTAATATCACATTGATAGTGTTTTGTTCTTAGGGTGCGTTTGATTGCAATGATGGAAAATTGGTGGAAAGAAAATGTTTTACAGGGAAAAGATTTGCTTAGAAAATATTTTGCAGGGAAAATGATTTCAAGTGTGTTTAATTTTTAAATTTTCCACCCGAAATTTTTTTAAATTTTCTATTCGTTTGGCTTTATTTTACAAGGAAATTGTCTATTAAAGTGATTATTTTTTCCACAATTGGTTATAAAATTTGTTTCCATTGCCAAAAAGTAAAAAAAAGGGAAAAAAATTGTTTCCTAAAAAATCATTTTTTTAATCAAAGTTTAATATTCGTTTGACTTTGTTTTACATGAAAATTGTCCATTAAAGTGAATTTTTTTTTTTTACCATTAGTTATGACATTTGTTTCCATTGCCAAAAAAAAAAAAAAAAAATTTCCAGCCAGTCGGGAAAATATTTTCCCACCAAAAAGGCGGGAAAACATTTTCATCAAAAACCCGAAAATTGCACACGTGTGGGGAAAATCCGAAAAATATTTTTCGTGGAAAATTTCGCCTATCAAACAGCCAAAAAAGTGGAAAGTGGAAAATATTTTCCTACTTCTTCGAAAAATGTGACCTATCAAACACGGCTTAAGTGCTTGTCACCAAATGTGCAGGACAAGAGAGTGAATTGGCATTCAACTCCATTCGAGGTGAGATTGGAGAAAGCTCTTGACGGAGGTGCTGCAGAAGCCTAATATACCCAATTGCATTCTACAAAAGAAAGATGAATTGAGATTTTTTTAATTCTTTTTCAGTACCCGTCCTTGGATTCTTTTAATCTACTACCGTTTGTGAATTTTTTGTGATTTTTATGCATTTGTTTGTTGTACTTGCTCATTCTTTTTTTATTGTTTGTAAATTTTGATATGGTTTATATGCAATTGTTTGTTTATTGTAATAATTTAATCACATTGTGTTTTAATTGTCGATGGAATTGATTGATTGCTTATTTATGTTCTCTTATTGTTCTCAAGAAATTGCCATTCCACTGTCATCTTTGAAGTAGAACTCCTTGCTATAATCTAAGAAACAAATCTTTGAAGGTGGTAGTGGTGGTGCAAAGAAGAGTTTTAGTTAAACATTAGTTCGGAATTCATTGTCATGAATTTGAGTTGAAGGAGGTAGTGGTGATGCATCGGAGGTGATGGTGGTGGTGGATTGTAATGCTGGTTTACGGTATGTACAAATTTATTTGTGGTGACCCTTTGTGACCAATTATGTGTTTATTGTGACCGATTGTGACCAATTCTTCGTTAATTGTGATCGATTGTGACTGACTGTGATCAATTTTGTGTTGATTATGACCGATTGTGACTTGAGATTGACCTAGTCACAGACAATCACACTGAACACAAATTTGGTCACAGTTAGTTATATCGAATTCAAACTTGGTCACAAATTGGTCACGGATGACACGTGTCAACGAATGAGGGTGGTGGTAGGTGGATCCATGGGGTGGGGATGTGATTTTTAATTTTCTAAAAATTATTAAGTCGTCGGAGCAACAGCCAGAGTGATCATAGGAATCAGAGTGATCGCCAGAACAGTCGCAGGAGCGACCGTCAGAGTCGATGGCTATCTCCGGTAGAGAGGTGGAGGGAAGGTGGTGTAGTGGGGTGATAGGATAGGGAATGTGAGGTGACATCAATAGAAATAATTAATGTATATTATATTGTATTTTAATATTTAATAAATTTATTTACCACCTAATATTTGAAATATTTTATTTAGTTTGTTATTTATGAAATGTGATCTTTAAAACTAGGAGTTATGTATTGTTCCCTAAAAGATTTTTCAAAATGTGCTCCCCACCCCCCTATTATGAGTTATCGATAAGAGATTATGTAAAAAAATTGGATACATATAATATGACCCTAAAAATTATAGATGAAAATAATAGTGCCGTTAACGTGTATAAGTATATGAAGGAAGCAATGAATTTTTAAACAGACATATCCTCTCTCTCTCTCGCTCGCTCCCCGGCTCTGTAAAACCCTAATTCACCAATCAATCGGTCCACTCTCCACTCTCTCTTTCTAAAAACTTCACACTCTCTCTCTACTACATGCAACCATATAATATGTATACACATCGATCAATCAATCCCCTTTAAGTTACCATTTTTTCACATTTCGATTTTCTCCTCATTTTCATACTCCCAATCTATCTCGATCTTCAATTTTTTTTTCTTTTTCTGATAAATTTTCTTCTTAAAGTTCGCAATTTTATTGGGTTTTGATATAAAGAGAAAGAGAACAAGGCTGGCGATTGTCGCCGGAATCAGGTGATGGCGGAGCCGCCACGTGTTCGCCAGCAATTGGTGCTCCAATCGTCGATTTTTGATTTCTTAGGTTTAGGACTAGGTTTTGGAACTGAGGTAGGAGGAGAGTGGGGA
Organism: Fraxinus americana; assembly: GCA_035079005.1. Lineage (NCBI taxonomy): Eukaryota > Viridiplantae > Streptophyta > Magnoliopsida > Lamiales > Oleaceae > Fraxinus > Fraxinus americana. The sequence continues at coordinate 37,031,787 of CM068715.1, read as the reverse complement.
GCATTGAATTCGCAAGAGCTTTCTGTAAAATGCTGACTGTGCTGCGGTTGCACCTTCCGTCCGATATTCCTATTGTTGGGTGTGAGCTGACACCGTATGTGCTATTGAGACGCCCGGACAAGCCAGTTAGTACTGATGATGTTACCGAGTCCAATCCCGTGGACGGTCATTTCTTGAGATATAAATGGTTGGGTTTCAATAGTTACTTTCCAAGAATGAGTTTTTATCTTAGATGTGACTTATTTGGATTTTTGTTTGTTTTGTTAGTGTTCAATATTTGTTTGTTTATACATGTTTTGTTGGAAATATCGAAGAGGAGAAGAAGGAGACGGAAACAAGAAAGATATTATGAATATGTATTAGAATGTGAAAAATCAATTGTAGAAATGAATGATGAAATCTTATGTTGTTTTCTTATATTTGGAATTGGAAATCTATCACCTATTTATATATTTCTAATATTATACCACGACAAAGCTCCGAACACTTGTGAAAAGTTGAGAACTTTCCACCAAAAGGCACCAGAAATTCAAATGAAAAATCAGCCCAACGTTAAACCATGCATATGCACAATAGAAGCAAATTTGCTTTAGTTTTCTGCTGAAAACTTGTGTATACAAGGCCATATGACCTGTTCTTACACTTGGTTGCCTTCCAATTTCATCCAACACTGTCTTCCAATTTCATCATTAATTCATTCAAATTTCAACCTAAATTTTGAACAACAAATAATTATAATAATCATATAACATGTTAGCTCTAAAGTTCTAGGCTTGTAAATTGATATCATAGTTTTATGACCTGTTACTGAAGCGTCTACAGAAAGTGCCGAGAAAACTCGTACTAATTTTTATTGTTATTTTATTCAATGCTCCATGATCGAGATAAGATTGACTATGGACGATTTATTGTAATTGTACCCACTTGTGAACTTCTTACTCTGGCATGGGGGGGAATGATTTTTAAAAACACATCTTGACCTTGTACCATGCACATTCAGAGGAACTTGGATCCAATTATATAAGACCTCCAGAGTTTCTTTTTGTTATTATGTTGTTTAAGATTTTTGAGTCTTATATGGTTTCGCGTTATCATATATGAATTTGTATTTGTTAGACTTGCATCTATTTTATCATTGGAGTCCAGCTGGTTGATAGACTGCATAACCTTAAACTAGTTCTGCCAAATAATTTGAGAACAAATAAATTGTTTATTTCAGGTACCGTATACAAAGTGATAAAAAAGTTGCAGTCTGTAGTTTCCACCCATCCGAACAAGCTACATTACAGTGCCTTGGTTGTTTGAAGGCCAAAATACCTGTTGCTCAGAGTTACCATTGTTCTCCTAAATGTTTTTCAGATGCATGGCAACATCATCGTGTTTTACACGAGCGTGCTGCTAGTGCTGGAAATGACAATGGAAATGAGGAGGAAGAAGTTTTTGGTCGTTTCAACAGTACAGGTAGTACAGGATCCGGCATTGTAAATGTGAACTTATCAGGGTCTCAATCAAGCTTCAGCTTGACAAATGGTGACACACCTCTGTATCCGCCAACAGTTACTCAGAGGAATGGTGGTGAAACATGGTTTGAAGTTGGCCGTTCCAAGACATACACACCAACAACTGATGATATCGGACATGTCCTTAAGTTTGAGTGTGTTGTGGTAGATGCAGATACAAAATCACCTGTGGGACATTCTAATTCCATATTAACGTCCCGCGTAATTCCTGCTCCATCTCCCAGTCCCCGGCGTCTGATTTCAGTTAGTGGAGTTGATGTTCCTGGGCATTTAGATATGGATGGCCGCATTTCATCTGCAGGGACTTTTACTGTGCTCTCATACAACATTTTATCCGATGCATACGCTACAAACGAATTATACAGCTATTGCCCCTCTTGGGCTCTTTCTTGGCCTTACCGCAGGCAAAACCTGTTACGTGAAATAGTTGGCTACCATGCAGATATTGTTTGTCTTCAAGAGGTATGACTGCATGAGAAATTGCTCATGCATTCTAAAGCTTATGTTATTGACTGGAAATGATTTTAAGTTTCGTTTTTTTAATTGGTAAATGTGAATTTGTATTGATCAAAACTAATATACATGTACTCCGAGCATACCTGGGCTTACAATCATAAGATGTACAAACGATAAGTATAAAGACCCAATGCTGAAGACTCAGAGATGAATCAAAATATGAGGATACAATGAAAATATAATTTTGTATACATGTGTTTTGATCCGTCTCACGCTATTGGAGCATGGTCTAAGATCTTAAAAATTCTTCCTATTTCTTGTCGTCCAAATGTGGTAAATAGTGTTAGCAAGAGCAATTATCTTGGCTTTGCTTTGCCAAGATGTCCCTCGAGCCTCCTTTTTAATCCACTTCAATGCGCTAGTTAACGTAGACATAGCCCGTCTAATACCTAGCCACTTTCAGATCTGCCCCTATGTAGACGAGCTGAATGGACAATCAAAGAACAAGTGCTGGCTGGATTCTGCCCCCACTATTTAAATTTGGTTAGTATGTTAGGTGGGGTAGTAGATATATTGGAGGAAATAAGAATTGTGAAAAATGAAATGCAATACCTGTTGGCTGAAAACGGAGCTGTTTTCCTCATCTTTGGTTAAGCATTGCTCATTTTGGATGAAGTTGTACCAATACCAAAGTCAAAGTGGCTGCAAATGTTGAAATATACATTTGATTTGGAATGTTAAACACACGATATATGTTCTTTTGGTCAAATGCCAATTTTGTTGAGGTTCATTTCTCTTTGAAGTGATGAATATATTTGCTAATGGACTAGGTATCTTTGGATATTTCTCGTACAAATATTAAGATAGCACTTTCACTATTGTTTAAGTAGCTTGGAGTGGTAAACAAATATTTTTTGGTAAGTCTTTGCTTAAACAATAATTGAATAACATTTCCAGATATATTTCTATAGATCTTCTCGTGTTTTTCAAGTTCTTTTCTTAAATAACGATCTCTCACGTTTGTTAGCCTTTAGAAGTGAGATCTTTTCACTTCTGAATGCCTGTTAGTATTTGTATATTTCTGCTTCTGTCTGCCATGTCCGGAATAGATCATTCGGTAGATGCACCGTTAAAACCTGATATAGCATTTTCTTTATTCTGTCTTTTTTATTTCAGGTTCAAAGTGATCATTTTGAGGAATTTTTCGCACCTGAGCTGGATAAATATGGATATCAAGCTTTGTTTAAAAGGAAAACAGCAGAGGTTGTTTAAAGCATTTATTGACTTGGCCATATCTTTCTATCATTTATGATGCTATTGTTGTATGCAGGTTTTCAGTGGAAATATCAACACTATCGATGGTTGTGCTACTTTCTTCCGCCGAGATAGATTTTCACATGTCAAGAAATATGAGGTTACAAAGTGGACCATATCTATCATCATATTAATCCTTTACTGTCATTTTAATCAAAGGCATGCCTGTGTGTAGGTTGAGTTTAACAAAGCTGCACAATCTCTGACAGATGCTGTGGTTCCAACTGCTCAGAAGAAAACTGCCCTAAATCGATTGGTCAAGGTATTGCAATGAATGATTTTTAATTTTGGTTTGACATAAATCTCTACTATAATTTGGCTCATTTTTTTTGCTGACTAGCCAAGCTGCTGATAATTTTGTTGTTGAGCCCTCTCTTTTTTCATATAGGATAATGTTGCCCTAATCTTAGTGCTAGAAGCGAAGTTCAGTAACCAGGGTGTTGATAATCCGGGAAAGAGGCAGCTTGTTTGTGTGGTAAGATAACGTGCACCGCGATGATATTAACTTGTTTCCAACATTTGTCCATAGCTTCCTTTTTCTGCACTTGTTTAATTCAGTCGGTGGCCTATCATATTTGTTTTTTATTAGCAGCTTTTGTTCTATTATGCTGCTTTAATTTGTTCTGGTACTGACCTTTTAGAAATGTTAACCATTCCAGTGAGATAGCACTCCAAATGGTAAACCTTGGGAACCGTTTGACTCCTCCCACTCTTACGGAAATGTAAGAATGAAAAATGCTGGACTATAGTCAACATTAACCTTTCAACATGAAGAAGGCACTTGTGTCACCTTTTGCTAGGTCTACTGCTGTGGGTTTCTGGCACTGCATTAGCTCATGTCGTGGCTGGGAACTCCGGAAGGTAGAGCAAAGAACTCTGGGGTCACTTCATTTAGAAAATCATTCTGGTTAAACTGAAGTTTCAGTTTGAACAGAAAGGGGCAATTAATCAAGAGAGCTATGAAGGAAACTAGAAGAGCTCTCCTCATCCCCATCCCAAAGAGAAGGAAAAAAAATCTTCAAAAAGTGAGAAGTACTCAATTTTCTTTCGGACATGCCCTAAAAGAATGGTGTGTGTATTATCTCTATAAGAAAGGTCGTTCTGAGTGGCTATAGCAAAACTGATTGCAAAAGGGGGAAATCAGTCACACAATTCCTCGAGGAGGTTCTACCCTGTGAAAACGCATAGTAGAGATATACTCTACGTCCTATATGTGATTTTAATAATGGTCGAATGTGAGTTTGAATTCCCAAGTTTATCAACAGCTGAGTAGGTTATTCAAGGATCGGGATATTCTCAAGTGAAGAGATGCTGAGATAGAACTGAGATATCACATTAGTCGAATGTGAGCATCTCCTTTTCATCCTATATCGACATGTGGACATGGAGAACTCTTATGAGATTTTTTATTTTGGGGTGTTTATCTGAGATATTTTTGTTAACTTATTATATACAGAATTTTTTTTTTGTGGTAATTTTTATTGACTTTCCTATTGTATATCTTGTGATTCCTCTTACGAGTTGGTAAATTAAATATGTAATGTTTTAGAGGAATAAAACTTAGCCTTTGTTCGGTAGAAATCAAAATTAGATTTTTTACCAGATTTTGATAACAGTTGATGGAATGTGTGGTTGAAAAATTTTGGGTCTTGTGAAATTTGTGGTTAAAATTAATTATTAACTTTGACTTGGATTTTAATTAGAATTTTTTAGTGGTACCAAATTGGGGCTTAATAAGAAATACTATCATGTGAGTTCACCTAATCCTCTCATCCTAAATGTAAAAATAAAAAGTCCTCGAGAAGGAGACAGGCAGACAGACCGTTTTAATTGAAGTGGGATACAAGTTCATATAACACAATATGGCTGAAAATTGGATTTGATGCTACTTAGACACACATAAGATTTTGCGTGGTACTTTTCTGGGCATTGATGTGCATCAGTGCCCTTTCTTAGTTGCACTGATACTACTGGAATCAAGACTGGTATTTGAACATTTTGATTTTTTAGGAGCATAAGAGTATCTAGAAGTCGTGTCAAACTAGTTTGATTTGAACATTTTGATTATGTATCTCAGTGTTCATTTATTACTTGTTCTAGGTGATTATCAGTGTCTAAAATCTTGTTTCATATGCCCCCCCTCCAAATCAGTTTCATCACTATGCCTACGGCTTCGAATGGTTATTGTTGGCAATCAGCATCTTTCTTGATTTTCTGGATGCAGGCAAACACACACGTAAATGTGCATCAAGATTTGAAAGATGTCAAGCTTTGGCAGGTCTGTTATCTGATTCTATTATCTCTTTAATCTGTTGACCTCAGTTTCACTTTCTATTGATGCTAGCATCTTTGTTGTGCATATTAGGTTCACACACTGTTGAAAGGATTGGAAAAGATTGCTGCAAGTGCAGACATCCCAATGTTGGTGTGTGGAGATTTCAATTCAGTTCCTGGAAGGTTTCTCGGCTCTCACTTTTCACTATATGATCACTTAGACGTGTAGTTTCTTTGTAGAGCATCCACCTTAGCTATGCTAATAATTTGAACTGAAATGCAGTGCTCCTCATGCTCTCCTTGCCATGGGGAAAGTTGATCAAATGCATCCAGATTTAGCAGTAGACCCACTTCAAATTCTTCGGCCTGTTAGCAAACTGACACATCAGCTGCCACTGGTATCGTCCTAATAAGTTTTTTAGATGCTTCCAACTACTTACTTATCTAAAGTACGAGTCATGTAGTTGCTTAAATGTTTCTGGTTGTGACATTCTACTCTAAAGGTAAGTGCGTACTCATCCTTTGCAAGAGTTGGTGTTGGTCCTGGTCTAGAGCAGAGAAGGAAAATGGATCCTGCAACAAATGAGCCCCTTTTTACGAACTGCACCAGAGATTTTATTAGTACTCACGATTACATATTCTACTCAGGTATCTGTATGATGTTTTGTGCTGGTCACGTTTTATTACAGTTTCTTTGCAACAAGTGGTAATATATTATTACTTTTACCTGTAGCCTTGTTTGATTTTGATTCTTTGAGAATCTCTTCTTTCCACGCTCATTTTCAACCACTCATTCTCCAAATAAAAAAGATAATCATTTTTCATATTTCCCCACAAGTTTTTCCTATTTTGACCACACATTCACAAAAAAGAAAAAGCACTTTTCAAAGCATGAATTCTCAAAAAAATCTTTAATTGTTGGGATTATTTTATATGTATTAAGAGATAAATTTGATTTGCGTTTTCAGCGGACTCCTTAACTGTGGAGTCACTGTTGGAGCTCCTGGATGAGGATAGTTTGCGAAAAGATACGGCTCTTCCTTCTCCAGAGTGGTCATCAGACCATATAGCACTCTTAGCTGAAATCCGCTGCAAACCTAGAAATAGACGATGACACTGGGTAAGCAATTTTCTCTATGTTATCAAAACTTGCACGAGAACTACTTTTGAATGTCTTTAGTACTTGACATATTCCCATTCCTAGAGGAATGGGTTAGGAATGGGTTGAAGAGATTGAATTGAGGATCTACATGAGTGCTTATATAGATCACGTTTTAAACACAGCAGCCAGTTTTTGAATCAGGAGAGACAGCTTTTTTGGTTTAGCAAGGTAGTTTGTTTTGGTGGTTTTCAGACTTGATTAAGGGGAATGCCTTTAATAATTTAAAAGACACATCTTACCCTGTTTGTAATTATCTAGACAAACGTAGTCGGTAGCCAGAAGTCATTATTTAATTTAAGGTTTGAATATTTTAACTGGTTCAATTGGAAAAATTTATTCAAGCCATTTTATATTTTTTAGTAAAATTTGCTACAAATTCTTAAACTGTGACGTCTGTGGTTGGTGTAGATTCCTATCTAATCTTTTCAACTGGTCTTTCTTAAGTTAGTTCAAGTACAGGTAATTCTTCATAACCTATCTCGTATATTATCGTAAAAGAAATAATGTGTGCATATTATTTTGTTTCCTGCAGGTGCGGCCTGAAGATGAATTTTAAAAACAGTTGGTCTAACTATTCAAGGACACAGAAAAGTGATTGTAAGAATGTTGAATCATTCTTTCCTGATCATTTCCTAGGTGTATCCCTAGTGGCATAGTTAGATTTTAGCTCCTTTTGTATCATGCCACCTATCTCAAAGAAAAACTTATTGTGATATCTATTTAATTCTGTCCCCTTTTTCCTTCAAAAGAAATATAATTAGTGATGTTCCATGTGCATATGATCAGGCATTTTATACACTGGAAATACGAATTTTCCCTGTTGAAAGGGTTGTCAGTCTTGTTGCGGTATTTTATTTGTTTTTTTATTACCTTGAGCTGGTTGTATTCTCCTTTTTATTACTGGGAAAACAGACGAGGAAAAGAATACAAATTTTTCCCGACCCTCGCCCTTCCACATGCTGTAGCCCATTGTGGAAATTACGGTGGTGTATACTTACATGTAGCAATCTAACGTGAGCATCTTTCCACATTATACAGAAAACTTAATGCAATTTAATTGAACCGTCAAACTGAAATAATCGATGAAAATGTATAGTTAAAAATAAGGAAAATTTTTGAATTTGCAAGAAATATTATTTTATTGAAGAATATGTGGTTGAAAAGAAGAAAGAAAAAATGTATTTTGAAAATAATGGAAATCAAACAAGAGTTAAGTTTTTTTTTTTTTTTTTGTGACACGTCAATTATTAATTGGTTGAGTCATCATCCTCCGCGTTCTACATTTATTGATTGTGAAGTCACGCTTTACACTCCCATTCACGTGTGTTTTGATAACGATTTTTGCTGATATGGAATGATTAATGAAACCAATTCTAAGTATATCTACTTCGCCATTTCCACTTGAAGTTAACTAGACCTTGCTGATGTTATCTGAGTTCGCACGCATTTTGGTCTTTCTTGGAAAATTTCGCTCAGAAGAGATATAGGTTCGCAATTGATCTCCTGTACTTTTTATTGTTAACAAATTGTTCTCGAAATCCATGTCTAATCACTTATGTTAGGCTTAGAACTTTTTTGTATTATGCGAACCTATAAAAAAATATTTTGACTACTTCTGAACTAATTTGATCCTTGTTATTGTGATAGTCAAGCCACTTAGGTAAATTTGAAGAATAATACTATTTAGCACCAGTTTAGGTGACAATTAATATGTTCGATTAAATAAATTATGTGATATTATATTTAAGTGAACCTGTCATTTAATGACATGCAGTTGTCACATAGATTGATGCTTAACATAAGTGATGATGAATAGAGTAATTCAAAGTGAGATTTGGTAATCAACACATCTGTTACACTAATTAATGTCCAAACTAATATATGACAATTCATGAGAAAGACTTTGATTTGAACCACTTGACTAAATGTATAAAATAAGAACTACAGGGTGACGTCAAGTTTTTTTGTTTTTTTAATTTTTAGAACAAGTCATAATGTTTCTTTGATGCATTATCGCTAATTGGATGGTCTTCCTAAAAATTAGTCAATTTCTACAGTATCACACGTAAAGGAAAATGGACAAGTGAATTGTGAATTGAGATGAATAGTCAATTCACAGATTACAACTTTGAATTCAATGACCTAAACAATATTATATGAAATATAATCAGTCATGGAAACATGTGGTCCGTGCTAAAGGAACAATCTGTGGAAATTTGTTCTTCAAAAAAAGAATTATGTGGTAGTCAAGCCTTTCCGAGTAACTTTTTTGTGGAAATTTGGACGTTTAAGGCAGGTCATCTACTTCATTGTGGGACACGGTTATTTAATTTTCAATGGGCGTCTACTTCATTGTGGGACACGGTTATTTAATTTTAGCCGACATTGACCGAGTCGGCTAAAAGAACTAGCCTCAAAATTCAATGGATGGACCATGACTATCACGCATCATCTCAACAATATGACAACATATTAAAGACGTTATCATATTGGACTTATGTGTAATATTTCAGGAGTTAAAAAATTGATAGTCACTCAACTTATCGCTAATTTACTTGTTGGCGCTTTTTTTTTTTGGTATATCAATTGTGTACTTGATCAATCATTCTTTTATAAGATACTTAAATCTCTCTTATACATCTAGGCCTGGGCATAAAAAACAATAAAAGTAAAATAAATCGACCAAACAAATCAAACCGAACTGGCTCGGGTCAGTTTGGATCGATTTAACACAAGTAATTGGTTTTGTTTGATTTTTTTTAAAAATAAAATCGTTGGTCGGTTTAGCCATGGTTTGTTTCTTTTTGAAGAAAAATAAAAATCAAAAGATAAGCCATAATATCATCATTATATCTCGATTCCCTCCAATCTATGATATTTTCAGTAAATAAGAGCACTGTGAATTTTCTTATATAAGTTCATTATATTATAATTAATCTTTTTTCCTACTCAGACATTCAGACTACATAATGCATAAAAAATCAACAAAATTCTTAAGTTTTTTGTTGATCTATCTCTATTAACTTGATTTTATTCGTTAGATAATAATTCTTGTAATATAAAGTTATTTAGTTATTTAAATTCTTGTAATTAAAGTGGGCCCAAAACCCAGACAATTTTTTTAAAAAATTTAACTTGGACAAAAAGTCCAAACCAAACCGATTTGGTTTGGGTCAGTTCGGTTTAAGAGTTAAAATTGGTTGGTTTGGGTTGAAATTCATTCAAACCGACTATTTTGATTCTTGTTTCGGATTGGAGTCGAAACCGACCCAAACTAAACCGCGTCTAGACCTATATACATCTAATGCACCACTTGACAAGACGATATAGTACAATAATCTATAATCCTTTCTTCCTCATCAGGTCTGCTTTACCAAATATGTTGTAATAGAACAATTAACGAAATATAAAATATAGAATGAATAACAGACTTCATAAGATTGTAGATCTATGTGCTAATTTATGGTTTGAAATCTATGTGCCTCGATTCGAACAATTGAATGGGCCTAAGTGCCATGTTTTCAAAGGTTGAACCGCAAATCCAATTTTTCGCTATAAGAACATATGTACCACAAGTTTTATTTACACGCATAATGTTTGTAAACCCTAAGAAAAGTCTTTCCTCGTTGAATTTTCTTCCGACATATTGAGGATGATTAAAAAATTGACAACTATGATGTGATTGAAGTTGAAGCAAATTAATTAAAAATACAAGAGTAAATCTTTGTTAGATAAATTTTAATTGCTTAATATATTTAGCATTTTATTGTGGTCAAGTGATTTTTCTCAAGTTGAAATATTTAAATAACTATAGTAATATAATACAGTTTTCTCCATTAATTCATTTGGTATATTTATTTAAAATAATATTGAATTTCATGTTGGATTGTTATAAACTGGACTATTTCATATGGACTTCTTTCAATGATTAATATCAAAATAATAGTAACTTAAATAATCTCCTAATTGACAATAATCATAGGTAAAGATTCAATTGAAACAATACGAAATTTTCAATACTTAATGCCAGGTTGATTCGAGTGACTTTGTATAGTAATTGAGGCCCATGAATAGATGTTTATGAAGACCACATGCTGTAGCCCATTGTGGAAATTACGGTGGTGTATACTTACATATAGCAATTTAACGTGAGCATCTTCCCGCATTATTTAATTGAACGGTCAAACTGAAATAATCGTTTATCGCTACAAACAAAATATGTCAAGTTATGCTATTCTGGCCTTGTGCTAGAGACTGTTCACAAATATGAAATGAGTGAGAGTCATTTTTTCGGTAACCCTAAGTGAGAGTCGTTGAACCACCTTATCTAATACTTTATTCTGTTAGAGGGGAGACAAGTTTAATAGTGTAAATTTAAAAGGCAAAAATCATGGTCCTTGAGAAGATTGATCGGAAAAAATTTCTATCATTCTCTTTCCACAGCAAGTTGCTTTGTCTTTTCTCAGCAAGTTGGAAGGCCACTTTTATAGTGTCGTTACACCAATTAATAAGACAATGGTGAATTCAATGATAAAGACTTTAATGTGAACCACTTGAATAAATGTATAATTGAATAAATGTGAACCAAATTTTACAAAGAATCTTCAGATAAAACAAGAGCTACATTGTGAAGTCAAGTCTTTTTGTTTTTTTCGATGCATTATTGCGGATTGGATGGTCTTTCTAAAAATTATACTGAATCAAACATAAAAGAAAATGGGCAAGTGAATTGTGAATTGTGAATGAATAGTTAATTCACAGATTACAATTTTGATATCAATGACCTAAACAATATTTATATGGAATATAATCAGTCATGGAAACATGTATTCCATGCTAAAAGAACAATTTTGGGGAAATTTGTTCTTCAAAAAATGAATTATGTGGAAGTCAAGTCTTTCCGAGTAACTCTTTGCATGAAATTAACTTTTGTGAAAATTTGGACATAGTTATATATATTCATTTTCAACTACACATTCACGCAATAAAATATTATGCACGTAAACCCTTAGCATTTCAATCTTTTGACGCCTCGTTGATTTGAGTGACTTTGTATCGTAATTGAGGCTCATGAATAGATGTGTATGAAGTTTTCTACCCCATTGTGCACGCTAAGAGGAATTGAGGCCAATGAATAGATGTTTATGAGGACCACATGTTGTAGCCCATTGTGCACGCTACGAGAAGAATAGAGAAAAAATTAATTGAATAATAATTTCATTATATGAAATAAGTTACGTTACATGTGATGAGGCACGGAATAAGGAAATCAAGCGAAAATTTTAAGAATACAAATTTTAGAATCTACCGAATTATGAAAAATTAAACTCACGAATTTTATTAATGTAAGATGATCAAAAATAATAAGATAACCCTTTATTTATGAAGGTTTACATGAAAACCTAATTTAATAGGATTAAAATTTAAAAATAATTCGAAATAAACTAAATGACAAAAATAGTGCTAAAACTTTAAACAACAGTTTTCGAGTCCTAAATGAATTCGGATGCCTAAAATCCATCGTATGTGATGGCATAGCAATGAGTGTTACTCATATCGTCGGCATTATCAGAATTTTAGAGAGAATGAAATTCAAAGCAGAGAAAGTTTGCAATGAAAATGATATAAATTTCCTGGCAGTTGGGCAAACTATAGATTCATTTGTGATCATTCGAACACCCTTCAAACATTTTCAGAACAATCATCATTGTTCAGACAACCCTCCACAACCCGAACAGACAGCTCTGTTCAGACTGAAACATGCATCAGATAAGTCGGTTAACAGACATCTGTTAAGTCGGTTAACAGACGAAATGACCCAGACTAGAAAATATTTGAAAAGAGTTGACAGTAGGAAATAAAAATTATCGTTTAAATTTTTTCATAAATTCCTGTGCTATATTTATTTTAAAAAAATATTAATTCATATTGAATTATGTCATATAAATCATATATTAGAATATTTCACTTGAACTTTTTTTCAGATTAATATCAGAATACCAGTGAATTAGTCTCTTAATCGACAATAATTATATATAAGATTCAACTAAGTAACCAAAATTTTCAATCTGAACGCTTCATTGATTCGAGTGACATTGTGTTGTAATTGAGGCCCCATGATATATGTTTATGAAGACCACATGTTATAGCCCATTATGCACGCTATAAGAAATTGTAGTAAAGTCTACTTCATTGTGGGACATACATCTTCATATATAATTGGATTGCTTGAGCACACAATACTTGAAAAACTTCAATCCTCTTTAATTACTATAAACATTATATGAGAGAAAACGATGGATATTAACAGATTCATCAAAGTATTGAGCGTGCTAATGTTTGTACTTTCACTGTGCATGAAGCTTAATTCAATATCTGCTGCTGAAGTTAGGTGCATAGAGAGGGAAAGACAAGCTCTTCTGAAGTTTAAGCATGATCTTGTTGATCCAAATGGCGTTTTCTCATCCTGGGGAAGTGAAGAAGATAAAAGGGAATGTTGCAAATGGAAGGGCGTCTCGTGTAGCAACGGAACTGGTCATGTAATTTCACTTGATCTGGATGCATCTCAGCCGTTAGGTTGTCTTCATTTGAAGGCTAAGCTTAGCCCCTCACTGCTTGAGTTGCAACATTTGAATAATTTGGACTTGAGTCGTAATGATTTTGGAGGAAGTGAAATACCGAGATTCATTGCTTCCTTCAAGAACTTAAGGCACTTGAGACTCAGAGAATCAAACTTCACTGGTGAAGTTCCTTGCGAACTTGGGAACCTTACAAACCTGAATACTCTTAACCTTGGTTTTAACAATTTGAGAATCAAGAATTTTGATTGTCTTTCTCATCTTTCTTCGTTATCACATCTTGATTTGAGTTATGTTAACCTTATAAATCAAACCAGCTGGTTGCACCACATAACAAGGTTTCCTTTCCTTGAGAAATTGTACTTGATGAGCTGTCAACTTCCCAACCCAGTGCTTTCCTATGATAGCTTTACTAATTCTTCTTTATCCCAACTATCTATCCTCGATCTAAGCTCCAATTATCTCACTTCCTCTTCCACATTCCGCTGGATGTTTAACGTTAGTACAAGTCTTAGAAGAATTGACCTCTAGTCTAATCAATTAGAGGGTCCTATTCCTGATTCCTTTGGGGAATTGTTTTTTCTTGCAACGCTCTATTTGAATGACAATAAGTTGCACGGTGGGATTCCAAGCTCTTTGCGTAATTTATCTGCACTAGATATATCATCCAATGAATTAAATGGTCTCTTGCCAGATAATACCACTTTTTCATCCTTGGCACTTTTGAACCTTGCTAACAATAAGTTGAATGCATTTCACACACAATGCCTTGGGCAACCTTTAGTTCTTTATTATTTAGATTTATCTTACAATCAATTAAAAAGGCTGCCTGAAGGTATTGAGAAACTTCACAATCTCAACCATTTAGGAATGTCTTCAAATTTGTTGGAAGATACAATCACCGAAAGTTACCTCTCAAACTTTGCCAACTTAAAATTCCTTGATTTATCCTTGAACTCATTGACTTTCAATTTGAGCTCAGATTGGACTCCTCCTTTTCAATTGCAATCACTAGAGCTCAGCCATTGTCATTTGGGCCCTCATTTTCCAAATTGGATTCAAACTCAGAATACTCTTGATGTGCTTAATATCTCTTTTGCTGGTATATCAGATGCAATACCCAATTGGTTGTGGAATATGTCTATAATGCAATTAGATCTTTCTCATAACAATATTACGGGTAAAATTCCTAATTTGTCCTCACAGTTGATTCTTCATCCTGAAATTATAGATTTAAGTTATAATAACATTTCGGGTCCAATTCCATTATTTCTTTTTTATTATAAACAATTAAAACTTTCCAAAAATATGTTTTCGGGATCCATTTTTCACTTATGCACAATTCCTAAGGGCTCCATCATCAACATGCTTGATCTCTCGGATAACCAATTGGCAGGAGAGCTTCCTAATTGCTGGATGAACATAAGTGAATTAATTGTTCTGGATTTGGCAAATAATAAGTTCTCAGGTAAGATTCCCCTCACTTTGGGCACTTTGGATCAACTCGAAGTATTACACTTGCGTGGCAATAATTTCATTGGTGAATTGCCTTCAACTTTGAGGAATTGCATGGGACTGAGAACGCTTGATGTGGGAGGAAACAAGTTAACAGGTAATATTCCAGCATGGATAGGAACTCACTTAACAAGTCTGACAGTTCTTAGCCTTCGATTTAATGAATTTGATGGAATCATGCCTTCCACAATTTGCCTCCTTACCAATATCCATGTCTTGGACCTTTCTAGAAACAACATTTCAGGAAGAATATTGCGATGTTTAAACAATTTTACGGCTTTAGTCCAGAAGAATAGTTCAATTGAAAACGCTGGTTCTTTTCAACATGAATTTTTTAACAAACAATTTGAAATGTATGTTAACAGTGCTTTTCTTCAATGGAAAGGACAAGAATTTGAATTGAGAACACTAGGACTTTTGAAAGGCATTGATCTATCGGGAAATAAGTTTGTTGGAACTATTCCTCAAGAGTTTTCTGCTTTAAGAGGTTTAGTTTTTTTGAACTTATCTAGAAATCATTTGATGGGAAATATTATTTCAAACATTGGTCAAATGGAGATGTTGGAAAGTCTTGACTTGTCTAGAAATCAGCTTTCAGGAGAAATACCGAATAGCCTTGCAGATCTAAATTTTCTCAGCGTTTTGGACTTATCGTACAATAATTTTACTGGAAAGATTCCTTTAAGCACTCAACTACAAAGCTTCAACTCCTCTATATATGCTGGGAATAGCCAACTTTGTGGGCAGCCTCTAGCTAAGTGTCCAGGAGACATTTCCAATGGTTCTGCTTCTGATCACGGAGAGGGGAATAGTTTTGAAGAAGATGATGGGTTTATAACGCATGACTTTTATATCTGCATGGCATTTGGTTTCATTACTGGATTCTGGGTAGTTGTTACAACTCTAGTCCTCAAGCATTCTTGGAGGCATTCCTACTTCAACTGGTGAAACAACGTTGGGAACTAGATGTACGTGACAACAACAATCTCTGTGACAAGATTTAAGAGAAAATTTATGAAGTGAAGGTAAACATTTAAATTTATTTGATCAATCTAATTGTTTAATATCCATATCTTGACTTTTTTAAATATTGAAATCAGGAGCCCCTTTCGAGAGACAAGAAAGTGTTGGCTGGAGAGAGGCAGGGACTACGGATGGCATTGTTTCTGCTCTAGTTAACGCCATTTTCTTATTTTCTAAGTATTTGTAAAATAATATCAATTCTCGAGTTCTCAACTCTATACAAATAACTAGCTTTGTTGTGCTAATCATTGAGGTCAAAGTAAATTTTAATGCCTATCAAGTATATGGCTTGATTAATTAGTTGGTTTAACTATTTTTATTCACGTAATTCACTTGTTTAATTTGTATGCATTAGACATCTCAAGTCACTCTAGATTCATCAATGCAATATACAATTAAGTAATTAATAAATTTTATACTCGACTACATGGTGGAAACTATCCGATTGTACGTTAATAAATTAGTATAGGGTTGGCTAACGTTGTAAGGAAAAATACTGAAATTTATATTTATTCTTTGTCCTTCACTTAGCCTTGACTGTTAATGAGAGTCTGTATATATTTCTCATTAAAATTGTATGTTCCTTAGACACAGTCTAGTACATCTAATCAAAGGTAAGAGATTGCTTCCAATCTCAATAAAAAAAATTACACAAATAGTTTCCATGTGAAAGTAGAAAATATCAAAAAACTGGAGATGATGAAGACTGGGTAGAACCTTGCCTCTAATCATGCGGCAAAGAATAGCCATGATGGGGGCGAATAGCAAGTTTGCTATGTCTAGAGACTAAGTCTTAATCCCTTATAAGAGCAATAATAATCCCAAAAACAAGAACACGAGGAGCAAACACACAATTATAGTTGTTTTCCCATAACGGATGTTTATGTACACCCCCTAAAACATGTGACGTATTTATTGATATTGGAGTATGAGGAGGCTCAGCAGCGGAGATCGACTGATGGAATGAGGCTCATCGGGAGTAAGCAAATCGCTGATCACTGCTCTCTCCTGTGAAGGTTGAAACACTAAGCTACCGGGCTCAGAATACTCCAATCGACACCACAATATGAAAACCCAAACTCCAACCAAGACACCAAACGGTTGCTCCACCGTCTATGCCCACACAGGAGGTTCTAAGGAAGGAATGGTGAAGAGTTAATAACCACAAGCTAGCCACAAAGGCAAAGGAGAGAAAGGGATGAAGGTAGCACACAGCCACAGCCTAAAGCACCGATTTCTCACACGAGGTTATCACCGAAAACTCTCACACGAGCTGCATAGTAACGGGTATAGATATATATAGGATTAGGTTAGTATTTAGGTTAAAGCCCAATAACATAAGATAAGGCCCAAGTAGGAAATAAGGTGGGCCATCAACATACGGGAGCCTTCCAAGTTTGGGTCGGTTTAGGGTTGGTTTACCAAAATTGTGGTGTCGATGTACTTTCAGTCATTTGGACAATGCCGACTGAATTTAAACAACGTATTTCATCATCGCCCGGTGAGGTCGTTTGACAACAATTTGCCTAACATCTCCGAAATCATAATTGCCGGCGAATGATCTTAGGGACTCGGATTCCAGCCTGGGATAATTAAACGATGCATTTTTCCTCTTCAGGTAAGGAAATCTCGATTGATCCTCCATTGAACTGATACAAAAATCGGAGTTTTTACAAATCTGGTAAAGAAATCCAAAAATTTAAGTCCATCTCACGACGAATCTCTAAAGTTTCAAACAATTTTATGTTGGGACTTGCCCACTAATAAACGAGGTATAAACATTTAATGATTCTCAATAGATTTTGTATGCATGATTAGATGCTCTATAAATATTAAAAATTCTTCTATTTTTTACATTAGTGCTATGTGATATATAAAGGGAAATGATCTAAACTTGTCCATGATTTAAAATTAAAATAGGGATATCTAATTATGATTACTAGTGCGATTCATTACATTCTGAATGAAAGAATTTTATTCAGATTGTTAATAATGTGATTATTGGAACGAAAGCACTTTAAATATGCCCTTGTTTGATTCCCATAAAATTGTGTGGGAAAATTATAGTCTCTGATAACCTTACCAAACATGACCTTACAAAACAATATTAAAGGTGAAAAGCAAATTAAAATCTTATTCATTGTCTTGTCGAGTTGGTTTCAGTGGGCTATACCGTCAATTTTCTTGTACTAAATACTGGAAAGAGATTGCCTGTTTAGTCTGTAGATACAACTGATGGAGATTTATTGCTCAGAAAGATACATCAAAATGGTTTGATCAACATAACGTGTTCAAAATAGAGGAATAAAAATTGATTACAAAAAGTGAGGACTAAGCTAAAAATAGTTTTCGACTTCAATCACTGAGAAGAGCTTTGGTGGATAATAATTTATTCAGTTTGGGATCAACGCTGTGCTTCGCTTTATCTTCATTCGATCTTGGAGCTGCCTGCAGCAAGTAGAACACGAATTAAATAATTCAGACAGCATATAAAACGCACAGAGATATCAAATAAAACGGTTAGCCAGAGATACTGACCCAGGTTGCAAGACTCTGTTGGCCTTTGGGCATTGTGTGGTCTACCTGTTGGGAAATTATTTAATTTCCCATTATGGGCCGACATATGTAATTAACTGTGTATAAATGTTAGGGAAAAAAATCATATTTAAGGTGTTTTCTTTACCTCAATTCAAAAATAAGGTAAATAGTTTAAAAATTCAAAAATCAGGTATTTATTTAATTAATTAAAAATATTTATTAAATAAAGATAATAAAGTCACATTTTGTGATTAATGGTCACATATTCATAATTTTAAGTTACAAATTTATTTACTGGTCACATATCGTCAAATTTTTTGATCCCAAATTATTTCGAGGTCACATATCAAAAAATTTGTACGTCACAAATTATTTCGAGGTCACAGATTTTTAAATTAGTTGGTCACATATTATTTCGAGGTCACAGATTATTAAATTTTTAGGTCACATTTGAGTAATTGGTCACAGATTGACAAAAATTTGGTCACATACTACCGATACTTGGTCACAGGTCACAGATCGACCAACACAGACTACCCAGCCACAGAACACACGACTGAACCCCAATTAAAGTTATCTTAAAGTTAAGCTCAAAATTAAAGTGATCTAATAAGGAATTAAGGGTCCGTTTGATTGCAAGGGTGGAAAATGGGTGGAAAGAAAATGTTTTACAGGGAAAAATTTTTTCTAAAAAATGTTTTCCTGAGAATTGTAATTAATTGTGTTTGATTGGTATAATTTTCTACCTGAAAAATGTTGAAAGTTTGGTGTCCATTTGACTTCTTTTTTTTTTATAAAAATTGTCCATTAAAGTGATAATTTTTCTACCAATACGTATAGAATTTGTTCTAATTATCAAAAAGTAAAAAAATTAAATTAAATTAAACAATTAGAAAAAATTACCATATTCGTTTGACTTTATTTTACATAAAAATTGTCAACAAAAATGAAAATTCTTTTTACAATAGTTGATAGAATTGGTCGCCTTTGCTTAAAAAAAATGGTAGAAAATGTTTTCCTGACTAATAGGTGGGAAAACAAAATCAAGCTTTTGTGCATCAAATGATTGTACCTAGAAAAATGTGGAAAACGTTTTCCATGGAAAAATTTACCTATCAAACAGCTTTTTAAGGGTGGGAAAGGAAAATGTTTTCATTTTCCATGGAAAACTAAGGCTATCAAACGGAGCCTAAGTAATTGGGCTTTAAGCATCTAATTAAAGTGTGGGCCGGACTATATGCGTAGAGACCGGATCCATTAGGGTTTGTATTTGACGATGGGTCGAATACATATGAAAATATATAAATGGTTATGGTCCCCAATTCATGTGTGATTTTATCATTTTTTGTGGCATCCCATCAACACAAGAATACAAGAGAAAACATATGAAGAGGAAGATCCATAAAACCCACAATCAGGAATTAAGATGGAGATTTGAAGTAACCAAATTGAAAATTTACAGATCCAGATTCAAGATTCATTATTCAAGTCAGAAATCAATTGATTAAGGTATGTTCCGCGTTAATTCAGTTTTTCGATGGTTCGACATGAAGATCTTGACAAGATCATAAAGTTTAAATTCTTAATAAAGTTCTAACACTACCGACTTTCGTCATGTAAGAAGTTCTAACAGAGCAACCTCAAAGCTGTAAACGTCTCTTTTTTATCTGACTTGTCATGGTATACCTGAAGAATGAATGGTTTTTATATTCAGTTATACGGATTTTGAACATGGTGGAAAAATCAAAGCTTACTTGGAAGCATGGTTGATGAATGTCCCCAACGCTCTGGTCGAACGCAACAGAGCTGCAGTATCAGAAGACTGATTGGTCAAAGCAATTTTGGGTAGAAAATCATCAAAGAGTAGAACGTTGCTAGATCTGACATCACGATGAACAATCGAGGGCTGAAATTTTTCATGTAAATATTCGAGGCCTTTTGCTGCACCATAGGCAACCTTAACTCTTCGATTCCATGTGAGAACTGGGCCAGGTTCAGCCCGTTGCACCCCTTTCCTACCTACAACAGGGAGTGGCCAATGATATAACAGTGCTTCATCAAAACATCGAAGTTCTATAACATAATCTACAACCATGTAAAACGTCGTGTAATTGCATACTCATATGCCAAGATTCGGTTATTTGCTTCGAGACAATACCCAAGCAAACCCATAAAGTGTTCATTCTTGAGCCGAGGTAACATTGATAACAGTATGGATACTGGCATCATGTAAGTAGAAACCATTCTTTCCTTAAAACACCGTCTTCCCAAAATAAGTAAAAATGAAAATTTCCAATGCTTCATTCATCTGGGCTGTAAAGTCGGAATCTGGCTCCGGAGAAGAACTGGTATCCAGCTTTTTTATTGCTGCTGATTGGCCATCGCTAAACTTTGCGAAAGAAACCTGGCCATAAGAGCCCTCTCCAATCAAAGCTTTTGTTCCAAAATTACTAAACCTATTTAGCTCATCCATTGACATTTCTGTGTCTCAATGGGTAGAACTTTCCGAGGAGCTCCACTTCTTACAGCACCAGAAAGCCTTGGTTATCCCGTTTCACTACCTGAAATACAACAAAGCCATACGCTATCATGCTAAAGCCTCAGAGGTAAAGACCCTTTTAAAAGTAGCAAGGTTTTTTAGGTTCAACTTTCAGTACATTACAGGAGGAACTCTAATTCTTACGGCACTATTATGCAATTAAAAATCATAGGAAACATATGATCAACCTTTTGTTTTTCATCCACTTTCCAAGTATGCTTTAATCAAAGAGAAGAGATTAAAAAGCCTGTTTGGCTTGGAGGATTGGTCACTACTAAGGAAGAAACATAAGCTAAATTTTTGTTCATTATACTAGACCTATTGCTTTCATAAGGTCTTAACTTTTGCAACATAAATACAGGTGCTCTAATGCATTAGGGGTGTGTTTCATCCATGGTATTAGATGTGATTGGACACTATAATTAACATAATTTTTAACTTTCTTTTTCTCTTAGATTATATAGTACTATTCAATCATCTCTACTGAACATGGTATAGTGGTTTAGCACAATGTAAAGCAAGAATAGCTCCAGGACTTGGTTACCTAAACTGGCTCAATAACTACATTGAAAAGCGAAATATCTGGGTATTGATGACAAAATTGTACTTTTAGAGAATGAAATAACACCATATGGATCACCCGTTCTAGGTTCTTTTTTAATTTGGGTCTCCACTGATTCGTTATTAATTTTAGTAGTTGTTTGTATTAAAATATGAGTATTCAACCTCGGCTTGCATATGGCCATGATTTGAACCAACAAAACATCGTCATGAATGCATCTTTTAGCATCAGAAGTGAAATATGAATTTAATACAGGTAATCTGTTTCAGTATCACTGAGAGCAATAATAAAAAATACAATATATGCTCAAACTTAAGCATATCAGAATACCGGTACTTTCTTTCGTAGAGTAAAATCCATAAACGTGTGCAGATTTTAGACAAACTTTAGAGTCGATCCGAACATACCATCTTTCAGATTACACTTTCCATATACGACCTGTAATCCTCAACTTAAGTTCTTGCCTATCCCCACCAGAGAAGAAGAGAGCCAAATTCCTAGGAATTATGAGTCCGTCTTGACTATCACGAACTTTTATATGACTATCACGTATGCTTCGCGGAACTCCTTGCCATACTAGTTTACGTCCAAAAGCACTGACTTCCAAAGTGTAGTTGAACTTATATGCGTCATTGTCCTCACCCATAAAACGAAGGAAGGCCATGTAGACTGGTGCCATACCAAGTGAAAATGCCTCAAAGTGCAAACAGAACTGTCTTCCAAAACAGTTAAATACCTGCACGGAGACAGGATTTAGATTGCACCTTGAAAGTTCTTGCCTATCGTTTCATGATTATTCATAACAAGTAACGTATCTGTTTGGTTCATATCCTTTAAGAGGATATCCAAGCACATGTATAGAATAATCAATAGCTTAGATATGAACATTTGGTATGTTTGGTACAAAATACTGAATTGGATAGACAAGATTTTTAGTATCTGGTACTGTCGAATTCACCTTGACAAACACACTAATAAAATCTTGAGATACAAGTTCAGCAAACCTAAAGGGCATTTCAATCATTACACTTCTAGATGATTGTGCCAGTCTCTTTGATATTATTCATAAAATAGTAACATATGCATTTAATTCATACCCTCTCATGGATTTGAAAAGAATAGATAATGTTACCTCTATCAACAGCATAAATTCAACTTACAGTTAGCATCCACATTGCATTTTCGACTTCATGTGGATTTGATTTGACATATCGATGATTAAAGGTGGATCCATCATGCATGTCCACCATGTGGTCCTCCTTAAGATGAGCAACGAGCGCTGGAATGTCGCCTGTTACAGAGCATTCACAGCTTGCATATGGACAGTTATAAGGCCGAAATCGACAATGTTGTTCATGTTTAAGCTTGCCGTAGTATGGAAATATATCATGACATCCAAGACTTTGATATCTGCAGGGAAGCTCCAATGACTCAGCCACTTTCTCCAAAGCCAAACACCTTATGTTCCCGAGTTCAAATTGGCAAGTCGGGCAACGTTTATGCACTCTTTTGCAGTTTGTACATAGTGTGTGACCATTTGGACACTGCGCGAGACGATGAAATCAAACCAAGGACAGTAGATGCCATGATGCTTTATATTAAAGGCAACAGCGACTATAATAGTCATATATTGAATTATTGTGCTTTACCAATTCAAAATTGGCAGGTAGAGGAAAGGGGAAAAAAGGTAAAGACTAGTAAGATATTTACCATTAGGACAGGAAACCGAAAAAGCTATTCTACGATGAGCAAATATGATGTGAAACAAATCTGAAAATGAGTGCATGTTTGGTTGAGTTTAAAATATTTATTTATAGTAAGTTTTGATTATAAATAAATTAGTATATAAATGACCTGAATTAATAAATTTAAACATAAATGGTCTTTATTGTAGGATAACATTGAAACTAAGTTACTTATTTAGAAAGCAACTCATACCTTAGTGTCAAATATAAATACATTTACTCAATAAAGAAAAGTAACCTATACAAATATATTCAACAACAAAAAGTTACTCAAAAGTTTACTTTTATGCTTAGCCAAGCATGCTTTAAATAGACAAATAAATGAGGTTCACTAGGAATTAGCATATGAGTAATCCTTGAACTATGAAATTGGTCACTCTGCAGGAATTTTATGAGAGAGTGCAAATAATTTAAAAAATAAGCTTATTGCTAGCTATATCCGTCATCTGCAGTCTGCAGACTTGATAAATGCTTTCTGGTCACTGAATAAAGCGCCACCAATGCGATTGAAATAATCACAAGCAAGAGATATTCATTGTGAGAAGATGGGAATTTGTCACCTACATGAAAAGGAATTTATGGAAAGAAAAAGAAGAAAATGGTGGCACACTACTTCAAGTCATCCATAAATGATTCAGATATATGATGAAATAAAGTCAAATACAGAACTAAAAAAAAAATTATGGTAGTTTCAGTTGTTCCATCATCCATGCAAGGTTCAAGTTTCCTTAGTATATGGAAATTTCTACTAGTCACCAGAAAGAAACATCGAACTTCAGTTCAGTCAAAAAGTTGGAGAAATAACCTGGTGAATAGGAGGATACATTAAACTTGTGCACTCAGGACACTCAAGAAGGTCATGCACGCCATTTCTTGACGGCATGCCGTGTTTTTCACCTGAACCAGCTGTACTTTTTACCAGAGAATTATTTTTATCTGCCTTGGCCATAGATATTTCGTAATTCATGAATTTTGGTCGGGATTCAATCACCTCTTCGCAAACTCCACCTCCAGGTGCCATTATTAACCCAGAATCCCTAGAATACTACTAGCTTAATGACTAAATCCAAGACTATAAGCTGACTTGCTTGGTCCTTCACAAAGATGCATATAGCCTGCGAACAAGGATGCAAAAATGAAAGCATTAGGAAATCATCAGTGCAAAATATCACTTATACAGTCTCTGGATAGGTAGTTTGACTAAGCCATGGTGAACAGGAAAATAAGAAAAATGAAGCCACTAACTAATTGAGGTAGATCCTTAAGTGCATTTTTCTCACAAGGTATTGCATTGCATAGAATTCAACAGTATAATAAACAATATTTTAACTTCTTTTCTTAATAATATTGTCGAGTACTATCAAATTCACTCTACCAAACACTTCACAAGTGTATTATTATATCGATGGTCCAAACACCTCGATCAACATTCAACACCAACCTGCTTTCTTTACTTACCCTTTTTTCCATTTCGGTAGGTAGCATTATAAAGAAAACTTTCAGATTAAATTAGATTCTCTCAACAACCATCTAGAAAAATTCAAATACATAACAACCTTTCCTTGTCAGGAATATAGGTTTGTTACTTGCATAACATTATCATATTCTCAAATTAATTATTTTGATTTGCATACATAACCCTGTATCACAAATCCCTTTTCAATACATTTAGCCTTCATGTCGTCATTCTATTCTTTCGTAAATGATAACCAGAATTTGACTCCAACAATTTGCATAAACAAGTAGAAAATATAAATTTGAAAGCCGGTGAATCAACATTTTCCGACACAACAAAAAGCTGAATTTACTCAAACCTAAAGAACGTACTGCATAAGTATATCCATACAACATACAAAAGAAAACCCAGCAAAATCAATTAATTAATAACCAAATACATTAAGACAGCTCTAAAGAAGTGATAGCCCAACAATAACAATTTTCAGTGCCGATCCCTCTATCATCACTCAACCTAATATTCTCTGTTTTCAAATATATTATGCAAATAACACATTTTTGGAATTGATTTACACTAACTTCCAATCATCATAGACTAATCACTATAAAGGACGAATTAAATCTTGGACAAGAAAATTTAATAAAATTCATTTCAAATTTAACGGTATAATCACCCATTTCAATGATCTTCAAAAGGGGACAAAAAATAAGTAAGATACCCAATCAACTCTATATCATTTAAAAGAAAAGAAAAGAAAACATCTCCCACATATAGAAACCATCAAACCAATCAAAACCCATAGGCAGAGAAAAACAGACATTAAAACAAACCCAAATTTTATTTAAAGAACAACACACACAAACATTTAGGAAAAAAAAAATGAAGTCAGGAAAGTAAAAAAAGAGATGCCCACTTGAGATTCTAAACCCCATCGTCCTTTTGCAGCGCTTTATTATCAAATCAAGAAAAAAAACAGAGATCCTTACTTGAGATTTTCAACCAAGCTGTCCTGTTAACCTTAAAACTGCAATTTTGAATATAAAGATTAAAAATTTAAGTTCGAAATCAACATAAAGTCCAAAACATATGCATATTAAGGTAAAAACAAAGAATTTATAGAATCAACGCGTATTACCCGGGTTCAAAGAAAGAGGGATTCTTGACTACAATGTTGACGACCATGCAACCCTTTGTCAAAATCTGCATTTCTTTTGGGTTTAAATTTTAAAGTAAACGTTTTGAAATAAATAACATTGGTTATGGGGAGAAGTGATGCTGTTTTAATTGCTGTTAGGGTGCACGCAACGTTTGAATGTTCAATTCAATAATTTGTTTTTTATCTGTTGACGTTTACTTTCCAGAAGGAGAAGTAAATTGTCTCTGCTTTTCCATTATTATTATTATTATTATTATTATTCTATTACAAATTATTTTGCTTTTTGGATATCAGTTCAAGTTCGGTAGCAAAATATAAATTCTTCGTGAGTCCTGCTTGCGAATCAAACTCAATTTATTTTATATTTTTAATGATCGATAAATATAATGATTTAAAATTAATTTTTGGATTTATCTCAATTAAAGGACATCAATTTTCAATTTTATAAAGAATGGAAAATGGCGTATTTTTTGAGTACTAATGTTTGGCAACTCGTGAAGAAATATTATAATAATTAATCAGTTGGAATATTTTAATCATAATAAAAACTAAATGATGACCTCTAGTTTTTTTTTTTATCATTTAAATGTATATATCTTTATCCACTTATCCTTAATTATTTCTATACTCGCAAAATTTCATCTGAATCATCCAATATCAATTTGTAGTAATTAGATTATTGAATTTTAATTTGATTGTATAATCAATCACTTAGTCAAGTTCATACGGGATTTTAATATTTAACGTCATAGTCTCTCTTCTCCAATTACCCCAACTTTGATTTCAATCTTCCGTTTAAAATATGTTGAATCACGATGACATGAAAACCTATTTAGAATTGAATTGATTTAGATTACGGAAGAACCTTAAACTTTTGCCTCATTACTTCGAATTTCAAAATAAGGGAATTACGAAGCACAATTTTTACGTGTGTGTGTGTGTGTGTGTATATATATATATATATTCTCAAAAATGTGTTAAGGGGAGAAGGAAGTTTTACTTGGTTTTGTGTTTGTGGGGATATGGTATAATGCGGTGATCACATGAGATAAGACCCCGTTTGATGTTACATATTTTTCATGGAACTTTTCAAGTTCCAACTTTTTGGTTGGAAGATAGCCAATTTTTTCTTGGAAATTGGTTTTCTTCCAACCCCTATTTCCATGTTTTCATTGAATCCATTTTCTCACCACTTTGGTAGGAAAACGGTTTCACTTTTTTTTTTTTTTTTTTTGTAATGGAAACAAATTTTATCCCCAATTGTAAAAATTTCCCTCCCCCCAATTGACAATTTCCATGGAAAACAAAGTCAAACGAATACCACAAGATCCAAAATTTCAATATTTTTCAGGTAGAAAATTATATTAATCAAACATAATTAATTGACAATTCTCCAAAAAACAAGTTAGGCAATTATTTTCTTTCCACCAATTTTTCATTTTTATAATCAAACGGACCTAAGTGAATTAGTTTAACAGTGACAAGTTGAAGTTGAGTAATCAAAGAGGTACTCCATTCAATTTTCACACGTGACAATAGGAAACCAGAATAAGAAAAATATATGATTTTCCAGAAGCCTTTGAACATATAAACATTAATGTTGTTCATACTTGTTTTCTTTTTTCAACTGCTATTATTCTAATTTATGATTTTTCTAAAATCCAGTCAACAATAAACAACATAATATATTGCTTTGTACCTAGCTATTTATGTAATATATTTCTTCATTGGAAAAATTGTAAGGTGAGTCTGCATGGATTATACATATATGAAGAGATACCATGATATTTCGCTATATATAATCAAAGAAAACTAGCAAAATGAATAAGACATCAAAATATTAAATAATGAACGAGATAAAAGTCTACCAAATATTGGTTGGAGGTCGACTAGAGATAAAACCAATGATCTCTTCATATATGTATAATCCATGCAGACTCACCTTACAATTTTTCCAATGAAGAAATATATTACATAAATAGCTAGGTAGGTATGTACAAAGCAATATATTATGTTGTTTATTGTTGACTGGATTTTAGAAAAATCATAAATTAGAATAATAGCAGTTGAAAAAAGAAAACAAGTATGAACAACATTAATGTTTATATGTTCAAAGGCTTCTGGAAAATCATATATTTTTCTTATTCTGGTTTCATATATTAAATTTCAAAAATTTAATAGATATTTTCTTGAATAAAAGTAAGAGTTGCTATGCAATCCAATTGGGCCACGAGGACAAGCCCTTTAAACATGAGTAAAAAGTTTCATTACTCAACTCAACTTTACATACTGTTATGTTATACTCACTCAACTTCGATATGTTTATGGATAGTCACTAAACTCACAAGAAAATCACCGTTTGAATGACTGTTGATCTAGCTAGACGTGATAACAGAAAAATGAAACATTGAGGTGTTTGCTTAATTATTGATATCACGTCTAGCCAGGATCTGTATCCAATCTACCAATCAACAATGAAATTTATTTTCCGGCTTCTATAATATACGAAATTTTAATAATTGAACCACATTTCATTTTTCTTTTGAATATATATTTTCTTCTATAATCATGAATAATGTCAATCAATAATTATGCAGTCTCTCTTATTAAAGGTGTTCATATGCAGCCACTAAACTCAGGGATCAAGTTAAGTTGTGACGAAATTACATAATGTGGTAATAGGATGTCTAGTATAGGATAAAATTTTAATGTATCGATATTAATTCTATTTAGTTTGGAAACTATTTAAGATATTATATTTCCTATTCAATTAAAATCATATTTAAATTAAACATTCAAAATTGCTACTTATTATTATTTACATGTTTCTTGATGTTCCTTGTTATCTTTCTTGAACATAAATTAAGCTACTTGTAAGTTGTACGCAACTTGATTGATAATCTATGTGTCCAAGATATTTTTGTCATTGATTTCAAGAGAATATTTTCAAAGGATTGTGTTATATGTAGATAATCATTTACATGATTTATCAACAGATGATGTGACAAGATTTAATTGAATCAAAATCCCGTCAAATCAAATAATTTCTCATTTACATTTTGACACCTCATCATTATGTAAATAGTTATATCATTTTCCATTTCAAATAAATGGACATAATGTCGAATTTTGCTACTTTGTCAGGTGATCTCTACCATCCTTCTTGACGGTGTATAGGTGAATGAAACTGAATGGATGGAAATGATGATTATGTTTTAAACACTCCAATAACAAAATATTATGTTGACCTATCTTTTAAAAAGAATGTATCGCCCGACGACTCAGGGGTGGAACCCAATGAGGTCTAGTGTGGGCACAGGCCCACACTGAACTTCTTGGCCCAACCCCATGGCCCATGATTTTATTTATTTATTATTAATATGTCAACTTTCAGCTCAAGAGTAAAGCCCAAAATCATTATCAATACATACTACCCTAATGTAAACAGCCCCAAGACCACTACCCACCCCAATCTATTTAATTCAAAACATCAGACGCATAGCCTCCATTTCAATTCATTCTCCTCCACCTCCGCCTCTACCCCTCGGCCTCTACTTCGCTGCCTCAGCCCCTGACTCCATAAAGTTCCGCGCCTGGGATGATTGGACACAGATGGATGGCATTACATAGTCAAAATTAGCTCTTTGAATTACTCTTGAATCGCTTTTTAATTGTTCTTGAAATTTGACCTAGAAGCTGGTGAAGACTGACCTGAGCCCGAAGCTTACTCATTGCTCTTGAGTTGCTTTAGCTTCTAGTTCCAATATTGTCGGCTATGTGATTTGTGAAAGCAATGCTTTGTGAATTGCGCTATGAATTACTTTGCTTTTGCTTTCAGTAGTTGTGATTCTATCATTCTAAATTATTTCCAGTAATTGAAAGTTGTGAATTGCTCAGGGGATGAGATTAGATCATTAGAGATTTGTGAATTTAATTGAGAGTGGTTGACTTGATATTTGATTTGGGCTTAACTTGCTTTTGTTTTAATTTTCGATATTAAGTTATTGTACAATAATATTAAAGTATGAAAACTTGCAAAGAACAAGTATAATTTATAAACTATACCATTTTTGGTATTGTCGTAATACTGTTTTATATTTTTATCATCTTTAAATTCAAGATAAAAAATTCAAAATTCAGGATCGACTAAATTATGCCCATATTGAACCAATTTTCTGGCTCCACCCATGCGACAATTTACATGATTGTCAATCAAATTGCACTAAGTAGCATGATTGCGTGGCTCAAAACTTTGAGAAACGCTACATGTAAAATGATTGATGACCAACACTTACAATAGGGGGTCCACTTTTTTTATGGGAATTTTATCATCACGCGAGGTCCGTGTTTACGTGAGAGGTTGTCAACTTTCATTGTCTTTTATTTACATACGAATAGAATTGTCCCAACTTTCCCTATCTTCTAGACTCTTCTAAAATACCCTCTTTTTATGATCAGATAAATATTTTTCCATTCCTCACTATCTAGACCCTTCTTCTCTTCGAAATCTCTAGATTTCTGCTTTTCTTAAAATCCACTCAAATCTTCCGTAGCCGTCACATTTACACGACGCACGCACACACGCAGTAAATCCCACAAAAATGGCACGATTGGGGGAGGGAGATAAGCGGTGGATCGTGGAGGACCGTCCCGACGGCGCCAATGTCCACAACTGGCACTGGGCGGAGACGGATTGCCTTGAATGGTCGAGAAATTACCTAACAAACCTTCTATGCAATAAATCAATCCTGGATGGCGAAGGCATTCTCTATATCCGTACCAAAGAGCTTACAAAGCTCGAGGGAGAGGCCTATGTCAATGTCAGGAAGGGTAAAATTATTCCAGGGTACGAGCTCCATCTGGTTCTTTCTTATGAGGCGGAGGCAAAGGATTCTGAGAGAAATTCTGTATTACTTACTGAGGGATCTGTTGAAGTGCCGTATATTTCGGATGAGAATGCTGGGGAGGATCCGGACATTAAGATTTCGATTAAGGACGATGGGCCGATTGGGAAACGATTGAAAGAAGCATTTTTGGCTAAGGGTAAGCCGTTTGTGTTGGAGAAAATTAGGGAATATGTTGATACAATGGCGAAAGGCGGGCCTGCGAAGGATGATTTGGAGGTTAAAAAGGTTGCGTCAAAGAAACCCATCGCGAGTAATAGTAATGAAACTGTGAAAAACAATTCTGTGAGCAATACGAGTGCAAAGGAGAGTAAAAAAGAGAAAAGGAAGGAAGGGTTTAAGACCATATCAATGAGTGAGAAGTTTAGCTGTAGGGCGAGGGATTTGTATGAGATATTGATGGATGAGAATAGGTGGAAGGGGTTTACGCAGAGCAATGCACGGATAAGTAAAGAGGTTGGAGGAGAATTCAGTATTTTTGACGGGTCAGTTACCGGGACCAATGTAGAGTTGCAAGAAGGCAAGTTGATTGTTCAGAAGTGGCGGTTTGGGAGCTGGCCTGATGGCATTGTGTCCACGGTATGTTATTCCCTAAATGTTTTTCTTAGCCATCGTTAATGTCTAATCTTATCTGTTCACAATGAACTGTAAAAATGAAATTGCATTGGGGAATTTGTATGTGATGAGTAATTTGTGTTTTCTTATGGAAAGATGGATCATTATATGTTGCGTCTGTGTAGAGCTAAGTTTAGTAGTGTTTATGAAATGCGTGCTTATGCTTATGTGGAATACATCTTAATATCTTGAGTTTTCTGGTAGAATTCTGTACAAATGGAAATTCTCATTGGTTAATCTACTAAAGAAGTGTGGATGATTGATGGTGCAGGTGCGGCTTATTTTCGAGGAGCCTGAATCTGGGGTGACAGTTGTCCGTCTCTCACACACTGATGTGCCAGAGGAAGACAGGTTGGTTCGATTATTTATTTAGTTGGTTTCGTAGACGATGAACATTTCTGATGTTGATTATTGGATGATGCAGATATGGAAATGCTACTGTTGTCGAAAATACTGAGAGGGGATGGCGTGATCTTATTTTCCACAAGATTCGGGCAGTCTTTGGTTTTGGAATATGATTTTTCTTATCCCAAAATTTCTCAAGTTTGAAATTTAGCTAAATGATCTTTAAAACTTCCAACTTTATGGATTTTCGTTGACAATAGGCCATACTTGTGTGGCTGTCGTACCCAACAGATGTATCTGCAAAATTTCTCCTTAAATACCTAATTACGTTGTTGATTGGTTTTAACATTTAGAAGACAAAACAGAATGCTTCTGATTCTTTCTCGTATTTGGCTGTCTTAGTGACTGAATATGCCAAAGTAATTGTTCTATCGTGGCTATGGTCTGTTCTAGTTGCAGGGAGGAATTAGTTGATGATATTGTGCTTCCATTCTTCTATTTGATATATGTTTTTGTTGCATGCATAGTAAATGTAGGTGCTTCACTCCACTACATGCATTCAGCTTTGTTATCATTATAAATTCCTCTCTTACTTTGAGAACATATTACTTTCAAATTATAGTTTTTCATTTTCAAAATCGAACTGTTTCATGTAGTGATGTAAAACTAAAATTTCAAAACATAAATATATCAAATTAAAATCTCAATACAATTAAGAAAAACATAAATATATTTAACTGAATCAAGAAATTTTCGTTGACTGATTCATTCAATTCGCTATAAATTTGGCATGTTTCTTGAAGAGAAGTGTTGGGTATAATTATATACACTTGATTTTGTAAGGAGTCTCCAAAAGCTTCTCATAAATTGGGGTCGACAATTTGTTTTTCTAAATTACTAAGAAAGAAGCAAAGAACGTTTACACTCGCTCTCGAAATGGTGAAGAACGCACAGAAATCATACTTAAGACCTTGTCTGGTGCCGATTTTAGCCCAAATTGTTAGTATTTTTTCAATCGTTATAAGTGAATTGACAGCCACATAAATTGACCAGATTTGACATAATTACACTTTCACCATTTTCACATTTAATACCTGAAATTGAAAGGAGGGCATTTACGATAATTCAATTTATTTTTAGTCAAAATAATACAGCTATCCAATTTCCCAAGAATTCCCAATGGCTCCAATTTCATTTAAAATTTGGCCAGAATCCATGCCAGACACATACTTAATAGTAATCGGAACTGTCCATGTTGACGAAAGCTGTCGCTTTGGCCGAGTGGTTAAGGCGTGTGCCTGCTAAGTACATGGGGTTCCCCCGCGAGAGTTCGAATCTCTCAGGCGACGTTTTATTTTTTTTTAAGAGTTCTACTCTCTAGTTATTTTCTAAAAGTAAAGTATTAATGGACAACGAAACTAGATTTAAAAAATTGTTTAACACTGTACAATCACGAATATGCAAAAGACTCCCTTGAAATTATACAAATTTTTTTATCATTTCTCTAACTTCTTCGATTACAAGCCAAGCTTTGTGCCCTCCAATCACTTCTGCTTTCATTTCTCCATCTTTCCATAGCTGCAAATGCAAAATAGTATAACATATAATATTAATCGCTCGCCATTACTCTTATTAAATTGTCAGTAACTCAATACTTAATTCGAAGGATTAAACTCGCCTGAATTGTTGGCATCTTCTGAACGAGTGAGTTGAAATTTTGTTAGTAGCCAAATATGAATTTATAAGAAAGCATAATCAATGAAAACATATACATACAGAGATGTTTCCACGCTTTACTAATGCTTGAGGCACGCTATTGACATCCACGCAATAAAACTTGAGCCTATCTTAAGAAAAAAATTTGAAGTCAAATATTCTGCTAAATGAACCTATTAGGGTAAACCCGTCAAATTTTAGGCACCGCATTAGTAGAAGAAGAAGAAGAACCTACTTGGTGTCAAACTCGGCTGCCAATTTCTCCAATTTTGGCCTCAAATAGATGCATTTCCGGCACCAATTAGCCATCCTGTTACAAATTCATTTGAAGTCACATTTATCTTGTATTTGCAAAGCAATATACCATTCAGATTGCATCCCATCCAAGTACAGAAAAGAAAATTGGGCATCGCATCAACTGGATAACGAAAGAAAACAGGGTAAAAGAGAGAGAGAGAGAGGGAGATACCAATCAATAATAATGGGTTGTGAAAGGTCTTTGGCTCTATCCAAAACTTTATCCAATTGCTCAGAATCTTGAATTGGTTCCATTTCAACAGCAGCAGGTCTTGATAAATCCGGCCAAAAACTATACGCTTTGATCAAATCTTTCTTTGCAATTTTCTTCCACTGATCACTTTTACTTCTATCAAATCCGAACCCATACGACTTTAAGCCATTTGCGGTATTGCTCGATAACTGCTGCTGCTGTTGGATTTCTGATCTGCACAGAATCTGTGAATTTGGTAATAATATTGACATTCTTTCTTTTCCTTGCCCGTTGAAGAGGAAGAAGATAAGATTTTTGGAGCTGATAATATATTTCAGTGGGAATACTATGTATGAATTATCTTTTAGTTTTGTCAATCTAAGATATTTTGGTCAAGAAAATTCACTCATGTTACATTTTTGTATTCTACTTATATCCTATATATACATACAAAAAATACGGCTAGAGCATACGTAATATTAGCTCCTGTTTGGTGCACATTTTGAAGGTAAGAATACATTTTTACCGTTGATGTGATGAGAAATATGTGGTTGAAAAATAAGGAAAAGTTATTAATGTAATGGAAAATATTATTTTATTGAAAAATGTGTGGTTGAAAATTAGTAGAAGAATGAGAATGTAAAAAATAATGTGAACCAAACATGATCTTAGTAAATATCTTTTACACCTTTGGTTACTAGTCTTTCTTCGCGACTTGATAGCTTTTTTGATTAACTGATTTGACTAAAACAAAATTTTTACAAGTTTCTTTCGAGTTAATGATTCAACCCATTTAGCCCCAGTTTGACACTCATTTTTTTTATTCTCATTCTCATTTTTTTTTCTTTCTTTATTTCAACCACACATTCTATCAATAAAATAATATTACACATAAACCAAAAAATTCTCCTTACTTTTTAACCACACATTCTTCCATCAATCACTATTCAAAAACTAATTTTTTTACTAAAATGGGTGTCAAACACCCCCTAATTGATTTTCATCACTCGACTTACACGCCTCTCTCTTTTTTTGTTTAAAACTTCTATTTCGGAATCAAGACCTTCCACTTCCTTTGACCAACGGGTCCTCAAACCCAACCTTTCATTTCTCGAACATCATTAACTTTCAAAAACACGCTTTCAAAATTTAAAATACGAACATCATGTTTTTAATGAATTGCCATTTTTTTTCCTTACAAACCCAACAACAAATACCTTATCCAAGCACAGCCGACATGCATCAAAGAACCATTTAAGGATGACAGCTAAAGTTGATGGCAATAGTTTAGCCACAGATTAACATCGAAGTAATTCTCAAGTTACTGGCAATGTTTTGGCCACAAAAAATACCTCAAAAACCCGTCCTACATTATATTATAGACTCTTTAAGACTTTTAAACTACGTAAGAGTGCGACTAATTTTTCTAACGTTAAAACTTTTGCGCAAATTAATCTGCCTTTTCCAAATAATAAAGTAACATGACATATGGATCCAAAGATAACAAATAAAACTTTGTTAAGGCTAAGCTAGAAAAGTTACAAATGAATAAGTTTTAAAATAATGTAAATTTTTAATATATTAAATATCACATCAAATGAGAATTTTTTTTGAACGATTTTAACCCTACTAAATTCAATTATTTCAAAAACACCTTACTTTTCGTTTTTCAATATATAATAAATACTAGAAATTTTTTGTTATGTATGAAATTAATTAACATTCACATTAATTTAAAGTTAATGAATCTTGATTTGATGAATCTTTTATCTATATGAATTTAGAGTTATTATGGATGGTTTTGTTTCTATTCATGTATTTATGAATTTTAATGGGTGTTTAAATGTATGTATTAACAATTAATTCTTATGAACCAAATGATATAAAAAAGTTGTTTATTTGTAGTATTTCATCATCACAAAAAATTTGAATCATAAAAGTTGAGTTTTAATAGTACAATTTCATTTTTTTAAATTTATATCTTAAATTTTATTTTCTTTAGTTCGTTTGAGACTCGTCAGATCCTCACAACAAACTGGTATCAAGTATTACTTTTACAACATTTATAAAGCATTTCAAAGTTCAATTTTGACTAGTCCAAATAAAAAGTAATAAATTATGTCTTTTAAGAATACAAGTGAAAAACCCTTTAAAAAAAAAAACTTAGCCAAACATGATCATGTATTTGTGTTGGACTAAAAGTTACATAATAATCTTAAGGGAAAATTGCAGCCGAGGTATCAAACCTTTTAGTTAGTTGCAAACTTTGTCCAAACCTTTCATTTGTACCACCCTCTATACCGAACCTTTAAAACAATCGCAGCTCCAGTCCTTATTGACGGTTTTCATCCATTTGACCATGAAAATCGTTAGTTGACCTCAGAAATTAAAAAAAATTATAATTTCCACCAAATAGACAAAGGCAATTTCGGGATTACACACTTTCCCTATCTATTATTGCACTTCACTGTTCACTTTCCCTCCATTTTAACCACTATTAATATCATTCTCTCCCCCGTAGTTTTTTAGGAAAAATTAGAGAGCAGATGGAGATGAATGTATGCAGATGTGGTTCCCCAACGTAGATGAAGACATCATGGACGAAACTAAACTCATGAAGAAGATTTCTCACTTGTCCTCGAAGCCAAGATCTGGGTGGATGTACCTTTTTCGTGTGGTGTGACCCTCCTATGTGTGAGAGATCTAGGGAGCTTATTCTAGGTCTATTACGGGCTAAGAGGGAAATGGCAGCACCCTCCAATCAACAAGACCAAATTTGTGGAAGACCTGACTATTCAGCTTAATGGAAAAAAAATAATAATCAAACATTCCAAAATAGAAATTTGGTGAAAAATTGATATTTTTCATGAAAAATAAATATAATCAAACATACCCTGTAAATGTCAAACATTTGTTAGTTGTCGAGTTTGTGGCATATGGAGTGCCATTACTTGTTGAAAAAGAGAGAAAATTTTGTGTAGGCCCATTTTGCCAAGTCAA
The DNA here is from genome assembly GCA_035079005.1 of Fraxinus americana. NCBI lineage: Eukaryota > Viridiplantae > Streptophyta > Magnoliopsida > Lamiales > Oleaceae > Fraxinus > Fraxinus americana. The sequence goes on along the minus strand of CM068715.1, from coordinate 36,994,879 downwards.
TTTTGGGTTAGAATTCTCAAAGGTGGGAAAAGTTCTTGATATCATTTTGAAGTGCTCTCGACATACTTGGTTACGCACCTTTTAATTTGAAAAATAGAGAGAAGTCAATAAAATTGCTTATTTATTAAGAACCAAAATCCCACATTTATAGGGAAAAATTATGGTTACAAGTAACACAACAATCATAATAACTATGGTTGTATGAGTATAAAAGTCATTCATAAATATTACTTTATTTACAACTAATTTTTAAGTATTGTAGTTGTGTATTTTTCCCTTAATAATATGAGCTAAGATTGGGCTTAGTGTCTCATCTAAACCAAATTAGTCTTTACTTAACATTTAAATCTTCAATTTTCATCTTTTGTGCACATAAGACTACTAAATTAAAACAGCCTATCAAAGTGTAACATGTCTTGTACGTAACCTATTTTTTATTAGAATAAATTTCACCAACTACCTCTATTTTTCTTTAAAGTGTGAATTCTATCCTCCCTCACTTACCACTGTCATGTCAATGTGTTCTATACGAAAGAACGTTGAATCATTGTGGCGTGGTGGGGCGGAGCACCCTCCATCCATCCTCGCCCAGAACCTGTCCTGCCAACTCAAAGGGATAAGGAATTTTCACCGTATTTGAACGGGGCGCGGGATTTAGGTTTACAACATATTTTCCACCCCGAAATAGATTTTGCAGAAAACCATCTGTATGTGATCTATTTTCCACCCCAAAATATATCTATTTTGGACCAAATTTGATTATTATTATTTTTTTTCCATCTTGTACAGATATCTGACTCAACTAGAATATCCCATCATCTTCATGACATTGTCAAGAAGAAATCTGTTGAAGAAATTAGGGTCGACATAGTCTATGTAATCTACTTTGCCATGCTTGTACACAAAATTTCTCATTTTTTCCAATAAAGCTCTACCATGATGTAGGCATATGCTAAAATACTTTGTATTTTTCCTTAAAAAATGAAAAAATAAAATAAAATCAAGCACTAACCCTTTTTTGTTCGAGTAATGCACATGTACAGAACAATCTATTACACCTCATGATAACTTCCAAGTTATCAAATCATGCAAAATTCACATTTTCAGTATGGACGACAATCTATACGCACGGCTTGTAATCACATTGTTTCAATCGCAAGTGGGAATTTCAGGGTGCACACTTTCTGTATACATGTTGGGGAAGAGAGCCTCGAATATGGGTTGCAAAATCTGATGGAAGATCATCATCATCTTCGTATTGAACGTCTTCTTCTTCGTGAATTTTCACATGTTCTATAATGGATGATGGAATGGAGTGTAACCGGCTTTTTTTTTTTCATTTTAAAAGGGAAAGTGTATAATTTCGAAATTGCCCTTGTCTATTTGGTGGAAATTATAATTTTTTTTTTAATTTCTGGGGTCAACTAACAATTTTCGTGGTCAAACTGACGGAAACCGTCAATGAGGATTGTAGTTGCGATTTTCTAAAGGTTTGGTACTGTGTGTGGTATGAAAGAAAAGTTTTGACAAAGTCTACAACTAACTGAAAGGTTTAGTACATCGATTGTAATTTTCCCTAATCTTAATTCGAGTTCTCCTCTTTACACTTGAGATCTAAAAAAAATAAAAATGGAAATCAGTTATATGAATAATTCTTTTGCCGCTCATTGCAACATCTATAAAAAAAAATATTGATAAGAAACTTGAGGTTCCAAATCAATTAGTAAAGCAAGACAAAAATTTAATCTCATAAATTAAAGTTGATTAAAGAACAAACTTTTTTGATCTACTAGAGAGACCCTCCTCCTACCGTTCTTCCTTCTCAAAATTAGAGATCTGCGCTAATCTTTCTATTGATGGTAATTATGAAAACAAAATTATAAGAATCAGTCCAAAATTATTATTTTTGCTTGTCGAAATTCATTTGCAATATTCAATTGAATTTTTTATTAGAAAAGCCCGTGAATAAAATAAATCCAAATGGAGGAGGTTATGCGTGACAGGTCTAAATGGGTGTCATATTTCAATCTAATTTTGTCTTTTTGTCGTCGGTGATCGGCAATAATGCGCAGCCTAATGTCAATGAAACATGACTCCTTTTGCCTTTTTTCTTAGACTAAATTGTCTGATAAATATTTTAAAAAAATTAAATAAAATCTTGTTAGTTATATTGTATGGACTTCCTATTTTATTCGATGAAGGGTCGAATACAGTATACCAACTATTGATCTTAAGATTCAAATATCAGCACGACATTATTTTAAACCATTCCATACAAAATACTTAAGGTGATCTTTATATTATATTAGTTCTTAGTTTGTTCGCCCTAACTCTCAAGATATCAAATTATTAATCAAGTATAAATTTTGAATTCTACGAAATATGTGAATAATAAGATATGAATCATATGTATGGATAAAAAATATATTTGACCAGCTTAAATTGTATATAAGCGTTGCCAAACATGCTCATAATGATAAGAATCTCAAGGTCGCGAAATTGAGTTCATTACCTCTGCTGCTCTGCATGATTTATGTAATTCATTTGGGAATGAACGAGCCTTTAATTCTGCTCATTGCTTAGGATCATATCTTAAAATCAAATTCTTATGCGATTTGTCCGATTTATATGAGATATGGACTAGTGTCTATATAAAAGTTATTATTGTCACGATCATGACAAATTATCGACCCCTTCCATGGATCTCACTACCTAAATGCAGACTTAAAATTTCTTAATGGGATGGAAGACTCTTGTCAAGATTTGAGGCACGTACATGAACATAACACGGTATGATTGACTCGATGCTTGTGAAACCGGTACAATTGCAATGTACGGGTCCACACGCAAATGGCTTTTGACAATCAGTTTTCCATTTTCTTCTTCTCGAGAACCAATCCAATACGATTAAATGGTCATAGTTGGAGAATTTTATCATCTTGTAAAGGGTGTTCTTATTTATAAAGATTTTATCCTAAAATATACTACATATCAATTTCAATTTTAGACGAATCACACTGGCCTTGTATGGGAGGGATTAAAATCGGATTAAAATTGAAAATATAGCCGTTATTGTTGACTTTTATTAGACGGGTGGGGCCCAATAACGGTCATATTTTCAATTTTAATTGGATTTTAATCACTCCCGAACGGGGCCTTATTGAAAACTAATATATGAGTCTTGGAATTTTGTACCTCCCTCTCTCCAGAGTGAAGAGTCCTATCTATTTCACTATTTGCATCACAAAATTTCACTCTCCACTGTAATCTCTTCTCTTGCATTTACTGTGTACTTCCTAATCTCTGTTAAAACTAGAACTCTCTCTCTCTCAACCCCCCCCCCCCCCCCCCAATCATCATCTCTTTTCTTGCTTTCTCTTTGTAATTCCTAATCTGCTTCTTTATCTCTCACACACATATCTGGGATTTCTGGGAATTGCAGATGGCAGATGTAACAAAATATGCACCCATCAATGGCAGAACCTTGATATCAGACTTCAAAAGCCATTTCTCTTTTCAAAAAACCAAAAGAACTGTTGCATATGGCTTTGTGTTTGTTTTTATTGGCTTTACCATTTTTCTTGCTTTTGCACCCTCTTCAAGCTCTTCTTCCCCCTGGTTCACTAACATTTTCACTTCCACTGCCACTTCGAAATCGTCAATTTTATCTGATGATTCTCATAGATCTCACTTTTCTTCAATTTTCTCTTATTTTTTCCCAGATTCCTCAACCCAGGTTCACAATCCTGAAGATAGATCTAAAAACACCAATTTGCAACCTCCCAATTTGAATGTAGAACCCAAAGTTGTAAAAAACCAGACCCACAATCAAGAAATAAATGATAAAGTTGAAGTTTTGAAGAAAAATAATGGTACAGTTTTGCCCAAGGAGCCTCCTGCAGAACAGATTGTCCATAGTACTTCACCATCCAAGTCTTCTTCTGAATTGAATAGAGGGTCTTCAATTTCCAAGAATCAGACTCAAAGTAAACAATTAAATGGCAAAACTGAAGAGTTGAAGACGAATCAGAGTTCAACTGGGGTCGCAAAATCTCCTGTGGCTGCAAATCAGACGGCGAATTCATCTAAAAATTCTGGTTCTGGAGTAAAAAACGTTACTGGAAATGGAGACAACAGAATTACTGAGAATGGGGTGGCCAAGAATTTAACTTCTTCTTCGATGAAGAAGAAGAGTAATGCTACTGATTCGAGTGTTTCGTCAAAACAGGGAAGTGATGATTTAATCAAGTCATTGATGAATTGTGATCTGTTTGATGGGCATTGGGTGGGAGATGATTCTTATCCACTGTACAAACCTGGTTCTTGTTCATTGATTGATGAGCAATTCAACTGTTTTCAAAATGGTAGGCCTGACAATGGCTATCACCAACTTAGATGGAAGCCAAAGGGTTGCACCGTTCCAAGGTACATTCAATCAACTTCTCTGAATTTTGTAATTATTGAATCTATTGTTCGCCAAGTTCATATTGTTTTTCTTAAAATAATTTGTCGAATTGTCAGTAAGCAGAAACGAAATTAGAAACACACCTGAGCAAACATACATTTGTAGTACTATGGAAAGAGGATTATAATGGTCAAATCATGCCTTTCAGTCTGTATCACGATTGAAAATGAAAATGCAACCCTAAATTCCTAGTGTAAGTTATGATTAGGCTTCCATTTGAACATTTCTCGAGTGACATTTCAAGTTTTTCTTCAATTCCATATCCATTACTTGGTTTGAGCATCATCGATGATTTTCAGGGCTTAAAGTTGTTCTAATGCTTATTTCAATTGATTAGCAATGTTGATATTAATCTCCGTGTCTCGGAACAAATGGTTCGTTCGGGACAAATTAATAGTATTGTACACCCAAATATCCAGGTTGAATGCAAGTCGCATGCTGGAATTGTTGAGAGGAAAGCGATTAGTGTTTGTTGGCGATTCTCTCAATAGGAACATGTGGGAATCTCTTGTTTGCATTCTGAAGAACTCTGTAAAAGATCAGAGTAAAGTTTATGAAGAATTTGGCAGGCACCATTTTCGAAATGAAGCTTCTTATTCCTTTATATTTGAAGTAAGTTGTTGAATTAATTTTTTTTCCGTCCGAATGAGATTTTTTTTATCATCGCCTATATCTAAACTTACGTGTCTTTTTCTGTCATCCGATTGTTATAATTCATAGGATTATAAATGCACAGTGGAGTTCTTTGTATCTCCTTTCTTGGTTCAAGAATGGGAAGTTACAGACAAAAATAGGACGAGAAAGGAAACACTTCGACTGGATATAATTGGAAGGTCTGCTGATAAATATAAAAATGCAGACTTCATAGTCTTCAACACGGGACATTGGTGGACTCATGATAAAACTTCCAAAGGGTAAAAATTATTCTGACTTGAGCATACACAATCAGTCTACTACGTTTATGCAATTTTGTAGTCGAGTGGCTATTAATGTATCCCAAACAATATCGAACGTTTCAGGAAGGACTATTATCAAGAAGGCAGCCATGTGTACAGTGAGTTGAATGTCCTTGAAGCATTTAGGAAAGCCTTAACAACATGGGGAAGATGGGTTGATGCAAATGTAAATCCCATGAAGACGCTCGTTTTCTTCAGGGGTTATTCAGAAGTTCATTTCAGGTAACAAAATGCTACGATATTAATATTATCAATGGCTTGAGAGTATTAAAATTTCCGTTCTTACTGTAAATAACGATATTCCTTGTCTTGGTCGGGTTGTTTACTTGGTTGATGTGCAGTCAATGTCGATTGGGAATGAAGAATGCCATAAGCTTAAAAAGTTCACATATAAGTAAATAAGTAATATAGGTTTTTGGGTAAAAGTTGGAAATAAGTAAGTCATTCATAGTAAGGTAAAGTTTTTTACTTGCTTTAAGCTTAGCCAAACATGCCCTATTTTTCCTTCAGCATTGAAACTAACTTGAAATTCTGCATTATGCAGGCATTGATAGCCATTTGTGTTTTTTTGTTTTAAGCATCTTTGATTTCATTATTGTCTACACATAAAACTAATATTTATCTATATTTGGAATGATTTTCTATTTCTTCTCAGTGGTGGGCAATGGAATTCTGGTGGACAGTGTGATCATGAAACTGAGCCGATCAAGAATGAGACGTATCTCACACAGTATCCACCGAAGATGACAGTTTTGGAAAGAGTGTTGAAAGGAATGAAAACTCCTGTAAAATATCTCAATATCACGAGAATGACTGATTATCGAAAGGATGGCCACCCATCGATATATAGGAAACAAAAATTGTCGAGCGCAGAGAAGAAGTTGCTATTAAGAGTCCAAGATTGTAGTCATTGGTGCCTTCCCGGCGTGCCTGATGCCTGGAATGAAATCCTGTATGCCGAACTTTTGGTAAATCATAACCAGAGGCGTAAACAAGAAGGAACATAGGTAAATGCACATGCATATATATTATTGGCGTGTTTAGTACGTTGAACTATACGACATTGGACATTATCAATGGAGAAAAAGAAATTAAAATCTTGCTCGTTGCACTGTTCACCACGTACCAAACATGTACTATATAGACAAAGAAACAACCTGGAGAAGATTCAATTTAGTACATAAATTATTTTACATTAAGAAATTTGTTGCCTTGGAAAAGAGAATTCTACTTTAATTTTTTGATATGCATTGAAAGGGGAAGAAAAAATGGGTTTTGTTGGGCGATTATTACGTTATTTGTTTGTTAAGAATAAAATATTTGACTAAAATATTCTTTTCCATTGTCGGTTGAATTTTAATATATTTTAACATTATTATTATTATTATTATTATTATTATTATTATTATTATTATTATTATTATTTATTTATTTTTTTTTATTTTATTTTTTTTCTAAAGATAGAATGCCATAAAATATAGTAACACAGTATAGCCTTTTTCAGTTAATTACTAATTTTTAACTATGTTGGTTAAAAGTTTAAATGGTTAGAGCAATTTTCATAGACGAGTGTTAAGAAGACATTTTCCTTCTAGTCAGGGCCGGTCCTGTGATTTTTGGGGCCCGAGGCGAACTCCGTAAATTGAGCCCCCAAAATAAAATCAAAATTCAACCGTGTACTCACACTGCCCAGGCACATGTGCATACTTAGTCATTTTTTCAGTTAAAGCTATCATATGAATTGCAACAATTATATGTTAATTCCTGAGTGCATCATGAAAACACAAAATGGTTTCCAAAATGCTGCGAACATACTCAAATAGTATCTCCTATTTCATTTTGCACAAACTAATAAATAAGCATACCCTCTTGCCACCATTGTAGAAAACTGGATACCCTTCCAGCAACCCAGTCTAAAAGAGCTCCCTGACAGTTGTCGGCCTCCCTTTTACTGCAATTTTCTTGGACATCTTCATTTCCATCTTCTTAGCCGAAGTGCCCAACCCACTCAAATCCCCATTCTCTAATCTCTCAGCATCCAAAACCACTGCATCCCGTAATTCTCCCAAATTTTCACTTTCCGTTTCTGAACTATCAGCATTCAATTTCATGGCCAACCGTGTAATTCTTCTAGGCAAGTCACTCCTTGCTACTTCTGCCATAGGTTCCTCTTTCACTTCAATCTCCAACATTTCGTTCTCAACATCACCTCCTTTAAATCCTGAAGCCTCTGAACAACCTCAACTCCACCCGCATTCACTAAATCACTTCCAAGACTTGCAACTCCACCATTTGAACTCACAGCTTCTACATCTCCATACGAATGTTTATTTAATAATTGGGCCAAAATTGTGGCCCTCTGGTTTTGAGCTAGGAAGACCGCAAAAAAAAAAAAAAAAAAAAGGAGACCCCCTCCAGTTTTTGGCCTGAGGCGCTGGCCTCATCCGCCTCGCCTCAGGACCGGCCCTGCTTCTAGTGTGGATGTGGACACAAACTATATTCTGGCTTTTTATGAATACTAGTGTGGTTAACGTGCGTTGCATGTTAGTTGTTTAATGTTGAAAATAAATATTTGTAAATTTTAGAAAAATTCATTTGTAAACATGAAAGCTATTCATAAGTTAATTCGAATGAACTCACTTGTCATCTATATTCTTTATATATTTTCTATTCTTCATATGAAGATTTGGTATTAATTGCGTCATAAATGTATTATTAACTAAATATAATCAATGATTTAATGATTTTCTTTTATATTAGGTTGTAAATGTTTTAGGAGCTTAAATGAAGAGTTAATTACTCATGCTTGGCACATTTTAACTAGTTATTTGTTTAGATTCAAATTGTTTGTGTTAGGAACCTAATTACATTAGTTTAAAGTTCTAATGATGAGAAATTTGATTGTTATTTTTGTGTCATTTTTAATCATATAATCTAACAAGAAGACCAACTCCTAAAAATAATATATCAAATCGTCAAGAAATTGGAGATTGAAAATACTGAGATTCCTATTAGTTTGGAGATAATATATTTTTTCATAATTTATTTATTTGTTTAGTGTTGTTATTCAAATGGTTTGCCGCTTCAAAACAGGATCGACATGCCGGTCAGATCGCAGAGGTTGAGAGGGCAGCACCCCTCGTGGGGGCTCGGGAGCGACGACCCCGAAAGGAAATGTTATTTGAGAAAAAAAGGAAAACTTATATCCAAAATCATCGAGAAAAAAAATCTCCATGTGAAGACAACATGTCTCTGTGTGTTACGGAGACATGGTGCCATGTCTCTGTACGTAACGGAGACACGGGTGCACGGTGTCTCCGTGAGCCACGGAGACACGGATCTCATGTATTCGTCTCTGTCTCCGTAGGTCGTGTCTCCGTTTTTTTTTAACACGCCAACTCTAACCTTGAACTAATTAAATATGAAATTTTCTGATTTTTACATAACTAAAAGCAAAAAATTAAACCCTTAAGAATATAGAACTAAAAAAAAAAAACTTAGAACTAATTCAAACCATCAAAGATAGAGGCATCAATTTCATCGACTACAACCATCAATCAAACCAAGCATGATTTTTTTTTTTTTTAATTTTTAGGAATCTTTAGAAGGGAAGAACTCAAACCTTCAATGAATAACAAAATGTTCACTTTCCTACGATGTACCAATTACATTTTCATACACACACATTACACCCAAATAAAATAAAATTATAAATTCAATTAACATCATAAGCTAAAAACCATTTTCAAGCATTCACGGAATTTAACTTCTTTACACACATTGTATCCAACAATCCATTTTTTACATATCAGACACAAGAAACAATTTCATTAATTCCAAATCATAAAAAATCTCACAATCAATTCAAACTTTGGACTCAATCAGATATTCATCCATAAAAGAAAAAATAGAAAAGGTACCTCGAGTTCTTGATCTGGCGTTTGAGATGATACGGAGTCTCCGAAACTCTATCTTTTATTGCATTCAATCAGAATACAATGTGTGTGTGTGTGTGTGTGTGTATATTGCACGTAACATTTTCAAGTAAAAAAGATTAAAAATCTTTCAAAAAGTTTCACTGTATTGATATGGAAACAATGAAACAAATAACAAACATATCTACCATACCCAGATTCATAGCAAAAAATTGGCATTAGGTACGAAAATACCTTATTTCAATCATTATTTTGAGCAATTTCCTTCTCAATCTCATATGTTAGACAATGAGAATTTCGAACCCTGCAAAAAAAAAAAAAAGGTATTGGGATGGTCGAACGAAAATTTCTTGACAAAATTAGAGCAACATATAGCGTAGGGAAAAAAAAAGAAGAAGAAAAAGAAAGGAGAAATCTTACAATATGGGTCATTGTGGGGAATTGAAGAATAAAGAGGTATGGTTAGTTGAGTGGAAAAATGGAGAAAGAGCAAAGACGGAGTGGCGTGTCAAATTTGTGGGGGAACTAGAGAAAGCAAAACGTGTGGGGGAAACGACGAAAAAATAAATAAATTGAATTTTGACGACGATAAGAAATCGTGACACGTGGCGAGCCAATATTTTGCCTCTTTTATTTTATATTGATATTGATAATAAGTACAGTGGCACATCTTACTTGACAAAATTTTGTTTTAGAGAAAAAATAAATTAAATGCATTTATCATTGAACTCTCCAATTCCACTAAAAAGACACCCATTTCTCTTCATTTCACCGTAAATATTCCCTCCTTTTTCTCTTCTCTCACTTAGGGCTGGGTAAAACTCTCGAATCGAATCGGGTTCGAAATCGAACCGAATCAATTCAAAAATCGAATAAGAATCGAATCTCTCTAATTTTTTTATCTTAAATAAGTCAAATTATTTTTTAAAAAAAATAAATTTGTTAACTATTAATTTAGTTCAAACCCTAAATATAATTTCACTATTTCTAATTTACAGCCAAGCCCAACTTAATCAAATTGACCTATGTTTTACTCAAATATCTTATTATACTGTAGTGTTGTTTCTGCAATTATATTATTGCGAACTTACCCTTTTCTCCTTTCTGTGATTTTAACAGTCAAATTTATGAAGAACTTAAAAAGTGAACTACGCCACATTTGGAGATTTGACATTTGTTTGCTTATCATGTTTTCGAGCCGGGAATTCAAGGTCTATAAATCAAAATTACCTCAATCGTAACCCATTGACGAAAATAGGGTGCAAGGCTAAGGTTAACGCTTCTATATTCAAAGATGGGAAGTGCATGATAACTTCTATTAAACTGGAGCATAATTATGGGACGAGTCCACATAAATCACGATTTTACTCATGTAATAGGAAAATTAGCATATGTGCTAAGAGAAAACTTTAATTAAATGATCGAGCTGGGATTGGGTTGTTGAAGAATTATCAATCATGTGCAATGGAAGCTGGTTGTCATGACAATGCCCCATTTTCGGAGAAAGATTGTAGAACTTTTATTGATAATAAGAGAAAATTATGACTTGGTGTTGGAGATACTCTAGCAATCCACAATTATCACTACAACAAAAATAGCCTACGGCAACATTCAAAAAACTTTGCCGTAGACCTTTTGCAACGTTTGGACGTGTGTTGCAAATCAAGGTGTTGCCGTAGAGTAGGACCCCTACGGCAACGTTTAAAAAACGTTGCCGTAGGGGTGTCTACGACAACGTTTTCTTAAACGTTGCCGTAAGGTTTTTTTTTTTTTTTTTTGACAAAATTGAAAATGAATATTAACAAATTTTGAAATTGCATAAAAATCGATAATTTTATTACAAATTTTTGAATCCATACACTTGAATATTAGAATGTGATACAAAAACACCAAAATAAAAATGAGTTTCAAAATGGTAATACATCAATTGATAGTAAGCACTTCCATCCAATGTGATAATCACCCAACAAACAAATTTACTCTAAACAACCCTATCATGCTAAAATAGCCCAAGACTTTAAAACATTACTTCCACCACTACTAGTAGAATCTTCATCTCAGAGCAAGAACCGTACAAGGCCTTCATTCTCCTGCTTTAGAATTTGAATTATTGTACATTTCTCCTTAAGTGCCTGCAAAAAATTGAGGACACCATAAACATTCCAAGCTTGTAAAACAAAAATATGCCCATGTACAATTCAATCTTCAAATGATTAATTGTATAAAAAATATATATATGAATGATGCAACACCCAGTGAAATTGAACCTAGAGTGACAAAGATCAAACAAGGGGAAAAGCTAACATGGTAAAGTACGACAAGAAATGAAATGACATCACGTGGACAACAGCTGGGGTGAAAATTCAAGGCCAAGCTTAGATAACATAATAAAGAACTTGAATTTGCATTCCAAAACCAATTGGCATTAAGTGGATTAGCTCAGATAATTTATGGCATCGAGTTCGCTAATTAATGGAGAAACATCATATATATAAACAGATCAAATGGATCGATAATGAATAGAGGAAGAAATTTCATCCTGGCAATTGATTTACACAGATACACAGATGAAGAAATTTCATTTCATTCATAAAATTAATAAAGCTCGGGATTTTACCAAGATATTTGATAATCAATAAATAGCAATTTTAATTTAAAACCCACCTCTTGAATGACCTTGCCTGCAATCGATTTCGCTTTTCCAATGTCATCTAGTCCACTATAAATCATTATTGAATCCGTGTCTCCATAAATAACCTGCTTGAGAAAGATAAATCACGCATCAGGCTTGACTGCTCAAGGAGGGAATCCCAGACAAAAGCTGCAATGTGACATTTATAAAATCTGCGATTTATTATAAGATTGACCTCTAAGTTCAAAGTATTCTGAACAAGATCAACAGTACTTTGAAGTATCTCCCTTCCCTTCACAGAAATAAGTAAATTGATCATCAGCATTATCCATTTACTATTTTCCTACCCATGGTGTATTTATTTGATATTAGTAGCTAATGAACTTCTTACTTGTTGTGTAACAATTTCTGCCAGCAGCATTGCAAAGAATCTGGAGTTGGAGAATCCCAGACATCCATAAATACTACAGACCAAAAATCAAATGAACTGATATAGACTTTCCCCTGCCACAAATACAAAATGTTTATAGCCATATCACGCATTTCAAGTTATTGACTTTTGAATTATCCAGTTCTATGTAATCATAAAACTATTGCACTCGAACGAAATAGACCAATAAATGCACATAATTTCATTATCACAAACTACAAAACTTCAGAGAATACTCAGTAAGCTCCCCTGCTGCTATTTAGAATTGAGCCAAGAGTCCCCAAAACAAGAAATGCCGTAAGTGGGCTAACATCCAACAGTATCGAAAATTGGAGGGATTATATTCCTGAAAAGATTCAGAACCAATAAATACTCAGAGGCCACAAGGCGGCAAGGCCCACAACGGACTCAAGCAACACAGAGGCCACAACACACTTACACAGAGTTGTTGAGTTCACTAAACCATGGAATAAAGCAACACACTTACACACAGACAGGGGCGGACTCAAGCAAGTGGAAATGTGGAATAAAATTGCAGAATTTGCAGTCAAAAATGGCGGAATTAAATTGCAGATTTGCAGTCATAACTCATAAGTGGAAACTGTGGAATTAAATTGGGCAATTGGCTACATAATAACATAAATGAAGCAGAGTAACTTCAAACAAGTTGCTATCAAAACAATTGGATGAAATCATGAAATTGGCATAAAGAAGTTATAACACACGGTACACACCTAAAGGGTGAATGGCGGACTTCGGCGACGGCGGAGGATGGCGGACTGCTTGAAGAAGAACAGCAGCGGGCTTCGAGCCTTCGACTGATGGTGGACGCCGTCGAGTTCGACGGTAATGGTTTCGGCTTCGGCAGGGAGACAGGAGACTCACTCAGGGGCGAATTCAAATGGGAGGAAGTAATTTCAGAAATTGAGGTATAGGGTTGTGGGATTTGGGTTTAACTTCGAGCCTTCGACTGGGTGGACGCCGTCGAGTTCGACGGTAATGGTTCGGCTTCGGCAGGGAGACTCACTCAGGGGCGAAAATCAAATGGCGGGGGAGTAATTTCGGCTATTGAGGTATAGTAGGGTTATGTGATTTGGGTTTTAACTTTATTAAATTGGGTTTGGGCCTCAGCAAATGAGCTACTGGGTATTTTTAAATGGGCTAGTTAGTATTTTTCAAATGGGCCAAATGTTAGGTTTAAAAAAAAAATTTTTTTTTCCTTTCTTATGACTCAACACGTTTTCAATAGTGTTTGGGAGGTAGAGTCTTTTAGTATAGTAGGATAAGTAGGATGAATGCTAATATATCATTCCGCAACGTTTGCCAAACGTTGCGGAAGGTCCTACCTTCCGCAACGTTTGGCAAACGTTGCGGAAGGCCTACCTTCCGCAACGTTTATTGAGTGTTGCGGAAGGTAGGCCTTCCGCAACGTTTGGCAAACGTTGCGGAAGGTCCTACCTTCCGCAACGTTTATTGAGTGTTGCAGAAGGCCAAACGTTGCGGAAGGTCCTACCTTCCGCAACACTCAATAAACGTTGCAAAAAGTGGTCTACCGCAACATTTTTTAAAAAAACGTTGCTAAAGCTCATTTATATTAACCTATGGCAACATTCACTTACGAAAATGTTGCCAAAAGACCATTTTGGCAACATTTATTGATAAATGTTGCCTTTTAAATGTTGCTAATGGCTATTTTTGTTGTAGTGTATTTTGTTCGGATGCAAGTAAAGAATTAATGTCACATTAACGCTACCTAGATTGTGTTTGTAAACCCAATGGAGATGAATAACATTACTCTAAAAAGAAGAGAGAAAAATATATTTTTGAACAATTTTTCTTTAAAACAAATTTTTGCGAAGTATGTTGTGCCATCGTGCAATCACCTAGAGTCTAGATTGGAATTCAACCCCACGATACTCTTTCAAATCACTTTCACATGGGGATTGTTAGACTTGTCAATTGATCTATGACCATGTCAATTGTTAATTGAGAGATGCTATTCGTACCGGGGGGGTGTACAACCCCCCCTACCGGCCCCCTCACATGAGGGGGGGCCCATATCTCATGTGAGGGGGCCGGTAGGGGGGGTTGTACACCCCTCGGTACAAGGAGTGTTTTTCTTGTTAATTTGCAAATTGCATCCACGACGATCATTCTTTAATAAATCTAAAGTCAACTATAAACTATTATTATTATTTGCCACTCTATTAAAATAATTTTTAATTACATTCTTCAAATAAAATAAATTTATACATAAATTTACAAAAATATAAAATAAAATTCTACTTTATAATCATACAATACAAAAAATTTACTTTTTTATAAAGTCAATTCTAAACAAATGAAGCTCAAACTGGTTCTCAGTGAAATCTCGCAACCAAAAAAACATCATTTCCCCAAATAGGAAATATGTTCAAGTTAAAAAATTTATACATCTTGTCAAATTTAATATTGACATCTAATCCTAACCCAAAATCATAACTATTAATTTATATTTATTTTGAGATTTGAGTTTCCAACTTCGAAATTTAATTTTATTGTAAAAGATGAATGGTCATTACTCTTAAAAGATGATGTTAAGATTTATATTTTAACAAGATTCAAGGACTTAAAATATAATAGAGAAGAAGAGCACAATGGAGAATTTATTGTAAAATAATAAAACATTCTTATCTAAATTTTGGGGGCAGTGAAATGAAAATGTATAAATGGGCCATAAATTTGGTGAACATTAATTGTTCATGACAATAAGGGCCGGTCCAAAACGTCACAGATTCCGTTTTTAAGTTACAAATTATCAATTTCGAAGTCACAGGTCAGTAGTAAGGTCACAGATACCAAAAAGAACCACAATAATTAGGTCACAGTCACCTAAACTTTATTTCAAGGAGTCACAGATACAATTCCTAGGTCACAGACACCTACCTAGGTCACAGAGACTCACGATCGCCACCTCCAACGCCTTCGACCCGTCACAACAACACAGAACCATCGCCACAACAGTTCCAACACCACCAAAACGTAAAAATAATCACCACCTCACCATTTTCATTTCCAAAAATTACAATGTGCAAATCACTAACAAGATTTAAGAATGAATAAAAACCCAATATCACCATATCTCAAAAACCCAAGATCTGGTAGTAGGAAGAAGAAGAAAAAAAAATAAAAAAAATAAAGAAGACCGGCGGCAGCAGCCACAGCGTCGCGACGCTGCTGCTGCAAATCGCAGCAGCGGCGTCGCCCGCTGCTGCTGCGATTTGCAGCAGCGAAACAGGGGGGAGGGGGGGAGAAGGGAGGGGGAGGGGCGGCGATCTGCGGGGGGGAGGGGGAGGGGGAGGGGGAGAAGAAGAAGGGGGAGATGAGGGTGGAGGTGGCGGCGGCGGCGGGTGAGAGAGGGAGGAGGTGTGAAATGAATTAGGGTTTGTATAGATGTTATATTTAAATGAAGTTGGTGGGAGTAGGTAGTAGGGTGGGTATATATTTAATTTAATTTAAAAATATTATTATTAATATTAATTGTAAAATTAAAACCTGATTTTTGATTAAATAAACTAAAAACCTGATTTTTTAAAAGTCAAAACTAAACACCTTGTTTATGGTAATTTTCTCAAATAAAAAATCAGGCCCCAAGATTTAGAATTGCAAAAATCAGGTTTTTCATGAATTAATTAATTATATTTCACAATTATTATATTAAATTAAATATTTAAATGTAATATAATATAATTAACCCACCTCACCTCACCTCACCTCACCTTCATCTCCGCACCCCCACTGCTCCAACGACTACTCCGATAACCGGCGATTACTCCAACGATTGTTCTTCGGCCACACTTAATTCCGGTGACTATTTCGGCGATCATTTCGCCGCCGCTTAATTCCGGTAAATGCTCCGATTTCGAGGTCACATATATCTTATTAAGTAGTTAAAAATTTAATTTTCAGTCACAACTTATTAAATTAATTGGTCACAAATTATTTCAAGATCACAAATCAAAAAATTAAGTCATTCACAATTGACTTCATTGATCACTGATAAAAAAATTACAAGTCACGGATTTTTTTTATGGAGGTCACGGATTTTTAATTGGTCACAACTTAAAAAAATTATTCCATATTTGTTGGTCACATGTTATATTTTTAGTCACATATTAACGAATTTTAAGGTCACAAACCCAATCTTAGTACACCACCAATACTTGGTCACATGTCACAGATCGACTAAATGGTTGGTCACAGACACTTCATCCCATCCGCCGAACCCGTCCCCCAATTCCAGTACACCACCATACTTGGGCACGGTCACAGATCGACCAAATACACACCATCCCATACATGCCGACACCGCTACAGTCACAACCACCCTCCAACAATAACACCAACAACAACCGCCATCGTCGCCCCCTGCACAATACCACCAATATCGTCGGCCCCATTACAACACCATCACACGAACGATCATTTTATTGTCACCACACGAACACAAACTAACCAGCCACAGAACA
This sequence comes from Fraxinus americana, assembly GCA_035079005.1. Classification (NCBI taxonomy): domain Eukaryota; kingdom Viridiplantae; phylum Streptophyta; class Magnoliopsida; order Lamiales; family Oleaceae; genus Fraxinus; species Fraxinus americana. The sequence goes on along the minus strand of CM068715.1, from coordinate 36,977,953 downwards.
CACGATAGGATGAAAACTGAACCCAATTCGCCGACCTTCGCACCATGACACATAAACAAATTCGCCCACAACAGTCCCTCAACAACAATAGATCCTCCACCACCAACAACAGCAAACATCAACAACCAACCACCAATCCGCCACCCACAGCAACTAACAACAGCCAATCCACCACACCCACACACCTTAGGAGCGTCGCATAACAGACTACCGGTATCAGCTGTTCGTCAGAGTCTACGCATAACAGAAATTAGAAGAAAGAGTAAAAGAAAAGAACAATGTATTTTACACATCACTACACAAGGCACATAGGGATGGAGAGGGAGAGGGAGAGGGAAGGGGCAACAGCATCGCTGTGACGCTGCTGCAAAGGGGGGAGGGGAGGGGAAGGGATGGAGAGGGAGGGGGAAGGGGCTGCCGTTCAGTAGCATCAGCGTCGCTGCGATCACAACAGTGTCACTGGAGAGGGAGGGGGCTGCCGTTCAGTAGGGACCCTGCTGAACGGCAGCAGCGTCGCTGCGATCGCAACAGTGTCACAGCAACGCTGCTGCGATCGCAATAGCGGGAGGGAGGGACGGGAAGGGAGGCGGCGGCGTGGTGGGAGAAATGTGAGAGGAGAGAAATGAAAATGAAATGGATTAGGTTAGGGTTTTGGGTATATTTAAGATTTTATATTTAAAATAAATTTGGTGGGGGTAGGTAGTAGGGTGGGTATACAGGTTATTTTAATTTTATAATATCATTAATTAAAAATGATAAAACCTGATTTTTTATTAGAAAAAACTTAAACCTGATTTTCGTAAACTTAAAAGTAAGCAGCTGGTTTTACGTAATTATTCCATTTTCTTTTTGTAAACTTTCACTTTTGACACCACTTTATGTGGATCGAAACACACACTACAACTCCGATTTTTGTCTTAATCTCTTTTCCGTTATTATTCTTTTTCATAGTTATTTATTTACTAAGAAATAAATTAAAGTTCAGAATTTATTCATATTAATGAATCATTAACTATTTTATCAATTATTTGAGAAAATAATGTAACAAGAAAATGAAGAAATAGATGATGCAATGCGGTATTTAAAATTAAACTTTCCACGCGACATTAAATTGAGCTAAAATAAAAGTGCATAACAAAAACTTAAAAGAATTCTTAAAAATGTTAAACGGAAAAGTTTTAGATTTTTATATGTCGATTATATATATTTGAAATAGGAATATCTATTGATGTTACTAGTACGGTGGAATGTCATTAAATCTCCAAGAATCCAATGTATATATTTTAAAGATCGAGAAAAAAATTTAAGTATAAAAACTGAAAATGTAGAGAATGAATATGAAAGAGAAATACCTTCATTCTTCAGGCTTCTGCATAGGAGTTTACCTTGATAACGTGACACAAAGATCTTGAAATCGTGTTTTATTTCTAACTAGTGTTCTAAAAGGTGCGCATAGGCGGAAAGCGTGATGAAAACGCTTCGCCTTGAGCCTAAGTAGGAATTAAGCAGTCAATGATAATGTTGATCGCTTAATGCTCGTCTAGGCGTTTTTAGGCGCGCTTTCGCCTTGAGTCTAAGCAAGAATTAAGCAGTCAACAAATATGCTCGTCTAAGCGCGCTTCCGCCTTATGCCCAGACTTTAAGGGGGCTCAATTTTTTTCCTTTTTTTTAAAAAATAAAATCCACAGTCCAGAATCAGTAACCCACAATCCCTTCAAACTTCAAAAACTACGGACTTCAGAGAACTGAAAAGACGGAAGAACGGGGAAAAAAAAAGACGGAAGAACAGCGCAAAACCTCTCAATTTCTCCGCACACCGCACTGATTTAGGTATCAAGTATGTATAAGAAATGATCAAAATGAAATAGAGAGCCTGAGAATGATGATTTTGTATCGAACGATACAGATGGCGAATTAGATGAAGAAGAAGAAGATATTGAATTGGAGTCCGATAAAGAGTTAAGTTGGATAAGATTTAAGTTACAAATTATCTACGTTATATAATTTTTTTGAAACTTATCTTTATGTAGGAATTATTAAGTAAATACAGTATTTTATAATTTTAGATGTTTAGTATGTATTATTTGAATTGTTGAATTTTTTACAATGATTAAAAGTTTAAAATAAAAAACGTTTTTTACTCCTAAGCTTCGCCTAGACTCATGAAGCTTGAAACTTGGTCTCCATGCCTAGTCACACTTTACGCTTTTTAGAACACTGTTTCTAACCGGTGGATCTAAAGGGACGCATGTCCTTGTGCATTGTCAAAAAATATGGAGCTTATCTAGAAGGTAGTTAAAAGTTGTCAAGACGTGGGTGAAAGACCGAGAGAGTAGTGGTGGTTCGATCTCCACCTCCCCATGTAGGGATGGTCGAGATCAACCGTTACAAACGGGGGGTTGGTTGACCTCAACAATCCCCTCTTGGAGCGTCGAGGCTTTCAAGAGTGAAAAGTTAACACGTTGTAGGACATCAAAACATTTCATTTTTAGATGCTCATATCAGTTTCAGATTTTGTAGTGTATTTTAATTTAGTATCATCTCTAATCAAATAATTTTCTTCTATTACGTTTTATCGAATCTAGTTTTTTGACTTATGTGTTAAGGTAGGACTCAAAAGTAGTTAATAATATTAAAATTTTATTAACTTATAATTAAAAAGGGGAAAATCCATCAAGAGCTTGTAATGAAGTCAAACACACTTAATTTCAAGGGAAAGAATAATAATTGTTCACATGAATAACGCGTAAACAGTAATGATGATAAACACATATTTCTAAATTATCATTGCTTGATTAGTTGAACCAATCATGATGCTAGTAATTGTCATTCCATAAAGGAGAAAAAATGAAAGCTTCGCCATGAAAAAAGTCAAGTGAAAGGCCAAATTCAAAATACCACGTGAATTAGTTAGATCGAGCATAAGAACGACTATAGAAGGTAGAGCTTATACTGAGAAAAGATTAGTGGGAAAGTTAGACAAAAAAATATAGATATTAAACAACCACCACATGATAAGGCAATGGGGGAGACTAAATTGTCCAAGGTGTTTTTATTTTTTATTTTTTGATGACTCAGGTGTCCAAGTTTCGAATCTTGAGGAGTGGCGGTCTTCCCTCCTGGTTCGCCGCTCGGGTTAATTTGAATGCGGTCACATCTTATACACACTTGGGTTGGACATTCGTTGGTTCTCCTCCTTGTGGACCTCTTTGCTTTCCAACATTTAAGAATGTGTTTGACACCCATTTTTTGGAGAATAGAATTTTTGGAATAGTGTTTGATGGGAGAATGTGTGGTGGAAAAGTTATGAAAAGTTTTAAATTTATGTGTAATATTATTTTATTGGGAGTATATGTGGTTGAAATGAAGAAAGAGAAAAAAATGAGAATGAGATGAGAATATGATTCAAACAGGGGCTAAATGTTACCTTCCAACATAAATGTTGCAATCCAACTGTCGCGGGGATTCGAACTTCCGATACTCCGTAGAGAATTCTTCTGCTCTACCAGTGCGTCATGCCCGTGGGGGCAATCCAAGGTCTTTTTAACTTACTGGGAGAAGTCATACCATTCAAATGCCTAGTTGAGTAAGACTTTTTACTCTAACAATGCAGTACCTCTCAAATGGAAATGGTAATTCATTCATTCATCCATCTTCCTCAAGTTAAAAGAATCACATGTTCTATATCAATACCCACCTCTTTCGCTATGTCAAATTATCTTGACAGCCAATTAACCAGAAAATTTTTATGCTATCATGATTGCACTCGAGGCTTTTCGCCTAATTTCAAATCTTTAACAACAATTTTTAGGCTCACTACTTTATCTTGAATCGTCTATACACGTTCAGAGATTTTTCAATGACCAAGTCTAAAATTTGAGCAATACCACTTATTTAGATGTCAGGTTTCATTCCAAAAGCTTTAACTTCAAGACCAATTTCGTTCTTAGTCAGCGCCTTTCGTTTGTCATTTCTCAACACAATCTTGAACAAATAAATTGAACAATAACAAAGGAGAAGATGAAAATATGCCTTGATGAAAAATCAGAAAGTGGCAACTGATCTGTCTCAATAAAATTAATAGCAGTACATAACGTTTAATTATCTAACAAAACCACTTGTACGTACACTCTGTTAAACATAATCCCACAAAATTCATCAGCAGACATCAAGCCATTCTACAATAAATAAATCATTGGTGAAGAAAAATATATTGTAAAAAAATCCATGTACATACGCAAGAAATTACTAGGCCACGAGAGCTGAAAGGATATATTCATTTATTTCTCCTAGCTCAAGAAGCAGCCTGTTGAGCATGCAAAAATGAATATAATTTAGGTTTAGCAAGAGAGAGTCCGTTATTAGTAGCGTTCATAGCCGTGGTGGTGGTCGTAGCAGTTTTGGTGGAAGGAGTGGCGGTCGAGGTGGTCACGCGCTCACAAGAAGGGCACATTGCCAGAGTTGTGGCAGGTTGCTGCATGTATAAAGGTTGTGAAGCCTTTAAAGCTCTTAATTCTTGAATCTCCTTTTGCAGCCTCCTATTTTCATCTGTCAGTTTCTCACAGCATCTCTTTAAATACTCACAATCTACCTCTGTCTGCTTCAACTTTGTTCTGCAAATCATAAATGCATCAAATAACTGCTTCATTAAACTGTCACAAGGACCAGCAATTATTTTCTTAATAAACAAAATAAAAAAAAGTTTTTACACACCTAGCTCTTCTGTTTTGGAACCATACTTCAACTTGGCGTGGACGGAGATTCAACTGCTTTGCAAGAGCAAGCTTTTGTTTCTGCGTAACAATGAGCTACAATATAAGTTGAGTGTCGTTGTCAACCTTCTAAGCTTTCAAATGAGGTGATTGATCAATGGGATGAGGTCACACTGTCACCCTTTTACAGTAAAATTGTACACATGACACGGTAGTTTTGACACGCGTGAAGGGTGAATGTAACATCTTTTAGACCAGTGGTTTAACAACATCTGATGAAATATGATTTACAAAATTATGATACATGGTCGTGTTGATAACAAAATTATTAGTTATAGGGTCGAGCAAAAATACACACATAGATAGAGGTTTAACTATAGATGTATGACTTACAGGGTTGAGGGTGTTGTGTTCTTTGAAGCTCTCTTCAAGAAAAGCAGACTGTTCTTTTGAGAGCCTAAGTTTTTTTCTGGCCATACCATTTTCTTCTTCGTCACTTGCTCTTGAAGAAGCCCCTCTGTCCGCCTCAACTTCGTTTGCATCTCTTTTGCCCCTTGTATAAATCGAAAAATCCATCTGAAATGATGAAACTGTGCTGTTTGGAGATGACAGTGCTGCACCATCTTCGACTTCCTCAGCCGTTAAGTTCCTTTGGTTTTCGTCCAACCCTTTCCTCGGTTCAGTAACCACTGTTGCACAATTAAACCATACAATAGATTAAAATTTAAGAACGGTCCAAAACTCGAACTTTTAGACTAGACAATTCAAGAAAATATGAGAACAGGTAAAGGTCACGAGTTTAAGTCTAGCTCGGCTTATGAAAATTGTACCCCTATTAGTCCTTACACGTGAAAATATATCTGGTCTGCTCTCAAGCAAAAGACAGTAACTAAATACAAATATGCTTCTAATAATATTTAAGCTTTTAAAAACAAATTAAAAATCTGAAATGAAAAATTATATTACATAGGTATCAACTGCAGCTGCGAAATAATCAGAAACTGATATTCAAGAAAGTAATCATGCAAGATAATTTAGTACTGTAAATGAAATCTTAAAATCATTCTGGGAGCGAAACAGGAAATGAAAAAAACCGCAAACAAAAAAACTCAGTGAGAGAAAAAAACAACGGACAGAAAGAGATGGCATTACAGTTTTGAGTGAGCCAAGGGAAACGAAGATTTGACGATTTTTGACTGTGTGGAACAGGAGAGAAAGGCAGAAGATCTAGCTGAAGTGGTAGATCTGATGAAGACCCTTTTCTTTCACCATCATTTCTTGTTTCTTTCTTCTTGATTTCATCTTCTCCCTTCATTCCTAAAGCCATGCAGAACCCTAAATCATGTTCGTCAATAATTTTCTGTGATTTGCCGAGCAAAGTGAATCCCTTTGACGTTTCACCCAGACTCAAACCCAACTCCATGAGGAAAAACCTAAAAGGAAAAAGAGAGTTGAATTGAAATGGCTTAATTGTTGATTGAAGGGACTCAAGAAATTTAAAAGTAGAAGGGTTTGTATAGTATCAAGTCTTGGGTTCTGTAGCAGACAGTCCAATCTCATCTCCTAACCTAGCTTTGTCAAAGTAAAAGATTGTCCAAAAAATCCAAGATTTTGAAAAACGCACGTGAATCCATATAAAAGTATATACATATATGTTGTATGTGTGTTTCGACTGGGTGGGGGTGGGGGTACTTGTCTCTCTGTTGGTACGTGAGAGAGAGGGAGAGTGTGTGTGTGTGTGAGAATTGAGTTTTTAGTATAAGAGTGTGTTTGGTAGGGATTTTTGGAGAAGAATTGATTTTTGAATAGTGATATGATGGAAAATGTGTGGTTGAAAAAGAAGAAAAAATTATTGATGTGATGAAAAATATTATTTTATTGAAGAATGTGTGGTTGAAAATGAGAATTGATTTATTGTAGAAAATTAAAATCCATACCAAACAGACTCTAAGTAACTATGTCTAGTACATCATAATTTGAGGGCTATGACTGATGACAGTTGGTTATACTATTATTGTTAAGAATTCAATACTCTGGGAAAATTAGTATTGTCTATATTTTAGGTTTGGCAAATCTATGCTTCAATTAAATGACAAACAATACCATGCATTATTAAATCTTAAACGAATAAAAATTAGTTTAGATTGAGATAGATGGTCATCCAAAAATATTCATATTTGAACTCGAGAGCTTTTTTGAGATTTTAGATGGACAGTGATTCATTTGATAAGAATAATCTTGTAGCTCGTTTGATCATTAGTGATTTCAGATAAACGAATTGCTTGTTTCTATTATCAAACGTCGATAACAAAATTATTTACAATATAAATAAATATGAATCCAAATTAATGGATGGATATTACAATTTTGGGCCAAATAATTAATTATTATTACCAGCACCCTTTTTTCTTCTTTCTATAAGGCATCACTTATTACTCTATGCCATTAAATTTAATTGTTGTGACAATGAATAATGGCACTCCACCGCTAAAGAGTGGAATATATGGAGATGCCTTTAATAAGATTTGATTGCGTAATTGGAAAATATAATGCCAAGACTAGACCTATATAGGGCCAACGCATTATGAACTATGATTAGATAATTAATTATTAGATGAGAAAATCATTATTTCTTGTAAGCAATGGATTCAATAAACAAAAATATTTGAATTAAAAAATAAATAGTAATTTTACTAAATTATGTGAATACAATAATAATGGCGTAGTACCTTTTCAATAAAAATGTACATTCGACGGGTTTGAGTTAATTTTATATTTAATCTTTTGACATTCGTTTATAATTTGTTTTGTACTATATTTGTTTACATTTTTTTCTTTGAATTGTTAACTTACTTCCAATCCAAGTGGTCATGTGGTTCTCTATCAATTTACTTGTCTATTGGAATTTTAACCCCAAATTATGTTATATCAGGTGATAGGCTAAATGAAAAATGAAATTAAATGATTCATTTAATTGTTCTTATCAGGCGTATTGGAGTTATCGAACAAATTTATTGAATGACATGAATGAATCTCTGATCAGACGGCTGCTGGCTGCTTCTACCCATAGGGATCAGACTATGCTGACTGGCCGAAGTTTGGTCTAAACGAAAGGCAAACACTTTAGGAAAAAAGATTACATGATTTTTTTTAAAAAAAAGACACTAAAAAGTTTGGTCGGATTTACAATAAATTTGACCATAATTTGTTCCAACCAAATGTTTTTAATTGAGCTGACAAGCTGACCAAAGTTTAGTATTTCAAGAAAAGTTCTTCGAGGATAATGAGTGCGATTGTTCGTTTGTTAATTTATAGATGTATTAAACTAATTAATCACACCCTTGTTACTAATATTATTATTGAGCATGGTATCCAATGATTCTTTAAGTAAAACTTGTTTTTTTTTTTTAATTTGTCATTGTTATTAATGAAGTTTTTGTGATTATCAAACAATTAATTTCATTACATCTAGCGAACATAATGAAACAAAACGAATAAATGTAGTAAGGCATAGATATATTTATATTTGCATATACAATTGAAATATGTAATTGACAAAATTTTTGTAGCTAATTTATCTCATAGTTGAAGTTTTTATACGAACTAGTTAAATACGATATCAGATTTATTAAAGATAATGAGTGCAAGACTATCTGTCACCGTTTCTAAAAGTCATCCATCTATCAAGAATTTGATCAATCAATCAATCATGCGAGATGGACTTTAAAAATAAAAATTTAAATGAATAAAGTTGTCTTAATATACAATAACGTAAATGTGATAATTTTTTATTTAAAAAAAAAAAAATTGACATGACCAATGACCGTAAGTCCAAGAAAAATATGAAGTGTATAAAATTTTTCCATAAGAGTACCGTTACAAGAAAGATTTTTTCATATCTCAAGACAAATCTACCTTTGAAACATCATGAAACCATAGTCGAGCATCCCATAAAACAAATTGTCTACTCATGCACCTCATAGTGTATTTGCATATTATTTGTATTAGGAATAAAAAAAATACGTTAGTATCAATAACTGGGTGGTCCCACAGGCGTGGGGTGAGCTATTAAATAAAGTTGTAATTAAAATACTCATGTAGAGGAGGTGACTGGGGTCAGACATGTCATGCTTTTGGGATCATTGCAATTATTGAACTCATGCAGGCTTTAATGATAAGTTTGATAAGCTAGAGAAAAAAAAAAGATATTTAGTTATTGTTGTGGGGGTGGATGTGTAAGAATGAAGATGGGAATAGAAAAAAGAGAAGTGTAGCCAACCAAATACCAATTTCTTACATTCTCTAATCAACATTTTTGACAACGATAAGGTTTGAAGAAGTGTGGTAATGATTTTGGTCAAGCCATCAATTACTTCACTTGTTTAATTGAATAATCATTATATTTCACTATTTTCCTTTTATATTTCTAGATTATTTTTGTGTATTTGAGCCCAAAGGAGAATTTATTTTTCCATTCCACTTTAAAACTTTAATTTTTTTTAGAACGAAAATTGTTACTTAAACCATAGACGCCAATATATAAAAGATTAAAGACAACTACATCAAAAGACAAAATTAAAGAAGATGCAAAGTTTAAAGATGATGATCACAATTTAAACTTTATAAAGGGAAGAATTTTCAACGTGCTTGGAGAGCATGTTGATAATTTAGATTTGTAGATACTCGTACAACATCTCATATTCATAGATCTGCGCCTGCCTTTATACAGTTGGATACAAAATTATCTATTTTTGAAACAGGAATTAAAGTAGTAGATCTTTTAGCCCCTCATCGTCGTGGGGGAAAAATCGGACTATTTGGAGGAGCTGGAGTTGGTAAAACGGTATTCATTAAGGAATTGATCAACAATATTGCCAGGATTTGATTAACAATATTGCCAAAGCCCACGGGGGCGTATCCGTATTTGGCGGAATGAGTGAACGTACTCGTGAAGGAAATGATCTTTATATGGAAATGAAAGAATCTGGAGTGATTAATGGAGAAAATGTTGTAGAATCAAAAGTAGCTCTAGTTTACGACCTGATGAATGAATCACCTGGAGCTTGTATGAGAGTTGGTTTGACTGCCCTAACTATGACGGAATATTTTCGAGATGTTAATGAACAAGACGTACTTCTATTTATCGATAATATCTTTCGTTTCGTCTAAGCAGGATCCGAAGCATCCGCCTTATTTGGTAGAATGCCTTCCGCTGTCGATTATCAAGCTTCCTTGAGTACCGAAATGGGTACTCTATAAGATAGAATTACTTCTACCAAAGAAGGGTCCATAACTTCTATTGAAACAGTTTATGTACCTGCAGACGATTTGATCGACCCTGCTTCTACTACGACATTTGCACATTTAGATGCTACTACCGTATTATCAAGAGGATTAGCTGCCAAGGGGATCTATCCAGCAGTAGATCCTTTAGATTCAACGTCAACCATGCTTCAACCTCGGATCGTTGGTGAGGAACATTACGAAACTGCGCAAAGAGTTAAGCAAACTTTACGACGTTACAAAGAGTTTCAGGACATTATGTAACGACCCGGCCTCTCACCGAAGCCGTTATCTTACGTACTGTCCGCTTTGGGGTGGACTTCTGCCCACTTATCCCCTCACGGCTTTCTGACGCGTCCCCCAAGATTCGAACCCAAGACATCCATCATATGGGAGACTTAAGTTGAATCCTGGTACCAATTGGGCAACTCGGACAGTACGTAAGATAACGGCTCCGGTGAGAGGCCGGGTCGTTACACATTATAGCTATCATTGGGTTGGATGAATTATCCGAAGATGATCATTTAACCGTAGCAAGAGCGCGGAAAATTGAACGTTTCTTATCACAACCTTTTTTTGTAGGAGAAGTATTTATCGGTTCTCCAGGTTAATATGTTGGTCTGGTAGAAACCATTAGAAGGTTTCAATTGATCATTTTCGGAGAATTAGATGGTCTTCCTCAACAGACCTTTTATTTGGTAGGTAATATCGATGAAGCTACTGCGAACGCTATGAACTTAGAAATGGAGAGCAATTTGAAGAAATGACTTTAAATCTTTGTGTAGTGACCCCTAATTGAAGTTACACATATATGAAGGGAGGGATAGAAAATATGTGAGGAAATAGAAGTAAATAACCTTTTCATTCTTGTATAATTCCACAATGACCTTTGACTAACAAATAAAATAAAATAAAAATAAGAAATAGTAAAAATATAACTTTTGTTGGAAAAAGTCCAAAATACCCTAACTTTATCAAATGATCTCACTCAATGATATGAGCCGGCTGTCACTTGGGCCACAGCCGGCCCAGATCAGTAAATTTCTGGGCCGACTTAACAGCCGGTCCATATATATATATTTTTATTTTTTAATAATTTAATATAATAAATGGTATAATAAATTAATATTTATATAATTAAATATTTTACTTAATTTAATAAAAGTAATATAATTAAATATTTTACCCATTTCATTAAAATTAATATAATTACATAAATGATTTACTTAATTCAATAATTAAATATTTTACTTAATTTAATAAATCTAATATGAAATAAATATTTATAGAATCAAATATTTGACGTAATCGAATCTAATCTTTCATTTTTCAAATGTAAACTAATCTTTTATTTTTCAAAATGTAATTGTTTACTCAATTTAAAAAATTCTGTTTGTTTTAATTTTGATATAAAAAACGAAAGATTAGTTTACAAATTATATTTAATTAAAGAATTTTAAATTAATTAAAATATTAAAGGGAAAAAAATAAGAATTTGTTAACACATTAAAAAATAATATTTCATTTTCGTAATTATCAATTTAAAATTATTTATTTCACTTTTTATATCAAAATTGAAACAAAAGGAATTTTTTTAAAATTACGTAAACAATCTATATTTATTTAATTACATTTGAAAAATAAAAGATTAGTTTACAAATTATATTTAATTAAAGAATTTTAAAATAATTAAAATATTGAAAGGGAAAAAAAAATTGCTAACACATTAAAAAATAATATTTCATTTTCGTAATTATCAATTTAAAATTATTTATTTCATTTTTTATACAAAAATTAAAACAAAATGAAAATTTTAAATTAAGTAAACAATATATATTTATTTAATTATATTTGAAAAATGAAAGATTAGTTTACAAATTATATTTAATTAAAGAATTTTATATTAATGAAAATATTAAAAGGAAAAAAAATAAGAATTTGTTAACACATTAAAAAATAATATTTTATTTTCATAATTATCAATTTAAAATTATTTATTTCATTTTTTATATAAAAATTAAAACGAAATGAAAATTTTAAATTAAGTAAACAATATATATTATTTTTTAACGTGTTAGCAAATTCTTATTCTTTTTAATATTTTTATTAGCAAATTTCTATCTTACGCATTGTCCATCCTCACTAAAGTGACGCAAATCAGTGTCATTTACGTTTTGTTCAACTTAAACAAATAATTCACTTTAATATCAGACGTAACGTTCATATGTTGAATTGAAAATGGCAAATGATCTTTGAATTGAATTTTTAGTACCATATCTTATCGAGATGAATCAACGTTTAGCTTGTTCTATATATCAAGGTACTCAAAAGTTGTGTCGAAATTCACAATGAAGATTCGAGCATGTTAAGGGTCAAATAGATATAACTAAAGATCAAAAGGAGTGAAAACAAATCAATTTTCCATCGCAAAAGGATGTCCAAATTTTTCGTTAGAGATTGAAATCCATTTTTGGCATAGTAAACGTTCGAATTGAAAAAGAGCTATTTCTAACAAAGTTGTAGCCTTTTGAATTATCTTTCCAACGCCTTTTAAATCGGCTTAATTGGATATCGGAAACAAAAGTTATGATAAAAATACTCAAACAGCCTCAACTTAATGTGACTTTTTCAACAGTATCAAGATTTGTGAAATCTCGATTTCGGCTGTTAACAATTAAATTTCGTTAACCCCTGATTTTTTCGGCCATTAACATCCGAATTTTCAGCTGTTTGTGCTGATTATTTTTTCGTAATAGTAGTTTTATTTGTTAACTAAAAGGGTAGTATTGTCTTTTTAACACAAACATGTTTTGTAATTGTTTTAGTCACTTAAGGGTGTTTTTGTCTTTTTATAGCAAATGGGTCATTTTAGGATTATTGTCAATTGGAAAAGTCAAAGTGGAATTAGGGACCTTTGACTAGGTCATTTTGACAAGTACCCCAAAATATGTAACACTAGCCTTTTATTTAAATTGTTTCTAATCAAATTAATGAAATCTGCCTAAATTCTGGTACTGACTACTTGATTATTACTCTTTCTTCTTGGTACAAAACTAGTAGCTAATTAGCTATTAGAAAATCCCTTTTTTCACCCCTAAATTATTTGGAGCAACCATCCCAATCAAATCTCTTCTTCAAATTAATAATTTTCATGGATTCTTGGCCTTAAAAAGAGGCCAAAGATAGGGGATGGTCTCTCTTTTTGTCTGATATTTTGCATGCTATCTATTTATATATTTACTAGTTTACTAGCTAATAGATAAGTTTACTAATAAGTAAAAATTAATAATTTCTTATTAGCAAAATCTAAAAATAAATATGCCAGAGATTTTGCCAGAAGTAGTTGATCGATAATCATGTACAAATAAAAGAGTATGCCATAAAATATTTTTTTTATTAGTGAAAGTTAGAGAGAAGTAAGATAAAATTATTTTGAAAAAAGCGCCTTCTCTTAAAAGTAAGTAAAAATTTCCATCATCCAAACATGCTTGCCAAAATAAAAATACTTAAAATACATAGGATCCGTTTGATAGGCAAATGTGGAGAGGAATTCAAATTCTACGTTAGTTGAAAAATAAAAACTCACCAAATCTACAGGAATTCATTTTTCATGAAAATAAAGAAAATACAGTTTAAAATGGTTGTTTCTTGGAATTCGATTTCCATTTCCACGTTGCAATCAAACGGTTAAAGTGAAATTCGTTTTCCTCAAATGTGACATTTTCCACGGAAGACTCTTGTATAATGGGATTTTAAGCCACAAAATTTTATCTATGATAAATTGGACTTGACAAACGCAATTAATAAAGAGATATGTACATGCAAGATCTCTTCTCTTATTATTTTAAATTATGTTTAATTCAATATGCTAAACTTATTTGTCTTATTATTAATCTTCTTAATTGAGGCGAGTGCACTTTTTTTTTTTTTGTATTAATAGATTTTAAGCTACAAAATATGACATAAAATAAGTTTTAGCACACATAATTAATAAAGAAATGCACGAGAGATATACATATTTTATTCTTATTATTAATCTTCATATTTGAGCGAGTGCTTTTTTTAATATGACTTTTTTATATTCTTGCAATTTTCTATCTTTATATAAATATAAACTGGAATCCCCTATTGAATTCTTTTTAAAATAATTTAATCTTCAAAGAATTAAAGGCAACAATAATATCATACATTATTTATTTGCATGCCCTGTTTGGTAATGGATTAAAATTAGATGTTTAGTAAATATATGTAGTTGAAAAGTTGTGGGTTCTATGAAATATGTAATTAAAATTAATTGTTGAATTTGACTTAAAATAAAAATCTAAATTTTAATTTCTACCAAACATGCGACCCTACTTAATTAATAATTATATATACCAACTAAAAAAATGAAATAATAACTATAAGTTGATTGAATGGTTTTTCATTCATGATGTCTTGTCCTTTTCTATAAAAACGCTTCCATCCACGTTGTTATTAATGTCTCTCTCTCTCTCTCTTTTTTCTAGTAAGATAAAAAATTATAACATTATTTGATAAATGATAATTAGTAGTTAATAATTATTATTAAGATTGTGATTATTTTCCCTTTTTTTGTCCTTTGCAAAAGAAGCAAAAGATTTGAAATTATAACTCAAATATGCAATTGTTGAGAAACCCAGAAACATTTTTAACTCGTTCAAGTCAATTTATTGGAAAAATTGAAATCTTATTTATGATATTGTGTACTTTGTATATTTTACATGCTAGCACCTAACTGAGGCCTTTGAAACGTAAGTTTAGAATTCTCTTTACATGTTCGATCGATATGAAGTATTCGACATAAAACTGAATAATATTTCATAATTTTTTTACATTTAATATTTAAAAAATTATAATTATTACAATTTGATTGTTAGTTGTACTGAAATTAGCATTGACTTGTATCACAATGTGATGATTTCGGGTTATGATAATCATATCAAAGTATTCCGAATTTTTGATTGGATCTTTGGTAGATGGATCTTAGGGAGTGCGGGTCAGAAGAAATAGTAAAGGGCCATGAAGCCTTATAGGGCCTGAATACTCAAATTTTGTAATTACTCTATCCTGTTCTTTCAGCCTTAGATTTTTATATTTGTATTTGGTATTCTATCATTTGTCAATTTAAAACATAATCAATTTTTTCATCCAATTTTTTTCCTTCACATCATATAATATAATCCATTATATACATTTTTTTATGTACAAGTTTATATACATTTTTACAATATCCACACGACAAGATCACACTTTTGATTTTGAACTCATTCATCACATCACTTTACAGATTTCCTCCACATAACGGACATGTCAACCAAGTTATCATACAAGATGTACATATAACATTATTCTTGTGCACAAGACCAATGTACCTTGCCTATAATTTTCTTTTGAATTTTGCTATTTGTACACCGGGTTAACACTCCGATAAATAGCCTCCTCACAAATAGGGAGCCCACACCCAATAAAAAAATCGTGGAACAGTGGAACACCCTTTGTAAGGGGACTTATATACCGAGGTGTCAACTTTGGTGTACAAGTAGCAAAACCCATTTCTTTTCTATTTTCTCAATATAACTCAATAATAAAAAATGGATGGAATGCTCGATTCTACTTTGGTACTTAAAAGTATGTAATGTATATAGATAGATTTCAACATAATTCCGAAGTGGTGCATTGATATAGTTACATACAGGAGTAGAAAACTTCATTGTTCCACATTATAAGTGGTAGGACCTTCTTTTGGAGTTGGCAGTCGCGCTCTAATTAAGAATTTGTCGACACACAATCTTGATTGTCATGTTTTGAGTAGGAATAATTCAATTGAACGGTCTAATATGCCCACCTGATAGAACCATTACTCAAATCACGACATCTTGAACTTAAAACAATCCAATAAAAACACATCAAATGATGAGTTGATGGTGTGCCTATAGGACTTTCCTATTAAAATATTTTTCCTATCTAGCCAAATATTTTTGTAGTCTATTGATTTTATATACAGTTTTTCATGATTTTTTACCAATGTTCTAGCATGCTTCGTTCGTTGCTCAACACGAGCTCAAACCTCTTGTGCAATATCTCCTCTTAGCTCAACATGACACTTAATTGTGCTAGTAAATTAAATTTACTTTTAAATTATCTAGCAAAGGATTCAATGATATGACCCTCTTACATAGGCATAAGACACGTCCAAAAACGAATTAAGATACAAAATAACAATTTATTAACATATTTACAAATGTGTCAAATGTTGGGTTTATTAATTTATCATGTGGACCTACATATGTAATTAATTGTGTATAAGACTATCTTAAAGTTGAGCCAAGAATTAAATTATTGGGCTTAGAGTATTTAAATAAAGTGTGGGTCGAATTATATGTGTAGAGATCAGATCTATTAGGGTTTGTATTTGACGATGAGCCAAATACATATGAAAACTATAAAGATGGCTATGGTTCCCAATTCATATGTAACTTCTCATTTTTTGTGTCATCTCATGAACAAAAGAATTAATAGAGAAAACATATTGAAGAGGAAGATTAAGAAATCCACAACCAAAAATCAAGAAAAATGATTGGAGCAATTAAATTGAAAAACAAGACAATTAAAATTATAGAGCAAGAAGCAAAAATCAAGATCAATAACTCAAGAACCAAAAGAGTCAATAATCAAGATTCAAGATCTGAAATCAAGATCCAATAATAAGAAATTATTCTCAAAGAATTAAGGTATGCTTCACACTATTAATTTTCTTGATGATTTGATATGGAGGATCTTGGCAATAAAGTAATTAGGCTTTTTAGTTTTATAAAGTTTAAAGTTTCATAAAGTTTCAACACCCAATCCTCAAAATAAAGTATCCTAAGCTGGAAGAATGAACTTTGGAGCAATAGGAATTAAACATATATTTTGGAGCATAATGAACGAATATGCTGAGCATGGTAAAAACACAGAGAAAATACAAGTGATCAAAATACTCTATAGTATTGTTTTATGCTAGGTAAAACGAGGTCTAGAAAAGACAGCTTATCATGAAAACCCCATCAAGTTCTAGGATTGTTTGTTCCCTTATTATGATTAGGCATTTGTCATGCTTTTCTTCCCTAATCTAAATTATTATTTATACAAGTGATTGTCATCATATGCACGTTCTTGTGTCTTATTTGAATTGACACTATAAAGCTATTATCGACAACATGAAATTAATACATGAATAGGAAGAGCTCAAACCTAGGATTGTAAAGATAGATCGTATTGTTTGAGATGAATAGTTCAAGATGAGATGTTTTATGGAACAACCAATACGAAGATGTGTTTTCTAAGAATAACCGGCACAAAACGTCATTATTATTTGTTACCTTTCAATAATCATTCGTGTCATTTCAATTTTGATAGTTGGATACTCGTATCAACATTTCATTGCAAAAATATCCTATTTCATTTCATTTCAATTTTTTATACTATAACGAAAATGATTACAATACGTTTACATCTCACGTCTTTCTCTTGATTACGAAATAGAGGCTGGTGTTAGTACAAGAGGACTATTTCTCCCCTCTCTTAACCTCTTCACCTTATTGAGAAGATATATTCATAGTTTTTTTTTGTGAGAAAGGTGAATGCTATAATTATGTTTCATATATATGCATGAAGAATAGCTTGTTTTTTAATGTGCTGAGCCACTAACATTTGATTTGGTCTTCGGTTTATATTTTAGTTTTAGTTAGAGGGACTAGCGTAGGTAGAGTGAATTTGCTTCCTTGTAATGTAATAATTTATCAACATTATGATCATGATCACATGCATGCCTTGCACTTTTATGAACCTGGGATGCTATTTGATGCTGGCAAATAAAGGGACAAAAATGTATCGTATAATCATAAAATTTATAGTGTGCTTCTATTCAATCATCCTATGTACACATTAACGAGGACAAGAAAAATTGTTCAAAATCAGGGGCGGCCCTAGGAGGTGTAGGGGCTCTTGATTGGGGCACTATACACATGCATGTATTTATATTTTGTTAATTTTAAGTAATCATTTTCATTAATATGAACTACCTCTCCCAAATATACTCCAATTCAGTCGATGTCACGTTTATCCCCAAAAAAAGAAAGTCATAATAATCCTTGTGATTAAAAAAAAAAAGCCATTGTTAATTGCATATTCTTCTCAATTTTAATATGTGATAGTTACATGAAATAAACTAAGGAAGGTGATATGTTAATTTTTAATAAAATGTGATTTGTGAATTTTTGTCGAATTTTGATTTTTCTGATTGTTGCTTCTGGTATATAATGTTTTTAGACTATAATTTGTCACATATTTCTTAGAAAGGAAATATTGAAGAATTTTATAGAGCTTTTGATTGCTTTCATTAAAAATATTTCCATTAAAAAATATAGGGAAACCGGATCCAATGATTCCATAAATATTGCTAAAGAAATTACTAGACATCAAAATGAAAATTGATCATGTATTTCATGTAAAATGTATAATTTGAAGTAAGAAATATTTTAATGAAAATGTCATTGTAAAGGACACACAATCACCACTAGATTATTCTAGAACTAATTATTTCCTTTACATAGTAGATTAAGCAATTGGATCGCTAGAGAGAATGTTTGAGCAATTCAATGCATATGAAAAAGACATTAGGTTTCTATTTTCTTTTGATAATTATTTAAATTCAATTGCTGATGCTAATTTGAAAAATATGTTATCGTGTTGTGATTGCTCTAAAACATGGAATTTTGTGTGATCTCGATGGTTAAGATTTGTTTCAAGAACTAAAAGTTTTGCGAAATCTTTTTCCAAAAGAAACAAGAGTTAGGTTTTTGAAGTAATTGGCAAGTCTGTGAACAAAATAGACTAAATTTAAAATGTTGTAAAAGTAAAGGAGTAGGTTGCAAATAGTAAAAATTGAGTTATATTAGGCCTAGAGGATGAAAAAGAAGGAAAAACGGTGCCGCAATTTCGCTAGACTGTCGCCATGAGTTGACTCTAGCGTCAGAAACAGTAACACTGTCACTAGCTTGTCGCCAGAGCTTCGCTCGAGTGACACACTGTAGCTCCCTTGTCGCTCGCCCAACTCTCGTTCTAACGACAAGGTTATCCAGAAAATATTTAATTCATTTTTTAAGACTTTTTATCCGACCCATTCATTACTTAACCTACATATAAATAACAGAACGTCTCTAAACGAATATTCTAAGGTTGATCATTGTGAAAAACACGTTCTCTTCATATCATCTTCATCAAATTAGCTTTCAACCTTCGTTCTGTGATTCATTAGAATCCAAATATCAAACTGCTACTTCCTACATAGTTCCGAAAATCAAGGAAAGGTGATTGGAGTTCCAGCCGTTGAAGAACGCGGAGTTATTTGTTAATCCACAAGAGATAGATGAATTCACAAAGTTGAGAGTTGCTGCAGGAGAGTGCAATCTAGGAGAGTTTTGAAAACTGCAACTGGGAATTGGTACAGTAACATGAAATCCAGGAGAGTTGTGGGAATTGAGGTCAGAAAGTACTAGTGGTAGTCTAGTGGTAGTCGAGTATGGCGAACTGTAAGTTTTAATTCGTTTATAGTGGAATGTTGACGGCAAAATGCCCGAAATTTTTACCCAGTTGGGGTTTCTCGGTGATCATTTCTTGCATTTATTTATTGCTTTCGTAATTGCAGTATTTTAACATAGAAAAATTTGAATTGTATGATTAATCATCTAAAAATAATTAATAGTGACTTGTTGCTAACTAATTATAAAGTTTTTAATTCCGCATAATCACCCATTCACCCCCTCTCCAAGTGTAGTTTGGGTTGAATTTCATATTTTCAACAAGGACAACTAATGACATGCTAATTTATTTGAAAAGATTGAATTATTTTCCAAACTCATTTGCATTTATTGTTTTTAAAATATTATTGCCAATACATGTTACAATTGCATATACAAAAAGAATTTCTCATAATTGAAGTTATTGAAATCCTACTTGCAATCAATTAATTTGCAAGAAAGATAGAATGGGCTGGCTTTAATATTTTTTAAACATGAATTGCTAGTTAGTTTTGATTACAAAAAAAAATAATAATAATAATTAATTAATTAATTAATTAATGATTTTTCTTTTAGAAATGCAAGAAAAAGAATCTTTTCATGATTTGTTGCATTTAAAGGTTTATATATCGTATTACTTGATGTACATTTACTGTTGTTTGTTCCACATATTTTCGTACATAGAATTCTTGTAGATGTTAATGGTTTGGATGATGCCTTTTTCCCCAGAAAATATGAGTTTTTAGATATTTTGAAAGTTCTTTCAAGCATAAATCAAACACTTAACTTGTATTTTTTTTTTCTTTCATAATATGTAAAACAACAAATAGACATTTAAATATTATATTTTTGCTATGTAGTCGTTTTATATTCAACAACTTAATATAGCTGTATTTTTCTATATGCATGCGTCTTGATTAAATGTCCTATTTAATTAAATGAAAGAGAGGCACTCTTAAATGTCCTATTTAATTAAAAAAACACTACAAGATTGTGGCTTTTTTTTTCTTTTGCATTGTAAAGTGAATTTCTTATTGAAACGAAGATGGAAATATTTAAGATGCATCAGTTGAAAGTATGTATTTACTTCTATTATAAAAAAAAAAAGTTAAATTTACTTTTAAATTCCTTATTTCGTCAAATATTATTTTTAAAATTAGTTTTTTACTACCACAACTTACACAAGGCCAGTCGATGGAGCAAGGGGGTGGATCGGGCAATTCAGGGAAGGGCCCTTACGCTAGCATAAGACTCTGATAAAATTTTCTTTTCATCCCCAACCTTTTTTGTCACGTGATTTAAGGAGATTCTATTATATTATAATAGCACTTTGTACTTAACAAAGGTTAATTTTCTTGGAAATGATTAGGGTTCTTGACTAAAGGTAACTTGGGTTATAAGTCATCTTTTTCCCCAGTTCCCAGACTTTTAGGCCAAGCATGCATATTCATCATTACTATAATTGCCATCATTGTTGCAATCTATGTCTTAACAGTCGACTAATTAAGGGACCAAAGAGAAAGTTTGAAGAGTTACAACCATGCTATATGTATATTATTTTTTAAATTTTCTTTTATATTGTGCCACAGACAAAACATCATTGGAAAATTTAACAACAAAAACAATTTTTCCATCCACAATTTTCAAAAAACAAAGACAATATAAAAAAGAACGTAAAGAAATGAGTGTACATTTAGCATTATTGAAAGAGTCAAGCTATTACTAGACCCAAAACAATGCCAGGGACCTAAACCACATGACCCTGTATGAATACCATTTTTGAAGTCTAAAAACACAAGGTTCCACTGAAATTTTGTTACCTCAAAATTATAATGTGTAGAAATTTAATTGATGGTGAGACAATGAAATAGCAAAATGGGAACAGTTTGAACTCATCATAGATGAACACATACATTCATTGATTATTGAGTCTTGATGTATTAGAGAATAATGAGATGATATGACAATATGTAATCAAACAACAAGAACATAAGATTTACGTGAAAACTCAAGACGGAAAAATCAAGGGTAGAGACGAAGAATTCACTATATAAAAAATAAGGAGTTGCAATATGTTATGAAGGATCTCACAAAACTCTCTCTTAATTTCTCTATCTATGATTCTCTCTCTATATGAATCTGGATCCAGTTGGATCACTCTCTAAGTCGATCAAATAAATGTGTAATACATTACATATTTATAAGTATGAGTAAAAAACTATAAACAATCTGAATTAGTGCCATTTGCCGAGTCATGCATAATTGCTCCAACTTCAACCATAATGCAGCATCACTTTTCTCCTTTAAAACGTCCTGAAAATTTTGATTCGGAAGATGAAGATGTATTTGTGAAAGGACTTTCCATCCTTACATTGCTTCTCCTCTAGTGTCAAAGTTAATGGCATCTTATCCAGCCCTAATAGAGTAT
This sequence comes from Fraxinus americana, assembly GCA_035079005.1. NCBI lineage: Eukaryota > Viridiplantae > Streptophyta > Magnoliopsida > Lamiales > Oleaceae > Fraxinus > Fraxinus americana. The sequence goes on along the minus strand of CM068715.1, from coordinate 36,955,949 downwards.
CATCCATTTGTTTAAGTGGTTATGCTTAGGCAAAGTGTTTACATAGAGACTATTTGTTTCATCCATTTTCTTAAATGGTTATGCTTAGGGGAAGTGTTTACACTTGGAGACCTTTTGCTTCGTCCATTTGCTTAAGTGGTTATACTTAGGTGAAGTATAACCTAAGTACAATGGCCTCCTCTCCTACCTTCTCCACTTTCTCCTCAGCCTCTGTATCATGCCGACCTCTAGTAGGACCGTCGAACTCTTCTTCGAGGAAAGCGATAGCCACTTCTGGATGTACCTCCCTTAGGCAAGACATCATCTGTTGGGCATTCCATGAAGCCCAACAGTTGGCGAAAATGTTATATTCATTCGTTTGTTCGAAGTTATCAATGTAGTTCCAGACCACCACTTCACCTACTGTCTTCACTTCAGCCTTAAGAGATTCAATCTCTTCCTTTTGGGCCTCGGTAAGCATTTTGAGTTTGGCTGTCTCCTCGTTGTCCCCCTCCAAGGCCTCCGAGGTAATCTTCTAGTGTTCATTGGACTGGTCGATTCGCTTCGTAAGTGCAGCTACTTGGGAAACTGACTCATGAAGTTCATTTTTCAACTGATTTACTTGCATCTCAGTGAAGTCAAGCTTCACCTCGGCCTCAGTCCTCTTCCGCATCTTTCTTGGCCCTCATCACTTCATCTTCCCATCTGTCCGAGGCCTCAATCCTTCGCTCCAACTCCTCATTTTTCTTACGAAGGCCTCAGATCAAATCCTTTGCCGCCGTACCAATACTTAAAACCCTGGCCACACTGGCATTGTTGGCGGCTAAGAGGTCCTCTACATCACAGGAGGCGACGTGATCTTGCCAATCCTCGGTCCAGTGCTTGTTATGGACTTGGACGGTAGAAGCGGTCTCTAGAAGCAGCGTCTTCAATACTGCCTCGGGGAGATCATCCTCCTTACTCCCCAAAAAGTCGATCACTTTACCTCGAGATGGTGGGTTGGTGGATTTCTTCAGCCTGTTCCAGGTTGGCTCTACAGCGAGAACATCGGTGATGGGCACAACGATTGTTGGAGCTTCGGAGGGGGCTACGACGGTCACCCCGGTAGGAATGGGGGAGGTGGGGACCTGGCCACTATGGCCGACGAAGAGGAAGCCCCTGTTGGGCCAGTTATTTTTCTCTTGACGAGGGAGGTGCCTTCCTCCACTTCTTCGGGAGGCTTTTGGCTCTTGTTTAAAGAGTTTAGCATCTTAGCCTGCTTTTTGTAAGCAGATGAACTAGTTTAAGAGTTGTTGCCTCGACCACGCTTCCGCGAATAGTGGCAAAGTCAGGCCTCAGAGGCCTCTTCTTCAATAAATCATCTGCAAAAAGGACACACCATCAGTCAAGTATATTCAGATACGTTCCTAACTGAACTTAAAGTATATTCCTCTCCTTGGGTTGCCATCCGTCCATGTAGTGTGAAGTTGGTGTTCTTGTCGATCAGTTCGCCAAAACTATGCTCCTTGAAAGAGTGCTGGTATATGTGACGAATGATGTCCCAATCCCCCTAAGAGATCTCGCACCTCGGAAGAGAGCCTGCAAATAATAGAAATATTAAGCTATAAGAAATCGTTCTAAGTAAAATCAACTAGGTAAGATGACTTAATGGCTGTGGAGTAAGATGTGGGGATGGTAAGAAGATCCATAGAGTCATTCTCCATGGTGTCCCAGCTTCCCACAACCAAGACTTTCGCCACTTAATCACTGAAGATGGCAGACCTACCACGAATGGGGAATGAGATCCCTAAGGATTTAAGTAATACCCCCCTACTTTTTCTCCCCGGCTACATTCTTAGGAAAGTAAAGGGAATGAAAACGCTAAAAAGCATATCTATACCGAGACTGGCTTGACGCCAAAGCATCCACGACCCAACCATCTGAGATAGGAGTGGGGTGGAATTAGGTAGTAGCCAGTCCATATGAGCGTAGAACTTGCCTAAAGAATGGGTGGAAGGGAAGCCTAAGGCCTACCCTAAACAAGTTCTTACTCACGGCCACACAACCTGGCCTCAGATAACAATCCCTCTCATTAGGGTTGGGTATAATCATATCTATGCTATCAGGTATTCTGAAGACCCATCTTATCTAAAATGGCTTTAGAGGGGCAACTAGAGGCCCCCATTGGATAGAAGTGTCCACAGGTAGGACATGAAGCCTCCAAATATTTTCCCCCGACCTAATCGCTCTACCTATTTCGTCCGAAGAGATGACTATTGGGTCTCTCATGACTAAACTCTCAGTACTTTGCCTCCCTCCACTAGATGGAGTGTTTCAAGACCTCTCAGAAGCCATTTTATCAAATGTCGAACAGAATGAAGCAAATAGAGGGGAAAAAGTTTACCTGAGGATTTTGGTTCGAAAGAAAATGAGTCGCCGAAGTTTCAGGATTTTGCTCGTCGAAAAATAGAGAATTCAAAGTGAATTTCAGGGAGAAATCACAAAGTAAAGTTGCAAAGAGAAGAGTTTAGGCCTTATATAGTCATCGCAAGTTCACCCTAGCCGTTAGATCATTGTTGATCACATCTTGACCATCCAACCCACGATTTATCACAACTGTTGAAACCAAAGGTCACACAAACAGATGGTCATAAGGAAACGGTGTAATTTACGTGCCACCCCAAATGCGTCGCCTTGAGCTTTCCCAGTCGTCACCATGATTACCGTTTATGGCCTTGGGGGCGTGTTGGAAGCCAGCAACGCCCACAAAAGCTGCCTTGGGAAGACGCGAGAATTGTCTCATCAGCTGACCCTTCGTCCTTCTGCTAGGACTTCGCTTTGCAACAACTTTTCTCAAAGTTGCTAACACCCATCACTTAGTCCTTCAGCTAGGATTTCGCTTTGCAACAACTTTCCCCAAAGTAGCCAACACTCATCACTTCGTCCTTCAGTTAGGACTTTGCTTTGCAACAACTTTCCTCAAAGTTGCCAACACTCCTCACTTCGTCCTTCAGCCAGGACTTCTTTGCAACAACTTTCCCCAAAGTTGCCAACACTCATCACTTCGTCCTTCAGCCAGGACTTCGCTTTGTAAAAACATTCCCCAAATGTACGTGTCGTGTCTAGTCTGGTAAACTGTAAGTTATAAATCGTTTATAGTGGATTGTTGACTGGTAAAGAGCCTAGAGTTTTTACCCAGTTAGGGTTTCTCCATGATCATACCGTGCATTATTTATTGTTTTATTAACTGTTATTATATTCTGCGGTATTCAAACATAGGATAATCGGATTGTATGCTTAAATATCTAGAGATAATTAATTAGTAACTTGTTGATATTAATTATAAATTTTTAATTTCGTATTTATACCTATTCACCCCCTCTAGGTGTAGTTTGGATCGAACTGCGTATTTTCAACATGTAAAGGAAAATGGACAAGTGAATTGAGATGAATAGTTAATTCACATATTACAACTTTGATTTCAATGACCTAAACAATATTATATGAAATATAATCAGTCATGGAAACATGTATTCCGTGCTAAAGGAACAATTTGTGGAAATTTGTTCTTCAAAAAATGAATTATGTGAAAGTCAAAGTCTTTCCGAGTAACTTTTTTGTGAAAATTTGTAGGGTTGGGCAAAATGTCCGAACCGAACCGAACCGGAACCGAACCGAGTGGGTTTTTTAAAATGAAATACCCGAACGGGTATTCGAATCAAAAATCGAATGGTTTGGTTCGGTTCTCAGTTCTTGACCAAGAACCGAAAAACCGAATAAGAACCGATTTTTTTTATTTATATTGGATAAATCAATTTCTTTTATTTTTTCTAAACAAATTAATAATTTTTTTCTTATTAAATCTTATTAGTTGAACAACTTACAGTTTATTTATGTTTGTTAGTTGTGTTTTTTTTTTCAATTTTTTCTTGTATAGTTTCTTAGTAGTTAGTATGGAAAGTCAACCAAACCAACTGATGATTACATTAAATAGTTGGTAAATATTATCAATACTTTAAAATATTTTATCTTTGTGACTTCTAATTTATATTTCACTTTTATGTAGACTTGAAGGTTTGAAGCAAATGAATTATTGATATGAATATCGAAATTTTATTAGTAATATTTACTTTTTGGTATTTGTATTTGACAACTTATTATTTATATGTTATTAAATTAGATTGCGTTAATTTGTAAAAGTTAAGATTGAATTTGGTATTTGTATCTACTTTTTGTTATTAATATTGGTATTCACTTTCAGGTGTATTTATGTAGTATTATTTTAAATGTTAAAAAATTTAATTATAGTACGGAATCGAACGAACCGAACCGAACCGAACGGTTCCGAAATTATATTTGGAATCGATGGTTCCATTTACTAAATACCCGAAAATTTCTAGAACCGAAAAAAACCGAACCGACCCGCGCCCACCCCTAGAAATTTGGACGTTTAACCCCATTATGGCATGACATCTACTTCATTGAGGGATATAGTTATTTAATTTTCAGAAGAGTCTTGAACTTGCCTACACCTACCCAAAAGACCTTGACCGAGTCGACTAAAAGAACTAGCCTTAAAATTCAATGGATGGACCACGACTATCATGCATCATCTCAACAATATGACAACACATTAAAGACGTTATCATATGGGACTTATGTGGAGTTAAAAAAATGTTAGTCACTCAACTCATTGCTAATTTACTTTTTGGCTCTTTTTTTTTGGTATATCAATTGTGTACTTGGTCAATCATTATTTTATAAGATACTTAAATCTCTCTTATACATCTATCTAGGCCTGGGCATAAAAAAATCGACCAAACGAATCAAACCGAATTGGCTCGGGCCGATTTGGATCGGTTTAACACAAGTAATTGGTTTGGTTTGATTTTATTTTATTTTTTTAAAACAAATTTCGTATTTACAAAATTTTCAATATTTAATGCCTGGTTGATTCGAGTGACTTTGTAAAGTAATTGAGGCCCACGAATATATGTTTTTGAAGGGGAAAATTTAACTAGACCAGGTGTTTAATTTTAACTTTCTAAAAATCAGGTTTAAATGTTTTTTAATCAAAAATCAGGTTTTAATTTCAACAATTAATATTGATAATGATATTTTAAATTAAATTAATTTATATACCCACCCCACCCCACCCCAAATTTCACAAAATTCTCAAACCTAATCTCTCTCCTCCCTCCTCTTCCCGTCTCCCCTCCCTCCTCCCTTCGCCCGTCCCCCCTCCTCCTCCTCCCATCTCCACAACATTCATCTCTCCCCTCACATAGCAGCGCTGCGACAGCAGGCCGACGTCGTCGTGTCGCTAGCAAGATCGCTCTGTTGTGCGACGTCGCTCACGCAGCCGACAGCAACACAACTGGCCAACGCCGCCACTTTGGGTGGGTGGACGAGGAAATTGGGCGGTGGATCTGTGGGTGTGAGGCGGCAACGTGGATGAATAAGAGAGATGCATCTATGGGTGTGGGGGCAGATCTGTGTGATGAAATTGGGTGGTGGATTTGTTGCGGGTGAGTGTGTGGCTCAGCGATGCATCTATGGGTGTGGGGGGCAGATCTCTGTGTGTGGCGGATCTGGTGGTGGTTTGGGCTGATATTGTTGGTGGGTGGTTTAGGGATTAGGGTTGGTAGCGGATCGGACGAAGTGCGTGACCAATTATTTGGTCGTTCTATGACCAGGTATTGTTAACTATTTGGTCGTTCCGTGACCTGTGACCAAGTATTGTTGGTGTACTGTGATTGGGAGACGGATACAGCGGATGGGTCGAAGTGTCTGTGACTATTTATTTGGTCGATCTGTGACCTGTGACAAAGAGTGGTGATGTACTAGGATGGGGGAATGGTGTTTGGGTGACTGTGACCTAGCTATTCTGGTTCTTTTTGGTGTCTGTGACCTTACTATTGAGCTGTGACTTTGAAATTGATAATTTGTAACTTAAAAAAAGAATCTGTGATCTTTATTTTTTTGATCTGTGATCTCGAAATAATCTGCGATCTACAAATTTTTGTATCTGTGACCTTGAAATAACCAGTGACCTACAAATTTTTTGATCTGTGACCTCGAAAAAGTTGTCGAATCGGGGCAGTCGACGATCGACGGAGTAGTCGCCGGTTACCGAAGTAATAGCCAGAGTAATGGGGGTGGTGGAGGGAGGTGAGGTGGGGTGGGGTGGGTTAATTTTATTATATTACAGTTAAATATTTAATTTAATATAATAATTCTGAAATGTAATTAATTAATTTAAGAAAAACCTGAGTTTTGTAAATTAAAACTTTGGGACCTGATTTTTAATTTCATGAAAGTAAACCCCTGAACCATGAACTTTTCCATTTTTGAAGAACACGTGTTGTAGTCCATTGTGGAAATTACGATGGTGTATTCTTACATATAGCAATCTAACGTGAGCCTCTTCCCGCATTATACATTTTGTTAGAAAACTTAACACAATTTAATTGAAACATCAAACTGAAATAATCGTTTATTACTACAAACAAAATATGTCAAGTAATGCTATTCTGACCTTGTGCTAGAGACTGTCCACAATAATGAAATGAGTGAGAGTCATTTTTTCAGTAACCCTAAGTGATAGTCGTTGAACCACCTTATCTAATACTTCATTCTATTAGAGGGGAGATAAGTCTAATCGTGTAAATTTAAAAGCCAGACGTCGCGATCCTTGAGAAGATTGATCGGAAAAAAATTCTATTCTTCTCTTTCCACAGCAAGTTGCTTTGTCTTTTCACAGCAAGTTGGAAGACTATTTTTATATTGTCTGTTACACTAAATAATAAGATAATAGTGAATTCAATGATAAAGACTTTAATGGGCAAGTGAATTGTGAATTGAAATGAATAGTTAATTCACATATTACAATTTTGATTTCAATGACCTAAACAATATTATATGGAATATAATCAGTCATGGAAACATGTATTCCATTCTAAAAGAACAATTTTGGGGAAATTTTTTCTTCAATTTAAAAGGCAGACATCGCGGTCCTTGAGAAGATTGGCCGGAAAAAATTTCTATTCTTTTCTTTCCACAGTAAGTTGGAAGACTATTTTTATATAGTCTGTTACACTAATTAATAAGATAATGGTGAATTCAATGATAAAGACTTAAATGTGAACCACTTGAATAAATGTATAATTGAATAAATGTGAACCAAATTTTGGGGAGATAAGTCTAATCGTCTAAATTTAATAGGCAGACATCGCGGTCCTTGAGAAGATTGATCGGAAAAAATTTACTTTCTTCTCTTTCCACAGCAAGTTGAAAGACTATTTTTATACTGTCCGTTACACTAATTAATAAGATAATGGTGAATTCAATGATAAAGACTTTAATGGGCCAGTGAATTGTGAATTGAAATGAATAGTTAATTCACATATTACAATTTTGATTTCAATGACCTGAACAATATTATGTGGAATATAATCAGTCATGGAAACATGTATTCCATGCTAAAAGAACAATTTTGGGGAAATTTGTTCTTCAATTTAAAAGGCAGACATCGCGGTCCTTGAGAAGAATGGCCGAAAAAAATTTCTATTCTTCTCTTTCCATAGGAAGTTGGAAAACTATTTTTATATTGTCCGTTACACTAATTAATAAGATAATGGTGAATTCAATGATAAAGACTCTAACGTGAGCCACTTGAATAAATGTATAATTGAATAAATGTGAACCAAATCTTGGGGAGATAAGTCTAATCGTGTAAATTTAAAAGGCAGACATCGCGGTCTTTGAGAAGATTGATCGGAAAAAATTTCTTTTCTTCTATTTCCACAACAAGTTGGAAGACTATTTTTATGCTGTCCGTTACACTAATTAATAAGATAATGGTGAATTCAATGATAAAGACTTTAATGGGCAAGTGAATTGTGAATTGAAATGAATAGTTAATTCACATATTACAATTTTGATTTCAATGACCTAAACAATATTATGTGGAATATAATCAGTCATGGAAACATGTATTCCATGCTAAAAGAACAATTTTGGGGAAATTTGTTCTTCAATTTAAAAGGAAGACATCGCGGTCCTTGAGAAGATTGGCCGGAAAAAATTTCTATTCTTCTATTTCCACAGCAAGTTGGAAGACTATTTTTATATTGTCTGTTGCACTAATTAATAAGATAACGGTGAATTCAATGATAAGGACTTTAATGTGAACCACTTGAATAAATGAATAATTGAATAATTGTGAACCAAATTTTGGAGAGATAAGTCTAATCGTGTAAATTTAAAAGGCAGACATCGCGGTCCTTGAGAAGATTGATCGGAAAAAATTTTTGACACTAATTAATAAGATAATGGGGAATTCAATGATAAAGACTTTAATGGGCAAGTGAATTGTGAATTGAAATGAATAGTTAATTCACATATTACAATTTTGATTTCAGTGACCTAAACAAAATTATGTGGAATATAATTAGTCATGGAAACATGTATTCCATGCTAAAAGAACAATTTTGGGGAAATTTGTTCCTCAATTGAAAAGACAGATATCGCGGTCCTTGAGAAGATTGGTCGGAAAAATTTTTTATTCTTCTCTTTCCACAGCAAGTTGGAAGACTATTTTTATATTGTCCATTACACTAATTAATAAGATAATGGTGAATTCAATGATAAAGACTTTAGTGTGAACCGCTTGTATAAATGTATAATTGAATAAATGTGAACCAAATTTTGGGGAGATAAGTCTAATCGTGTAATTTAAAAGGCAGACATCGCGGTCCTTAAGAAGATTGATCGGAAAAAATTTCTTACACTAATTAATAAGATAATGGTGAATTCAATGATAAAGACTTTAATGGGCAAGTGAATTGTGAATTGAAATGAATAGTTAATTCACATATTACAATTTTGATTTCAATGACCTAAACAATATTATATGAAATGTAATCAGTCATGGAAACATGCATTCCATGCTAAAAGAACAATTTTTGGGAAATTTGTTCTTCAATTTATAAGGCAGACATCGCGGTCCTTGAGAAGATTGGCCGGAAAAAATTTCTATTCTTCTCTTTCCACAGCAAGTTGGAAGACTATTTTTATATTGTCCGTTACACTAATTAATAAGATAAGGGTGAATTCAATGATAAGGACTTTAATGTGAACCACTTGAATAAATGTATAATTGAATAAATGTGAACCAAATTTTGGGGAGATAAGTCTAATCGTGTAAATTTAAAAGGCAGACATCGCGGTCCTTGAGAAGATTGATCGAAAAAAATTTCCTTTCTTCTCTTTCCACAGCAAGTTGGAAGGCTTTTTTTATACTGTCCGTTACACTATTTAATAAGATAATGGTGAATTCAATGATAAAGACTTTAATGGCAAGTGAATTGTGAATTGAAATGAATAGTTAATTCACATATTACAATTTTGATTTCAATGACCTAAACCATATTATGTGGACTATAATCAGTCATGGAAACATGTATTTCATGCTAAAAGAACAATTTTGGGGAAATTTGTTCTTCAATTTAAAAGGCAGACATCGCGGTCCTTGAGAAGATTGGCCGGAAAAAATTTCTATTCTTCTCTTTCCACAGTTGGAAGACTATTTTTATATTGTCCGTTACACTAATTAAGAAGATAATGGTGAATTCAATGATAAGGACTTTAATGTGAACCACTTGAATAAATGTATAATTGAATAAATGTGAACCAAATTTCGGGGAGATAAGTATAATCGTGTAAATTTAAAAGGCAGACATCGTGGTCCTTGAGAAGATTGATCGGAAAAAATTTCTTAGCCTTCGATTTAATGAATTTGATGGAATCATGCCTTCCACAATTTGCCTCCTTGCCAATATCCATGTCTTGGACCTTTCTGGAAACAACATTTCAGGAAGAATATTGCGATGTTTAAACAATTTTACGGCTTTAGTTCACAAGAATAGTTCAATTGAAAACGTTGAAGTTATTCTCAAAATACCTGAAGTGTATGTTAACAGTGCTTTTCTTCATTGGAAAGGACGAGATCTTGAATTGAAAACACTAGGACTTTTGAAAGGCATTGATCTATCGGGAAATAAGTTTGTTGGAACTATTCCTCAAGAGTTTTCTGCTTTAAGAGGTTTAGTTTTTTTGAACTTATCTAGAAATCATTTGACGGGAAATATTATTTCAAAAATTGGTCAAATGGAGATGTTAGAAAGTCTTGACTTGACTAGAAACCAGCTTTCGGGGGAAATATCGAATAGCCTTGCAGATCTAAATTTTCTTAGCTTTTTGGACTTATCGTACAATAATTTTACTGGAAAGATTCCTTTAGCACTCAACTACAAAGCTTCAACTCCTCTATATATGCTGGGAATAGCCAACTTTGTGGGCAGCCTCTGGCTAAGTGTCCAGGAGACATTTCTAATGGTTCTGCTACTGATCACGAAGAGGGGAATAGTTTTGAAGAAGATGATAGGTTTATAACGCGTGACTTTTACATATGCATGGCATTTGGTTTCATTAGTGGATTATGGGTAGTTGTTACAACTCTACTCCTCAAGCATTCTTGGAGGCATTCTTACTGTAAGGCGAGGATAGTTGCCAAAAAGTGCAATGCTTCTCAGGGAATTCAGCGAGCCAAAGCTTTGGTTGAGCAGTACAAAAAATTGGACGTTGACGACAATTTTGTAACCGAGCTGGACATTGCTTCTTCTCAACAGAGCGAGGATTGGGGAAAACTTAGAGAAAAAATACGTTCAGCTCGGAGCGAACTATAGTTAAGACATCCAGTGCCTTAATTGTCTTCATGTAATTTCGCGCTAAATGCCATTGCGAATTTTTTATGTAACAACAATTTTTATCATTAATGAACAACTGTTTTGTTTACTTGTGTATTTATTAACGTTGTCTTTAATCGTCGAACTCTTCAAGCATTTAATTGTTTTATACTAAAATTCGCGTACATTCTCTCTTGGTATTCCCACCTCTTTTCCCAAGATTTTGGACAATTTGATTTTAGTTATTATACACGAATGTGGCCGTCCATATTCCGTACTTTCATCTTCACGGCTCTATAAATGCCCATGTACTTCGCACTTCTCATTCTCATTTTTATCCTCTTCTTCGAAAAATAATTTGCTGCCATCGTTTTGGCACTTCGATCATCTAAAATAAAAATAGGTCGTTTGATCCACCCACTTTGTCATCGGTTTTCAGTAACTTTTAGTATGGAAGGTATAGGAAATATTCTTTGCCCAACAAAGTTTTTCCCATCATCTCCACGTCTTCCAAAAGGAATTCAATGATGGAAGGCGATTTTGAGTGACTTTCCGACCACTTCGGTTGCTGAAAGTGCTTTTTAGTCTCCTTGCCTATTATTGCAGCAATGCAATTGGAAGGAGATTTTGAGGGTCTTTTTCTTCCTTGTTGCTTGTTGAGAGTTCTTTTTGGCCTCTCTACTCGCCTTTGCAGCAGTGCGATCAGGATGGCGATCAAGGCCAGCTCACCCTCTTACTTGTCGATCGATCGAGGAATTATTCTGTTCTCAATCGTAGTTGTTAGAACATTCAATATTTTGTATTTCATTTTGTAATGGATATTTGATAATAATAAATGACTTTGCTTGAACGTATTTCGTTCCTGTGTTATTCATCCATGGTTGTTTGACATAATATTAATTATGTTTTTATTTGTTCACTTTCCCATAAGGAATGAACATATTTTTTTAAATATTTGCCATTAATAAATCTCACGTGCTTGGTGTCATCCAAATCTTCTAAATGACAGGCTCCATTAGGCAACACATTGTTTACTTTATATGGTCCTTCCCAATTGGGCGACCATTTGCCATATTTCGGGTCCTTGTTATTCAGAGGGAGTATTGTTTTCCAAACTAACTCGCCCAGACTAAATGACTTGGCTATAACTTTTTTATTGTAAAACTTAGTCATTCTTTGTTTATGGACTCGTAACCTGTCTAAGACGTCCAATTTTAAATCGTCCAATTCCAACAAATTTTGAATTAATGACTCAGCGTGTTCACCATCGTTTACCTTATGTTGCAAACACACTTTAAATTGATTTCACGTTGATTTCCATAGGCAAAACGGCCTCCTATCCATAAGTAAGTTGGAAATACGTTCTATAAGCCCATAGGGCTTTGTTTAGACATTCATGCCAATTTCTGACATTTTCATTTATCATTTTCCTTATAATGCTTTTTAGAATCTTATTATAAGATTCTGCCTGCCCGTTAAATTGAGCTTAATATGGTGTGGAGTTTACTAACTTAACTCCAAATTCGCTCAAAAACTCTTTCAATTGATCTCCGTTCAAAGAAGTTTCATGATCTACCATGAAAGTTTATGGAATTCCAAATCTATAAATAATATGATCACGGATAAATTTTATGACACTTTTTTGAGTGATTTCTTTTAAATGTATCGCTTCTACCCACTTAGTGAAGAAACTAGTTGCAACTATAATAAAAGTATGTTGCTTGGACGATGAGAGATAAATTTTCCTTATCAAGTCTATCGCCCAGCCTTTAAACGGCCAAGGTTTGATGATGGGTGTCATCTCCCTTGTCGGTGCTCTCTGTATTGGACCATGCTTTTGGCATGCTAGACAGCTCTTCGCGTATTGAACACATGATTCTCCCATCTTGGACCAGAAATATTCACTCCTAATAATCAATCACCTCATCCTTTGGCCAGCTTGATGAGCTCTACATATCCATTCATGTACTTCAGCCATGATCGTTCTGGCTTCTTACAAACTTACACATTTCAGTAATATCCTATCAGAGCGTTTTTTAAATAACTCTTCATTTATCAATGTGTAATTTAGCGAACGCAATGTCATTTTTCTATCGCCTCCTTTATTAGGTCCTTTAAGGAACCTTTTGATCTCTGCCCTCCAATCTATTGCATCTTCATCTTGAATACAATGTATTTCTGTTCTATTCGCCCTTCTTTGGACTACATGCAATATTACTCCATATTCACAAGTAGAATCCCGATTTAAAATTTTTGAATACCCCGAGGCAATCTGAGCCAACTTATTTGCTATGTCATTATATATCCTATTGACACATTGAAGTTTTACTTGGTCGAATTCTTCCAACAATTCTTGGACTATTTCATATTTATTTATAATGAAATCACTCTGGCACTTCAAATCACCAATTAATTGGTGAATTACCAATTGAGAATCGCCCATAACACTCACATTCCTTACCTTCATATCTATCATTAATTCTAAACCTACAATTAAGGCTTCATATTCAGCTTGATTATTGGTGCATATTCTATCCAAAGTGAATAAACCCAAGGTTTTATTTCAAATGAGTTAATTTCTAGCTCAATTTCTTTAGGCATGTCAAGGCATGGATGATCGGTCAAAAAGTTGGCCAAAGCTTGGTTTTTGATCGTCTTTTAGGGTATGTATTGTATTTCGAACTCTGATAACGCTAAAGTTCAAATACCAATCATTTGATATAAATTAGGGCGAAAGAACATATATTTAATCAAATTTACTTTAGAAATTAAATAAACGGTTACAGGCCGTAAATAAGCCCTTAATTTTGTACATGTGAAATACAATGCAAGGCATAATTTTTCAATGACAGAGTAATTACATTCACATTTTGTTAACCGCCTACTCAAGTAGTAAATAGTCATTTCCTCTCCACATTGGTTTTCTTGTGTGACCATTCCAACTATTGATTCTTGTTCGGCCGATATATATACTTTCATTGGTCGTCCTTAGATTGGTGACACCAACACTGGTGGACTTGATAAATATGTTTTTAGGCTTTCGAAAGCTTTTTGATACTCTTCCTTCCAGTCGAATTCGTCTTGATTTTTCAACTTTAAAAGCGGCAAAAATGCTTTAGTTCGCTCTGCACAATTAGAAATAAAACGTCTTAAAAAGTTTACTTGACCTAGAAACCTTTGTAATTCATTTTTATTGCTAGGAGGTTTGGCCTCTAAAATGGCATTCGCTTTATTTTTTTTCAAGTTCGATTCCCCTTTTGTGCACTAGGAAATCGAGGAAATTTCCCGCATTAACACGAAATGCACATTTCAAAGGATTCAATTTTAGTTTATACTGTCTCATTCGCTCAAATGAAAATCTCAACTGTTCAAAATGGTCTTCTCTTTACTAGACTTGACCACTATATCATCCACATACACCTCCACAAACTTGTCTATCATGTCGTGAAAAATCAAGTTCATTGCCTTTTGATATGTCGCTCCTACATTTTTCAGACCGAAAGGCATAACCACCCATTTAAAACATCCTAAAGATCCGGGGCATCTAAAGGTAGTTTTGTGTATATCATCCTCAACTATATAAATTTGATTATATCCTGAATACCCGTCCATGAAGGAATATATTACGTGCCCAGCAGTTGAATCTACTAAAAAATCGACTGTGGGCATATGATATTCATCTTTCGGTGTGGCCAAGTTTAGGTTTCTAAAGTCTATGCACACCCTAATCTTACCATTCTTTTTTAGTACTGGCACAATATTGGACAACCACTCAACGTATCTGGCCGTTCTAATAAAATCTGCTTTTAATAATCGCTCTATTTCTTTCTTTATCTTGGGAAGTACATTAGGAACAAAACGTATAGAGGATTGTTTATGAGGTTTGAAACTTGGCTTGGTTGGTAATCTATGTTCTACCAAATTTCTATCTAAACCAGGCATATATTCATATTTCCAAGCAAAACAATCTTTGTATTCTCTTAATAAAGTGATTAATTTATCACTAACCTCTTAATTGAGTATCTGGCTGACGAATGTTGGGCGATCTTCCCCTTCATTACTAATATTTAGTTTGATCATAGGGTCTTGTACTTGAGCATATCCAGGGTTGGTGATCCTCATTACTTCATCATCCATGTCTCTTACAGGCACTTCTTCTTCTAAACAGTCTACTTTGTTGACTTTTCGGCCGATACTTTGCTCCAACTCGAATACTGTCAATTTGTCTCCCAACGCTTTCAAAGCTACTTCCTCTTTCGTCTTATTTTTGCATTCTTTATTGAAAGCCATTAACTAGACTTTGAGGGCCTAAATATCGGCTGTTTGCCTTTGTTGCTCACAGCTCATTTAGAACTCTTTGATTATTTTCTTGCCAATTACTGACTCCTCCAGGGCTACTATGTTTGGCCTCATTTGACTGAACATATCGGTGAGCCCATCTACTGAAAATGGTTCTTCGCTCTGTGCAACAATCTGAGTTTCTTCTCCATCTTTGACTACTCTTACAAGTCCATAATTTCCCTCGTACATGAACCTTTCTAAGGAGTTTGCTTCTGCGACAAAAGGCCCGTGATCTTCTTGCACTACTTCTGCTTCGCTCTTATCATTCCAGAAGACCAAGCATTGATGGAGTGATGAAGGTATGCAGCAACTCCCATGTATCCAATCTCTTCCTAATAACACATTGTAACTGGTAGGACCATCTATCACGAAAAAGACCATAGTCCTAGTAGTTGTCCCAACAATTTCGTCTAATGGCATAACCCCTTTAGCTGAAGTTGCTCCTCCATTGAAACTCGTAAGGATGACTTTTGTTGGAATCATATCACCCAATGTTTTTGCAATTTTCCTCATCATCCTAGATGGGATGATGTTTATAACTGCTCCATTATCAATGAGTACTTTTGCAACAGGTATGCCGTTACCTAGAGCTTTAACATATAGTTGCCTCAAGTGTTTGGTCAATTTCATGGCTGGCCTTCTGAAAATGACCTTTTCGGCAGCGTTTATCTCCACTTCTTGCTTGTCTTCTGTTGAACTATCCTTTTGTGATAAATCGACATACAGTATATTGTATTGAGCTTCTGCTTCTCGAGCTTACTTTCTACTACATTCCAGAGCTTCCTTTTCAATTACCCAACCGGTAGGAGAGGGCAATAGTCTTGGAGGTGATCCATACTTTTCAGAGCGAGGTACTCTTTTTTTCCCTTTTAGGAGTCCCGTACAATACATAATAATCGAAAGAATGCCCAGATGGTTCCTCCAACAAGTCTACTTCACGAACTCTCTCTCGATGTAATTGCTTCAACAGAGTATTACGCGATACTCCTCTCTTTTTCCTTTCTGCCTCCAGATCAATTTCTTCTTCGATGTCTGTCATACCATCATCCTCTTCATCCTTGTAGGCTTCTCCGGATGCTTAGCCTTCTTCACATTCCAATACACATGCTTCTCCATCGTTATCATCTTCATCATTGTAGGCCTCTCCAGAAGCTTGGCCTTCCTCACATTCCAATACATACACTTCTTCTTCGTTATCCTCTTCATCATTGTAGACCTCTCCGGAAGCTTGGCCTTCCTCACATTCCAATACACACTCTTCTTCTTCGTTATCTTCTTTATTCTTGAATTCATTGGCTAGTAAATAATTATTAGCCATGATAGGAGGTAACGTACCGAACTGAATAGTAAGAGATTGATCTGTATCTTCTTCATCCCTTCTATCTCGCTCAAATTTCGATCTCCCAGAAGAACTTTCTAACAAGTCTCCCATTGATTCGCCTGTATCAGTCTCTTCATTGTCCCCAAGGACATTTTGGTTAGCCACTTCAGGTATCTTAGGCGCCTTAGGACGTGCCGATCCCTGTTGTTGCCTCATCATTCGTCCATAATTTCTTTGAAAACGCCTTTATTGGGTTCTAATCATCTCGTTGAAGGGCGTTACTCTTCCTCCATTATACTGGAATGAATGCCATACATTCAGTTGGAGAGATTGCAGCCTAAATGTTCTTACATTATTTGTTGGCCTGAACTGCCTCTCAAAATGTGGTCCTCTATAGAACGACTCACCTCGCCCTCTAACTGGCTGTGCTTCTGAAATAAAATCAGGGCGATGGTAATGATGTCTTGTTCCTAAGCTT
This sequence comes from Fraxinus americana, assembly GCA_035079005.1. Lineage (NCBI taxonomy): Eukaryota > Viridiplantae > Streptophyta > Magnoliopsida > Lamiales > Oleaceae > Fraxinus > Fraxinus americana. The sequence goes on along the minus strand of CM068715.1, from coordinate 36,939,103 downwards.
TCTGTCTTTGCACTCACTTCTCCCTTACATCTGGCACATAGGACGTCTACGTCCTGCATGGGTTCCTTCCCTTTGAAGCGTTTGAAAACACTAGGGAGTGGCTCAAAGTCCTCTTCTCCGTCATCTATGACCAATTTGAACTTTGGCAACTTGTTTTTAAACCCAGTTGTCACCATATTCACTCCAAGTGGTTGTGGGAAAGGGTTCTCATCCACTGTCATCTTCTTCTTATCTTCAAATGTAATTCGTCCTGATTCGATGACATCCTGTAACACATGACGGAAAACTAAACAGTTCTTAGTCAAATGTGACCATGCATTATGTCACTTACAATATTTTTTGCCATTAACTTGTTCAGGGTTTGGCAACTTGTGTTTATCCCTCAGCTTTATCTGCTTATCCTTATATAATTTATCGAATATAAGGTCAACTTTGGTTACATCGAACGAGAACGTTCTAACTTTTTTGCCTTCATCTTTTATAGGATCATCTTTGCCCGACATTCTAGGCTTAGCCATTATAGGGCAAGTATATGCATCTCTTTTGATTAATTCGGCCAAACATATTTCATTTTGATCAAAGTATTCATCATTAATAGTATGAACGTCAAAATTTGGGTCTCTATAATAAGTTCCCTTACTAGAATTTTTCATTTGTTCTTCTTCTCTTATTAATCGTTCATATCTAATCACGTTTGCGCTCAATTGGAACAAATCTGAAAATTCCTTATCCTGGAACTTCTTTTTTAGATCGAAATTTAGACAGTTTTGAGCGATTTTGACAAATTCTTTTTTAGGCAGAGGTACAAAACACTTACTTCTTGCTGTTTTGAACCTTTGAAGGAAACCTTCTGCCTATTCATTTGGCATTTGACATAGATTCGCCAAATCGGCCAAAGTAACTTCAGATTTAGTTTTGTAAAACTGAGCATGAAACAATTGTTCCAATTGTTGCCATATTTGAACAAAATTTGCTGGCAAGTTAATAAACCAGGAAAAGGCTACTCCTGTCAATGAACTAGGAAACAACCTCATTTTATGGTAGTCGGTCACCTCACCACTCTGTAGTTAATAAATCAGGAAAAGGCTACTTCACGAATCGCCCTATGTGTTCTAGATTAGATACTTCCCCTAAACCAGTGAATAACGAGAATTCTGGCACTTTGTACCCTCTAGGCCATGGATATGCTTGATCTACCCAATCAGGATATGATTTCGTATAAGTTGGCCTAATAACAGGACGTACCCCAAGAGCCATTTGATCCTGCACTATCTCTATGATTAGATTCCTTAACATAACATTGGGATTGTATGAAATTTCTACGGGTTGGTTTAATGGTTGATTTGCTTGAGGCCTAACATTTGGTCCTTGATTGACAACAAAATTGCCATTGTTTAGGCCATTGTTACCATTGAATTGAGTGTTTAAATCATCTCTAACTGCTGCCATTACTTTTCGTTGTTCAACTGCTTTCAAAGAGGTTTCTCAAATCGTGGAATGTGATAATTAGCTCGATAACTGTCTCAGTAACTGTTATTCCAGATGACCACAATATCTCACATATTAGGATTCTGGGCGACTTGAAGGCCTGAGCGAAAACAAAGCTGTCGCTCTGAGCGACAGTGAGGCACTCCATTGGTCCGAATTCTGGGCATCGTGTGGGCTTGGGCGATGATGTTACTGTATTCGTGGGCTCCTTTTGCACTTACCAACAACCTCATTTGGGCCTTTGTCCTGAGCCTGCAATTGGGCTTCACTCTTTGGGCTATCCAATTTGGGCTGTATTTTTAGTGTGTCAACAGCAAAATTCAACTAAGTAACCGAAATTTTCAATCTGAATGCTTCATTGATTCGAGTGACATTGTGTTGTAATTGAGGCCCCATGATACATGTTTATGAAGACCACATGTTATAGCCCATTATGCATGCTATAAGAAATTGTAGTAAAGTCTACTTCATTGTGGGACAGACATTTTCATATATAATTTGATTGCTTGAGCACACAATACTTGAAAAACTTCAATCCTCTTTAATTACTATAAACATTATGTCAGAGAAAATGATGGATATTAACAGATTCATCAAACTATTGAGTGTGCTGATGTTTGTACTTTCACTATGCATGAAGCTCAATTCAGTATCTACTGCTGAAGTTAGGTGCATTGAGAGGGAAAGACAAGCTCTTCTGACGTTTAAACATGACCTTGTTGATGCAAATGGCGTTTTATCATCCTGGGGAAGTGAAGAAGATAAAAGGGAATGTTGCAAATGGAAGGGCGTCTCATGTAGCAACGGAACTGGTCATGTAATTTCACTTGATCTGTATACATCTCCGTATGATGGTCTTCATTTGAAGGCTAAGCTTAGCCCCTCACTTCTTGAGTTGCAACATTTGAATTATTTGGACCTGATTTTTAATGATTTTGGAGGAAGTGAAATACCAAGATTCATTGGTTCCTTCAAGAACTTAAGGCACTTGAGACTCAGATAATCAAACTTCACTAGTGAAGTTCCTTACGAACTTGGGAACCTTACAAACCTGAATACTCTTAACTTTGGTTTTAACAATTTGAGAATCAAGAATTTTGATTGTCGTTCTCATCTTTCTTCGTTATCACATCTTGATTTGAGTTATGTTAACCTTATAAATCAAACCAGCTGGTTGCAGCACATAACAAGGTTCCCTTTCCTCGAGAAATTGTACTTGATGAGCTGTCAACTTCCCACCCAGTGCTTTCCTATCATATCTTTACTAATTCTTCTTTATCCCAACTATCTATCCTCGATCTAAGCTCCAATTATCTCACTTCCTTTTCCACATTCTGTTGGATGTTTAACATTAGTACAAGTCTTAGAAGAATTGAACTCCAGTATAATTAATTAGAGGGTCATATTCCTGATTCCTTTGGGGAATTTTTTTTCTTGCAATGCTTTATTTGAATGACAATAAGTTGCATGGTGGGATTCCAAGCTCTTTGCGTAATTTACATACACTAGATATATCATCCAATGAATTCAATGGTCTCTTGCCAGATAATACCACATTTTCATCCTTAGCACTTTTGGACCTTGGTAACAATAAGTTGAATGCGTTTCACACACAATGCCTTGGGCAACCTTTAGTTCTTTATTCTTTAGAGTTATCTTACAATCAATTAAAAAGGCTGCCTGAAGGTATTGAGAAACTTCCCAATCTCGAATATTTAGGAATGTCTTCAAATTTGTTGGAAGATACAATCACCGAAAGTTACCTCTCAAACTTTGCCAACTTAAATTACCTTGATTTATCCTTGAACTCATTGACTTTCAATTTGAGATCAGACTGGATTCCTCCTTTTCAATTGTATACACTAGAGCTCAGCCATTGTCATTTGGGCCCTCATTTTCCAAATTGGATTCAAACTCGAAATACTCTTGATTTGCTTAATATCTCTTTTGCTGGTATATCATATGCAATACCCAATTGGTTGTGGAATATGTCCATAATGCAATTAGATCTTTCTCATAACAATATTACAGGTAAAATTCCTAATTTGTCCTCACAGTTGATTTTTCCTCATTTAATTATAGATTTAAGTTATAATAACATTTCAGTTCCAATTCCATTATTTCTTTTTTATCATAAAGAAGTAAAACTTTCCAAAAATATGTTTTCGGGATCCATTTTTCACTTATGCACAATTCCTAAAGGCTCCATCATCCACATGCTTGATCTCTCGGATAACCAATTGGCAGGAGAGCTTCCAAATTGCTGGATGAACATAAGTGAATTATTTGTTCTAGATTTGGCAAATAATAAGTTCTCAGGTAAGATTCCCCTCACTTTGGGCACTTTGGATCAGCTCAAGGTATTACACTTGCGTGGTAATAATTTAATTGGTGAATTGCCTTCAACTTTGAGGAATTGAATGAGGCTGAGAACGCTTGATGTGGGAGGAAACAAGTTAACAGGTAATATTCCAGCATGGATAGGAACTCACTTAAAAAGTCTGACAGTTCTTAGCCTTCGATTTAATGAATTTGATGGAATCATGCCTTCCACAATTTGCCTCCTTACCAATATCCATGTCTTGGACCTTTCTAGAAACGACATTTCAGGAAGAATATTGCGATGTTTAAACAATTTTACGGCTTTAGTCCAGAAGAATAGTTCAATTGAAAACGCTGGAGAGGGGAATAGTTTTGAAGAAGATGATGGGTTTATAACGCGTGACTTTTACATCTGCATGGCATTTGGTTTCATTACTGGATTCTGGATAGTTGTTACAACTCTAATCCTCGAGCATTCTTGGAGGCATTCCTACTTCAACTGGTGGAACAACGTTGGGAACTAGATGTACGTGACAACAACAATCTATGTGACAAAATTCAAGAGAAAATTTCTAAAATGAAGGTAAACATTTAAATTTACTCCATCAATCTAATTGTTTAATATTCATATCTTGACTTCTTTAAATACTGAAATCAGAAGCCCCTTTCGGGAGATAAGAAAGTGTTGGCTGGAGAGGTGCGGGGACTACGGATGGCATTGTTTCTGCTCTAGTTAACACCATTTTCTTATTTTCTAAGTATTTGTAAAATAATATCAATTCTCGAGTTATCAAATCTATACAAATAACTAGCATTGTTGTGCTAATCATTGAGGTAAAAATAAATTTTAATACCTATCAAGTATATGGCTTGATTAATTAGTTGGTTTAGTTTTTTTTTTTTCACGTAATTCACTTGTTTAATTTGTATGTATTAGACATCTCAAGTCACTCTTTAGATTCGTCAATGCAAGATGCAATTAAGTAATTAATAAATTTTATACTCCACTACATGCGGCCAAGAATAGCCATGATGGGGGCGAATAGCAAGTTTGCTATGTCTAGGGACTAAGTCTTAATCCCTTATAAGAGCAATAATAATCCCAAAAACAAAAACACGGGAGCAAACACACAATTATAGTTGTTTTCCCATAACAGAGGTTTATGTACATCTAAAATCGACTGATGGAATGAGGCTCACCGGGAGTAAGCAAATCGCTGATCACTGCTCTATCTGAAATCATAATTGCCGGCGAATGAACTTGGGGACTCGGACTCCAACCTGGGATAATTAAACGATGCATTTTTCCTCTTCAGGTAAGGAAATCTCAATTGATCCTCCATCGAACTGATACATAAATCAGAGTTTTTACAAATCTGGTAAAGAAATCTAAAAATTTAAGTCCATCCCACGACGAATCTTTAAAGTTTCAAACAATTTTATGTTGGGACTTGCCCACTAATAAACAAGGTATAAACATTTAATGATTCTCAATAGATTTTGTATGCATGATTAGATGCTTTATAAATATTAAAAATTCTTCTATTTTTAATATGTAACTTTAAATATTGTACATAAGTGCTATATGATATTTAAAGGGAAATAATCTAAATTTGTCCATGATTTAAAATTAAAATAGGGATATCTAATTATGATTACTAGTGCAATTCATTACATTTTGAATGAAATAATTTTATCCAGATTGTTAATAATGTGATTATTGAAATGAAAGCACTTTACATATGCCCTTGTTTGATTCCCATATTTTTCGAAAGGCATTATTCTCTTTTATTTTCAATCACACGTTTTTCAATAAAATAATATTACGCGCAACCCAAAAATTCTTCCTTAATTTTTAATCACACATTCTATATCAATCTATTATTCCAAAATGTATTCTACACGAAAAACGTGGCTAAAACGGCCCATAATTTGATTATATAATATAGGAACATGATTAACAATGAATTTCTTAATAAAATCCATTTTTACATAGAGTATTCAATTTTGATCAATGATGATCGTATATGGATCAATCTTAATTTTGAGTAATTAATAGACTCATATTTATTAAGTTATATTTTTCATGTGTTGAGTAATGATGCAAATTAATAATGTCATATTCTCAGTACGTTGAAAATACAATGAAATAAATAGTCGACAATATTAATATACAAAAAGAAATCCATTCCTTTATAGGAAAGTAGATAGACGGTTCTCATATGTGTTGATTGGGGACTTGAATAATAAGAGTACTCAATTTTATGATTAGATCATAAAATACGTTATTCATTAGAGGATCAATGGGACTTATGGAGAAAGATATAATTAAAGAGGTTCACGGCTAAATACCTAACTTAATTATGAACCATTTATGGAGGATTGATCTATATTAAATGTCTATATCAATGGACAGTTCAATTTTTATTTTTATTTTTATAACTGTGGATGTTTGAGCCAGTTTGCACGCACCTCGACTTATCTCACGGAGCCCTGAAGTTTACGACTGGGTACTCACCTCAGTGGCCCTGAGGGGACTCGAACTGGTGACCATTGGAGAGCAAACCTCATGCCTGACCAATTGAGCAACCCCTCAAGGTTAATGGACAGTTCAAATCTCTTGAATATAATTTATTTTATAATTTTATGAGTCCAATTCTAAATTTTTAGTGAAATAATTTGGGATTAATGATTTTTGACGTATTAATTAAGTCATTATTATTGGAGTCTGAAATTATAATGTCCTTATTTCCTCTCGTCGACTTCGTTAAAAATACATGAACATTATTTTAGTAGGGTTAAATTAATTAATTTAGAGTTATAAATTCTGAATTGATTTTCACACATTATTTAATTGGATTAATTTTATTTTTAAATAATATGATTATTTAAATTAATTTGAAATTATACATTGTGATAATGATCACATTATTATTTACAACATGGAGTGTCCATTTAAATTCAATCACATATGGATAATGATAAATAATTAAAAGTTAATTAAATAATGTGATAATGATAGCATTATTGTCTGCAACATGGATCAATTACATGTGGATAATGATAAATAATTAAAAGATAATTATCGAAATTGTTACCTGATAAGAGGATATGAGAGAGAGATTTTCTCCCCCATTGAAGTGACACCGCTTCATCCTAGTGATAAGTGTGGTTTTGTTTTTTTAATGAAATTGTTAATTGAAAAAATAAAATAAAGCTATGTTTTCAACTATAAATAGGATTCATCAGATACTTAGAAAAGAACGCACATAACACATAAATTTACGTGAAATACTTTTTTTAAGAGTTATTTCTCTTCTTCTCACTTTGTCTCGTGTTGAGAACATAAAATGAGTGTGTAAATCAAACACAAATTTGAAACGTCTACTCATTCGTTCCTCATAACTGGAGATATGTCGAGAAAGAATTGTGAAACTTTTGGGAGGTTGATGATTTAAAGGAGGAGTTCAATATTTACATCCTAGGCGATCATCGGTATCATTTTAATCTATTCCTTAATGATATTGTGATTAAGTTAATATGTGTATTATTTGATTAAAAAAAAAATCTTACAATATGATTGTTCTTGCTTCCGCTTATTTTTCTTAAAAATAGTTTCCAAAACCAACATTTCATACTACGTGCGCGCGTGTATATGGGGTTTAGAAAACAAAGAATTATAGAAAAAATTAATAATCATTTTGTTAATGTGTTGGTGTGATATTGAAATTGGAGAAATATTTATCTAAACCCCATGCCTCTCGTATGGATGTCAACGAGTCGAGTTGAGCCGACTCGCGAGCCAAAACTCGAGGCTCGGGCTCGACTCGAGTAAAAATGGTCCGAGCTTTTTTAGCTCGATTCAAGTCGAGCTTTTACTCAGCCAAAAAATCTGGCTCAACCCCAACTTTCGGCTCATGTCTTATTGAGCCGAGTCAGCTCACAATTTTTTATTTGTTTAAACTTGAAAGGCTGCCTTTTCAAGTAGGCATCGACTTGCTGCTTGTGTAAGACAGTTTGTAGCTTCTTGACACAGGCAACTTTTAATTTTTTGTTGGGTCAATTCGTCAAGGGCCATTCGAAAATGACTTGTGATTTGAGTCAGTCAGTATGGCTCGACGACATGAGCAAGCTCGGGCCGATGCCCCAAAATGGGGCTTGGCCCAAGCCTCAGCTTGGTTGAATCGAGCCACGAGTTGGGCCGGCTCGGACTTTTTCTAGGCCGAATCATGGGTCGCCCGTGTCGACGAGCTAAATTGACATCCCTAACCTCTCGCATGCAAAGCCAGCGCTCTACCATTTGAGCTACATCCCCCAATTGACATTACTAATAACTCTTAACACAATTACCATGACTCAACACGCTCTGCATCGCAACAACTCGTGTTGATTATGTGCCATGGGGAATCAATCCTCTCACTCACCCCAAGCCACAGAAATTTTAAGCATCCTTGAAGGTAATCTACAAGTTGGCTTCATCATTTCAATCCCCAAGAATCACCACATTACTAAGGTGCTTCAAAATGGCAATGTGTTTGTTTTCCGTGTTAGGCTAATTCACTACCAACGCAATGTTGGATATGGAAATGCAGTTGCTATTACCTGTCCAGGCAGTTCATAGTTCTTCTCCACAGATGAGCTCGTCTTTGTTGTTTCCAGTTCTTGTTCGTAATCAAGAGCAATGTAGGCTAGCTTCTCTTTTATGTCCCTTGCAATTTCACGCTCGGCTAATGTGGTGAAAGAGTAACCTCGCTCAGTTAGTGTCTTCATGAGGTTATCTGTGAGGTCACGACCAGCCAGATCTAGACGCATGATGGCGTGTGAAAGGGCATAACCTTCATAGATAGGGACCGTATGACTTACACCTTCCCCAGAGTTGACAACAATTCCTAACAATTACAACAAAAAGGTTAGGTTACTGCAAATTGAGGTATATTTCAGGCAAATAAAAGTGATGTTTTTAGGCTTTAAATATTATAGAAGTTGGCTGGGAAATCTGTGTTATATCAACAGTATGTTTCATTTATTGGCTTCTGAGACTTTAAACTTATTGCAGTTGATAGATATAATCCATATAATTCAAGATCCTGTAAGTAATGAGCAATCCAACATTATATCCGTAGTCAATTCTCTAAGAATATGTTTAGTATAGAGTACTGGATATGACTCGATAGTTTAATGGACAAACGAAATGAGCGATTTTTTTGGAACATGGAGTTAGTGTACTGAAGTTCGTAAACTATCAGCAATAAAGAAACACAGCACTCCACTAGGTGCTCAAAGTGCATATTCATTTGGACGCATTTTTCCATTGAGATGATATTTTCATGGGAAAGGGATGAAATTCAGAAAAATTAGGTTGGAAGGTATTATTATGCAATTGGAAAATGACTTTTCCCATTTTAGTGTAACTTAGTTACTGTTGGCATGTTTGGTACATTTGATTAGATAGTACTTGACCATATTAAGGAACCAAAAAGAGAAAATCTTTTCCATCATACTATCTAGTCTTATCCACTACTGCATACCAAATATGTCGGTGTGTGCTTAATATGAATGCTGAAAACAGGGTCTGATATCTATTATATACATTGATCCAATTTATTCTCATCAAAAAAGAAGGGCACGGAATGCACGTGTGTAAAGAGACTTGATTCCACTTCCTTACCTGTTGCACAACCACTGGCATATAGGGAAAGAGAGAATTGGATGCTCTTCTGGAGCCACACGAAATTCACTATAGAATGTATGATGCCAAATTTTCTCCATATCGTTCCAATTGTTGACAATTCCATGCTCAATTGGGTACTTCAACGTCAAAATACCTCTCTTCGATTGAGCCCCGTCCCCAACATAGGCATCCTTTTGGCCCATGCCAACCATCACACGGGTGTGTGAAGGACGTCCCACAATGCTGGGGAAGATGGCCCTTGAGCATCATCTCCAACAAATCCAGCCTGAAAATCTAGAGATCAAGTAATAATAATAATAATAATAATAATAATAATAATAATAAACATTTCATGAAGGATCCAAGCACCCAATTAATTCATTATTGTAAGCATCAGAATATGACTGTTACGTGGTTACCTTAACATTCCTGTTCCATTGTCACACACGAGAGGCTGAATATCCTCACCTTCCGCCATCTCTTAATGCACTCTATCAAGAAAAAAGTTATTTTAAATGAGGAGAAAGTTAATTTATAACCATAAACACAAAACTCTGCATCCAGTGACACACTAGAAGGCAAGAGTGGAGCCCAACATTTCGTGATCAGCTCTAAAATAATAGCACCAAATGATGACTTCTCAGATGAAACGCTTAGCAAAATTTTATTCTCAAACTCAATTGATGTATTTTGGGACCAAACCGAATATGTATGAGGATTAATTGTATGAATGACAAACCTTGACAATGGAAAATCCGTATGAAAAGGCATATATGCAAAATCAACTCTTTATTTTTTCGATTAAAAAAGAGCATGGCGAAATTTTGATAATGAGAAATGATACATAAATTTCAAAAACTTAAATAGGATCGACAGATCAACAATCTTTACGAAAATGATAAATCTATTAGGTCAAATCTTTTGCAATCAAAGATCACAGTTCAAACAAATTGCCTTCGAAGGACTTAGCACATTGGCTTAATGTCCCCATAGGTGTTCTGATTTCAAGATGTACTTATCATTGTTTATTCAGCATTTCTAATTATGATTAGGGCAGTAAATGGATACACATTATAGATCAATCAACTTAGGCAAATCCCACTCTAAATTATCTAGGTTAAAAAAAAATCAAATCAAATTCCAAAACAATTTTTTATAATCAAGAAAATCGAAATTCAACTAACAGATAAAAACCCACACTGTAAGATTTAATCTTCTCTACAAAAGGAAATAAAAATCAAATCTTTATAATGTAAACTGAGAGAAAAAACCAAATTTTAAACAAGTTTTTCTACCTTGAGGCCTTCTCTCTCTCTCTCTCTCTCTCTCTCTCTCTCTCTCTCTCTCTCTCTCTCTCTCTCTCTCTCTAGGTAACAGTTCTCTCTCTCAAAAGCCTCTAATTATTTTCACAATAACGGGAAATAAAATTGAGCCTCAAATGCAGCTGAGCTTAAATGGTCGTCAAATTCCTTCGTTTGAAGATCGTGGCCTGTGCTTGGGGTTTGAATGATGGTCTGTGGTCCTTAATATAGCATCGCATTATTGGGAGGAAATAGCTAGCTGGCCATTGAACTAGTTTCTGCTATTAGGACAAATGGACATATAAAGAACCAAATTGAAAAAATATTGGAAAAATTATGGTCGGCTTTCCAACCTTTAACGTTACTGATTATGAATTTTCAATCTTTTAAAGTTTTGTATCTTCAACTTATTTAAATTTGCAGCACACGGGATTTGATTGAATTCAAAAGAAATATTTCATGGTTTGACGATTTTTTCCTCGTGAAAATTGCATGTAATTTTATCATTCCAATTGATGATTTTGATCGGAGATCCAAATTCATAAGTTTACACTTTTTTTAAAAAAATACAATCAAAAGATTTCAACATTCTTTCAAAAATGAGGCTCGAACTCAATCTCATCAACCTGAGAAGATTTCGTAATCATCACTTCAATTTCAAATACGTTGGGGGTACATAAGATTGTTTTTCAAAATACATTTTCCTATTTATTGAAAAAGTAGAATCATGATCTAGATGATTTCAAAATAGAACTCTTTGCTTTAAATTGAGTATATCGTGTTCATGTAAAGTTCAAAATGTTATGGTGACAAAATCATTTTCAAGGAAAGCAGTACGTGTTCCATTAATTTTGAAACTCGTAGATGTGAGCTAATGTAATTGTCGATGATGTTAATTGATATAAGTTCGTTAAATAGAGTATGGAACTCCGTTCAAAAAGAAAAATAGTCAAAAAAATTTAATAACATAATTTAGTTTTTTTTTATGTTTTTTTCACGCCTTCATTAAGAAAAGAAATTCACTTCACCAAGTGATGAATAATTTATTCCATCTTAGTGCTATTTGAGTCAATTCTCCTTGATAAGATTCCAACCATTCCATAAAGTCCAATAAATTCCGGAGGCCATTTCTATCGACAAACTATAAAGCCCAACTACCTTTACTGAGACCAACTCTTGAGTTTGCAGAATTGACTCACTTTTCAATTCTCCGTCGCCCTTTACTCTAGGGTCTTCCCTAAAATCCAATCCACCATTAACGAAGAGAAAGGTAATTCAGAAAAGGAGAGAATTGAAACATTGAATATAATTTATTCCTCCTACATGAATGAATTGGAGAAATGAATAGGGCTACAAGAGCATCAGCGATAATCAATTCTCAGCACAATCCTTTTCAGCTTAAAACGTCTCTCTTCCATTCCACACCCGCCGTGGAGCGCAGAAGACGCACCCATTGGGATTCCGTTAGTACTCTCTCCCCGTCAAACAACCAAACATGAACTTTATATATATATATTGCAGTTTTACATACATGTTTCATGTTTGTTTATTATAGGGTTGTGTATGGGGTGGCTTGTCGTTGTGTTGATGGATTTTGTGGAATATGAAATTGGGCTGTATATTGTTAAAGATTTCACCTTCATGGTAAAAGAAAAAAAATTAATATTAATAATTATAATGAGAGACCCTGCTATGATTTCTTTATACGAAGAGAAATACATGATCTTTCTGGTTTAATTGTTATAATGTTGTCTCTTGTCGCTGATGGGAAAAGGGAAGAACGTGTTTATTTTTACGGGGAGGTGGAGTATGATCACTGGCTTCTTTGTTGCGCATGTTTTTTTGGATTAGAATGGGATATGTTGTCAAGTTAAATAAAGTTGATAGCATTGACTGGATTGTTTTGGAACATGAATACGGATAATCTATGGTTATCATAATTCTCGTAGTAATACTGGTAATGATTCAAGCTTTCTGTGGAAAACTACTTTGTTCCAACTCTGATGTTTAAATAATGTTTTAAACTGAGAGTAAATCCAGATTTTTGTAAAAAAGTTGTCCCGAATACTGTGTTGGTGCACGGGAACAACTAAATAGTTAAATGCATTGATGTGGATGCATGAGATTATCACTTGAGCCTTATTTGCTATTTCTCTGTGGAACCAAATTGGGTTTGATGTGAAATTGAACAATTTTCATTTTCTTTGTTGTGCAGGGAGGAGGAGGTGCTTTCAGGGATCCACCAAGAGTATGTTTTACTTTTTCTTCTTTTAATTATTGCTTTTAACCCGGAAAAAGAGAGAATATTAACATGAAGTGAAATACCTATGATTACATTGGAGAGACAAGTGTAAAACTTGTTTTGAGTTTTGGGTTTCTAACAAAGATTGGTTGAACACTTGATATCAAGTAATTTATGTGGTCTAGGTTATGTAGACTATTGTAAATGAGATTTCAAAAAAAAAAAAAATGTTGCCACTGAAGTAGAGAATGATCATTGGGAAGGTTATGAAAAGAGAAGGAAAAGAAGCAAGTGCCCCAATACATTGATTGTGAAGATTAAAGAAATAATTAAGCAATATGCATCTACATTTGTAGTACATTAGCAATGGTCTTATACAGGGTCTAGTGGTTTCTTGTTATACATTAAGTATATATGCAATAATCTTGTTTCAGGTTCCCTTGTCACATTTGATTATATCGTAAATTGTCAAGTGCCAGTTCTTCAGGTAGAGGCACAATACTTGTATATTTCTTACTTAGTCATGGCATCGCACTCCTTAATCCATATTCACGGCAATGTAATAACAGCGTATTCTATGTAGTTTCTGAAAGGAGATAATATTAGGTTTTAATCTATATTGTTCATTGATTTCCCATGCATAGCAGATGCTATGGGTGGATATCCTGAGAAGCCCATTTTCCTTTATGCCTTCTTGAGGAAACTTCCACCATTAAGCAGGATAATAATGTAAAAGGCGTACATGCAGGCTCTCGTTAGACCTGCGAAAGAGTTATGTATGGTTGATGCATACTTTAAACTTTTTATTGATGATTTTTGTTGGTTTCATGAACACGGGTGGCATATATTGTAATTTTCCTGTCCACGTGTTTCACTTCCATTGGTGGGCAACATTTATATGCTGCAATAAAGCTAATGACCATAAAATTTTGAGTGTTTTGACAACATGCCTTACTCTAATATTTATTTTCTTTCCTTGATGGGCAATGAAACCTTATGCTGCTTGCAACATTTATCTGCAGGGGTTTAACCAGTATTCAAAAAGGTTCAGGAAACAAACCTTGTTGCGCAATGTCAGTGAATTTGCAGAGCACCTATTTCAGGTTATTATATCAGTTGAACATTTTGTATCATATTTTTGGTACATTTGTTTCTTCTCTACTCAAGGTGCTGTGGAGGGATGGTGCTAATGGATTTTGCAGACAATATGAGTAGTATTATTATGTAAACTCCAAATATATAAGATGTTCCTACCAATCTTGGTATAACAGTTTCTTTTTTATTGCTACGTTTTTCAATTCAACATTTTGCCTTATGAAGGTAAAGGAGAAGCAATATAAATAATGTCTAGGACCACCAATTTAGAAATCTTTATCTCTAGTGTACAAAATTTCACAACTGTCGTTAGGGATGTAATACTTTCTGGTAGCTCTACATATCACCTAGTTCCATGAGGAATGGAATAGGGCAGGGAAAGTGAAATTGTCGTGTCGCCATTTTCCACTAGGCTCTCCTTTTTCGTCTCCCAAATCTTGAAGAGGTTGGAGAAAGTGAAGGTGAAGGACAGGAAAGGCCAGATTTTTTCAATTAGAATATGTACAAGGTGTACTTATTATGGTTGTTGAATAACCGCATGTTGCTTATCCAAAAACCAAAGATCTTAAGTTTTACCTTGTTTGTGATTCTAATCAACTATTTTGGTTGTACTATCCAGCAACTGCCTTATTATGTGTCAGAGTTTGATTAGTTTACTACAAAGTATTTGAAACCTTGTTGACAATCAATCTGGGACTTCCATTTTGCTAGTTTTAGTACTCTTTTTACTCTTTGTTTCAAATTGCTCATAACCTTTCTTATGTTCATTTTCTATCAGAGTTGGCAGTCTGACAGTGACGAGGATGATCAATCTTCAAGTCCAGGACATTCATGGTTCAGACCTCATTTCAGGGATGACAGATTCAAGAGAGGCAAGTATAGAAATAGAGGACCACAAGCCTGGAGAAGTAAGTATTCTAGTTGTTGTATGATTAAGTCAGTATAGATCTGAATTTTCACGTTTCTTTTATCTGTAGTAGAAAACCCCTTTTCATTTTTATCTTTATTGGTGGCTTTTGGAGGAGGATTGTAGTTAAGGCCAATTTGGTAAAACCAGTTATGATATTATTGGTATATTTGGTAGGGAGAATTGGATAGTACTCCACTATATTAAAGAAGAAAAAGAAGTTTATTTGTTATATTGCTCAGTAAATATGCACTATGGGCTTACTGCTGCATCTCTTTTCTCAGACATTCTTAAATTGATTTTCAACCTCCTTAGAGCTTGTGAATTTTGTCCTTGGGAGTAGTTCTTGAAATATTTAATCTTTTCAGGACATTTTGAGTTTGTCGAAGATGAGGATAATGAATTTGAGACCTTTTTTCGTTCTACGTTTGGTGGAAACCAATACTTCTATTGGTCTCAAGAACCAGGATACAGGAACTCATCCGGTTACTCTAGTTACTATAAGTCTTCTAGCGATTGGAGACATCGGTTTCATGAGGAATACGATTCCGATTCCTACACAGAGTCCGAGAGATCAGAGGCAAATATGACTTCTGATAGGCTGGCCCTCGGGTTGAATGCATCAGGTCCTTTAAACCTGGATGATGTTAAAAATGCGTAAGTTCTTATATTCCTTAATGTGAAAATTTTCTTGAGAAATTGCACCATTGGTCTCAACCACTAACCTCAATAGTTGGTCCCCAACCTTTAAAAAGAGGAAAGTTGGACCATAACGTTTCATATAGTTGCTGAATCATTCCCCAATCATGGATACTGTACAAATCATCATTATGAAGCTCGGTTTTTCTTCCCAACTTGGAGTATTGCCACATGGCAGGTTTCCATGAGGGGCACATATCAATTTTTCGAAGATTTGGACGGTCTCTGTCATTGAGGACATATTGTCCAACTATAATGCATCATTTGGGACCAACTTGCTAATAGGACAATATGTTGGGGACCAATAGCACAATTTTCCCATATTCATATTCTGGGGAGGAGAGGAGGTTTTCTTTGGTTTTATTAGACTGCTTTATGATATTCCATTTTCAGATATCGAGCATGTGCATTAAAATGGCATCCAGATCGCCACCAGGGTTCTTCCAAGGTATATCGTTTGCTTTTCTATAGCTATTCTCTGTCTTTTCCTAATGATTCTTCGCTTTTGCCCGTTAAAACATTGAAGTTATTCGATTGTGACCTTGATGCTAGTGATTACAATTTCTACATGTAAGCTTATAACTCAGAATTCATTGGCCTAAGTAACAAGTTGGTGAATTACACAGGTTTTTGCAGAAGAAAAATTCAAGATCTGCAGTGCAGCATATCAATCTTTATGCGATAAGCTCGCTCTAAATTAGAGATTGACTGGAGCACATTGATATGTCACCTTTTAGATTTCAATTAATCCTATGCACAATTCTATCTAGGATTTTGTTTTAGGAAATATCATGAATAATAATTACCTGTGATGGTTAAACCATCTTATTGTTGTCATATTTACTAATATTTAGTGCTCTCTTATGAATAATACCATTATGGTGATGATGTAGAATACTTGAAAATGCGCTACTGAACTTATTTACACTGTAGACTAGTGTGGATATCTGTCATTATAATTCCCCTCAATGTAAGGGTGTCCAACTTCTAATCAAATTCAATATAATCAAATAAAATTAGAGAAGATAATTAAGTGATAGTCTAACGTGACGTGACTCAAATGAGAGACTACTTGGTTTCTTTGTGAATGAATATCGATGTCCCATCAGATACGTTCGATAAAATTAGAACGATATAGAGGATGTTATCTTTGTGCTTGAACAAAGTGATACGAGCAAATTGAGGAAATGTCCCTTCAAATACGTTCGCTAATAATTTGTTTTGCGTGTTGAATTAGAAGAATTTTAAAAAATAATATATGGATTTTAATGTATCAAACTTGACATAATAATTAAATCATCCAAAAATAAGTTCTCGATAAATTCAATTTTGCATTTAACAGGATTATATCTAAATATTTTGAATCGCGAGAACTCAATCCTTGCAAGAGATTATCTTGTAATTTTTTAACTTTTTTTTTAATGTAAATGCATTTTGAATCTTTTTAAGAAAAGTATATAATAAGGCTCATAAAAAAATAAAACTTGCTATTAAAAGTATTTTCACACAAAAGCAAGACGACCAATAAAAAGTCTAAGCAATGAGATACTCTATAGAAAATAAATAAATAAATAAATTCGGTTGTTGATTCATAAAAGTTGCTTAAGAACCTGTCTGGTTGGACTTTATTTTGGATTAAAAGCAAAAATAAATCCGTTGGAATTTGTCAAAGGGTCCCACACAAGAAAGAAGTGATCAAAAACCTCAAGCTGCAACGGTCAAAAAAGGAATTTCTGGCCTATTTTAATCTTGTCCAGACAGGGCCTAAATACAAAATGGTATTTATAGTGATCCAAGTTCAACTGTGTATACATATCCATGAATTTAAGTACCCCCAGGTACATCTATCATTTTCCTTGTTTCTTAGCACATCAGCTATTACATGAACGGATGATCTTCTCCCAGAGAGTGCAGCCAGCCTTCTTTTGGGCCATGGCTGAATGAAAATAAGAAATAAAAATCACTTGACGATATTACCCCTGACCATGTCCACGACTGACCACACACTCTTTACGCTATTGTACACCAGAAAAATAAAAAAAATTCGCTCCAGTTTGTCAACAATTTCTTCATTTGAAACACACACTTCCATTCCAAATTCCTATTTCAATGGCTTGTTCAATTTCAATTCGAAGTCCAGTAATCTCTTCTATACAACAATCACACTCTTCTAAGTTTTCTCTGCCCATATTTTTTCTTCAAAATGGAAAAATTAATAATAAGAAAACAATGATAAGAGCAATGGTTCAGCAGGCAGTTCAAGGGTCTTCAGCTGCTTATGCGAAGGAAATGGAAAGACTCTCTGCTAAAGAGTCTCTGCTTCTTGCTGTAAATTCCTTTTGAGTTTAATTATTTTTGTCAATAATCACGTTTCACCATTGTTTTAGTTTTTCTATAGAATAGGTCTTTGTTCTGGATTTTTTTATTTTTATTTTGTGCCAAATTCCTGGTTCATACTTGTATTTGTGCATATAATTTGCATACAGTTTTTTGTGTTTTGTTTTAAAATTGATATTTGTCATTTTGTTTGTGCATGTTTGATCATGGTCTGATTTCTTCAAGTTTCAAATTGAAGTAAAAATTGGGTTGTTTTATTTTGTGGTAAAAGAATTCCTGAGGTTGTACAGTTATTTTTTATTGTAATTTGCTTGAAGTTTGTTTCTTTATAAAACTTGGAGCTTCATGTTACAGTGCTGTCTGCTATCTTTTTATTGGTAATTTTTCTTTCTGAATCTCTATGATTTGCTCATGTTTACGAATTTGCAACTTGGACTCTTCGGCATCAGAGGTCACGTGCATGTAGACGTGTCTGCCAACCAATGCGTTTTAACTGTTGAAGCTCAAAGTTAGGAATTTTGCATTGAAATATTATTTGCCTGAGCCATACTTGTTCATCCCAAGTCCTATAAAAGAGGAAAGTTATTTGGCTTCACATTTTATGTTCGCCTAAATGATTGAGTTCTGAAGTTTGTCACACCAAGTAATTGTAAATTACATTACTAATAAATGAATGTATTTTTAGCTCAAAGACGCTGGGGGATTTGAGGCTTTAGTCACTGGGAAAACAACAGATATGCAGTGTATCGATGTGAATGAGATGATAGTTAGCCTTGAGCGACTCAATCCAACACCTCGACCAACAACGTAAGGTGTTTAGTCTGTATGCAATATTACATAGGACAGAACTCATAATGGCAAGATTTTTTCTTTCTTAATATTATCTAATAGCATCCAATCTACCTTACCAAACATACGATCAGCATATAACAACTTATCAATAAGGTGTCTATTTCGTGTTTCTGGCTATTCAGGTCTCCTTATCTGGAGGGCCGCTGGAATCTCGAGTGGTTTGGATCAGGAAGCCATGGGTTCTTTGCTGCTCGGTTTGTGTTTGAGTAAGTGTAATTAAGAATTAGTTGGTTAGTGGCCACAAACTAACATGAATAACAAATCTTTTTTTTTTTATTATTCATAAGGTACTTACTGATTATTTCATCTGTCTTTTTATAAATACTAGAACTTATTTTGAAGGACGTTCAGGGATAATTTTTAGCAAAATTAAAGACTAAAGATGAAGTAGATAAAGTCAAAGCTTAGCATAATGACATCTTCGTAGCATTTTACAGCTATGTATCTTGATGAGATGCACGCGAAGTCCTAATCTTATTACAGGATTGTGATTGGCCTATCACACACCAGATCTCATGAAATAGGACTCCAGAAATAAATATTAGTCTTCACAAAATAAAACCTCTATTATCTCCAAAATCTGTAGTTTATCTTTGTGAGAGTACTCAAAATAATAATTGTGAATTTGGTGAGTTCTATAATCCTACCATGAATTTGTTTGGGATTTAGTGTTGATAGAAAACTAATGATGTACAAACATCGTGTTTTTGCAGGAGGTTTCCTCCTGCATTCGCAAATTTATCAAAATTGGATGTAGTGATCAAGGATGGATACGTTAATATTGAAGCAAATGTTAAATTCTTCAACTCGGTAATATGCTCGTTGCTTTTATGCTACGATCTCTATCTTTATTACACTTTCAAATATAAATTGCTTCCCCCACAATCAGCCAACAGCTTTGGTTTCACTAGCCAATCATTTTCATATGACACTATTTGTAAGTGTATCTAATCTACCCTTGTTTGAACTCTGAGTGTTTCAGTTGACATATGGTATTCAATTGATGTATGATATCATATATCCCTGGTGAAATGTAGATAGAAAGCAATGCTATTCTCTCGACCAAGTTATCTGTCGAGGGACCACTTAGAATGAAGGAGGAATATGTTGAAGGAATACTCAAATCTCCAAAGATCAATGAAGAAACCATACCTGAACAGCTAAGAGGTGCTTTTGGTCAGGCAACTAGCACACTAGAGCAACTTCCTGATCCCATTCGGGATGCCATGGCAACTGGATTCAAGGTCCCTCTTGGTAAGCATGTTAGACTACCTGCACTTGCAAGTAAAAATCATATTTGTACCTTCCAGCAGAAGTTAGTTTATATTATAAATACATGCATTGTCTTTTTCTTGCATTACTGGCTAAATTTCTTTTCCATGTTGCTCAGTCCAGGGCAAGGATCATGTAAGGGTGTAATTTAAGCATCTAATTTGTGAAATGCCAAGCTTTAACATGCATGGTTTTGGACAAATATCATATTTGCTTAAGACTTGGGTACTTGGACAGTTGGACACATCATTCAATATAATTACAAAACTAAGCTTGTGTATTAAATACATAGAAGAAGAATATTTTTAAAGAGAACATATATTGCGTGATACAGGAGAATTTACATCTTGTCACTTTTTAATAAATTGTAGTTGTTGTTTAGTCAATGGGACATGTATCCATTTTACAAGGTTCAGACATATCTGTGTCTTGCTGCATGTCATGTCAATATGGGTGCCTCAAGTGACCAAAGAGCTGGAATCTTCTTTCTAATATTATGAGGTGACATCATAATCTGAACCTGAGTAGCTCAAGATTTCTTGTTTACATTAAACCTTGCAATACTAATGGTTAGAGATTCTGCAAGTAATTATAGTCGCTGCCTCTGCTAACGAATCATTATTGAGTGTTTTTACTTCTCTTGCCTGCAAGCAAGACCCTTTTTGCTTCTTTTGATTGCATTTATCTAGTTATTTCGTCTTTCTTTTACTAGCAATAGGAAACTTATAGGGATGTTAAATGGGCCGAGCCAAGCCACTCGGCTCCCCCCACCGTCGGGTTCGGCTTGGCCAACCATGCAAGTAGCTCGCGCTCGCATATGGGACCAACAGGCTCTCTAGTCACTCGTGGCTCCCTTGTTTTTTTAACCAAAAATTTCATTTTCACTCCCGGCTCGCACAAGGTTTTCACTGTTTGGCTTGTGCCCTCGGCTCACCTTGGGCACAAGCCGAGCTGGATAGCAGCTGGCCCACTTAACACCCATAGGTACTTGGAACATCTCTGTTTGAGTAAACACAATATTAAACATATTTTTTATTACCTTCAATTCAAAATTTATGTCAAAAGGCTTTTCTTTTATCATGATGCTGCTTACAAAATTCCAAGTTGGGCAAGAAAAGCAATTTTGTTTCTTATTCATCTGACTGTCAACTTCACTGTTTCTGCATCAATTTTTGTCACTTTCACTTAAGCTTTAAAATTAAACGGAAAACTTAGGAATTGTTTGCGATTATTTATTTTTTCATAATGTTCTATGTCTAAGTGACTTTATGTTGATGCTACCTATTTTCTTTGGTTAACTTTTTTCTTCTTGGTGGCTAGGAGCTTGTTTCAGGTGGCGGGTGGGGTTTCCATCCAATGCTTATATGTGCTTGGATGGTTTAACTTGTATATAGAAAATTATTTCCTATCAGTTTTCAAGACTCTATTAGAAATTCAATCCTAGTGCCAGTCCTAAGAGCAATAATGAATGAAATGACAAACAGCTGGTTCGCGCTCGAGAGAATTGCTATTATTTTCTGCTACAGAGTTTTCTCTATACTGAAGGAGTAGGATATTACAATCTTTTTCCTTCGTGCATCTTACAGAAAATCACTCCCCACCCACGAGATTCCTTTATAGTGTAGGAAAATGGGATGACTTAATCAAGCTCCACAGGATCCAACAGATTCTACCGCTGTCTTTTGTGGTCTGGGATTTAGTTTGTTTCCTCGATGTTTTAGCTCCTAGCGATCCATGATCTTCAAATCTTAAATTCTGTATTTTTTATTCATATGTTTGCCTACTAGTTTCTGCATGCAGCTTATGTTAAGTTGCATTCTTATGACTTCAGGTGGGTCCTCCAACAGGCTTTTTATGATTTCCTATCTGGACGAAGAGATCCTAGTAAGTCTTTATATATATATATATATATTTGGGATACCAGTAAGTCATTATTATTTTAGAAAATCATTTGGTTAATTTTTTTATGGGAAACCTGCAGGATAATAAATGCATTACTTAATGCAGTTTTATGGAATAAAGAAAATTACAAGGAGGCATATATGTTATTGCTGCTTTAGGAAATATGTGGAACACTAATATAACACAGTAAATATCTATTTCATGCTTAGCATGTCACCAAATTCAAATGTGCAAGAAAATCTATATATATAACAGTATGTGCCTGTCTCTGTGAGCACAATGTGCAATTGTGCATATTATTGTGAAAAAGAAGAAAGTTAAGTACATATTATATAACACGGCCTTAAGATACATGAAGAATAATCATAGATTTCTTCACTGGACCTCTGCATATGAACCCTAATTTTTAACCTTTTTCGGATAGCGATACTATCATTTGTCCTTTCAACTTAAATATTTCAGGTTTCAACTGAAGGTTTGCTTGGTCTTCCTATTTTATTTTACTTTTTTCTACTGTGTTTTGAAGCCAGTATTTGTGTCATCGGCTCACAACACATTTTTAGGCCATTGATCTTTGGTTTATTACAGGGTTCCTTTCATTTTTAGCGCTGAAAGAGTCATTGATCTTTGGTATATTTAGGCCATCTTCTATGTTCTCATACCACATTCCAACACATGTTATGGATTCTAAACTTCTATTATTTTTGTTGTATATACTAATATTTTTGGTTTATTGCCGACCGTCCATCAGAAAAATTAATGGATTCGGATCCCTTCAGAACAAATTAAAGTTTAGTGACTAAATGAAACTTCTCTATAAGTTTACCCTTGAATGTGTAGTTGAATTTTGTTGAAATCTCACTTACAGAAAATTTTAGAAACCTAGCACGTTACTTTATGCTTAGTCATGACCATTTTTGGCTTATATGACCATATAAGGGAGCAAATTTTGTTCGTTTTAAGTCGTAATGGATGAGTAAAAAACATAAATAGTGAATATTGGTTTTCTGTATTTGTTATAACTCAAATTCGAGTAAAGGCTATCAAATAATGAATAAATTGAAACGGAAATGGTATTTAGACATAGAGTTTTTATTTCACGTTTCTTAGAGAAACAAGCGTGTTAAACCAAGTATTTTTTTCAACTTAGGAGTAAGAAAAAAGGGATGAATGTAATCTCATCATATTTCTCATATTTGTTCTCTATGTGCAGATAACAAGGGATACTACTGGAATTCCTGAAGTCCTTACGAGATTGGATTCGGCTCCATCTCCCGTGATCGAACCAGTTACGGATTATGAGAGTTGAAGGTCTTATTTTTACATCAAAGTAACTGTAAGTTTTCCATCTGTCTGATTCACATTGTAACTTCTGAATAAAATTACTTCACCCCTCCCCACCTGCCCGTCTTATGGGAAAAATTACTGCTCAATATTTCTTGTTTCTTTCTTTCCTCTCTTTTACTGAGTAAAACTCATTGGTCATCAAAAGAATTGGTAAAGCTTTCCAATTTTGTAGTTGCAAGTTATAGTGATTGAGGAGAAGTGGTTGATGTGAATAACAACTAGTAAGGGTTGTTATCGGAGTTGGTATTTACCCCTTTTTCAAGTTCTTGCATGTGAATCTTGTTCACATTTGTTTCTGGGCGAAGAAAATCTCCATCTTTATAATAGGATTGATCATCAGCATTTTATTTCGTGCGCACGTACGATTGAAGATTAAACTTAAATATACAAATATGCCCCTCATGAACTTGTTTTTACAAGTATCAAGTGGTGGTCTGAACAATGATTTTAAATAAATAAATGTGTTTCAGTACTAATACCTTAAGCTTTTGAAGACGTGGTTCAATATATATGTACCTACATACATACGTGCATGCAAGTAAAATTACATGGTGTGAATTCTGAATCCACTTGACTAAGAAGGGCTATCCTGCATTTGACTTGGGCTGCTGATGTTATCTTACCATTTTTAAAAAGAAAATCAGAAGTTTGAATTTTGCACAATTAAACATACATTGAATATAAACTGTCGTTACACAATCATTTTTCTCTATTTACATTAGGTTCATTGTCACATTAGTGAAAGAGTCAGATTATTTTTAATCTCCATTGAGCGACTTTGGCACCAGATGTTTTCAAAATGGGTAACGTTGCGTTGGGTGAATTCAATCATAGACGCCTCGTCATTCCTTCTCTTTTTAGGACCTATTTGAAAGAGAGTCCTAATGAAAAGTGGGAACATCGAGTCTTTTTATCGGCTTTCCCGATTCACGATCATGCATATTGCGTTTTCTGTAATTTTTTATTACACTAGATTTTAGATAGTTCTTTCTGCCCAAAAATCTTTAATTAATTGCGACTTGTGGATAAAATATGTTGTTAACGTGTACTTAAGGTTGTCTTTAAGTCAATGTTTACTGTAACTGTTAGCTTAAAAGCTTGGGTTTTGTTTATTCGTAGTGTAGGTGAATGCACCTACATTCATTTTATGTGTTCACTTCACTTGCTTGCTATATATATATATATATATATATATATATATTTGGTTGTCACTGCTAAACAAGTCAACAACCTATAGTTGACAATTTGATATAGACACAGTCCCACACAACTGTGTGTTTGAATTTGGGATAGGATATATTTTATTTTTGAAAGTTGTATTGATATATGAAATATTTTGCAATAATATTCGAGCCCTATATGTTGCCTGTCTATTTTTTGTTTTATATTTAGGTAACAAGACGTTTTACCTTTGATGTAAAGAGTGTGGCTCATTTGAGAACGCTAATTTTGAAATCGACTACTCGTTTGAGTTTTAATTTCCTATATTATGTCTGGTACAAAATCACAATTTATTTTAACTACATATTTCACTGGACCTACAATTTTTCTACCATACATCTTATTAAGTTTTATCAAAATGTACTAAAAGTCTTATTTTAATCCATACCATACAGGGGCTATATCTTAAAAGATTAAACAATGTCCATAAAAGTAGCCTTACGAGGAGTTCGTGCTGATTCACGTGGGACTTCATGTGTTCTATGCTAATCGGGTAAGACTTCAAGCTTGTGATACTTTCGGCTATTGAACTTTTGCATTTCGAGTGTAGAATTCGTGATGGTTCACTTAATGACGCTTGTATTGCTCTTCCACAACCTCATTTTTATGGTTTAGGTTGATTGTCATTACAAGAACCACTTTTGCTTTATTTACTTTTAAATATTTCAGTTCGTCATATTATCTTCTGCTTGTCCATGGACCATGATTCAGTAGCAAGTCAAAAAGGTTCCCTTGTTTGAAAATCTCCACCGCTTATTTTCAACTCCCCAAAGGATTTCGTTGATTATTACGACATTCTTCATCTCTGGGTACCTGGGTATTTGCTGTAAGCCTTTCTTCATTGTAACCTCGGTATCCACTATAAGGCTATGCCATCCTAGATGCAGCTAATGCAGCTAATGGATGTATCTTATCAACGTCTAAAATGATAAAATATAAATCATGAGTAAAATAAATGTATCTTGACAATGTGACAGTATCGTAACCCTCCCTTTTTTCTTTCCTTTTCCTTCTTTGATCCCTATATTTAATGGGTTTTTTTATCCTTTATCTTCTGGTAATTTCGTATTAGTTTATTGGAGATAAAAATTCAGGCATGAGTAATTAAATAAGTTTGAGTACATAACTCGTACTCACGTTGTAAAGAATATTAGACGGAGCATACTGCATAAGATTCGAGAAATATAATCAATTCTTCCTTCTCCATGCTATTGGCCGGCCATATGCAAGGAACTTTTTTATTTTTAATACCAATTCGATAATTAGCAACAAATTGAATATATGCTGAACTATCTCATACAAAGCATAAGCTATCGAAAATCATTTATTTGACTTATATCTACAAAACGTCCCTCACGTGTAGATTATATATATATATATATATATATATATATATATATATATATATATATATATATATATATATATATATATATATATATATACATATATATTCTCATTTAATTATGGAGGATTACTTCTTGTCAACATAATTTAAATCTTGCAAGAAAAGAAACATATACATATATTATTGGTAAGGAAAGGATTGACCTTTGATTAAGATTTAATTCTTATCTATATTCTTGGTATGTGCATGTGACGACCCATGTCATAATTTTTAAGCCCGAACCAGACCGAATGGTTGAACTAGGTATGCTTTACTCGACTGTAACATGCAGATTAGAAACATCTAGTGACTCGTCTGTTCAATCAATGTCTCGAAAATCCAGTGCTTTGATCTTATTGATGACCAAGTCGAGTAGAGAGAGAGAGAGAGAGTCCAACAAACGATGGATACAAAAAATATTTGTAAAGTCTAAGTGAAAAGTCAGATAAAATAAAACATTATTAATTCAGTTGCTTGAAAGACATCCAAATGAGCATATCTAAATTTTCTTGATAAAATAAATGAAAAAGGAAATTCAGATGGAACAAAAATTAAGAAACAAAATATATATATCAACTAGTCTACTGTATTTACAGCAAAACTTGAATTTTTAACACAAGAAGGTGAGAACTAATCTAATCTTACGAACTCAGAAACATTGAATTAGAATTAATATCAATCAAATACTCTTCATAGACATCCGTTTTCAAGTTGATCAATCTGAGAAGAACCTTCAAAAGGAAGCATCAATGGAAACGGATTAATCTCTTTCATGAAGCCATCAAATTCTGTAAAACCACCCAAGAAACCTGCGCCGGTATTCGCATTTCTCCATATATGTTCTTCACCCTTGATTCTCTCTTTAAACCCTGAACTCTCGAATCCATTTTTCATAGCCAGGTCCATTTTCTTGGCCAAAATTCTTGGATCATTAGCTACATTTCTTGTCCTTTTTTTCTTGGTGCATGATGATCTTAGATTCTCTGTGGGTTTTCCAGTGAGTTTTTGGACTAATTCTCTGAAGTTTGCAGCATCTGTTTTGATAATCTCTGGTGCAAAGATGTGACTTATACGAATTTTCGGCTTGATCTTCGATATTTTTTGTGAATTCTTGTGCATTCCTAGTGCTGCTGGTGGAGTTTTCTGCAGCATCCCCTCCATGTTTAGCATCAAGTTTAAGAAATACAGATCGTAAGGGAGAATTAAAGACAGGAGGAGTGTATTTGTTTGCAATTAAAAGAGAGAAAATTATAAATAGAAACAATTAAGCTGTCTATTGAGGCAAGGATTAGATGATCCCTACTTTGACATATTGGAGAGTCAATAAAGTATAGAACCTCATTTCCCCTTTTCATATTCATATATAAAATATATGAAGATACTGTCTTTATTAAAATGTAAAAGATTTGCTCGGTGCACTGAATTCGATGCGGTGGGACACTACAATGGACTAGATTTTAGTTTATTCTGAGTCGAGATTATCGAACATGTCAAAATGGCTTAATTAGAGAGTAATGATAAGGGTTATATTATAGTTCCTTCTTAGAAAAAACATAGAGGCCAACTTGCCTGCTTACAAAAAAATGATTCAAATTTATGTGCAATTGGAGCATTGTAAAAAATTTCATCCAAAATTGGGCAAAAGGGTGGCTCGGTTACATTTTTGTTCATATTCTTTTCACAAGTATTTGTTCGATAAATGATCCTTAAACTGCACAAGTAGTCATCAATTGCTTGTCGAGTAGTATTTAATCCATCTTACATAAAAAGTTGAGTGCATCCTGTCGTACTAAATATGAAAGTGAAATTGATCTCTTCACTGTAGGAGTTAATTGTTTACCCTCTAGGAGAGGAATTATTTAAAATATATACATAGTATTAAGAAATTGTAAAATATTATTTACGTATAGTAAACAATATATTAGACAGGGTCGATGTTTTATGTTCAATTTACCGAACATGATTGAAAATTATCAGAATATTACAAAATGTGTTAGTTGTTATATTCAGTCATATTCTATTCAACGTATCAAATATAAAAGTGAAATTGATCTTTACGATGAAAGCCCATTCTAGATAATTTTCTTTTCTGATCTTAAATTATTTCAAGTATTTACATTTTACCTAAACGATATGGTTTCTTAAGTAAATTGCTTTATAATGAGCTGTTTATTACATTTTTTATAAAATTATTTAAACATGATAAAGAATTAATAATTTGTTTTGATACTAAAAGCGTGAAGCACATGATGGCAGGCAAATGAAATCCGTTTTATTACATACGGATATTTTATAGGATTTTGCCATTTTGTCAAAAGAAACTTAATAGATGTAGTGACTAATTCGAGGTGGTAGCACATGATTTGATATGAAAGCTAATTGTGTTTAAAACAGTTTAATGATATAATGTCATGTGACATTATGTCAATGATTATGTTGAGATATCGACACTGTAGCACAGTACGAATATGATGGATTATAATGGTTGTACAGGACCGCATGGGCCTTGTACATGTAACATGATTGAAATGTGATAGTATGTCCATCAGTGTAAAAATATAAATCGTGAGATCGTATCATCATAAAGATCTGTGCTCGTGTCAATATTCTTGAGGCTGTCTAAAGCACATTAAGTTCCACGGATCTTATATTACGTTAGCTTAAATTGCCACACACACGGGCCCTCGTGTGCCGGTTGGGCCGGCTCACATAAGCCCCACGAGTCATTGGCACAGTGGCACGTGAAGAGTGGATGTGCAAGTCTAACTTACACCATTTGTGTCTTCTTTCTTTTGGTTTATTTATATTATCGAAAGATGTATTTAACCTTTTTATCCGTCAATTTTTTTTATGCAATTAACTCATATACCTTTATTTAGCCCTAGTTTAGAGGTGTCAAGACGGACGGGCCAGCCATGGCCCGTGAAAATCGGGACCGCGGGTCGACCCGTGACCCGTGCGGGCGGTTCACGGGCCAAGGAGGTGCAACCCGCGGGCTTCGCGGGTTGCACCCCCACGGGCCGCGGTTAACCCGAGGCCCGTTAAAAAAAATTTGAAAAAAAAAATAAAACAAAAATTTTAAAAAGGGGGGGAGCCAAACAAAAAAAAATTCAAAAAATAATTAAAAAAAAATTCAAAAAAAGGGGGGGGGGAAGAATTTAGTTGTGCAAAATGGTTTGAAATTAATAACACCCCAAATAAGTATAATTAGAGAATTTATTAATTATATTTCTTATTCAAATTCTAGACAACAAGAATTTGTAAAAATTTGTAAAAATCTTGGATTGAGATGAAGATGAAGTGGATAAATTAGATATGCATTTTGATGTAGTTGTTATTTGTTTAAATTAAATTTAAGTTTGTAAAGTTATAAATAATTCATGTAACGTTAAATTTGAATTCTATGTAAAAATTTCTTGATATAATTATGAATTTATCATTTTGTTCAATTCTTAGTTTACATTTAATAAAAAAAATATATTTTTTGCTATAAATATGAAAAATTCTATATTTTTTTAATTTTATTTATACAATCATACAGGCCAAACCGGAATGAACCGCGACCCGCGCGACCCGTGACCCGCATGGGCTCGACCCGGATGGGTCAGCGGGCGGGTCTGGGTTGTAGTCCAAAATTGTGGACCGACCCGTAACCGGCCCGGAACCCGCAGCGGGCGGGCTTTTTTTCACGCGGGCCGTTACCGGGCTCACATGTTGGCGGGCCGACCTGGCCCGGACCACCCGAATTGACACCTCTACTATTTTTATAGAGTTTCTTTTAAAAAAAAAAAATTTAAACTCATTTTCAACAATATATTCTCCTCTCCATTACCACTGCCTTTCCATACATGTGCACGTGTTTCTTTAGCCTCAATCTTGCATTCGACTAACTTCCCCCACCATCCCTACATCATCTCCTTCATTTGATTTCAGATTTGAAATAGCACGTACATGTTGAGTGCCACCTTTGATGATATTAGCAGACATAGAGATGAGCGTCTACAGTTTTGATATGTGATTTTGTTGAGTTCCAACTTTGATGGTACTAGTGAGGTTGTGATTTTGTTTTGTGGTGGTTAGGAGAGGTGCCAGTTGTGACAACAATGACAGATTTGGGTATTGTGGTGGTGTGTATGTTTCTCTTGTTGTGTGTAGGTAGCTATCGCGATGGCGGTGCTAGATTTAGTTGTTCATGATGGCATGTTAGTTTGTCGAGTTTGTTGGCGGTGATGTTGTCGATTGTGGTGGGTGTAACATGGGTGACAACGTCAATAGTGGTGGTGTAACATTGTATGTGGTGATAATGATAGCAATGGCGAAGGTGGTGTGGTCTAAATGTAGTAGTGTAACAATAAATGTTATAAGTGATAATAACAGTGATGGTAATATAATGATGAATGTTACAAATGGTGGGATCGAATGTGATCTTAGTGCAATCCGTGGTGATGGTGGTCTCAGTGACCAACGATGAAAATAGACGACAAAATGTGGATAACGCATTGTGTTATAAGTGATGACGGCGATGGTAGTGGTAGTAGTCGGCGGCGGTTGTGAATACGCAGTAGTGAAATATGTATAAAATGATTTTACAAAATTTAACATACTTTGTTATAAAATTTATTATATATTAAATTAAAATTTGAAAGTAAAAAAAATGACAAATGTAAATATAGAATTAGTAAACTCTTTGACGTATTGTGAATTGCTACCGCGATACCCAAAAGAGGAAATTACACCCAACCCTACTTTTAACTTACCATTTTCATAAATCCTAATTCAAGTTTCATATTTCAAAATTCAGGTTTTAATTAATAATTTAAAAATATTTTTTATTTTTATTTTTATTTTTATTTACAATAAATTAATTTCTATATACCCCCACCATATCTAGCCCTAACCCTAAAATCATTAACCCATATCCTATCTTCCTCCTGACTCTCTTCTCCACCGCCACGCCGTCGTCGTCTTACCCATTCCTCCATTGTCGTTCTTCCCGTCGCCGTCTCTCACCCATATCTCCACTCTCTCGCCATTATCCACTCTCTTCACACACGGTAACACAACATCAACCACCGACTGTCGCCTCCACAGCCATCGTGTCCTCCCTGTCAAACCTCAAAGCGACGCTCGAAGCAGCGACGACACGCCGTCTCCTCTCCTCTCCTCCCCTCCCCTTCTTTGTGAAGCAACCGCCGTCACTCCGCTCCTCCCTCTTTTCTGCCAACCGCCGCTGCTCTTTAATTAGCAATCTGGAGGAAATGTGCAGTTGGAGATGGAGTTTTCCACAGTAGATTTGGGCAATTGTTGGGTTGTTGGTCTGATTTTTGCAGATCTGTGGCGGTGGATCGGGGTATTACGGATTGATGGTCGTGGTTTGTCTATTTTTTGTTGATGGTATGGATCGACGTCGGCCTCGTGAATTTGAAGTAGGCGGGGCGCCATGAATGTGTGACACTCACAACGCCGCTGCAGATCTAATTTTTTATTTTTTATTTTTTTAGTTTCGATTTTGATTTTGATTGGATGGGTATGGTGATTTTAATGGTTGATGTTTGGCAATGGTTGCTGTGGTGGTTTTTCAATCAAAGGGTCGTTGCGGTAGTGGCGGCTGTGGTTCCGTGTTTGGGTGGTGTGGGTTATGTGTTCTGCATGTGATTTGTGACTTAGTGGTGGTCCCAAACGATTTTGGTGGTGGTTACAAACAATTTGATTGTTTGTGACCACTAATTATTAATTGTGACCAAAAAATTATTAATTGTGACCTAAAAATTATTAATTTGTGACTTAAAAATTATTAATTGTGATCAATAAATTGATAAATTGTGACCTAAATAAGTATTGTGACTTATAAATTTTGGGATCTGTGACCGATGAACAAATTGTGACTTTTAAATTTTTAAGTTGTGACCAAAAAACAAATTGTGACCTATGAAAATTTTGAATTGTGACCAAAGTGTATAGATCTGTGATCTTAACATATTCGTCGGAATCGGATCAATCGTCAGAAAAGTCATCGGAACGGTCGCCGGAGAAGAGTGGTGACCTGAACGGTCGTCGGAATAGCCCCAGAGTTGTAGGGGTAGTGGGAGTGGGGGTGGGTTAATTATTTTATAGTAGAATTAAATATTAATAATAAATTAATTTAATAATTATTATTTCATAATTAAAAATTTAAAGAAACCTGATTTTTAAAATTTAAAATATGTTTTGGTATTTTCGAAATGGGTAAAAGTAAAAGCCTTATTTATGTATTCTTCCCTACACAAAATGAGCTTGTGGCCCTATTTAGACCTCAGAGATATTTTGGGCTCTTGTAAGAAGCCCACAAAGTACTCAGGCCCCTAAACAAGAAGATTTTTCGAAGTCAAGAAAGAGCATGTTTGGCTTTGCTTCTTTTCCCTTATAATAAAGTTGCTTTTCTGCCCAACTCTTGGCAGTAAAGTAGGTCCTACTGCCAAATTTTACTTGCTGTATCACTAAACATGCTGTGGGTATAACTCTCAGATATACTTTTAAGTGATAAAATAATTCCTTAATAATAAGTTTTTTTTTATATATTTGGTGTGGATTTCAACTTCCAAACTGAGGCTGCTCCATGAAGGGAATGTAATACAAATACTGAAATTAATTCAGCTCATTTGATCCTTCAACAACGAGTTTCAATCCCATTAAAAATAAAAATAAAAATAAAAAATTAGTGATGCAGTACAAAGCAATCAAACCAACCTAAAATAACCAAGATAGGAAAGCAAAATCTAGACTAAGAACGAACCAGAAATTTGCTTCCTGCACTATGCCGCTATATCTTCATCAAAAGCTAAAGCTTGTTATTGTACCAGAAGACACCTTTGTTCAGATCACCTTCATCTCGTTCAACATAAATACATTCCTTCGCTTCTCTCCACATGGCCTTAAAAATTGGTGTCCCGTCGAATTGATAGTAATTCCCTAATATCGGCTTAATTGCCTTTGTTGCCTCCATTGCATGATAATGTGGCATGGTTGAAAACAAATGGTGTGATACATGAGTATCAGTTATGTTATGGAATACCTTGTTCAGAATTCCCCAGTCTCTGTCTACTGTGGCTAACGCTCCCCTTAACCAATCCCACTCGGACGAGTCATAGTGAGGCAGGGCCGGATGTGTATGCTGTAAATATGTTATCAACACAAGGAATCCATTCACCACAAGCAATGGACCACCATACACGCAGAATACCCAAGCGAGTCCTTTGACTGCCGCAAGACGGTAAAGCCCATAAGTTACAGCAAGAACACCAGCATCAGCAATGAGGATTTGAGCACGTTCTCGATCCGAGTAAATGGGACTATGGGGGTTGTAGTGGCATGCAAAACGGTCGTATTGTCTCCCCGAGACATTGAACATTAAATATAAAGGCCAGCCTAGAGTAAGTTGGAAGACGAGTATGAGAACTCTACCTGGTAGATTGTTAAGATACTTGGAAAACCATCGGATTCCTGACTTGACTTTGGGTACGAAAACTTCATCCCGTTCAAGGGAACCCGTGTTCGAGTGGTGGCGACGATGACTGTATTTCCACGAGAAGTATGGTACGAGGAGAAAAGAATGTAGGATTAGGCCAACGGTGTCGTCTAGCCTCTGGTAGTCACTAAAAGCATGGTGACCACATTCATGGGCAACAACCCAAACACCGGTTAGTACACAACCTTGGCATATCCAGTAAATTAACCAGCCAAAATAGGAGAGAGGGTAAGGGAGGAACTGGATATAAGTGGAAGCAACATAGTAGAAGAGAGAGGCGATCGTTAGGTCATAAACAACGTAGGAGAAAGAACGGAGAACGGATCGCTGGAAACAATGGGGCGGGATGGCTTTCTTGATGTCGCCAAGTGTGAACGGTGGTTTTGAATGAGGAACTCGTTGGACAACATCAGATTTCGACTTCTTGCCCTCAGGGGGAATGGACATTCTGCCTCCAGCACCCATTGTTCAGTGACCTGTAATATGAAAGAGAACTGTGAGAATAATGTTAGTTGCAAAAGGTAAGACCAGAAAATAAGCACATGTTCAAAAATACAATGAACAAAATTTTCTTTTCTTTTCTTTCTTAGTACCGTACAACTATTCAGTCCTTCCTGCCAAATATATCAAAAATCAGTAACCATACGGCTTGAGAAATATGAACCTCTGTAGGCAATCAAATTATGCGAAATCTTAGAGCAAAAGGACTTGAAAACGTAAGACTAAGTATTACAAAAAAATTCATACCTTTGAAAAGTAAACTATCTTGTGAGCGGCTAATTAATATTTTACTGTTAATTCCATATTACTTGTCAAACCTTTACACGACTATGAACATACCCTAATCAATCAAACACTTAAATTTATGAATAAAGAGTCAAATATCGAAACAGTCTAGACAGCTATTTCAAAATTGACCATTAAAAGTATAAATCAAAGAAGATTTGTAAGGAAAAGGTTCTTCATTAACTCTGAAAAACAACTTAAACAATATTTACTATTTATATTACGACTTTGAAAAATCAACAACTTTCGGATCTGCACATGTTTATTGCATTAGCACCAAGTACATGATATCGAATTTTTTGTACCGAAAATATTTCACCCTCTCACATGCGTGCGGGATCTGCATAAATAAAAAAGGACAATGCTACATCTACATCCACTTTTTTACCTAATTTTTTACCTACACTCACAATAGATCATAGAGACCACACATTTGTGAATTTTTTATTTATGTAGGCTATGCACATGTGAGAGGGTGTAACATTTCCGGTACAAATGGAATTGTCCAATAAAAAATTCTCAAATGTATGGTCTCCACACCCTATTGTGAGTGTAGATAAAAGATTAGATAAAAAAATAGATGTACATGTAACAAGAAAGTATTCCCCTAACAAGAATCAGTCTAGCCACTTGCAGTGCATGATTTTTTATATGAAATTAGACGCCGACCTTTTAGAATGGACAACAAGAAAAGATAAGTAAAACCCATTAAAATGATTATCTTTTCTTAAAAAAAAGATTATAGGTGACAGCCTTTTAAATTGATTAGTCATTCAAGATATTTTCTCTGAGACAAAATCATAGTATGTTTGATTTGATTAATAAAAGATCATGAGCAACTAGGAACCTTTAATCTTGAACATGGGTTGGGGACAGGTCATTTTCCACTTTGCAGTTTCGGAAAAAAGAATAATAATTCATGAACTAGGACTACATGTTGTCCTTTCCAAATGCAAAATTCTCTAAGCTTGTGTTCATATTTATTGGTTTAAAAAAGTACCCTTTTTTGTTGGAACGACTGGACAAACTTAAATTTCCTCCACACCTAATTTTTATATAGGGTGTTCGACTAGACATGATTAAAGAAAAGATACATTATGCCTTAAAAACGATGGCAATAGCATTCAAGGTTGTGAAAATAAAATGGGTATTAAATATAGGCTTAGTAGAATTTAAATCCAGTCTTGAATCAAGAAGAAGCTTCATGATTTGTCCATCTCACTCAAAAAAGAGTCGTTTCTCAGCAATGAAAGTTGCTAAGAAAAACACGTGTTAATTATCTCGTCTAAAAAGATTAAGGTATTAGAGAGATGTCCTTTGTATTCACTTAAATCTCATCTTCAATGTATTCATTTAAATCTTGTCTTCAACAATTGAAGATGTGAAAATGCGTGCACTTTCATTTGCAGCAATGAAAAGTATGAAATTTCAAATAAAAAATTCCTATCATTTTTAAGTTCTATTAAGAATTTTTAACACAAATATAGAAAGAAACTATTAACGACAGAGCCACCAAAAACAAGACATTGAAAAGCATTCAAAGAAACAAAATTTTGTTGAGAATTAGAAAACCTAATTATATTTCACCAAGCAATCAATTATCAGAAAAAAAAATATATACAAGATTTATACAGTTTCGTCTCAATATAAGACTAATATTCTCTTTCGTTGTGGCGGTAGTTTAATACGATAAAAAGAAATTTACAAAAGAAAATCACATGCATATACCTTTCTTTCTCTCTCCTTTCTTTTATGATGGTAATTCAAAAGTCTAACGATGATTCCCTATTTATAAGACAAATTAGAGCAAAATCAAAATTTACCAGACTCAAATTCCTTTGACCGAATTTTCAACACATATTCCTAAATCGCCCTTAATAAAATTTTGCTCTGCAGACCCCAGGAAGAGAGTTCCCAACCCCACGACGGCCTCACCACTTTTGGTGATCCGCCTACGGAATCGGCGGAACAATAATAATTAGACACCACAAATTTCAGATCTAAATTTCATAAGCACGTGAAGAATTCTGTTGTATATTAAAATCTTAGTCTCGTAATGCATTTTTCACATTCTGAGCTAAAAATAATGCACATTTCGCATAAATTCTGAAAAGTAAAGCCATTAACAAACACAAACACTTCAACCCACATCAAGATCTACTCACATTTTTCATACTAATCGAACCAATCCTATTTCAGAATACAAATCATAACACAGCAACCATTACTTACACATACGTGTATATGTCTGTATGTACACTTACATGTATATATATTGTGATGAGGAAGAAGAATTACCTGAAAGGAAAACTTTCCCCTCTCTTTCTCTAGGAGAACACTGTGTGCGTTTTTGTGCCGTTAAATCGGCCGGCCTTTGGTGTTGCAAGGTTTCTCGGGGAAGGATGCGCTTTATTTATAAGCATTTTCCCCAATGGCTATGAGCACCCTTGATATGGGACCCACTTGCTGCAGTGCAACGCAGCCAGTTGTCGTGTTGTTTGGAATTTGGAGACTGCAATTTGTGCAATTGGGCAGTGCTTTGAATCCACAAAAACACCACCACTGGTTAACTTATCTTTCAGCTTTATTATTATTACATATATGCCGACGGAACAAATTAACCCACGTTTCTCCAATACACTTTTTTATTTGGGTAATTATATTTACACTATAATTTTTATTTGTTGTATCACATTTTAATTTCCCTTAAAATTCTTAATCTCTGTTCATTATAGTACTTCTGCCCCTCAAAAATTTTTCATGTCATTCTTATCCTCGAACTTTTCGTTAGTTAATACATTTTATATTTGATAATAGTTTTATATTCAAAAGTCGAACAAAATGACGTAAAATAATTTATTTTTTGATCATATTCTTAAAAAATAAAAATAAAAAGTGCAGAAAAATATTTTTCTCCCGTTTCAGAGTATGAAGAAAAACATTTTGATATTAATTATTATCAAAGACGAGACGTACTAATAAATAGAACGTTAAAATAAGAATTCAACGAAAAAAAAAAAGTTAGGAAAATAATTGTTACAATGAGCAAAAATTGAGAAATTTAATTGCAATTAAAATGTAGTGTATCAAATAAAAATTGTGATGGTAATATAACTACCATTTTTATTTTTAAAGAGC
Organism: Fraxinus americana; assembly: GCA_035079005.1. Taxonomy (NCBI): domain Eukaryota; kingdom Viridiplantae; phylum Streptophyta; class Magnoliopsida; order Lamiales; family Oleaceae; genus Fraxinus; species Fraxinus americana. The sequence goes on along the minus strand of CM068715.1, from coordinate 36,901,632 downwards.
ATATTTAGAAATTTAGAGAACATTTATAAATCTAAAGAGTAAAATATTTTAAGTACTCCTTCAGGCTCTCAATCTTTAACATTTAATTTTACTATTTCCAAACATTATTTACATTTTTCTATTTTTGACTAGCTTCCCTCCATATTATTTTATTATTTTTCTATATTGAAAATTGAAATATTTTGAATGCGTTTAATTATAAAGAGTGGATTACACAGTCAAACTCATTCTCTATTTTAAAATTTTAATTTGAAAAGTTTTTTGGAACGTAATTTTAAGGGTTGACTCTTTAAAATAAAAATGATCTTCTATTTAAAGAATTTCTTGGAGATAATCTTTAGTTGTCTCATATGTCAACCATATTGTTAAAAAAAATATATTTTTTTATTTTTTTGAAACCATTACTTAAAATTTAAGTAATTAAAAAATTTCTTAACGTATTTATAAAAAAATAATTTACTTTTTTAAAAGGGCAAATGAAAATATTTCAGTAAACTAGGCACATCACATGGTTGGTCAGTCATCCAGCTTTCACATACTACAGGTTTGGCTCCCGAGATTCCACACTTCATATGATCATAAAATTAGTGCACTTTTTGGCAAAATAGGTCATACACCTAGTTATTAGCGGCCTTGTCGTGTCAAATGGAGAGATAAGTATTCTCACTGCGTGAAATTCTCTGCAATTTGAATCCACTTACTCCCTTCTAGCGAGAAGTGAGCTTTGCATCAACAGACATCCCTCTTATTGCAAGAATAACAATAGCACCACCTCCACATGGACGAGCATTCACACATCTCCCTTGCACATTAACCCATAGTAACTCGTACTTATTGCCTTCAACACCAACATTCACCTCATGCACCTCTAAGCATTAGTCCATCGGATGGACAGCCTCCAAATCGTAGCACCTCAGCACATGTCGGAGCAAATACACAATCTTTATCATTGTGCCTTGCAATGTCCTCTCCATGAAACCCATTGAAAGGCACATAGGCACAATCACGCAAGGCTGCCCTTTTCATCCTTCTTCCTCACAGCTTCCTTCATAGTGTTTTGCCAACTTGCCGACACGATCGGTGGCCCAAAATCTTTCTCCGCAAGAATGCATGCCATTGACTCCATAATCAACAACACATGCTCGAGCTTGACCTGTTATGATACCAACTTTCACAGATCGCAGGTTTGGCTCCCGATGTTCCACACCTCAAGGCAGCTTTCCTCTCATTGTCATGCCGAATGAAGAGATAAGCATTCTCACTACGTGACACTTAGTCATGCTTGGCCCTTCAAGGTTTGATTGCCCACAAGGCCGAAGTTGGCGAAAAGTCCGTTCTTTCTTTTTTTTCTTCATCACATGGAATTCTTTGGTAGGGTTGGAAAACTACATTACGTAAAGATAAATTTGTCCCTGACTTTTGGTCAATAAGTACCAAGACGCATGCAACCATCTTGTAAGAAACGATACTACGAATTCTTAATAATTGCAGATCTATGCTACTCAAAACGCTATGTGTTGTATTTTTTTTTATATCACAAGTGTACGATATCGTAACAAATAATATAATAGACATTTGAATCCAGATTATCGTTTTCATAAGGACTATACTTTTAATGCTTAATTTTTTATTTCTAAGTTCTACTTGATGAAAAATAAAGAATTGTGATTTGGTAATTGTTTTTCTAACTATGAGCCTGCTTGAGACTTATTTTTAGTGTAAAATGCATTTTGAAATAATAAATTGATGGAGAATATATGGTTAAAAAGGAAAAAAAAATTGGGGTTACATGTAATATTATTTTATTGAAAAATGTATGATTGAAAAGAAGTGAGACATAAATATATTTTTAAAAAATTGGTATCAAATAGGGGCTATATCTACTAATTGAAAATATCAAAATGCACACAAAGATCGATTGAAAATTCAAATATGGAATAGATATTGAGGTTTAACAATTTCATCCATTGATGGGGCTTCAAAACGGACCAAAAACGTGCCCTAAATACATCCAAACAGCTGCGATGCCACAGCTCTATAGTAAGAATCTGCACTGTGCTTCTTTCAGTATTTTTATCATACTTTCTCTCCCGATATCTAATGGAGGCAATTCAAATTGGATTGTAAAGATAACTCAAAGAGTTACAACTTTACTGGATGTAGAACGTTTACTAAGTCAAAAGGGGCTCTCAATCTCGACCTAAAAATCTAGAGCATACTTGTATGATTGAAAATTAATTTGTGAAAATATTTTTATCATATTTCATTCCTTTTTTACTTCTAATTGCATCTAATTGACCCCTAATATTCTCGAATCTTAGTCATGAGATCTGACACAACTTTTGAGTATTTACACTCTAATCTCCAAACTTTGGATCTTGTCATTTTTAATTTTTTATTATTATTATTATTATTATTATTATTATTATTATTATTATTTTGCCAAATTTCGCTTCTTTCTTTCAATCCCAATTTCATTCATCAAGTTTCACCTAATAACACATTATATAATAAATTATGCTATAATTCCATTACAAGCACTACGAAATGCAATATTTTATAACCCGAGTAAGTCAGTATTTGATGATGATTTAGTTATACAACGTTATCAAAATATGAGAATTCGAAAAGAACGCTTGTAATAAGGTATGATTTTATTAAATGAAAGATTAGTACTTTCTTTTATACGCTTCTTGATTTTTTTTATTAATAATGTACATTAATTTATGTTCATTTATTTCCTTTCTCCATCACAAAGTATCAACTTCCCTCATTTTAACAGATAATGCTTCAAAAATAAAAAATAAAAAATTCGGGGGCAGCTCAACTCTGAGATCCCCCTACTTCATGGGCTGGCTCCGCCCCTGGAGGAAGTGTATAAAATACACTTCTCGGTATGTTTACGTGCAACAACATCATCCAACTAATTTTGCATGAAATCTTCAACTCTCAATCCATAAATACGTAAAAGAAATTCAGTTTAGGTCATGTGATAGATGGAAAGAATCAAAAAATTAAATTTCTTTAATTAATTATGTTCATTAAGAAACAATAATCACCAAAAATGCTAATAATCTGGTGGGCTATTCAAATGCTATGATGTCGCTTCCCCATTAAAAAATTGGCCATAAAATTCTATCCAAACTCTCTTTGTTTCGCCACGTATAACTTTCTTCTCGACACGTGTTCTGATAAATGTACACGTGTCATCAAATCATGGATCTTCGTAGATATATATAATTGCAAGACCTGGTCTTTGTTTATTCATTAAAATCTGTTTTCTTACAGACGAGTGAATTCTAAAAACAGAACAGTGAAAATGCAATCTATTAAGGAAACTGTTGCTAATGTTGCTGCCTCGGCCAAGTCTGGCATGGACAAAACCAAGGCCGCCGTGCAAGAAAAGGTAAATTGTTAACTCGTTTGGTACGTTAAATTGAATAAGAGAACATGAATGAGTCGATAAGATGTTTTGTTCGCGTTAACAATGTTATTTGATGCAATTGAACAGATGGAAAGAATGACTGCAAACAATCCAACTGAGAAAGAGATAGCCACTGATAAAAAAGAAGAAAAAATCAACCAAGCGGAACTCCACAAGCAGGAGGTTCGTGAGCAGGCCGGTGGAACGCACTCCTATTCAACGACAGGGGAGAAGGGACAGCCCACCGGGGGACACCAGATGTCGGCACTGCCGGGACATGGTACTGGACAGCCCACGGGACAGGTCACCGAGAGTACTATTAAGTCCCATCCTATTGGGACTGCCACAGGAACTGGGAGGCCAACCACGGCGCATAACACACATGTCGGTGCCGGAACCAACAAAGGGTATGGCAAAGGTGGTGGTTATAGTGGTTAGGCAAGAAAAATGTATCAGAAATTTGTTTGTGTTGTTTACAATGGATCTTTGTCGAATTGTTCTGAATTAATAAAATATAGCCGTACAATTAGAAATCAAAGATTTTGAGCGGATGAGGACTTTCGTAAACCTAACCTCTTTTCAATCTGATATTTGCTATAAATATGAACTCAATGGCGATTCATCATTAATAAAACAACAGAATCAAAAATCGAAGGTTTCACTCTGGATTAATGTTTACTCCATTTTGTATCAAAATCGAAGTTGGTGATTAGGTTTCCATTTGTAGCCGCTGACACCAATTTGTTTTGGCGTTTTATTTTGAATAATAAAATAAAGTTGAGGTTTTTCTTCAACATCATAATTTGAATTATGGATATTCGTGTGAGAAATGGATATTTAATGACTTGCGATCGTGTTTTCGTGCTTCTGCGTATGTTAAAAGTGGTGATGGAACGGTTATCTCGCAGTTGTATAACTGAAAATTGATTTTTCGATCTTAACTTGGCAGTGGTGATGGAATTTGAAAGAAGGAAAAGAGGGATGGTGGTAACTTGCTGTAAGATCATCACGACGGGTGGTGAAAGGTCGACGACAGGTAGGTTTTGGTCAATAATTAATGCTGTGCTGGTGACCACTAGGGTTTACCAACTATTGTAAAAGAGAGTCAAATTCCAATATTTAAAGAAATGGCCATGCTTCTAACGAATTCAAGTTGTTGGGAAGGGGCAAAATAACCATAATCAACCGAACCAAATGAAAAATTGCCATTTCAGTTAATCAATTCTAGTCCAATATTGACTAGTGTTCAACTCGGTTCGATTTTGGTTCAGTTTCACCAGTAGTGACGTGTGCGAGTTTGATTGCATTTGTCTTACATGACAAATGTCAATTTTCCACCCAAATTCTTACGTTTAAGAGTTTGAATACTATTTTTTTTTCATTGAAAATATTTTCTAACTTTAAAAAATATGACTAATTTTTTTTTGTTTTTAAGGATATCATTTCTTTAGGTGGAGTAGATTTTTGTTTTCCCAAAAAACAAAAAACTTCATATCAATCAAAAACACGGTAACAATTTCATTTTTTAAGAAAATCACTGGTTTTCAATTCGTTTCCTATCCTCTTCAGAACCAAACCATTTGAAACCACGCCCCCACCTATATTACCATGATAATGCTAACTTAAACTAGACCCACACTAAATTTTAAATTCCAAAATAGAGCACACGTACAGCAAAAATAAGAACTGCAACCAAAATGGATAAATAATCCAAGAGTCAACTGATACAAAGGTAGAAAAACTGAAATTGATAGCAGGAGTCTGAAATGTATCAACCAGATGCCTAAGAATCCTACAATAACCTCATTACGCCATTAACTTGTATCCATGGCCAAAAATCCAGTGTCAAACAACATGAGCAAGAACGGCAATGTGCTCTAAATGGCATACAACATTACCCTCCTCATGCCCCAGGTTGGCGCAACTCAGATTCCCCATGGGCGAAGTGGCACCTGTCTCCAAACGTGCAGGACCCTTTTGAAAAATTCTCACAAATCTTGGTCTTGTAGTTGCTCCTTGGGGTGGCAGGACCTCCTGTCTGTTTTGCTGGGCCTCCTGCTGGTTTTGCAGGACCACCGGCAAAGCCTATGCTACTAATCAGGTCTCTTACCATTGCACTTGCTTCCTTTATTTGTTCAAACGTACCCTCAAGCTCTATGTTCCTAAGATTTGGATCTGCCTCGTGATCTCTAATGGCTAACTTGGCTCCCGTTTGCCTACAAATCTGTTTAGAATTCACTCCCCCCTTCCCAATAATAGCACCGGCAAGGGAAGCATCCACACTAATTTTGGCAGTGGCCGAGGCCCCAAAACTTCCGGAAGGCAAGGGTGGATCCATCCTGCCACCTAATCGGCTGGGAATAGGTCCGACTGAGCGAGGATCTTCCTGAGATGGTGCAATAGGCTTGCCAAGTTCCCACTCTCCATGAGCAAAGTGGCATTTGTCGCCAAATTTGCAGCCTTCTGCAGTGTTGAATTTGTTGCAAATTTTAGTTTTAACAGCAGCTGAAGCAGATCCGTTCGACATGGTCGGAGGTCCTGTTGTCCTAGTTGGAGCAGGCGCCAGGTTCATCATCTGGGCAACAGCATTATAACCACCAGGAACATAGTGAAGGAAGTGGCAGCTCTCACCAAATGGACACCCGGCAGTGCTGTAGGAAGAATAAGAGATATCGTAATTTAATTATGTACCATTAGGAAGAAAAATAATGTTGTGAATATAACCTGCTGCCTTCTACAGGCACAAGCAAGGAAGAAAACAAAAAAAAAAAAAAAAAAACCACCACCACGTGCATATTTCAAAAAGTAATATATGATGTAAAAAACAAGAACCAACACATAGTTGAATATGTGAATAATCAAAAGCAACTGCCAGATACAAAGATCCATCGAGATTTGAGTCCCAATGCAAAAGGAGAAGCAATTAGAGAAGGGGGAATTAAATGAATAAGATTGATAACAAAATATAGCTACAAATTTTGGAGCAACTTTTGACGAGGTCGATCAAGTTAATAAATAGATTGCTTCGGCTTAAAATCTGATCATTTCTTTTTTCCTCTCAGATCAATGTATTTTGATCGAAGGACCATCATTCAGTTAAATTACTTCAGTTTAAAAGTAGTTTGTTTCTTATGGATCAGAATAAATTCTAGACAACTTTGATGATAAATGTAAGATTTGGTTTACAGTTTACTATTAGATGAATGAGAAACGGAAAAAAATTGCAAGGATAAAAAGTGGGAAAAGAAAGATGAAGTTTGAAAATCTTCATTCATAAGAAAAAAAAATTAAAGGTAGAAGAAAATATATTTTTATAGGACCTAGACTGAATCAGATACTAGGCAATTGAACTAGACTATCACTATATAAAGAGCATGATATGCAAGCCAATCAACTTTAGTGGCACAGCATCTTTTTAAATATACCTTCCACACTAGGTTTCTTACCACTATTTACATCATTTATATTTTAAATTATTATCCACCACCTCCGTCCAAAAACCATGGGAAATTTATGGAATTAGATTCTTATCTTTGCAGTTTGGTCTGAACATATTTCCAATCCAACACTACTTTTTCTTCTCCAATGCTGAAGTTCTTAAAGCTCATTATGAGCCCGTTTGGTAAAGATTAAAATCCAATTAAAATTGAAAATATAACCGTTATTGGGTCTCACTCGTCTAGTAAAAGTCAACAATAACGGTTAATTTTTCAATTTTAATCCGATTTTAATCTCTACCGAACGCGCCATATATCTAATTTATCATTCAAAACATTTTATGAGTACTCCTAAATTGAAATAGAAATCTAACTTCAAATCTAGAAACAAAGCAATGGAAGGGTTTGAAAAGGCTAAATCAGGAATCGAGCCGTTCTGCCTCCATGAGGAAAAATAATAGCAAGACCACCTGAAAAATGATAAAATCTAGAGCTTGTTTGGTAGAGATTAAAATCAGATTAAAATTGAAAAACTAACCTTCATTGTTAACTTTTATTAGACGAGTGAGACTCAATAACAGCTATATTTTCAATTTTAATCGGATTAAAATCACTCCCAAATTATCTAATAATCTACAATGTAGCATGTCACGAAAAAAAAAATTCTATTTTGCAGAGAAACATAAAATGGACGCATCAAAATAGCAAATAATACTTTCATAAAGTAGTTATCAAATAACTAGACCACTAACCACAACAACAAAAAGACAAATAGATGAAACAAGTTACAAGCTATTTGTGAAACTCTTCACATTCACGAAAAAAAAATCCTAAAGATAAAATGAAAATAAAAACAAGAGGTGAACAAGAAAAGTTGAAAAAGGTTGCAATTTCAATTTGGAATTCATCACACTTTAGTTGTAAGACTAGCATATGCTCGACTCTTCCTTTTCCTCTTCACTAATCTTGAGTTTTTTATTTTAAGTTCTGAAGGTTGATAAAAAAGCTGAAAAAAATAATACCATTCCATGCTGAAAACCCCAGGCTAAAAAGTCAAGGTTGTAGAGGAAAGCCTAGAGAAGACAGAGCTTAGGAGCACACTAAGTGGTCTTGAAGCGTGCACCAGAGTAACTCTAGACATAAGCCTTCACAACTGGCCATCAAAGAACAATCTTTGAGGCGCTTTATAAATGCCTCACACAAGGCATACATCAAGGCAGAGGCTTCAAAGGCACTTGATAAATGCCTAAAAGGCGCATCTCAAGGCAAAAGCTTGGACACTTTTTAAACAGTGATTAACACAACAGGTACAGAAAAGCTTCAAAAGAAAGAGTTCTAATCTAAAATCAAAGTTTTGCGACTTGAAACTGTAAAGCGATAATTTGTATTCTGACCATGCAAGATTGCTACAGAATTTGCCATTCCCAATATTAATTATTAAGATAAAAATTTCAGGCTTAAATTTGCGATGGAACACATTTCCATTTTCTGTTTATGTAATATTAAAAAAGTAGTTTATGTAGTGTTAATTTTGGTATATTATAGGACTTCAAATATTCACATGGAGTAGCACCCTCATTCATTTAAAATAAGAAGGGAATAGTTGGCACTTTAGTGTTTAATTGCTTATCAAACAGAGAACTACAGTGCTATTGAAATATTCGTCCAAGTAGTTATCATACTCCTCCAAGCACGTTAAGTCTTCCGAACGTTGAAAATAATTAAGAAACAGTTCACTTGTCTCTGCTTAAAAATGATTGACAATATATAGAAGCAAGTGTTAATTTTGGTAAATTATAGGACTTTAAAAACAACTTATTGATATGGATGAGTAGTAATTGCATTCATTTAACACCAAAAGGAAACGCACTAGTGTTTATTGCATATAAGGCAGAGAATTAAAAGGCTGTTGAATTGCTTGTAGAACTACTTATCTTACTCCTCCAACCATATTAAGGCTTCTGAACATGTATGTCATTGTAAAATATTAAGAAACAGTTGACTCTGCTTAAAATAATTGACAATTTCAAAGATCCTGCGAAATTACAAAACCCACACTGCCTAAAATTGATAGACAATTCCATAGATCATGTGAAGTTCACGCTTCACAATTAAAATCACGTAGTGTGTTTCCTCATGACAATGGTAGAAAATTACTATAATTAGCACTTCTGGATACTAACAACTGCTAAAAAGTTAAATTTCAAATTATTCGTATTAGGTAGGTGAAGATTTGAACCTGAAAAACTTCGTGCATGGCTTTGATTTGCTTCCTATACCACTTGATAAGGAGTCCATTTCTGTTACAAAAAATTAATTACTTTTTTCCAGTTAGATTTTCCTTCAACTATTACCATTAATGCCGTAAAAATTAAATATCATCTTCAAACCAAGTATAATTGAAACAATTAATATCCAAACTCTAATAAATGCAATCAATAATTAGGATTATGCAAATATTCTAATCTTGGATATGTGTGAAGATATCTTTTATTACAAAATCAACAGCATGTTAAAATTATTTACGAGAGTAACCTATTTAAGATATTGCTTCAGTGTTTTTCCATTACTCAACAGGTAGCATTGATATCGAAATTTAATGAATTTCCAGTTCCGAAAAATTACATTATTCTTTTCGCAAGCTCTCAGTCTCTTGATTTTTAGTGTCCATAATGTATCTTCGGAAAATTAATAATCTTCATTTATCCAAAATATCGAATAAAAAGAACCAAACAGATTACTTTTTTCAGATCCCGCAAAAAGAATTCCCCAACAACAAATAGAGGGAGGCCTGATATTACACATATATCTATTCAACAAAAAAATATGAAATTCTTAAGTAAATTTAAAAGGCAAAAGTAAAACATTAAGCAAACCTGGCTTAGATTTCTTGAAACCGCCATTGGCATTAAAAGTTGCTTCGCCTCTACCTCTCTTGCGAGTGTCCATATCTCTCAGTACACAGATCGACTTCGAACCACACAAAAATTCCTAAGCAAAAGAAATTTCGAATTTAACACGAAACAGCGAAAAAAGCTGAAACCCCTAGTGCAAACAATTTTGAAACTTTGGCTAAAGACAACTTTGAAAAAACAAGAAATAATTACATAGGGAAAAACCCTACCCTAACACTTGTTCGAGTTCTAGGGTTTTCGTGAAGACAGAATTATATATATCGTAGATGTATTTATTTATTTATTAGGGGCATTCGGAATTGGAAATTGAAAAATTGAATTTAGTTAATAGTTTTTTGGGTTCCGCTTGAGAGAGGAAAATGAAGGTCATTTTGTCATTCACGTGCTATGATTCCAACTTTTACGAAAAATCAAGGAAATGTCACGTGTACTAATCGGGTTGATACTTGGGCCCTGGCCCATTAACTAGAGGCCCACAATTTTTGTCAGTTAGATAAAAATTGCATTTGTAAACTCGTTTGATTCCAATTATTTTCAAAATACATTTTTTTTCTCTCTCCTTTTTAATAACACATTTTTCAATAAAATAATATTATACGCAACCCAAAAATTTTTCTTTCACTTTTAATTACGCATTTTTTTATCAATATATTATTTTCATTCAATTTTTATCATTCGAATCCTCAACTTTCATTTCTCCTCAACTTTCATTTCTGCATTATTGACATTTAGGCCATGTTTGATTGCAAACTTTTCCATGAAAAATGTCTCATCCGAGAAAAACGAATTTCATTGTGACAGTTTAATTGCAATGTAAAAATGAAAATAGAATTCCAATGTACAACCACTTAAAGCTACATTTTCTTTGTTTTCTTGAAAAACAAATTCATCTGGATTTCATGAATTTTTATTTTCCAACTAAGATGAAATCAGAATTATTTTCCACTTTTATCTATCAAACGAGCCATTATTTTTATTACACTCACCCACTTTGTAAACTTAATTGTTTGCTTCAAACATTATATAGCCCATCATCTCGTCTTTACCCCTACAATGAGGATTAGAAATACATTTTAATCGGCATGAAAATCCAACTACATCCGTTCTTCTCGATCTATAGATCACCATTATGAGAATAGTGAATCTAGCAGAATTACAAATCATTATTTCATCATTATTGGAGTTGATAATTAACAAAAAAGGAACACCTAATAAATGGTCAAGTAATAACCGTTTGAATACTTGCTATTTCTTGTGCCTGCATAAATCAAATTTACTTGACGCATCTGCATCTGCATCTGCATCTGCATCTCCATCCCCACCCCCCCCCCCCCACCCCGTTTCACCCTACAAAAAATTATGCAACACAAAGACCACTTACTAGAAAACCTACTCTAGAACTCTATTAACATGTTTGTACATAGCATTGCACCGCATAATGAACAAAATTTGAACTAGTTTTTTTCTTTAATCTTATCTAGTACTGTCCAATCAGCATAACAAACATGTCATGAGCGATAGATACTATGTATCCCCCTCAGACATCAGCTTCGATCCGCCTTCGAAATCCTAAAGTATAGGCCATTGATCAGTACCCAGTTAAATCTCTTCTGTGCAACCGTTCTCCGATAGCACGTTATGACCCCTGTGCATCTGTAAGATATACTTTCGTCCATCGGGAGTCCTCCTGCAATGAGATGGCGCCATCCGTAATTTATGGCTGCTCCCAACCTGAAACCCTAAAGTCGGTTCATGTTTTTAAATCCACTACTACCCAATATCAGTAAATTCAGGCACGGTCGACCAATCATCTATTCCAGATATGAGATTAGGTCCAAAGTCGAATGGAACCATCCCTAAACTGTCCAGGGTTGGAACCACTTCATCCAAGTCAAACATACAATTATTGTCAAAATAAGGTGTTTCGACTACTGGCATGTAGGAGGACACTCCATCATGCCTCACATCAAAGTCAGCAGGTGGCTTCGCCATTGGTTGCAATACCGGACCAACAGTTATCTGGTGCACATCAGTAGCATCTACAGCATTTTTTCTGAGTTTCGTTTTAGAAGGCTTGGTTGAATCAGAAACAGGGTGCTTGTGTTTCCCCAAATTCTGTAATTTCGTTTGAGCAGCAGATCCGGCATCATCTGTGGGAAAAGCCACTGATCCCCACCCTACAGAACTTCCAACACAAGTTCCCGACACAGCCCTGAGAATAAAGAGAGAAGGAATTTTTCACGACTCATTCAGATAACATGCCAATTGATAAGTTAACCATAATGTCCAATCAAAATTCAGCAAATGTAGCTTAATTAGCCACACATTTACTCCAGCATATAAAGAGCCGTATATGAAATAGTGGGCATACCTGAATCGGTTTTCAACCATATGCTGGGAAGATTTGAAATGTTGATCTTCACCTGCATACCCCTTAAAAGATGGGGAAGGGTCAGTGCCATTTATAGAGAGTCTTATGACAGAGGGCAGGGGTATTGCCTCATCTCTTTCTCCTTGAAGTTCAAGTGTAATGTCCAACTGCTCTTTTGCCACCAATGGTTCATCCCCTTGGGGAACAATGGATGCTCCATCAGCATTTTGTGTGCTGTAATCATTTTTAAGAGCAGCTTCTACTAACTTACCGCACTGATGCAAATTAGTCAATTTCATCTTTTCCAGTGGTTTCCTCAACGATTTCTGTGATATATGCTCAACCGTAGAAGCTAACAACTGGCCAGAAGAATAGAATCCATTTTGGGAAAATAAGGTACTGAGTTTGCTTCTATGACAGGATGAAACCCTCCAGGAAGAAGAAAGCAAGGCAAAAAAATGCTTTTGAACAAGTGATTCGCGATCAGGAATTTCAGAAGCAAGGCCAAGCAACATCCCAATGTTGTCCTAACATAACAAAATATGCTCATATAAATCAAAAAATAGAAAATCTCTTGAAGCTAATAAATAAGTGCAAAATCAATGTAAAATGAATAAGTAGTTGAACGATCAGATATAAATAATTAAAAAGAAACAGAAAAGAACAATATACACGTCCGAAGGATTGGAGAGAAATGCTCAGATGTATTGTTGATCACATCTTTAAGGGTTTTCCTCATAGAACCCAGGAAGTTCATGTATTATCATTCAAAAATCATCCCCAAAACAGCTGATGGGAAAAATTACCTACATGGTTATAAATTAGATAACCTGGTGATCGTGTATCTGAAAGGTTTTATTTAGCAACTCTGTACAATTAACAACTCTCGGGGACCAACCCCTGCATAGTTCAATCCTGAATGTTTTCATTAATGCATTTACTACACCTTTAATATGCAAACTTTTATATTGTAGTTTTTTATAAATTATGCCGTAAGACTACAACTCAACCATGAGAAGTTGAAAATCATTATTTTAATCTCTTCTCCAGCAAAGATGCACCATGATGTCCAAGACAGTCTTAATTTCCATTCCTTATTTCTTCTTATCCCTTTCATTTATTTTGTTTTTTTTTGTTTTCAATATTAAGAGGAAAACGTTGTTTCTAGCTAACATACCTCAGTTACTTTAAGAAGAGCCTTCCCAGAGCCAGTATTACCGGCTTTGTCGTTATATGGAGCATCAGTGCCAGACAAAACATATTTTTGAATGAGTTCCCTAAACCTCTCACAACAATGGACTGGATGACGAAATCTTCCCCTGTAAGACCCACCAGCAGTCATTCCATGCAAGACTTCACTGGCTATACTCCAATTTGGGCCATACTCATGAACAACAGCACACAATGTAGCATCTTCATGTGACGACCAAAAATCAGGTGAAGGGAAACAATCTTTAGACCAAGTGTTCCCTTTCTTTTTCAACTTCTCTGGTTTTATTGTGAAAACCCGTTTCTGAGGCATGAAAGAGATTGTAAGTTTCCCACCCATCCTGCTTCTGCTTGTTGGCTTGGATTCAACATCAATGCCATTTTCAAGTAGCTGCAAGTCTTTAGGACCATTCTGCTGCTTGCCGGGATATTTGGAATGGATAATAGGGGACACGTCAGGAGCCTTCTTCAATTTCTTGGACTTTCTTGTACTCTTCTGTTCATCATCATCTGATGCTGGTTTACGTTTCTTCTCCCCAGCCAAGCATGGGAAAACAGTATCTGAGGAGGTGATCATCTCCTCATCGATGAGTTCATCATCTATGGACATTGGTTCTATCAATGACTTTTCTTTCACAACTTTTGTATTAGAAGCTAGAGCACCTTTCTTTAAAGATTTGAACTTGGCTTTTTTAGTTTTCTTCTTTGACTTGGGTTTCGGAACCATAGACACATCATTCCTGTTTTACAAAAGGAAGTTATAATCTACTACAGAAGTAGGAAAAATTATTAGAATCATAAGAGTTAAAAGAGAGATTATTATATTCCATGACAACATATATCTGCATTCAGTAAGACCTATACAACGACTTATAGGATGTTGCATCATATTCTAGTACCATTGCTGCACTGGCAAACTTTGATACGCTGATTTAGCACAAAACAATTAGTTACATTCAATAAGCAAGTCCATAAGCCTCAGCATTTTATTCCTATTATAATACTACTGTTCAGACCAAAGAAGCAATATCAGGACGCAATTCTCTGTTGCTGTTGCTATACTTATACATACCCATGCAGCAACGATTTCCAACAGACACAAAAAGAACTGGCATTTGAAACCAATTGTAGGGCTAGAAAACAAGAGAAAGAAATATTTTACAATCAGACAATCGAGTTAAGATGTCCCGAGTAGTACAATGAGCAAAGTTGTAATTCGAAAACAAATTCCAATTTATAATTTCTTAATTGCCGAGCAGAAAATATGATTTACTTGATAGAATTGATTTTATAAAATATTTAAAGATGGAGAGAGAGAGAGGAGTCTAATTTAAAAAAATTAAGAGGAAAATTATATAGAAACTCAAATCTGTAGGGATAGACGATGTTTATCTTGTAGCAAGTAATTACTCTTAGTGCTTCACTAAGTCGCAGCAACTCATGTACAGGATAACTATATATAAAATATTATTCGTATCAGATATTAATAAAATTCAAGCTTTGTTGGGCCTCAGATCTGAATTAAACCATCATATTTTCTGGTCTCAAACTACTGGATTTACATGATTATTTTGAGATGTTTTTTTTGATAGGTATGATTATTTTGAGACGTTGAGGGTAAAATTCTACATAAATCAAAGCATTCTTTGAATTTCAGCCTCTAGGTGGTGGGTAGACTAGACTAAACATAAGAAAGAAGCTATTTCAAAGTAGAACAAGCGATGGAAAAGATATGTCCTTGAACAACTCAATATCCAGCATAATTATAGCTTTTATGAAGCTCGCTGACCTTAAAGAATCAGAATTTCCACATTCCAAATCATCATTCGCTTGGGCTTCACATTCTAGCTCTTCCTTCAACTATCAAACATTATCAAAATAAAACCATATCAGCAAAATATATAATGTCATTTAGAGGAGAAGGACACATTCTTTTTGCTACTTGTGGGCCAATAGAAACAAAGCTACAAAGTTTAATGAAAAGAGGCACGGGTAGTGTGCTTCATTTCTTCCTTTTTAATTAGAAACAGTAAATTAAAGCTAGTGTCACAGACCTGATGTTGAGCTAACACCTCAATTTGTTGCCTGTATACCTCAGTTGCAAAATCAGCATCCCATCCTGATACCAGGAAATCCTTACAGTTAACACAAAACCTCATAGCATGTTCGTGATATGTAAACAGATATATGAAATACACAGCCGAGCCCAATTACAATAATTATGCAAATAACCATCCAAGTTTCGAACCCACAAAAAAGATGTTAAATGTTATAACAAGAATACATATAACATCAATGACAGTTAATGACCGAAAGGTAAAATAATTTATGGCGATAAATACAGTTAAACAAGATGTGTTATTTACAAGAGCTAAAGACAAATACATTGAGGAAATTAAAGAAAGATAATACATACTTTCGTACACAAAAGGTTCTTCATCATCATCTATCTCTGCTTCCATATCCTCTTTTAACTTCTCAATGCGATCCAGCTCCCATTCTGTTTCCTGAAAATGACAGTTGGATTCTACTGCAGCCTTGTCTATAATGGGGTCCCACAACTCAAGAAAACGCATGGCATATCGATCAATGGGACGCAGTTGACTCTCGAGGGATGTGATTTCTTGTCCTGCAGCAGCGGCAGCTGCAGCCATCTGTTTGACATCTGCCAACATATCAACATCATCTTCTTTACCAGCAAAAGTGAGTTCCCTTTCCTCAATAGCATCACTTCCATTTAACGCTGCAGCACCTTCATTCAATGTAGTATTTAATAAACCATGGTCAGCAGGCTCATCAGGCTTCATATCGTCTTCATTAACCAGCTCATCATCTTCCAACTTCGTAATGGCTTCCTCAGTGAACTCTTGATTGTCCACAGCCTCCTCTTGTTCAACTTTCTTCAATGCCATGTAGTCAGCCTCATCTTCGGCATTTTTCAAAGCAGCCTCCAAATCCGCACTAGATAGAGTAATGTCACCAGCATCATGGGAAATTTTCTCTTTCTGAGTATTCTTAATGGGAATTGTTCTGTGGCCTGAAAACAATTCCATTGGATCCAGTTTTTTGAAAAATTCAGTGTTATAACTTCCGCTCTGTATAACTAAATCATCAAGAGCACGCTTTTGATTCGCTTTCTTCAAGATATTTTCTTCAATAGTACTCTCACTGATCAACCGATAGATGTGAACTTCACGCGTTTGCCCTATCCTATGGCACCTATCTTGTGCCTGTTGATCCATGGCTGGATTCCAGTCGCTATCATAGAAAATGACTGTATCTGCACCAACTAGGTTAATGCCAACACCTCCACTGCGTGTTGACAAAATGAAAAGAAATATTTTTGGATTTGTATTAAACCGCTGCATTAATGTTTGCCTTTCTTCTGGCTGAGTGGAACCATCTAGACGCATGTAAGTGTAACCATACAAATTTATGAAAGCCTCCAAAATATCGAGCATCTTTGTCATCTGGGTGAATATAAGTGCTCGGTGACCTTCAGATTTCAAACGCCTAAGCAGAACTGAAAGCTTCTGCAACTTACCACAATCAAACTGGATAAGTCTCCTATCAGGAAAATAGACTTGCCTTCTCACAATAGCAGGGCGAACAGGGAATAGAAGTGGAGACAAAACTTCAGTGCATCTGTCCTTGTATGTTTGGTGAATAAACACATTCTCTCCACCATTGCTGCACCAGCAAAAAGGGGAGGGAGCACGTGCAGCAGGGATTGCAAACATAAAATATTCAACTTCATCAACCATTTTTTCAAATCTTTCAACTGGTGACAGCACAATGTCAGCAAGCTTGGAAGAGTATGTGTAAGACAGAGGATTACATTTCAAATGTTGAATACTATTGACAGGATGCTTCACTGTGACAAGCTCTCTTAGACTGGTTGAATACATGGGTTTTTTCTTGCACCTCAGAGAATTCCACCATGCAACAGATCCTGCCCATTCCTTGGCTTCTCTCAATCTTTCATCAAAAAGTGCCTTTTGAATCTCTTCAAAAATGTTGGTCGTGTGTGGTTTTTTCTCATGCTTGAAACCAGAACATTGTTCTCCCAAATTAATTAGATTGGCACGATGCTCAATTAAGCTTGGTGGTGTAGCAATAGCTTGAATTTCTTCACTCTCCCAAGATGTCATGCAGAAATCTAGATGTGTGAAGACAAATCCCAAACCACTAAGGTCAACAGTTGAAAATGGACCGTGCGTGAGAATTGAGCAAACAGCAGAACTCAGTTGCATGTCAATACCACTCATATCAAAAGAACTAACAATCGGACGGCCTTCAAATAAATCAGGATGATTGCAAACTTTACGAAGCTGCATGATAACACTTATCATTCCAAAAAAATTGGAACTTGCTAGTGTAGCTTGTGTCTCTGAGCTAGCAATGAAGTCTTCGTAAAGGTTACGCTGTCTCTTTGAGAGTCTACAATAGATGACATGTTCATGTTTCATAGGAAGCTGCTTCTCAACATCTCTTTTCAATCGACGGAGTAAAAAAGGGCGGAGGACATTATGCAGCCTGTCAACTACTTCTTTGTTTACCTTTTCTTGTCCCTCAACCATTCCAGATATAGGATTACTGAACCAATCCTTAAATTCTTGGTGAGACTGGAAAACATGCGGCATCAAGAAATGCATGAGAGACCAAAGTTCCATGAGATCATTCTGTAGAGGTGTACCAGTTAAAAGAATACGCCTTTTTGAGTTGAAATTAAGAAGTGTTTGCCATCTTTGCGACTTCCAATTTTTTATTAGATGAGCTTCATCCAGAATCAGGTACTTCCACTTCTTCCTCTTGAAAACTTTTGAATCCTGAATCACAAGCCTGTAAGTCGTTATGCAAACATGAAAAGAATTGGGTTTCAACCACCCTTGCCTCTTTATTTTTCGCTCTTTTGCACTTCCAAAATAGGTCAATATTTTAAAAGCAGGACACCATTTAAGAAACTCGGTTTCCCAGTTGAGCATGACACTGGTTGGGACAACAATCAGATGGGGGCCCCATAATCCTTTCTCACAAGCCAAATGAGCAAGCAGAGCAATTGTCATGATGGTTTTTCCTAAACCCATTTCATCAGCAAGAATCCCATTAAGTCTCTTCTCGTACATTGTCACTAGCCAATCCAAGCCAATATGTTGATATTCACGGAGAGGATACTTGAGAAGAAAAGGGAACTTAGTCCGCACTTTTGTTGTTGAGAATGTGTTGCCAGTTGGTTGCGCTGACCTGGCAACAGCAGCTGCATCAGCAATTATGCTTTCACTCTGCTTATCATCTCCAGATTTCCCAATATACTCAATTTCGTCTTCTGCGTGGCAGCACATGTCAGGCTGAAATTCATTACATTGATCACCGGGCTGCTTACATTCAGAGTTCAACTGTCCTGGTGAAGCAAACGATTCCTCAGAAGCAGAAGCACATGAAGATTCAGAATCAACATCCACATCTTCATCAGTGCTACTTTCCTGAGAAGAGCATTCAGACAATAACTGGATGAAAATGGGATTGGAAACAGAACGGACAATATAAAAGCACTCTACAACATACCTTTTTATACCTTACAAGCAGTTCATGTATAGGAATTTCACTTTCCCTTTGCAGCAGTGCAATCTGGAAAAAAGTAGCTTTCAATTTTCATCTGAACTTTAATTTGTGCACGTGCAAATGTCGTTGGAAGTAGAAATTCAGATTAATCTTTGGAGGAAATTAAACTTCAAACTAGAAGGTAGTATTTAAGACAAGAAAAGCTAGAAATGCATGATTTTACCTCATCCACGGTGTCATTTGATTCTGCCTTTGCTAGTTCCTCCTCCTCCAACAGGGTCGTTTCATCATCCTGAACATCAAAGTAATGCGTTGAAATAAGCTTTGAAATTTTCACCACATGCTAAAGCAAGTCAACATATCAATATACTTCACCAAATTACATTCTATAACTTAAAAACAAAGACATTCCATCTCGCCCCTCAAAGCATTTGAGTAAACAAGATATCAGATTTTGGAAGACATTATAAAACCCATAGAACATTCTGCTCTCTGCAACTTCATATATAGCCAGTAGTATAGCAGCAAAAAGAACAGAAGTTTCACATATAATTTTCAAGGCACTGCAGTACCCACAAAAAAAGAAATACCCTCTGAATTTATTACCATATCAAAATCCTTTTCTTCTTCAGTGGAAAGAACAAAATCATCATCCTACAATGAAAAAATATATATTATCAAAATTTATCGTTTAGTAGCCTCTGAATAAAGAGAAAAAGTAGACACTATAAATGGTTAAAAAGAATAAACGAACTTTAATTTATTCCTGCCACTACAAAGGCTATTTAGAAATTTCAGGGTAATAAATAGCTTGACAAGCATGAGCAGATTAAATTTTGAGTTGATTAGTAGGAATGATAAAAGCCACGAACTAAGAAAATGAAAAAAAAAAAAAAATTACTAACAGGAACCAGAAATTTATGGCTGTGTAAATAGTGCACCAATCGTCAAATACTTGCAAAAAGCTACTTGATCAGTTTATTCAAGAGCGTGGACGAAGGGCCAGGGCCCAGCATAGGTTCACGTGTATACAAATGCATTTATTTCTTCATACCAGTCCACATTAGTCCCATTTCAATCTCACTCAAAATGAAACTACAAAACAGAATAGTTTAAGCCATACAAGTTTATCCCCCTAAGTTTAGTCTTTATATAATTATTTTGGGGAGATCAATGATTCCCCTTAATGTAAAGATTCAACTATTGCAAAATTTATCCCCTCACTTCCTCTTTTATATTGCAAACTATAGATCAACAAAATTTAATAGTACTTCGACCTATAGCCTAGACAGAAATCGTCCCAAAGATTCTGCAAAATACTATAATCTTAAAGACACTCCACTAAGCAACAGAAAATTTAGAAAATATGAAAATCATTTGTAGACATCCATGAGAAGCCTTCCACTGCCAAAGTATCAAGGAATCCAAATCTAGTCCACTTAGCTTTTGCATGCAAGAATGGTACATAAACAAGTCTAAAACTAATCTTGTAAGACCATTATCTTTGAGGTTAATAACATACAACACTGGACAAAGCATATCTATTGGACACAGGATGCCTGCTAGGAATTTATTTAGTTAATAATGCCAGATCAACAAGAGAAATATGATGAACATAAATATTCATGAAATTATTCTTAGAAGTTCGAAACTCTATTCAAATAAACATTCTTACTTGCTCATCGTTCAAATCATCTAACAATTGCTTTTTCTTTGAATTATGAAATTTCTTTAATTGATTTCTGATTTTGCCTGTCTTGACTTCAGAAAAATGAATATTGGAAACAGCTAAACTGCCATTACTTTCAACCTGCATGAATCAAACAAAAAGAAATATTATATTGGGCATCGGATATGCTCCATAACTTGAGACAGTATCTAAATCACATACAACTTACACAACGACGACCAGGTATTGCAGGTGGGCTGCCTCTGTCAAGCTTACATACAGATACAATATCTTCATCTTGTCCTGCACAAGATTGAATACATGCTAGAGAAAATTTGATAGTTAAGAAAAAGACATAAAAAAACTGCTGCAGACACTCACCATTACCATCTCTTGCTTCGGTTGCTTCAGGTGAGTGATCTCCGTCTTCTATTGCCTCAGTAGCTCCAGGCAACTCACCATTATCTTGTCTAGCCTCATTTGCTCTGGGTAAACCGGCATTATCTTCATTTGCCTCAATTGCTCGAGGTACAATATACTGTGGGCTACTTTCCTTGATAACTGCGAATGTTCATACCAATTAATATAATTAGAAAACAGCTAATAGAATGATGTGCAAACTGCTCATTATGGACACTACAGAAGAAACAAGTATAACACCATAATCATTGCTAAGCTTTAAAGTGCTTACAAGCAATGGGTTCTACAGGATGTTTGGTTAAAAAGTAGATCTAATTAGTAGGTCCTAATGAATCTGACCATCTTATAAGCACTTAAAATCACTACCAAACAAGCACTTCCTAAGTTAGTACCATTGGGGATGAGTTAGTTCTTATGCAGTGACATAACGACGATATAGCTTAGGGTAAAAAGAACCAGTTCACACTGAAGTGAAAATTTTGATGAGTCTAGGATTCAATTCTTTGGATACAGTAATCATGTACGTTTAAAAAAATAAATAAATAATATAATAGTTTTTCTAAGATATCTATGAACAAGTCTTTAATACTAGATAGGAAGCAGGATACATTTGAGGCCGTCAAAATTCAACTTTTCAATTTGATATCTACATAGATATGAAATGAACATGTGATTTGCAATTCAATAGGGATTTAGATATACTGAGTAACTTATGATGTACCTCCCTCTGCAGCATAGCGTTTAAGTAGCTCCTCAAGAGGTAGATCAATTTCAGTTTGTAAAGCAGCCAGTTCTTCTTCTCTCTCTTCTTTAGTTATAAGAGCCTCGTCTTCTTCAATAGTATGCTCATCATCTTCCTAAAGCAGGATCATCAATATATGTTGACACATTGTTTGATAATTTGTAAGCACAAAGTTAAAATGCTAGAGAATAATATATTTCACAAATATATATTTTCACCACACAAACATTTCCTAGAGCTGGATTTTCAACTTATCAAATCACAAAGTTAAAGTATTAAAGAAGCATATGAAATTTCATTATCATAATAGATGTTTCAACACATAAACATCAGCATTGTGCATTACTAGCATTGAGCGACCCAGACCACAGGACTCAAATCTTGTATTACTCAAGAAGTTGTTAAGCACGCAAGTATTAGCATTGCGTTGCGTTTGATAAGTATTAGCATTGCGTTTGAAACAAGTTATGTACACCCGAGTCAGTTAATACCGCACAATTACAGCAACAATAAGCACAAACCAAGTTACCAGCAATAAGCCTATACTCGAATTTTGAAATTGGAAATGGAAGATTAAAAACTAGACCTGCCCTGAACTATAATGCGTGCTAAAATTCACAGGATTGCTTGCAATATGTAGAGACTCGAAAATAAAACAGAAAGGAAAAAGAGAAACTACCAGAACCAAATTAACGCCATTCGCATAAGAGTACAAAAAGAATTAACCGAGTACATACCTAATTTCTAGTATTACAAATGCAAGGTATCTGCTGCAAATTCTAGTAGACCTATCGTACTTTCCAAAGCATTAACATTTTAAAAAAATTTGAAAGGCATAAAGCAAGGAGGCTTACTGATTCGTCATCAGAATGCTCATCATAGTCTTCATCAGGAGACTTAGATTGAGATCCTAGTGTTGTCAGTTCAAATGAGGGAACATCAAAAATTGCAGAAAGAGTAAATAAACCAAATGGAACAATTCACCATTTCCCTACCAGTAACTGAATTAGCTGTCTGATTATTACTATCTTCACCTCCTCCTTTCCATTGAATACTCAACTGCTTTTGAGCAGAATACGAGTTAACTGGTTCGCGAGGAGTTGGTGAGTTTACAAGGTTCTCTGCCAGCATCGTTGAGTACCTAGTAAAATTGCGAAAATAAAGAATGTAATTTTCGAAAAGATATAAAGAAAAAATTTAATGTTAATTATGTTATGGACAAACACAATAAGTGCTTGCGGAATGTCACAACTATTAATTGTTCTATAGGTATAATAACTACATGAAAGAGATTCCAGAGAACAGCAGTTTACCTTTCAGTTTGCCCTAGAAGAAACTCCAGCTGCTTATCAAGTGCTTTTTTCTTCTTTTCATCAAGCTCTAGCTGATGCTTGTACAGGACCTGCAACAACCACGCATAGGAATTTTTTGCTCTCAGAAGGTAGTGAACACAACAGGCTCGGAAGATGATTAAAAGCAATTATCCTAAATGACTTGCCAGTTTCTCTATTTTTGTCCAAAATTTCTTTACGTCTTTAGAAATATTGACTGCCACTTTTCTCAACCGCTGTTCCTCTTCCTGATCAAAGCATTAGGAAAATAAGTACAACCATCAGTATAATGTGCAAATAATTTTCTGTTCTTGTATAGCCTACACGTATGAAGACAAGAATTAAATCTAAACCTTCACTCTCTTCTCTCCCCTTGTGGCCTGATCCAGCATGCCCTTGCTGGCCCTTATTGCAACTTTCTTTGCTTGAGCAAGTTTCCATTTTCTCTCTGATTCAAAGTCCTGCTAGTAACACAGTCGTTAAAAAAACCCATAAATAAATTTTTAAAAAAAATTATATATATATATATATTATAACACAACAAATTATCATGCAATGGGCCATATGAAAGGAATGCATTTTTATCACCTTTGATAACCAAACCATCTCTTCCAGAACATGATCCCAGTGTGCTTTAGGACGTTGAGGTTCTTTAGGAGCTTCTAGTGCCTAGAGTAATAAAATTACAACATAAAATATATTAATACATCAGTCCAGCATATCCCAGGAACCCAAATTAGTATATCACTGTGAAGTATCAATATCAAGATGTTCTATTGCCATGATCCAATCTGTATTCTTCGAAGCCTATTGTTGATCCAAAACAAAATTAAAATTCCTCTCATGATGAATATCCTGATTTGAGATAGAATCCCAACTACGACGTCATTTAGCATATATATAAACTGGCAACTATATGAACTGATAAAAACAATGTCTAAGGATGATTTCTCTTTCACAATTTTATGGATATGATTTTGAATTTAAGAGTTAGAATCCAAATACTGAATTTGGTTGGACACTAATTCAAGGATTTGCAAATCATTTCCAGTCCTACAATTAGCTCTCCTCCTTTAAGTGCAAATCTATAATTTAGCAATAGTTTGGACCTACAAATGCTTAAGTTAATGAAGAGTAAGTTACAGTACAAGAGAATTAAAAAGGAAGAAAAACTCAACTGGAATTTGAGTATCAAATTTAGATCTCGAAAGCAAATTTTTTAAAGATCTTGGGTTATCCAAACAACATGATTCCATTTATTGCTCTCAAATTCAAGATTTATATTTTTCCCTTAATGTACTTAAAAAGGTAGGAATCCACATGGTAGATCTGACCAGGGAAAACATCAAATAAATTTAGAATTACTTTGGCTCCAGGAAATATAATCATGGTTAAATGTTAATGTAATTTGTAAAGGACAGTTACATACATTCTCGTATAAAAACATTACCACATTCATATACAAAAGTGTTTGTAATATAAACATCAACGAAAAGAGTGATATATATTTACCTTTTGCCGCCTAGCCCGCGTTTCATGATCAAGCTTGGACCGTGGACCTTTGGAGGCCATAATTGCACCAAGATGCCTATCTCATACTTAGAGCTAGAAGAAAAAAAACAAATGCCAATGATGAAAATTGTGTGTTAGTTCACCGTACATATAACAGAAAATGCATAAACATAAAGACTGCAGTAAGAAGTGGCAACGTGAAAGTGGCAAACCATAAAATGGTTCAAAATGGATTGTCCAACACTAGCACCAACCTAAACAGTAAAGGGCAAGCCAACTGTTACACATATTAATTCAAGCATATATTTGAAACACAAGAAAAAAATTCATAAAAAAAAGCAGCACAACATTTAGGTCTTTGGGTTAGTGGCAAGTTCTGTTTTTCTTTAGTTCAGGGCAGGCGATTATTTGTACTTTACCGCCTCTGACTTCGTTATGGTTTACCATATATAGGTACAAATTAAGCATGTCTATTCATGTGGAGAAATTTCATCAATGGTGCACTAGCAGGCTGGAATCCATGTAAAAGGAAAAAAAATACATATAGCTTTACAACTTCACGAGTAGTCAAACCTGCAAAATTCATAAACCAACTTCATTAAGAATGTCTTTCAACGAAAATCACTGCTCTAAGTAGAATTGCCTTTCATACACGAAAACCAACTATTAGCTGAATTTGCTCTCTCTCTCTCTCTCTCTCTATCTCTCTCTCTCTGCGCCACCTGCCCTCCTCATGAAGTGTCTTTCTTGAATTGATCGTCTCTACAAAAACTAACTAATGGTTGCAAAAGGCCTCAGGCCTTTAAACCTCTCCTGTTTAAATAACCTTACAAACTAAAAAGTTAATTTAGTTGTGAATTTCTTGAGAGGGAAAATGCAACAGAGTCAGTGCAACTTAAACCTCGTTTCATTCCCTTACCTTGTATAGTTTCTTCACCAGACGTGTAAACAAGTTTAACGAGGACAAAATTGCTCCTTCAAAAAGAAAAGCAATAACAACGAGAAAACAGTAAGTTAAAATAGAAAAAATCAAGAAATTTGTAACATTACCCAATCCCAGTTATATGGTGAAGGAAACTTTACCATTAGTTGCATAAAATACTGGAAAAAGATAACTCTACTTCCAGAAAACATTTGTTCATCAAATTTAAGAACATAAATCCATAAACCATCAGAAAATTAAATACAAACTACCCATTCATTTTAAATGCAAGAAATGTGGCACGAAGTTAGTTCTTGTCCCGGCTTAAGTTTCCAGTAACAAGTTACAAATTCTCCACACAAAACAACAAAATAAAGCAGAAAACTTCACAAGACGAAAATTTTCCAACAAGAAAAACAACTAAAGGCTAAACTCTAACAAAGAAACACGTTTTCACGTGCACCAGCATAAAGTAAATAAAATAGAAAATTATTTTGACATGCAGAAGTATAAATAACAAAATACTCAAACTCACCAGCTAAAATCTCTTCGATTTTCAAGAAATGAAAAAAATCCAACTTTCGCTTCTCAAAAACAGATAAACAAATTAGAAAGATCTGAACTTCTACAGAGAGAAAGAAAAATGATTCGGCTGTGTGTGTGGGTTAGGGTTATTTAGAGAGAAAATTCGGGTTTAAGCGCCGATGGCTTCCGACGAGTCTCAGATCCGGAAAATAATATATATGTGTATGTTACGTATATCGATATATAAAAATGTGTGTAATAGATAAAATTAATTAACGAAAATAATTAATTATTTTTGGGACTTTTCTTGAGAAAGCCAATGGATTGAGGGTGAGACTTTACTGTTACTGCGGGGATGAAGGACGATAGATTTATGAATGAATGTGTATTTGATCTAACGGCTGTGATTGAAGGATGGATGTGATTAACGGCTGTGATTTATTTTTCAATTAATGGTAACTACGAAGAGGCTGCGTAGTGGACAAAAAGTGTAGTCAAGTCTAATGCCTACTTTTTGCTGCTGCTGCTATTTTAGAGTATATTTATTTAAAGAGTAATTAGAGGCTAAACTTAATTTTTATCGAACACGTTCTTAATTCTGGAAATAACTTTCACTGCTGACTAACATGTATTTCTTCTTACAAGACATGAGCTTTAGACCTATGTACTCCATCTCCCAAATGTCTACATCTTATTAGTCTTGGCTTTTTCTTTATTTTATTTTTAACTTACTATGAAATCATAGAAAAGAAAAAACTGGATTGATTCTTAAAAAATTAGAAAAAGGGCAAGTCTTGGAGATAGAAAAGTAAGGATCGGTTTGATGCATTAGAGTAAACTTGATTTGTTTAAAGAAGAATAAGACATTTTACAATAAGAGTATTGTTACTTACCACCATTAATGTTAAGTATCTATCTAAGCGACGTACAAGTATTATTGACCAGTAGATCACCTTAAAAATATGAAAATAAATCACTATTGACCGACCCTTGTCATTTTATTTTAGTTTAGATTACAACATGACGAGAATAATATTCTATGACTAGCAATTCATTTGTCTTCAAATATGCCACTTTAGATGTTCTATCACTGCATGACACTTAAATTGAAACAATGGCACCATCAATGGTTGTTAATAGAGTTGAAGTTACTAAATTCTAAGAAATCGGTATCAATTTATATCGAATTGCTTCACATATAGTCCCTCAAACAACATTTTCTAAAGGAAATGGATAGCATTATTCTTTACGCGAATGAATTTGAGACATTTTGAAAACAATTAAGAAATAATATGATTTATTGAATTTCTCACTACAAATTATGGTCATGTTTGAGCCACATTATTATAGAATGAAAAATATAGCCGTTATTGAGGGCCCACACAAGAAATAGAAAATTTGAATTTAAATGTTGATGTGATGGATAACGATCATATTTTTCATTTTAATGAGATAAGAAAGTGGCACAAACGGGAGCTATAAAGAAAAAAAATGAAAATTCTTTTATTTTAATAGTAGATTTACTTTTGCCAAAAATCTTATAATTCTCCTCATCTTGCGAGATTATAATCTAAGCTCGCGTTTGCTCTTACTTATAACTGATCAAATCGTTTGTATTTATATATTTCGTAGTACCCAAATATCCACGATTTATTTTTAGTTATTTATAATTTAAATTAATTATATACAATTCTCATACATGATTTTGATGTGTTTATCAATTTTTGGGTCACAGATATTAGATTCTAATGAAATTTAATATTTGAAATCCCCTTGATTTTTTTATTTGTTGCTTTCCTGATTTTGTTCTAATTTTCTCTTTCGATATACCTTCTTTAGATTTATTTACGCCCTTCGAGATAAGACTTAATTATTGTATTTTTTTAATCGTGCACCAATAGCAAGAAGTCTTCCACCATCCCTCCTAAGCAGCATGGATGTATGGTTGGATTACCGTGTAGAGAATGGAGATTGGCCAAAAAGATTAAGACGGTTCGCGAAGAACGAAGCTGGCACAATCACAAAAATGAAGGCATGAAAGACAAAAAGGCTTCAAATAGAGGCTTTTTTCAAGTCAAATCCAAGACAAGACGGACGGTCAAAGGCCGTAGCGGACCACCACTTGGGATGGGAATAACTTTCACGTGTGTTTCATAGAAGTCCTGTACTAGAGTGTTAAGTAGCAAAAGCAAGCTTGGCTTGTAAAACTTCTCAAAACCCATGGCAAGTGACATGAGTGAGCTTAATTTCTATGATTCCTTGTTTCAAAAGCAAATTGACATAAACGAACCCTACTCTAATGAATCCTTACAATTTTATACGTAACAATACCTAAATGAAAGAGACTTAGCTTAAATAAGTTTGGCCAACGTCGTACCCATGCAAATGACTATAAAATTCAGTGAATCATAAAATACAATAAGACTTTAGTACAAGTATTACACTTAAAAGGATTGTGCAACAAATAATTTCTTTACCAAAGATCGAAAAACCTTAATTCAGGTTAACCTTGGAGGTGTTATTCGAGAAAGGTTGAGTTACATAGAGTATAATCAAAAGAGGGGAAGAGATCAATAATTATGCAACAAGAGACTAATGGAGCAATCTTTCTGTCGAGATACAACAAGTACCAGTATATATGTGTGTGTGTTTTGCGCACGCTCATGAATCTACTCAACATTTTTAAGTCAAGATTGTATTATAAAGTTTGACATCGATTTTAGCTATCTCCTCCACTACCCTCTCAAATAAATTTGTGAACATTTTCTGAAGATCAAACTACATGAGTGGACATTACATCGGACTAACCCCCATCGGTTATGGCATATTTGCTATGGTCCGTACTATCCTAGCCTCAACTCTGCTAGCAATCCAGTCTTTTAGCCGACGAGCTTAGTGATTTTGGACTAACTTGCCTGATTTTGACACATCTAAACCACATTCCTCGTATCTTAAAAGAGAGAACCCCTGATCACTGTTCATTTATGTCACACAAGTTTTCACATTTATCCTCTTTTCATTTGGTTTTGCTACAGCCACTTTCTAATCTCCCTAAATATCTAGACATCTTTGTTGACTAATTGGTATATATTTTCCTGAGCCGTCCAATTGCAGTTGATATTTTATAAATATCTTCTCCAAGTACCTTTTGTATTGGAGAAGCAAACCAACAATAGAAGAACCAAAAGTTACATTGTTCCAGCATTAGCTGTAATACCCAGACTATAAAAGTTTAAAAGATTAATAGGTATTACTCATACCAACAAGGTAGGGGTGTCCAAAAGTCCCGAACCGAACCGAACCGAGCGGTTCTTCATAAATTAAATATCCGAACGGTTACACGAATCGAGAACCGATGGGTTTGGGTCGGGTCTCGGGTCTAGACCAAGAACCGAAGAATCGAATAAGAACCGAAACTAAATAATTTTTTTTCTTTTTTATATTGAATTAATTAAATTATTTTATTTTTTTATATACAAATTAGCAAATTAATTAAATAAATCAGATTATTTCATAATTTTAATTTTAAAGCCCAAATCATTTTTAAAACCCATTAGTTCATTTTAATTTGAAGCAAATGAATATACTTTATGTAGTTTTGCTGTAATATTAATATCTACTTTTTAGTATTTGTATGCATTAAATTAATCTTATTGGACGGCTAGTTATTTATATGTTTTTGAATTGGGCTACGTTAATTTGTAAAAGTTACGAATGAAATGTCATTAGTTGTATTTATGTAGTGTTGCTGTAAATATTAAAAAATTGATTATGGTACGGAACCGAACCGACCCGAACCGAACGGAACCCGAACGGTTCCATAATTATATTTGGACCCGACGGGTCCATTTATTAAATACCCGAAAGTTTTGGGTCGGTTCGGGTCTCTTCAGAACCGAACC
Organism: Fraxinus americana; assembly: GCA_035079005.1. Lineage (NCBI taxonomy): Eukaryota > Viridiplantae > Streptophyta > Magnoliopsida > Lamiales > Oleaceae > Fraxinus > Fraxinus americana. The sequence continues at coordinate 36,871,691 of CM068715.1, read as the reverse complement.
GACCCACGGACAGCCCTACAACAATGTGCACCTTCTTTTTCAGAAGTCCATCGTTAGAAACTCGACAATTAAGCGTGCTTGGTTTGGAGCAATTCTATGATGGGTAACCCCCCTGTGAAGTTTTCTCGGGGAGCATGCGAGTGAGGGCAAAACATGCTGAAAAGATCAATGTTGGTACAGTGGGGACAGTACGTAGTTGATCTAACGGCCGGACAGCCCGTTAAATGGGACCCGTGTCGTTACAAATGGTATCAGAGCCAGGTTGTCAGCCGGAAATCGGGAACTAAGTGCTATGCGGGACAAAGTGCTACGCAATAGAGTGTGAGCCACCTCTTGAACCCGTATGAGCCACATCTAGAATCTCAACGCCTGACAACGGATCCTCAGATGGATCAAGCGCGACAAGGATGTCGCGAGTCTAACGGGGTTGATTATAACACCCAGACTAGAAAAGCTTAAAAGATTAATAGGTACTACTCATACCAACAAGGTGCACCTTCTTTTCCGGAAGTCTATCGTTAGAAATTCTACAGTTACGCGTGCTTGGTTTGGAGCAATTCTATGATGGGTGACCCCCTGGGAAGTTTTTTCGGGGAGCGTGCGAGTGAGGACAAAGCATGCTAAAAAGACACATGTTGGTACAATAGGGACAGTACGTCGTCGATCTAACGGTCGGGACAGCCCGTTAAGTGGGACTCGTGTCGTTACATTAGCTTTGTGCAACATTTTCATGTTCCAGCCTTAGCCTCTCCAACAATGTCGTCAACTAAAATGTTGGTTAATTGCAGATGTAATTGCTAAATTTTTTGCATCCTTGTTTCGACAACGATCAGCAAGATACCAAGTCTTTGAGGTCAATTTCAACATTTCACTTGCTATTTGTAATGTTTACTTTCTGAATTCAAGAGCCTAAATTTTGTTTATGGGTTGCTGATTACTTGCATGGTCATTGCAAAGAGAAGATTCTATGGGCTCAGGGGTAGATCAATTCAGATCGTCAAATGCAATTTTTTTTTTTTTTTTTTTTTACTCTGGAGTACATTTATCCTTACACATTTCAAGTAACTTTCTAATTTAGGTATACGATGTTCTTATTATTTTATTGATCCATTTTTCTATGCTTTTAGAAATTAGTTTTTTCTGACTCAATTAGTTCTCTGAACTTTTTACAGATAAAGTTTTTACTAAATGTTATAATATGGGATTCTTAATCTTCTTTCAGAACTTCGGTCTTATAATATCCTAAATAAGAAGGTTATGCAATAGGTAGATATTTTTTTTCCCTGAGCCTTGTCTTCGTTGGTATAAAAACACTTTTGTCTCCAAGCTTTTCTCTATTTCCCAAACGTGAGTTTTTTATTTTGCTTTATCAATAGTTCATTAGGTGATAAATCTAAGACCATTGCCTCTTTACTAATGAATACATAATTCTCTTCGCAAAAGTTTGCAAACTGTAATACATTTCTGGTGTCCTGAAATCTCCTTTTTGGAGATGTCACTAACCTTATATTTCTATTTGCAGGGCAAGACATATAGTATTGAGGAGCTACAAAATATGCTTTGAGAGATGGCTCGAGGATTTGAGATTACTGAATGCAAGTTGTCCTCAAAAATCCATGTATGGGTAACATTCATGTTCTGCACACATCTTTGTAGTTCTGGACTGCACTAGAAGTTTATCGAAAGCAAGCCTACGTCAATTTACCTTTGAAAACTATGCATCAAATAGGTTTTGCCAATGAGAAATAAGTGTAAAGTTTTCAAATAATTCTTTGAAATAAAATATGATTTTTTTTACAGCCTGATTTAACATAGTAAAATGAAGAATGTAGCCATTTCTGAATAATGGGAGAGCTGTTGATGTAGTTTCTTCAATGTGAATATTCATGATTTAGTGATCAAATATATCTCATCGACAATGTTTACTTAGTTTTTATACTATTCTTGATGGTTGTCTTCAAGCAATGTAATTTTAAATTGGCCTATTTAATTCTGTTCAAGCTCATAATAAACTAAATAGACATCATTTTCCTTCATTATAGATGAATTCATGTTGGCCTATTTAATTCTGTTCAAGCTCATAATAAATTGAATAGACATCATTTTCCATCATTATAGATGAATGCGTGTCTTTCTCACAGTTATTGTAAACTCAAAGACAAATTAGCAATAGCCAAACCTCCAACAACAAAAAAATGGAAAAAACATTTGACTTTGATGGCGATTTTGACCCACCAAACGTTGAGGAAAATAGCCCGAAAGATAGTTAGCCCAAAGATAGTTAGGTAGATACAGACGATACGAATCCAATGGCATTGACCTTGCACAATTCCGAGTTACGGTTTAAAAAAATACATCCGTTTTCGTTGAGGTCGCGCAAAGCTGAAAAAAATTTGGATTGTGCAATTAGGTTGAAATTCCAATGCATACCCCATGCGAAAAGCTTACTCCATGGGGGTGGATAAGTCTCCGCGCTGCGCACAGAAACCCTTCGCACAGCACGGAGATTGCTCATCTCGCGCACGCGGAGAGATGATCTCCCTCATGCACAGAGACATCTCCGCACAGTACGTAGTATTTTCACTCCACGAAGTGCGGAGTATCGACTCGGCAATGTGAGACTTCAAATTGTGAGGAGTGAGAATACTCCGCACTGTGTAGAGATTCACATACTCTGCGCTGTAAGGAGTTTTCACTCCATACAGCGCAGAGATGCCTCCGTGCATGCACATACCTTTTTTTTTTTTTTTTGCCAAAAAATGAACATTTCATTATTCTTTAGGTGATAAAATTTGTTTATATTTTACAAAAACAAAATATAGTTTCACTTATTAATAATTTAATTCAAAAACATTAATAAAAAATACAGAAGCTCACAATCGTTTACAAATCAGAATTTCTTTCAGGGGGCACTGCCCCCTCAACTTGACCGGTCAGGTCGATCCTCATCGGGGGCATTGCCCTCGAGCCGCGAGACCTAACCGGGTAGGTCGATCCTCGCCTTTCGAGGCGTTGCCCCTCTGCCCCCTTATGTCAACGTGCTATCAGGCTTTGATTTTCCACATTTGTTAGCCTATATCTTCCACAACCAATCTCTTATGGTTAATTGTATGTAGCATTATCATGAGCAAGAAAAATTACTTCAATTAAAGTATTGCTGAAACCCATACACACAGACCATTTACACAGCACGTGTATTTGTGCAGCTTCCTCATATAATTGTAGAAATTTCATTTTAGTTTCAGAGAGGCTAAAATTTATGTGCCTTCTATTATGTGAAAAATTTGTTGTACCCTCATTATGTATATCTATAAATATTTTGAAGAACACTTTACAGCCAACTGTCTCGTTTCTTTCCTCTTATATTTTTCCATTTTTAAGCTAAATTTAGTATTTGGTGTAACACGTTAGTAGGCGCCTATAGTTCCAATATAGGGCTGCTCATTTCTCTCCTTATTCACACATATTCATTTGTACATTCAGCTATATGATTATTACATGTCATCTATTGTTTATTTATGCTATTTGTAAACTGAATTTTGCGTAAATGCTTTAGCATGAAGAATTGCATTTGATGACTGGGTTTTACAAGTTTTTTTTTGTCTGAAATTATATTATTTCTTTCATTAAAGGAATTTTGAGCTTTCTTAATTGCAGACGGAGAAGATAAATTTGAAAAATTGCTTGTATACAAGGGTCTTGATCTAACTTCTCAAAAATTAATTTTGAAAAACTGGTTGTACACAAAAAAATGGATACCTTATATTGCACATCAACACTATTTATCTCGAAAAATGTGTTAGTCTATTTATCATGCTAGAACATAGGATGTCAACCATTTGAGTTAGGAGACAGATAAGACAGTCTATTTTTTATAAGAAAAGAAGCGACAACTAGCTTATAAGTTCATCACATGAAGAAAAAAGGGATATATTAACAAATGAATGTTTTTTTCATATATTAGTATACAATGGTGACCACGAATAAAAACGAGGTTGTTGAGGTACGTTTGAAGATAAACAAGCACCATTTAAGTTTCCTACCTACAAATGGACTATGGATCACTTGTTTGGAAATATATTATAATTGGTTTAAATTTATAAATAATATAAAAAAGTGATGTATAAACGATAGTACTCCCTTATCATACGAAATATGTAGATAAAAAAGTATTTTTGATCAATTATAGTTATAAATAGGTGCCAAATAAGGAAAATGAGCGAATAGGTATATGGAAATCGATCGAGAAAACCAAACCTCTTAATTGGCCCCTTTATAGTCCATTCATTAGGGTTTGGATAAACAAATCGATCAAGAATGCAAAATCTCACTAAACACACAAATAAGATTTCAATTTATTATTCCCAATTTCTTGATTATGATCCATATACATTTATTATATTTCGATAGAAATAACAACAACCACATCCCTACCCTTATCCTTACTCAAACCGTAACCTCCATGCATCAAAAAAGAAGAAGAAGACAAGAAAATTTAGACCCTCTCCTTATAGACTTCTATCCATCATTTCTAGGTATTCTCTATAAGATAGTTGTTTCTCCTACATGAACTTTCCATAGCAATTTTCAATGAACATTTCAGCTAGCTCATCAATATTAGAATAGCCGTCCTCATGACTCTCCTCATTAAGCCATTGGAGGTACCCCGAAAGTGCTGAATCTTGCCTCATCTCATTGTACTCTGACTCGATATTAGCACTCCAATTAGAATCATTATAGTACATGGGGCTTGCATCGCACCTTTCTAGAATTACTGGCATGAGATCAAGAGAGCCCCAGTTATGGGTCTAAAGCTTGCTCCAAAGGTTGTCAGAACTGTATTTTTCGAGTTCAGTTTCACGTTATCTTTCTTTACCAAATGACCAATCCAAACGGCTCCAGCCCACAATCAATATATTTACCTCGGTTGTTCCTCAATCTCACCCACGAATGACAAGATAACGGTGATGATTTGTAGTCACAAAAGCAAGAAGAAAAAACAAAGAAGGAAGGCAAGATAAGAGAACAAAAAATCAAAGGGAAGTCACCGATTTCTTCTCAATATGGCAGCCGACTTTTGCAGGAAAAAACAACCATATTTTTCTTCTTTTTCACTCAAATCACACATACTTTACGGCTAGGGTAAATACACCATATATATAGGCTAGATTAGGCTTTAGTTGGACCATAAGAGGCTTAAATGGGTCAATATTCAAAGACATTCAAGAGGTAATATATATGAACCGTGAGCAACATTAATTGTTTAAGCTACTTCCAACGACCCACGTTATTTTCGGGTTGAGCCTTTAGACTTGGTTGTTCGTAACAATTTAATCAAACATTTACATTATAGCCTGAGAATCATTGGGTATCAAAACCCAACAAAACTCCACCTTGATACCCAATCACCATGCAAGCAACCAAAAAAAAAAGTTAATGTTTTCATAATCAAGGCAACCAATAAAATTGGAATCACAAACCTTACCACACGTTTCAAACTTGAAACACATATCAGACATGTTCTATGTACTCAGCAGGGGCTAAGGTCAAATAACATCCTAGTAGAAGCAAATAATAATGGTAAATAATCATGCGATGAAGAAATAACATAGGATAACCCACACATCTTTTCAAAACACGTTCACACAGAATAATAAATTAACACTAAGTCAATCAATCAAACAGTTAAAACACATATGCAACAAATGTATAAATGACCTCACGAAAAGATCTCACCACACTTATCATATCACATTTCGTGTTTCTCACACCTCGAGTACACATATCTTCTCACATCGCCCATGATATTCACTAGACTGATCATTCAACTCATGTCTAACTGGTAGACCTCTATAGATTCTAAGTTCTTGGGATAATCCTCCATCACCACATCACTTCTCCCAACCTAAGTGGATAATGAGTCTCTACCTAACAGAAGTGATAGAAGTGTATCTCTTGCACTCCACCTGATCAGGATCTCTTCACAGATAAATGATTCCAACATTTAATCACCTCTGCACTCGTGATTCAAATGTCACACTTCACATCCCCGATATAAACCACTAACGTACCCTAGACATCTATATTTCACCTCACCAATAGACATACAACACACTATGCATGCAAACAATTACATCATGTAATTAAATTGCCTCAAATTCATGTAAATGCACATATAATCATGCAACAGAATTAAGCAATTACACGCATGTAGAAATGATTATACACGGATGCATATGCAGTAACTAGGTTCGCTCTTAATAAACCTCACTACGGTCATCACTCGACCCTGTAACCACATTCAACTCGCCTATAATTTTACCCTTTTATTTATTATTTTTCTTGGGGCAGTCCCTAATAAAGTGTCAAGTCTTACCACAACTGTAACATCGTCTACCACTAGATTTGTTCCATCTATAGCCCTTTTTTTTTACTGCCCTCATCACTCGAGCCATTACTTGAATTACTGCTGTCTTGAGCTCTACTCAAATTCATATGCTTAAACTTCATTCTACACCTTATCATAAGTAACTCACAACTCATCTTATCATCTTTTTCAACCTTAATCTCTCCATCTCCTTACTCCTAAAGGAATCTATGACAATTTCTGGTATCTAGGTGTCTCTATCATACTTAATTGCATTCTTAACCTTTCTATATGAATCGGACATTGAATTAAGCAAAATAATGATCTTATAAGTTTTAGACACCTTCAACTCATAATTAACAATATCTTGAACAAATTTGTTGAAAATATCTAGATTATCATTAAGATCTTTTGAAAGATCTACTTTAAAACTAAAAAATCTTTCAACCAAGTACAACTTATTATGAGTAAACTTAAGCAAATATAAGTTTTTCAACTTTTTGTAAAACTTTTTTTGAATCAAGTTTTTCAACTTTTTTCAAAACAGTGTTGGATAGGTGTAAAATAATTAAAGTATAAGCAAATTCATCACATTCTTCTTTTTGTACTTTTGTCAAATTTGCAGGAAATTTGCCATGTATGGTTTTTGAAACTTTTTGTTGAACCAAAACCATCTTCATCTTTTGTTACAAAATTGAAAAATCTCATTCCCTATTGAAAATTTCAATTTCAAAATGTGAGGACATTTTAAAAAACGGAACAACCAAAGTGCATAAATAGGTCACACAAAATAATCCTAAAGGCCGCAACACACACTGTTCTAGATTCCCAGGAATATGTGATATTCAAGATCTCAATATCAAGAGAATGTTCAAATGGGTCAATATTATATGTTCTAATAGAATAATCAATGCAACACAAATGTATATCAATAAAAATTCAAATTTTCATGCAGTACAGTCTCACACAGTGACTAAACGACAATTAAAGCACAAAATTAATTATCAACTTGCAATCAAATTCAACACTTCACATATGACAAATAATTCCTAAATTTCTAACACAAACAATGTTACCACACATGGTAACCTCAAACATAATGTCACCACACACGATGATGCGATAAGCTAAAATTTAATTTGAGATAAGCCAATATACCAGAGCAGACCAATTCGTGTCCATAAATACCGATAGATGCAAATTTATCACTTTAGAGCCACCACCATTTGCCATAATGTCTCCAGTAACTGCAACAACCAATTAAGCAAAAAAAAAACCTGAATGCGCAAGGGGCAAAACTGTTCAGAACCACTACAAGGTCCACCACACCTCCGGGAGCAATCTGTCTTCAAATACCATCGTTGGAATCAGCTCCACACCCCCTTACGTGAGATAAACGGAGCCCCTCGCACCTCCGTCTATCGTCACCTACAAGAGCCGAACATGTAGGAGCTCCTTAAACTGCATGGTCTGTCAGTGGTCTCCGTTCGTCCAACAGGCCACTTCTTTCGCGAAAATTGCAATTACAGGTCCAGTTTTTAAGCAGTTTTCTAGATATCTTTTGCAATCTGTTTTCTACCTCATTCCAATGATTTTTGGTTAGTTTTTCAATCCAAATCCACCACCTTAAAGCTTTGATACCAATTTTCGTGAAAACTTACTCCAAAGATTATCAAAACGGTATTTTTCGGGCTCAATCTCACATTACATTTCTCTACGAAACAATCAATTCAAACGGATCCAACCCACAACCTATATATTCACATTGGTTGTTCTTTAATCTGACCCACAGAGGAGAAGATAAACGGTGATAATTTGTAGCCATAAAGGTAAGGAAGAAAACAACAAAAGAATGCAAGAGAAGAGAAAAAAAATCACACACTCTATGGCTATGGTAAAGACACTATATATATAGGCTATGATAGGCTTTAGTTGAACCAATAAGAGGCTTAAATGGGCCGAAATTCAAAGACATCCAGAGACAATATATATGGCCGTTAGTAACATTAATTGTTTAAACTACTTCCAACGGTCCACGTTATTTTCGAGTCAAGTCTTTGAACTTGGTTGTTGGTAACAATTTAATCTAACGTTTAGATCATAAACCGAGATTCATTGGATGTCAAAACCCAAAATGATCTAAATGGTCCAAAAGGGGGTTTCACCTTGATCTTCTTTATCTTCAAGAACATGTTTTTAAGTCGAACTCGTTGACCATCCTCAAGAACTTCAAAGAGAATCATTTTTGCTTTGTTGAGAGCTCGGATGAGACGATTCAATTATGAAAAAATAAAGTTTTAGATTAGGGTTTTAAGTTGGATGAAGCTAATTAAGGTAAATGATGCCTTCATGGAGAAAATGTAAAGAGAATGGAGGGTTTTGAAATGAGAGGGGACAGCCTTCTTTTGTGTTCAAGAAAATTTCTTGTCTGGATGGATTTTATAAAGGATTTTATGTACCAAGTTGTCACTACTTAGGAAGTAAATTAAGTGCAAACAGTTTGCAGATTAAGACACGGGATTTTTTTTCCTTCTTTTTGTTTGTCTTTGGTTAAATAATTTACAAGGACTTTTACTTTTTGATGTGTGTGTGTGTGTGTCATTCCTCATGTTGGGAGATAACGGCTAAATTTCCCCTAGGATATATTACAAAGAAGGGAAAATGATAGTGTTGACCATATACCACTAGACCAAAATATCAACCCACATCCTTGTCAAATTTATGTGTGTTAAATCTTTTTGTTGTTACTAATTAGAGATGTGGTCATAAAATTGGTCACCACAAAAAAGGCTAAAAGGAAGCTTACATACCTACGTTCAAATTAAAGAGAATATCTCGTGTAAGAAACAAAATAAAAGGCAGTCCTATGTAGAGATAGGGATTGTATGTTATTGCGTATCCCTTTAGTTCAAAAAAATTGTTCAGAAGATGTTAAAGCTTTGAACACAAAACCTTATCACAGAAAAACAGGGACAACATGAGTGGCTGGTTGGTGAACACAGGTCTATGGGTGTAGTGAAGAAATTAGTTACCATTTTTTTTTTTTTTAGAAAAATTGGTGCATTTCTTCTCAATTTCGAATTACGGCTCTTAAAATAGAAGGTTGAACGTGACATTTTGCTGAATTTTTTGACTTAATTTGTTAGTGAGCGTCCAAGTGACATAATCGTGATCATGCAACCCTTCTTCAGCCATATCCAATGGCATACATTCTAGGGACTAGTTTATATTCGACTCAAAATCATTGAAAACCCCCTCTCATTCCATCTCTATAGCACCAACTTTCTTGCAGTTCACCATTCATCGGAAGAATAAGTAAGGAGCGGGAAAATTAATGGTCGAGCACTTAAAAGTTAAGCATGCTAATAGACAAGCACTTCAAGAATTTCTGCCTACAAAGTTGTGGGAGTAGGAAACCAAAAGTAAAATATAATATTTTTATTCGGGGCCGTACCTGTGTTTCGTGGGCTGAGGCGAACTTCAAAATTTAGGCCCCTAAGTCATAGTGGACAATCCACTTTTTTTTAAAAGAGTCTCACGAAACTAAATTTATTAACTTAAATTCAACAATAAAGTAACAAATAAAAATAAAATATTTAAAATATTTATTTTGCAATGAAATAATAATACGAAGATGTTCCAACTGATCACTTAAATATAACTCATCTTGCAGTTTTTGAGGCAAAAATATCAATCAATTTTGCATAGTCCAGTTGTTCAATCATTTCTTTTTCAATGGATAACATGGTCAATCCATTCAGTCTTTGCTGCGACATAGTTGAACGGAGATAAGTCTTGATCAATTTCAACTTAGAAAAACTTCTTTCTGATGATGCAATTGTAACTGGTATAGTCAGCAAAATCTTGTAAGCAATGCTAGCATTTAGAAAACAACCATTCATTTTCTTCAAGTAATTTAGCATATCAATAGCTGTTTTTGTTTCTCTTGGTAAATAGCACTTCAAAACTATAAACTCCGTACATTTTCATCACCAATCATGCCTGAATGTCCATTATGGTTCAAGTATTGCTCAAGATTTCAACAAAATGCCAGCATGCATACTCTTTAACCTTTCCAAATAAAACAAAAATTCAAATGTCTTTTCATAATGTTTAAATTGTTGAAAGCGAGTTTGAAGTGAAGATCGAACTTGATCAATTATAAATAGAAAATAACCAACTCTAAAAGATTCTTTAGCTAATTGTGTTACCTCTTCACTACCACTTTCATCGAAATGCATCTTTCTTCGAATGTTGTGTTTCTCTCGAAAAACAGTTTCAATTCCCATTCCCATTTCCATTGCCATTTTTTTAGCTTCATACATGACACTAGCAAATCCAGATTCTCTATAATTTTCGAGAAACAAAATAAGTGATTCTAAAAGCTTGAAGGCTTTATCAATATCCATGTTTTTGGCTTGAAAAAATTTACTCACGGTATTAATAGCATGCAACAACTTATACCAAATGACCATGCCAAACAAGAACTCAAAATTCTCAAGTTCATATATTGCTAAGGATTCAGCTTCACTCTCCGTTTTCAACATAAAGTTGCCCACAATCTCCTCGAAATGCCAAAGCATTTTTAGCGAGCCTTTTCACAATGACAATTATCCTCGTCAACAATTGTTTCCAATGCTCTCTTTTTTTGTTGATGGCCAATTATACGCTTTCATCAATTACATGTTTTGTTTGAAGCTTATTTTCCAATTCCATCCAATCAGTCATGCAGCTTATATGCTCCTTAGACACTTCGTGATTTGTAAGGCATCTATGCACATTATGCCAATCTTTGTATCCGCCATTATCCAATTGACCAATATTTTTCATCATTTTTTCTGTCTTAAACAACGTATAGCAAAAACAAAAGATCTTATCTAAAGAAGTCGAATACACTAAACATCTTCTATCAGTTGTATGCTCATTTGTAAGTACTCGCTTATATTGTGATGATTCAAAATGTTTACCTTGATTATCTTTGGGAAACAATATATCATCGACTCTTTTTTTGAACCCATTTCAACTAAAAAATCCCTTATCCTTTGATCAATATGAACATCTTTCCAATTTCCAGGATCCTCAAAATTCAAAGTAAAGCAATTCGTTTGATTTAAATCTTCATCTTGAACATTATTTTCATCATTCTATTTTGGTTCATCCACATGGCATGTTCAATCGTTTTCTCGTTCTCTTTTTGTCCATCCACATTATCATTCTGATTCTGTTGTTCCTCAAAACCTTCATTTTCTTTGCTTTTCTTGTTATTAAAATACGTATCCATATCTCCGGTCTGATTTCGAATTAATGCCTATACTTTCTCCCTCTTCTTCCTTTTTTGAGCTCCAGATGCATATTTAGGAGCCATGGTATTTGACTCAAATCACTCAACAACTAACGGCCACTAAAAGGTGAAAAAAGCAAAGCTTAATTAGTTTCCAGTTTCCATACATAAGGCTCAATATATCAAGTATTACATTGACCCAAACATGATGTCTCAAAGATTTTATGCATATAACTATATAAGATCTAGAAAGACATAAACATAACCAGTAAATCACATATTGGAGTAACAAATCCAGATAAATAATAATACATATTCAATCACACTATCACATATTCAATTTATAAAATCCCATAACTAATAGTCTAATATATGCAGAATCCATCCATTCATTATCCAATATCCATTTAAAAGAGAAAAATAATGTTTCAACCAGCTGCAATTTCATGGTTTTTTTGAAGCAAAGAAAGATTAGGAAACTTAAAAGTTAAAAACTATATAACATTGACACAGTAAATTATCCAAAAAGGAGTGCATATCCAGAGAAAACCTTTACACTCAAATCTCAACAACAAGAACCAATATTAAGCCATTATAATTTATAAGTTACTTGGAGCCTGTAATTGAAAGGAATTGCTGCACTTTGTCCTGCTGCCATCTTCCCATCTTGTTCTGTAAATAACACCTCAAATTAATCAATTTCATATCACCGGGAGCGGGATAAGAGAAAAAAAAATCTTTTTTACTCTCAGGTATATCTTTGCCCAAACGAGCAGTAAAACATAATAAACATTAAACATCTAATTTCAATGATAAACAATTAAAGACAGATGAATGTTAAAGTAGAAAAGAATCTTTAGTTGAAATTTTAAGTTTTAACTATTAGAACCTTTAATAGATGGTGTTTTTGATGCCCATGGGCCACGGCGGACGGAGGAAACTCAGGAGGAGCAGTGGAGGCGGCGCAGTGGAGGCAGAGCAGTGGACGAAACGGCGCAGTTAAGGGCCTGAGGCGGACTGAGACTTGGGAGTTGAAATGTTGAGTTTTACACTATTTTAGGTTAATTTTATATTTAAAAAAACTCAAAAAAATGGGCCCTCGAAGATTTTGGGCCGAGGCGGTGGCCTCTTAGGCCTCGCCTCAAATCCGGCTATGTTTTTATTAATTCTCAAGTGAAAATGGAGTGTATTTTTATAAAAATAAAATAAACAAGAAGTTTTCGTTTTTCTAAGTAGTTCGGGTTTCAAGAGTCCATACATTTCTCACCTTCGAGGTATTTATAGGCACCTGTTGTTACGCATATGTTTCGGCAGTTAATGATGCCACGTGTCCCACATAAACCTCCCCACTTCCCCCACGTTCTGGTGGAATGACCCCCCCCTCCTCAAAGGATTGGTTGTACCCACGTTTGCCGTTGAGTAGTTCCTATCTAGCTCATTGTCATTTGTATGCCTAAGTGTAGCATTAGCCTCATAGTGGTAGACGACATGTGTAGACGTAGAGGGCCTCATGGGGGTCAACGGGCTTATAGTGGTAGACGGTCTATGTGAACGTAGAGAGCCTCATAGTGATGACAGGCTGTAGGGGTAGACGGCATATCATGGATGGTCAACGGTCTCATAGTGGTAGACGTCCTACGTGAACATAAAGGGCCTCACGGTGGCAGATGGCCTCTGTGAGAGTAGAGGGCCTCATGGGGGTAGAGGCATCATAGTGGTAGACGGCCTCATGGTAGTAGGCCACCTCATGGGGGTCGACGGTCTCATAGTCGTAGACGACCTCATGGTGGTAGGCAACCTCATGAGGGTAGGCGACCTCATAGTTGTAGACGGCCTAATAGTGGTAGATGACCTATGTGAACGTAGAGAGTCTCATAGTGATGACAGCATGTAGGGGTAGACGGCCTATCATCTGGTGCTCTACGTGGAGTGTATATCAATTGACTTTCACCTCACTGGCCATCTTGAATAACTATTAATGACATCCTGTATCTTCCTCTACCAAGAATCAGTTAAAGCGTCACTCTATCCTTCCTCATAAAACCCCAACAAAACAAGAAACTACAAGTAAATCAGACATGAATTGGAGGAACAAAGAGAAAGATAATGGAGAAAACAAAGAAGAGGAAACGGGCAATGACAATTTACAACCAAAATTGAACGAAACATCACTTAAATGTAAAACGTAAGAAACACATGGATATGGATATTTGGATTTTCTTGTTTATTCCCGAAAAAAAAGTATATGGGTTTGCTGGTCATTGTAAATTGAAATATTACCTTCAAGAATTTAACTGAAGTTGGACCTAGGGTTTCTACTTTCATAGAACATTATATATAGCATGCATGTTTGCATGTATCTGGATTTCGTCTATGCCGATTTCTTTTAATCTCGTGTGAAAACCTTCTCAGATTGCTTAAGAACTTCGACTTATCCTTCTTGGGTGATGGAAGATAATTGTGTATTTTTTATGGAAAAATTTCGAATACCATTGTACGTAGAGAGAAGTATTCTCATTTTCTTCAGATTATTTGAGTGTCTGATAAATAAATAAAGCTTTAAAGAAATTACTTGCTACTTTGGGCTAAGATAGAGTTGGAGCCTTGGATTTAGAATTTGTGAAAAATCAATTCAATTTTGAATCATTTTTTATCCCAGAATTTCACCCTAGCAATCACAGGCATTATATCGGTAGGCTAATAGAAAAGAAAAATATGAAATGGCAAGTTGTTGAAGTCACGCTTTGGTTTCAGCTTCTAAATTGGGATGCAGGAGATGTTTCTTCCTTTTAGTTTTTCTACAAAATGAAATGAATTGCTTTCAGTTTTTCAGCAAAAAGATCTTGGTCCTGTGCATTTCGCATATTTCTAATTTCTCAATCTTTTCATTTGAATTCTATGCGCAAGCTTGTGTTGTGATTGCTTGTTTGATCATATGGATGCTAAATGAGGCCAATTTGTGTTCCTCCTGGTGGTATGTTGTGTGAATTGACAAATTTGTACACGTGCTTATTTTCATGATCTGCCACGAAGAGGTACACGATATCCTTCCGTTGCTGAAGAACTTAAAAGTCTTGCCAGTGTAGCTTTACACTTTCGAAAGGTTTTTTTTGTCCGTGGTTTAGCTGAGAAAACTACAGCAGTAACTATGTGGGACGTGAGTGATCTGTCTTTGGATCGTTTTTGCGTTTTCTCAGTGAATGCACCCTTTAATACGGGTCTTGGTCACCGAATCATCTAGCAACTTTCAATGGTCATCTTTTAAGTATTCTACTTTTATCAACTATTAAGCCGTAGAGATGGTTATTATGATTACAACATTGAACGCTATAAATTAACTTTGTTAAGTGGACTTCTTCTTCAGACATTTAAAGAGCATGGTGAAGTCAAACACTATTATGTGATTTTTGATCTAGCAACTGGAAGATCCTGTGGTTATGGTTTGTTGGGAATTTTACCCAAATTCAATCACAATAGCAATAATAAACAAAAAATACGCTTTGCAGAAAATGGAAAAACACCATAAATGTTGACCCAGTTCGGAAAAGCCTGATATGGGTGGCTTAGAGGTAAATGAGTCCGTCACTATCCAAAGCAAAGAACCTTCCAATAGAGGGTTTAAGGACAAGTACAACTAAGTTCAGACCACAACAACGCACAGGGTCATCGATCTACAAACGGATCTCCCAAATTAGCCTACACTATACAAGAATCATCAACTTCACAGTCAAAACAGGTACAGGTTCACCGGTTTAATTTGGAGTTCAAATGAAACTCAAATTAAACCTAAAACACTGAACACAATTAAAAAACTACACCCAAATCCTTCAGGCTCAATTCTAATTCTCAACAGTAAACCAAGATTAATACAACTCAAAAATGAAATCAAATCCTCTAAGAATCACCAGAGAATCGCCTCACAAAAAGAAAAAGTTGAAAAGCCGTAGGAAAAGCCAGAAAAACTGACGCCTCAGGAGCCGCAAGTGAAAAACATGGTGCGATGGAAGAGGGCTTCGTCGAATATGAAAACAACTCAAAATATTGCCGGTAAAAATCATCCACATCTTTATCCTATCTTTTTAGGAAACTAGTTGATTGTGCCATCGCATCTGATGGATTTGCATGTTTTACATGAAGCGATTTTGGATTTGTCACATACAGAATTGTGGAGGCTGCAAAAAAGGCCTAGGATGATACAGAAAGGATGCTTGGGATAAGTAGATGAATATCTTTTCACCCCACTCTAGAAATGCATAAACCTCGTTTGATTAGGATCATAGAGATGGATCATTCTGAAAACTATTTGTTGTTAACTTCTTTTGAAAGTATACTTTACTGATCATAAGCAATTGTAATTCTACATTGACTAGATAAATGTCCGTAAACTTTCTCTGTTTTCATAGATGCAAGCAGTTATTTCATGCTCTTTTTTATGTGATTGCAGGGGAGAAGTATTACCGTGAGGTTCGCCAAAAATTACTGCAGTGCTACTCAATCAGGCTTACCGGTGGTAGCTGGATACCCGTAGGCAGCATATTCAAATGCTCTGACTGCTTCTTACTCAAGTTTGCCACCAGCAGTTGCTCAATGCTTGGCACAGCCTTAAATTTCTTATCCCCATATGCTGTCATGAATGATACTTCAACTTCATCTTACTCGAGTCTGGCTCCACCAGCTGCTTCCTACTCGGCCCAACCTCAAATTTCTTATTCCCAATATGCTTTTATGGATGATACTTCGACTGCAATTAATCTGCAACATGGTTTTATGAATTTTACTCCAAATGTATCTTGCTCAAGTCTGCCTGCAAGAGCAACTCCATACTCCACTCAACCTCAAATTTCTTATCCCAACTATACTGTAATGAGAGAAACTCCGATTGCACCTCCTACCAAATATATGCCAAAATAGTGACAATTGTTGTGTATTATTCTTTTTAGGAAAATTGTACCGTTGGTCCACTAGAAGACCAGGCTTTGGGGATAAGGAGAATTGGCCCAAACACTTTCATCTATTTTGTCATGTTTGATATGTCATACGAACTTTTCTTCTTTTAGGGTGTGTTTGAGTCACATTATTTTGGAAGAATGTATTCTGAAATAGCAAATTGATGGAGAATGTGTGGTTGAAAAAGAATGAAAAGTTATTAATGTGATGAAAAATATTATTTTATTGAAAAATGTGTGGTTGAAAATGAGTAGAAGAATGAGAATGAAAATTTTAATATGTACCAAACAGGGGCTTAATGTTGTTCATCAGACATGTTATAAATGTATTTAAGTATTAGAAAAGGCTGGCGCTAGCAACTTTGAGAACATCCTGCCTCAATCAGGAAGAGAATTACTCGTGCAAGGAGCAAAACAATCTATATATATGAAGATTAGGGACTGGATGTTCTTGTATGTTCCTTTACTGGCCTTGAACGCAAAATCTTGCTACACGGATTTTTTTATCGTAGTGGAGGGACGTCTAAAACTTTTATTTTAATGTACGAGTTCGTGAAAACTTTTGTTTCTGGTGCTTGATTAAATCCATGTATAGAAGTTACATCTTCTCGTGAAAATAATTTTTTTTTTATAATAAGGTCCACAAGAAATTTCAGGCCCAAGTTTGTACAATAAGGGCCTAACTGCCCCCATCCGCAATCAAGCCCACACACCATTTTATTTGAGGAAATTACAAAAAATCAGGTACTTAAACTTTCAAGTTCAAAATTCAGGTATAGAGTTTATTTAATCAAAAATCAGGTTTTAATTATTTTGATAATTTATTAATATATTAATCAGGGAAAGACAGGACCCAATTCATTTTCTTATCCCTTTCTTCTCCACACACACACACACACACACACACACACACACACACACACTCTCTCTCTCTCTCTCTCTCTCTCTCTCTCTCTCTCTCTCACTCTCTCTCTTTCTCTCTCTAAATATTTCTTCTCTACGTTCTCTCTATCTAAACCAACATATTGCCTCCCTCCCGTCGTTATCGTCCAGCCCCATCACCGCCCTTAACTCTCTACCTTGCTTCTTCTCTATCTTTATTCTCAGTTCTCTTTCTGTCGGAAAGGACCCGCCAGACTTAAAGCTGCTTGAGTGGAGTAGCTCGAAGCAGCCTGACACCACCACCACCATCATAGCTCGCTTCATGCCGTTCCTCGTTCTACTCCGACAAACACCGCCTCGTGGTGGTGATGGTGGCCAAGTAGCGCATGAGATCTGTCGGCACAGGCCACCGCTGCGCGAAGTAGATCTGCAAGAAACACCATGGTTTTTGTTACTGTCGTGGGATGTTGACTGTTATTGGCTGTGGTTAACTGGTTATGGTGGTGTTTTGTCGGGGCAAATCTGTGTGTTGTGGTGCAGGTAGCAATTTTCTGATCTATGTGTAGGTAGTTTTCGATGGTTGGTGGACGGTGATGACGATGGTTGTGTAGGTGGTGGTGGAGAAATGACAATTGCAATCGGTGGCGGTGGCGACGGGTTTCGAATTTTTTGGTGGGGGGTTGTCGTGTGGTGGAGATAGTTGAGATTTTTTAGGTGGGGGTGGTTGTTCTGGTGGTGTAGGTGGTATGGGTTGGGATTGGTGGGTTGACGATGGTACATGTGGATGTGGCGGGTGAGGGTGAGGGTGGTCGCAAGTGGATGTAGTGGCGGTGGTGATGGTGGTAGTGGTAGTGTTGGTTACGATGGTACGTGACCTACTATTTGGTAGTATGTGACCAAATATTTGCGAATCTGTGACCAATTACTCAAACGTGACCTAAAAATATAATAATATGTTACTCAAAAATAATATATAACCTACTATTTGGTAGTATGTGACCAAATATTTGAAAATCTGTGACTAATTACTCAACTGTGACATAAAAATTTAATAATATATTATTCAAAAATAATCTGTGACCGGCTAATTTAAAAATCTGTGATTTCGAAATAATTCGTGACCTATAAAATTTTTGATTTGTAACCTCGAAATAATATGTGACCAATTAATTTTAAAAAATGTGATCTGTGATCTATAATTATGTATACGTGACCCTTATTATATTTAATTAATTAACTAAGACCCGATTTTTACATTATTCAAACTTAAAATCTGATTTTTGAATTGTGTATAGTTAATCCCTTATTTTTGAACTCTTCCCATTTTATTTCTGAATTTTTATAGGCCAATCTATGTAGCCCACATACGGAGCCAACTCGTGAATCATTGGGCTTACTTAAGCAACAACTCTAGAATTTTGGCCCAAACCCAATACAACTTCACGCTGTTATCATCAGCTTGGGCTGGATTGTTTGAAACATTCCATTCCCTTCGACATCCTCGATGGACGGAACCCTAGTTTACAACCGCCGTAACTGCGGGGGCGCCGCCATCTGGTAACTGCTTACAACCCAAAGCCTAAATAAACTGTCAAGGTATTAATTTTTACACGTAGCTTAAGAATCGACGGTTTACTTTTTGTTTGCCTTTCCTGGATCATATTTGAATAAACTAGCCAATGACCAATTTGCAGAAACTTAGGAATCCCTCTATTATCAAATGGATTTCTTTTTTTTGCACTGAGAATAAGTTGAGATTATCAAAATCCAAATTTTATGTAGCCGGGTCATACCACATTGTAGAGAACCTTAGGTTTTATGGAACCAGTAAGGTTTTTAAATCACAGAAGGGTAAAATTATTGATAATACGTTGCAAATACCACGAGCGGTTAGACAAGAAGCCCAAGCTGCTTTATTAGATTATTTGCATTCCACCAGGAGTTTGCAGTTCATGGATGCTGAGAATATGAGTAGAAATTCACCATTTTTTCTTGGAAAGTTGTTAAAAAGACTTGACAACAGTGAAACAGACGTTGGGCGGTCTGTAACGCGGTTGTTGAGGTACCATCCCATTAATGAGTTTGAGCCATTCTTTGAAAGCATAGGTTTGAAACCTTCAGAGTATTCTCCGTTTCTTCCGCAGAATTTGATGTTCTTGAATGATGATCAATTGCTGTTGGAGAACTACTATGTTTTTTGCAATTATGGCATAGAACGAAGTAAAGTAGGAAAGATATATAAGGAAGCACCAGAGGTTTTTAAGTATGATTGTGGCGTTTTGCAATCTAAGCTACAATCTTTTGAAAAATTAGGTTTAAATCAGTCTATTATTATTAAGGTTATTGCTTCATGTCCTTATCTTTTGTGTGGAGATATTAGCCGGGAATTCATTGAGGTTCTGAGAAAGTTGAAGAATACAGGGGTTGATTATAAATGGCTGGAGGAGCACATGCTTGAAGGCAATTCTTACAGTTGGAACCGTATGCTTGAGATTTTATGCATATTAAGTGATATGGGCTGCAATGAGGAGCAATTGGGAGCATTGATTACTCGGCATCCTGAGCTTTTGCTTGAGAGATCAGGACACTTGACCTATTTTTTGATTGGGTTCTTGCTGAAATTTGGATACACACGGAACGAGTTAAGTACTATGTTTCTGCAGCTCCCTATAATATCAGCTGAAAACTTCGCTACTAATTTGTTGCACTCCTATCATTTTCTGGTTGAAATTGAAATGACTGTTCAAGATATTGGGAGGATTGTTCGTTCCCATCCTGTACTACTGGGTTCATGTTATCTCAAGAAAGTTAATAGCTTACTGGCTAACTTGAACACTGGAAAGAAACGGCTCTGTCATATGATCACGGAAGACCCGAATGTGTTAAAGAATTGGGTCCTTGGAGTTCGAGTCAAACGGCTGCTGCCAGATACAAACAAGACCATAAGAGCACGAATGATGAAAACTGAGTTCTTGTTAAGCCTGGGCTTTATGGAGAAGTCAAATGAAATGGAACAAGCTCTCAAAGTGTTTCGAGGCAAAGGCGTTGAACTTCAAGAGAGATTTGATTGTTTAGTAAATGCTGGTTTGAAACGTGAGGAAGTCATAAAGATGCTCAAATCATCTCCTCACATTCTTAACCAATCCAAGGATGTAATTGAATCGAAAATTGATTATCTTGTAAATGAATTGGGCTACCCAGTGTCCTCTTTGATACCTTTTCCATCATATATCTCTTATACAATTGAGAGGGTGAAGCTTAGACTTTCATTGTACAAATGGCTCGTAGATGAAAAAGCAGCAGATAAAAATTTGGCCTTGAGCACTCTCTTAGCATGTTCAGAGAAAAAATTTGTGAGGACTTATGTAAATTCTCATCCTAGAGGACCTGAAGTCTGGGAAAAGTTGAGAAAAGATATGTAATTGAAACAGAATGAGCACTTATTGTCTCATAGATATGTTTAGGGGAGTTGGTTTGAAAGATGTACATTTCTATCGAAGCTTGCAACTGAAGAAGTCTCTGCTTAAAAAGCGTGATTTCAGTTGAGCTCCTTTCTTATTTTACACATTCAACCAGCATAATATGGGAAAAGCACATAGACTCTCTAGTACCAGGTAAATGTATTTTGAATTTCTAATTGTGTTTATCCATTAATATATGTTTAAAATATTACATTGAAGACAATTTGGTCTCATTGAGAAATAGCTTGACAATTTACATAAAAAATGATTATGATTTCTGTTTTTCCTCTATTTGTCAATGATGTGGCTAAATCATTCAATTTAAAGGATGGTCAAATTTTGAAGGACAAAAATACTAGGATATTGATTGAAAGGTTAATGAAATTGCAAGTTTTTATTCTTGAACAGGTTTCAGATCAAAATACCTCCGGCTTGCTTGTTGAACTTTGTCAAGTTGATTCTACTGCTGGGTGATGAAGAACTCTTTTACCATATTATTTCTGTGCAAGCCACTGCAACAAGTGAGTTCCCCTTTCCAGTTCCTCATTCTTTAGCTCGCTAATATTTTAGGATATGTTTGGTCTCCCTCCCCTTCCCTAACAAGAGAAGGTCCAACCATCCCCCAATCTATTCACCTATCTTCCCTACCAAATGGCCTTTGGAGAGGACAAGTTATGGTAAATAACCGCAAAGAGGTGAACCCCCTCACCCAGCCGTGGTTAAATGGGAAAATTAGTATAAACAAATCTTTTTGAATAATTTTGGTCCCTGCAGTTTCTATTGTTGTCTTTGACCCCAAACAGTAGCCAATCCAGATTTTGTCGTGTTGTGTGCACGGGCTCGGGGTCACAAGCCTAATTTTCCAAAGATCTTTATTCTTAATGGGGGATTCATGTGATTGTTTGAGGTTTGGTTATGTCGTGACTCCTGCTTGTGAATGATTTTCACAATGGATCTCAATATTATGATTTCCCAATTATAGTCATGATGTATACGACTTTGTTTCTGCCCTAAAAAATTGGGGTGACTTTTTCCTATTAACATCTTGTGGCAGGGATGCTGCCGAATCCTGGAAAGCGATAATGTTATGGTTGCGAAAAGGGATAAACCAGTCGATTTTCCATAGGCACAAAAAGTACCAAGATGCAGAAGACGAGTAAAATATCTACTATGGAATTTGCATGTCAAACTCATCGCTAATCGTGCTTGAGGGTATTGGCACATGTAAACTACACGCTCTCCCAATTGCTATACTGAACTCGAGTGGCAAAAAAGAATTCATGTAAATGTGAGAATAATGCTTTTCTAGTTTGTTGTAATTGTTTGACATGTGTCACCTGAAAGCTTCTCTATTTCTCATTTATTATTAAACACATCCATTGTTCACCTTATGCTATTGGTTTGTGGTGAAAGGTATTACGACCATTTTGTCCAAAATTTAGCTCGTGGCAAAGGTTCAAACCCACCCTATGTCAAATCCAGGGTATGGAGCCCACTCCCATCGTATCCACCCCTATTTCAATTATGGCCATGCATTACTTGCGCCTCGATATGCCTGTTTCTATCTACAAAAAGAAAATGTCTGGTTTTATGTGTGTATATATTTATCTTTGATATTAGTAGTATCTACTGCCAATGACAATTATATATGTTTTGTCTGTAAATCCCTTTCTCTTCTCCTCTTTTCTTTTCTTGGTATACAAGATTTCCCCTCCCACCGCCACGCCACCCCACCCTAAAAAGAAAGAAATAGCTAATAGAAAAGTGAAACCAGTAGAGTATGTGGACGAATTCATGGTATATAGGGTGGGGGACTGGTAGATTGGTGAGATAGGAACTGCCAACTGGGAAAGTTTATGTAAGGTAATACTAGTCCAAGTCTTCAGACTTTATTTCGAGTATGTAGACGAATTCATGGCATATAGGGTGGGGTACTGGACTACTGGTAGATTGGTGATATAGGAACTGCCAACTTGGAGTCTTGGAAAGTTTACGTAAGGTAATATTAGTCCCAAGTCTTCAGACTTCATGAAATACGGCATTTAGGTTCTTCCTTGGTTTTCTATGACTTGTATAATTTTCAATTTCGATGTGCATGGATTTTTTTTGGATGGAAGCCATGTCTCGTGTGTGAGTTATATTATGAGGATAGACCTAATCGAATATAACAATGAGAATTGACATACCTAAATTGAAGGTTAGAAGACTCGTATGGTAACGCAAATTAAACGATAGTTACAAAGCACTAACATGTATTGCATGTGAGTTGTATTACAAGTGTAATTTATTATTATTTTTGATCCGTAAATGAATTATATTGATCGATATCAGTATACAAGTATTCCAAGCATACCCAAGTGAATCAACAATGCAAAGCAATTAATAGTGCAAAAATAATTGGAAACCAATTACTATGGGCATACTCAAATCGTCAAGACATGAAAGTAGAAGATACAAATCACTCCACAGCTAATGACTCAAAACATTAGGATATAAAGAGAATATAACTTTTTATACATGTGTTTTGATTCGTTTTACAATGCTCTCTACATGTGGTCTCAAATTTTCAAAAACCAATCTATTCCTAGCCATCCACATGTAGTAGACTGTGCTAGCCAAGGCAATCCTTTTGGCTTTGTTGTGTCATGAGGTCCCTCTAGCTTCCTTCTTCATTCACTTTAGTGCACTAGCCAAGGTGATCATGGCCCTTGTGATACCCAACCAATCTTTTATGCTTTTCCAGACTCTCGAAGAAAATGAGCAATCAAAAAATAGGTGGAGGCAGGTCTCCTCGTGTAAAGTCCAAAAGATGCAATTGCGCTCAATGTGCTCAATATTCAAGTAGAGCAATTCTTCTTTTGTAAATAATCTGCCTTGAGCTCCCAACCGAAGCGTGAACGAATGTTTTGGGGAGATGAAATGCTTCCAAACCTCCTTCGTCCGGCACCTAATGTTTCCTTTCGGCCTAAAGAGTTCATAGGCCCTTGTCACACAAAATTCGCCTCCGTTACTAACCATAATTTTGATTGGACTCTACGATTACAAGGCCTAACATCCATGGTTATGTGAATGTTTTGAAAATCAATTAGGACATTAGCCATGAGAAGATAAATGGTCAAATCAAAATCAAGTCAAGGTGGATTTCAGCGATGAAAAAATTCTTTAATTTGTAAATAAACAAATTGATTTTTGAGGTAAACAGGCTAGTTCTCCGCATGTTTTAAACAATTTTCATTTTATGGGTTTTTAGTATAATTCAGGGGGTGTTTGTTTTTGATTTGAGAATATTCTCAAATCAATTCTCATTTTTAACCACACATTTTTCAATAAAATAATATTTTCCATCACATCAATAATTTTTTCTTCTTTTTCAACCAAACATTTCCCATCATATCACTATTCAAAAATCAATTCTTCCCCAAAAATCACTACCAAACAAGCACTCAACATGTTACATAACAATCAGCATGTTATCATTAAAAGAGAAATTTGAAGAAAAAAACGAGTAAATAGATGAATAGACCGTACGTATCATCTGAATGTAATTGGAAGGGAACTCGATGAGTTAGTCAAACTACTCTTCGAAATAATTTATAAGTTGAGTATAGGGGTGTAAGCGGTCCGATTTTTGCGATTTTTGACAAATTTTCAAACCAAATCGTTTTGACCGGTTTGAGAAAAGCTCAAACATAAACCAAACCGTTTTGATCGGTTTGAAAAAAACTCAAACCTAAACCTAACGGTTTGGTCCGGTTTTAAACCGCCGGTTTCGCGTATATTTTTTTCCTGTCTAATCTCTACTCTTATGCCATTAATTCAGTATATATTTATATCTTACTAGAAATAAATCTAAAACAAACTAAATATATTTACTATAAATTTAAATACCAACAAAATAAAAGTAAAATCACAAAAAACTAAAGTATAGTTTTTTATTCGCCCTTTTGACGTTTTAGGATAATATTTACGATAAAGATACAATACAAGTCCACTAAAATAAATATAAGGTCCAAAAAAACATAATAATATCCCTTTTCAACTAGCAAAAGGAATAAACGAATTAATTTTGTCACAGAACTCAAGAAACATCAAATTTTGTCACAGAACTCACAGAACTAGCAAAAAGAAGAAACATTCACATACTAAAGAAGCCACAGAACTCATGATCAATTTTGTCCTTCATACACAAAAAAAAAATTTAATTAGCAAATTGGAAAAAAAAAAGAATTAAGACACGGATCCATCTAATAATGGCTTCTAAAAGACAAGCTGCAAATATTTTTTCTCCCTCATTCCACTATATATACCCACCTTCATCTTCTGCAATTTAACACGGAATTATACATATTCTCTCATATGTAAACAAATGTATTTTGCGCACCTGATAGCCCGAATTTCAATTTTAAGCCTTACTCACGATCAATAAATATGTAAACAAATTTCAACTAGAAAGTGACAAAATTTCAATTTTAAGCCTTACTCACGATCAAATAAATATGCAAGAACCTGAAATAGTCTAATAATATCGGCGAATGTGCACTACTGGCGACTGGGAGGTTCGAGATTTCGAAGGCGTTGACGATTTAGGGGAAACTAGGAGGCGCCGTGAGGAGCGAGGCTACGGCCAGCGAGTTGCGAGTGAGAGAAATGGAAATTGGAAGATTGGGGTTGTGACTTGTGAGTATATGGACTTGGGTTGAGCTGTTTAGTGCTACTTCTTTCAAATTTGGACATTTTTTTATATATAATTAGGCTTGGGCGGGTCATAAATCTTAATAATTAATAGAAAATTAGAAATTGATAAAAATACCTACAAAATGACAAAATTATTCAATTTTACAAAATTGAAATTTTGGATAAATTTTCAAAAAAAATTAATTTTTTATTTTTTTATTTTATATATTTTTCGCCGGTCCGATTTGGTTTCAAACCATAATTAAAATTCTGAAACCTAAACCAAACCGTTTTTGACCGGTTTGGTTTGGTTCAAAACTATTTCGTTGACGGGTTCACGTGGCACCAAACCGCCGGTTTCAAAATTGCGGTTTCGATTCGATTTTCCGATTTGATAATTTTTGCTTACAGCCCTAGTTGAGTGCTCATAAGTTGGAAAAAAATTGAAGAAGTTTAAACATAGTATTTACAAAGTTCAGAGACTTCAACTGCAATTTTTTCCTTTCATAAACAACAGTTGAATTATTATTGACTGGTAAAATAAAGTGGTCTAAAGCTTCAGAGTGAACTCCCAAAAAAGTACTTTAAAAGTTGAAACACTTGGGGTTTGGCTATTGCTCTCCATTATTGACAAGTCTGTCACTCTCTCTAAGAATTCGGAAAACTCAGCACAATCCCCGAGCTGGCGTTATGGTCCATTGTCAGGTGTCTACTTTACACCAGTACACTTCCACCGCTAACCTCTGAAACCCAAAAAGACCCACGCAATCACACGCACACACCCAAATCCAGATAAACAAAAAAAAAAGTCGCATCTTTTTTTTACCATACATAGATAAATATATACTTTTATTTATTTATTTCTGCAGGATTGCGTTTGTGGTTGTAACTTGACTCACATGGCAGTGATGAATGGGTTTTAGACACGAGAATGGAAAAGGGTTCAGCTTCTGGTGCGCAAGACTCACTCAATAGCTTGAACTTTGGCAAGAAAGTCTACTTTGAGGACGTGGGTAGTGGAGTTCAGGCTAAAACTGGTGGTGGGCCGTCTCCGGTGGTGTCTCCCGGACTTCCACCACCGGTGCCGGCAAAGAAGGGGAGGGGTTGTGGGGTGCAGGGTGGTCAGCCACCCAGGTGTCAAGTGGAAGGGTGTCAGGTAGATCTGAGTGATTCTAAGGCTTACTATTCAAGGCACAAAGTCTGTGCTATGCACTCAAAGTCTCGAAAAGTCATTGTTGCAGGGCTTGAGCAAAGGTTTTGCCAGCAATGTAGCAGGTCAGCTTTTCTTTATTCTTTTTTCGCCTTTCTCTTTTAGCTTTATTCCAATCTATGTATATACACGTAACAAAGTACACATTTTCATCAATAGCTTCATTGTGTTTATTTATTATGTCAATTTGTAGTTTTGTTTGGATGGTTATAGTAGAAATTTAGAATTCTTGAGGGAGTTTTACTGATTCTGAGAATGTTTTCTTTTGATTTCCCTGTATAAAGGCCTTTTGACTTTCATTCAGGATTTGATTAGGATTTTGGTGGAGTGGGGTTTTGGTTTAAGATTTTTTATTAGATTATTGATGTTTAGTATATATCTTTTGGTTTTAGAGGATGCCCTCTTGATTGTTCCCCCCCCCCCCCCCGGTTGGGTCAAGCTAATGAGATCTAGGTTCAGCACATTTGTAGTAAAAACAATATGGAGCTTATTGTAGAACTAGAAAATAAACGTTGTATCAAAATGTCACAAATTGAATAAGTGGAGCAACCAGTTGGAAGGCAGGTTGGCACTCGAGCATAAGATAATCTAAGAAAGAATGGGAAGTAATCTTGAGTTTTTCTCAAAACGGTTTTAAGACTTTTTTGAATGAGACACTTTCATCTATGATATTATGTAGATGCCATAAGAGCTGGTGGGAGTGGGTCAGGACAGATTTCCAAAGGACCAGGATTTAGTCCCTAGCGTGAGGATGTTTGGGGATTTCTCCTGAGTGCTCTGTGTTAATACCTCATTGAAATTATATATTCTTGTTTGATGGAAAGTATCTATTCTAGTTTGCAACTTAGGAAGCACTTAAGGGTATCAGACATGACGCAATACAGATTACATTAGTTTTCAGGAAAAAAAGGGGGGTTAAAAGATGTGAAGTGTGCAGGATATATCATTAAGGTTAATGTTATAAAAACTTGTACAAACAAAGATAGGCACAGGTTTTTGCATTATTAGTGCTTCCTAGTTTGCAACTCGAACTGTTAGATTCTTGCTCCAAATTGACTTGGAAAAATGTCTGCTTGTAAGAACATGAAAGAATTACAGGCGATGAGATTAACTGTGCTGTACTGTAATTATCGTGACATTGAAGCTTGTGTATGGATGCATATTTGGACCCACATGTAGCACCGGTTCATTACAACCAATTACCATAGTGTTTTTTTCCTTCTTCTTCTTAAGGAGTAACTTTAGCTTGGATATCTTTTCATCTTAAATTCATAACATCTAATGACTTGATCAAATGTGATCTTCAGTTCTTTAATTGTAATGATTACACCGAATCCTTCAAATAGTTAAATTGAAAAGGCTTGGCAAAGTGTGATATCAAATTCAGAATTCCTTCAAAAAAAAATTTCATGTATGTTCATGTATAGACATACTTTAAACCCTATACACTTGTGCAGTTCCACTTTACACTTCCCTCTACAAGCTTAGCATTGATCTAGAGAATTTTGTACTGACATGTGATAAACAATCCCTAATTATAAGATTTTTGTGTTTGGAATTTACTAGTTGTGGATCATGAGTGAATACCAGGCCAGATGTCGTTATCTGTTTGAAATTCACTTGCCTGCAAAATGTGCCAAATTGATTTTTGGCATTTCCTCGTTATTCTAATTAGTGATTACTGAATG
This sequence comes from Fraxinus americana, assembly GCA_035079005.1. Lineage (NCBI taxonomy): Eukaryota > Viridiplantae > Streptophyta > Magnoliopsida > Lamiales > Oleaceae > Fraxinus > Fraxinus americana. The sequence continues at coordinate 36,843,182 of CM068715.1, read as the reverse complement.
ATGATCTTGACTGTAATGGGGCTAAAGACTAATGGATGTTGAAGAATTTCCAAAATAAAGGGAATTTGGTGGGAAGATCATTATGTGTTCGGAATTTACTAGTGGTAGATCATGAGTGTAATGGAGCTAAAGACTAATGGATGTTGAAGAATTTCCTAAATAAAGGGAACTTGGAGGGATGATGATAGGCTTTAATGCAAATAAGGTAAGATAAGTAACTATTACTTATCCCACGTCCGAAAATAAAGAGCTGGAAGACTACCTTGTTAGTAATTATGTCTGTTAGACATTTGTGTTCTATAAAGGCTCAATTAAGTGGACATGCGAGTGAGGACCAAGTGATGCAACATCTGAGCCTGCGTTAGGGAGCATTGTTTATAATAATTATATAATTAGAACCGTTAGACAATCAGCTTATAATTATTTTCATCTGTGTTCTTAAGCTGTAAGAAGGAAAGAGATGGATCAACTTTGTTGATTCGATCTTTTAAGATCTCTAAAAGCTTTAAATGATGATTAAACTTTGATGGATTGTGATTTCAAGTGTTAATTGTTTTGCTGAAATTTGTTGAATAGTGATAAACTAGCTGGATTTCAATACATTTTCAACAGTCCAACATTTCTTGAATCTTGATTTTGCTAAATAGTGGCGTCTTAAGGCCTTCTTTGTTGTTGGAATGAGATACTTTTCTGATAGCCTTTTCCAGGTTTCATCAATTGTCTGAATTTGACCAAGGAAAACGAAGCTGTCGCAGAAGACTTGCCGGACACAACGAGCGTCGAAGGAAGCCACCACCTGGATCTCTATTGTCCACTCGCTATGGAAATTTTTCTTCATCCGTCTTTGGTTAGCCATTGCTGATTGGGCTCCTCTCTGAATTCTAGTGCTAATATTTTTCATAAGCCTGAGTTTTTTAATTTAAATAATTTTCTCTTGCACTTAACTGAGTTGTTCAGATGTTTGATATTTGCCTTGACAGAGACCGATGGCAGAAATGGAGGTTTCGTGATGGACTTCTCTTTGTACCCAAGTGCAGCCGGGAGGAATTCATGGCCAAATATGTCATCATCTGAACGAGGATTGGGGAATCAAGTTACTGTCGCCGAAAAGTTTCTTCCATCACCATGGCATAGCAACTCAGAGAATCCTCCACCACCCAATCTTCTGCAAGGTTCAACTACTAGTGCCAGCTATTTAGGTCCGAGATTATCTTCTGGAAGTTTCAGTGGAGTCTCGGACTCCGGCAGTGCTCTCTCTCTTCTGTCAAGTCAGACCTGGGGCTCAAGAAACATACCCTCTTGCCCCGGGCTGAACACTTTATATGGTGCCAATGGGACACCCATGGTCCAGCCACCAGTTGCACATGATGCACCTGTTGGCAACTTTATGAGCCTTCCATGGGGATTCAAGGACAACCAAGCTAGTACCGGTTCCCACGAGATGCCCCCCGATCTTGGTTTAGGTCAGATTTCACATCCGGCCAACAGTCAATATTCCGATGAGCTCGCATTGGCTCAACAAGGTGGCGGACAATACCATGAACTCGAGCTCTCAACTGGTTATACTTCTTCGGTCGAGCATATGCACTGGTCTCTTTGAGTGTCTTTTTACTTTTCTAAAGCCGAGGTCCTTGGAACCTTGTCTGTTCTAATAAACCTTGGGTTTCTTAAGTTCTTTTTTGCTACTGCATTTGTGTGATGTTGTACTCTGCGCTCTTCTGCTAGGAGAAGCATGACTTTGTGCTCGCCTATGTTTAATGTCATTGGATGATAGACATCAGCTTTTGTCCTACTGTTTGTTTTGAAATCATTTCTTGTGGAAGTAGCTGAATTGCCCATTTATGTTATAATTCAAGAACCCTACTGAAAGTGTGAACGGTCTTGTACTCTACTTCGCTAGCTTTAATGGTTACCGATTTTCTTGATCAAACGGGCAGTTCATTCCAATTCTTGTAACAACAAAATGCAAAAAGCCAAAGCCAAAGCCAAAATTTTGCCCTATTAATGAGCAAAGTTTCCCATACAAGCAAAACAATTTTCCAATTCTGATGCTATTTAGTCGACTCAGAAGTGTATTGCTGCAGCGTGAAAGGAGCAACTGCCTGGACTTGATGTTGTAAGGACAAGGTTTCATCATTCGCCAATTCAATTGCACACTCAGCCGCTGTTGGATCCACATTATTTTTTCATTCTCATTTTTCTACTGAGCTTGTTTGGGATAGATTTTTGAGGGAAGAATTAATTTTGAATAGTGATATGATGGGAAATGTGTGGTTGAAAAAGAAGAAAAAATTATTGATGTGATGGAAAATATTAGTTTATTGAAGAATGTGTGGTTGAAAATGAAAATTGATTTACTGTAGAAAAATTTAATCTCTCCCAAACAGACCTCATTTTCAACTACACATTTTTCAATAAAATAATATTTTACATCACATCAATAAATTTTCCTTCTTTTTTAACCACATATACCTCATCACACTACTTCAAAAAAATGCATTATCTCATTTTAATGTGTACCAAACGGGTTCTGATTAAAAAATGCTTTAATATGATGGTCGTGTGTCAAACCAGAAATAGAAGATAACATAATCAGAAGTCAAACATTAAATGGAAATTAGTTGCAAGTAAAAATCATTGCAAAGACCTCAAATAAATCGTCGAGGGTCTTATTCCGGTATTCTATTTCCAACAGCTTGACTCCTACTATGGTTAGTGTCGAGAGCTTCGGATGAATCACTAAGCAAATTTGAACCAGGTATCGAAACAGTACGTGACAAATCAGCTTCTTCAGTTCCATCAACCTGTGGGTTTTCAACAAATATATCCCAAGGGCTCTCTGACATGGATGCATATGGAGCGTCAGAGTTCTCCGGATTCGACATTACCTGGTGAAATTCGACACCATCCTTAGGAGAATCTTCCAAAATGTCACTACCATTAAGAATTTCATAAGGACCCAAACCATTCCCAGTGTCTTCTGTTTCTTCCACAGTGCCAATATCCCAATCAATCTGAGAGCTGTCCACAGTAATAATACGGTCAATACTGTCAGCGCCAGTATCTGTTGTTGGGAAAAATTGGTTTCATTAGTTGGTTTGACCAACTATTTTAGTGGTTTCGTTAGTTGGACAAAAGATTCATTCCACCGATTATATTTTACTCCATAAGTAAATTAATATAATATATTTATTTTCTCAAAACCAATTTAGGGTGATGAGAAATTAAGACTAAAAGATGACCACTTGAAATTGAAATAAATTGGAATAAAAATTGATGGAAAATTGAAAAAAAGACAATCCCATATATGAATACTAGAATAAGAGAAACCATTTTATATTGCTCAAGTTTGGGACTTTGGTTTGGATCCAAAAGAGTATCAATAGTCTTTGAAGGGGATAGAATCTACGTGCTAGTAGGTTGAGCAAAAGCACATGCACGCTTGCTGCTGCCGTCCGATCGACAGGCACGAGTCTCAGGTCGTGGGCTTGGCTTGACTTGGACTTGAGTCAAGTTATATATATTTTTTGATAACATAATATTTGAATTATATTATTTCTGTGCGTGACAAGTGTTTTCTTCTTGAAGATGGTAGTTGACAGTTAAACTGTATGTCCAAACGGTTTGTGTCTGTTGAATACACAATTTTTTGGTTGTTGTGTCTTTTGGACATAACTTTTTAATTTCTATTTAAATGCCCTCATACCCCGATTTTCATTCATTCCAAAATCAGAATTGATTTTATTTTTTTTCAAAATTTATTCCATATTTCGCAATTCGATCTCGAAAGTCATTTTCGTGTATTTTAGTTCTCCAATTTTCTAGAGAGATCAAAACGTGAGTAAGTTCGCTAGATCTTGTAATTTGGAGTACTACAGTTACAAGTCAAGGTCGTGTATCTTGAGAAACAAGTGCCGGAATACCTTCAACACCAGAGTGGGACATTATCATCTTAAGGAAAAAGAGTCAAACTCTTGCCTCGACCATTAATATTTTATATCATTCATTTTGCACGATATTATTCTGTCCAAATTAATTCACGATAACATCATTATTTGCCAACATCGTTTCCGAAGCCAATTCATCATGGCATCCTTACGCAATAACATTAAGAGACTGTGTCACATAAACATTAAGCGAAGGGGGCTTTTCACGAATATTCCTCAAATTTGTCAACGTAAACACAGGAGTTTCCTGCAAGCACAATTTTAAAAAAAAAAGTAAAGTTCATAGTATTGCATCTGTTAATGTATATACATATATACACAATGTACATATTAGTTAGTCCCACATTGATTAGAAAGTAAAACATTCATATCAAGTTAAATTATAAATATGATGTATCTCTTGTAAACAAATTACACTATTCAATACAATTTTATTCTCTTTGTATTGTCTTATTTTCTCTCTTAAATTCAACTTGGTATCAAAGCTACTATTCTTAGTGGTTTTCGATATATCAAGAGTTGAGTATGCTCTATGATTGCCACTATTAGTGGATCCCTCACTTCAGAAAAACTTCTTGTATATCCTTGTCATAGTTGTTGGGTAGTCACTATAGTCGAAGTCTTATTTTCCATCGACGTTATCTCAGCCACCACTCCATCAGTTTTGTTCGGTTCCTGTTATTATTATTTTTCTTTGTCCTCCTCTAGTTTCGTTCACATTATGGAGCATCTTGAGGCTTCACAATCCATTGCCATTTTCATGGAAGGACTCAACTACACCATATGGGCTCAGGCTATGTCGAGCTTTCTTAAGGGCAAAAAGCTATGGCGCTATATCACTGGTGATATCACTGGACCAGAGAAAGTCGTTGGAGAAGACAACACAAAATACATAGACCGTCTCGAAGAGTGGGATAGTAAGAACTACCAAATTATCACTTGGATTCGCAACACGTGTGTACGCTCCATCAGTCTCCAATTTGGTAGATTCAAGAGTGCCAAGTCATTATGGGATTTTCTACAGAAACGCTACACCACCGCAGATCTGTCTCATCAATACCAACTTCTGGGTACTCTACATCGTATGCAACAACAACCTGAGAAATCCACCAATAGTTTCTTATCTGAGATGCATTATGTTTGGGATCAACTTGCTTCCTCAGAACCAGAGTTTACAGATGCCAAAAATGCTAAGAAATTTTTCGACTATCGAGATCAGTAGGGATGGCAACGGGGCGGGTTCGGGGCGGGGCACCCCCGCCCCGCCCCGCCACGCCACGCCATCACCCCACCCCGCCCCGCCTTAAACGGGGCGGGGCGGAGCGCGGGGCGGGGCGGGGGCTTGCCTCGTTAAACCGCCCCGTTTAATTTTTTTTTATTTTTTTATTTTTTTTTCCTTAAAAAATCCACATATATATTTATTTATTTTTTTAAAATCTTTCACGGGCCGGGTTCGGGGCGGGGCATCCCCACCCCGCCCCGCGACGGGGCACCCCATATCGCCCCGCCAACCCCGTCGGGGCGGTTTTTTTCGCCCCATTCGGGGCGGGGCATCGTCGGGGCGGTTTTTTTTGCCATCCCTAGAGATCAGCAACACTTGGTTCTCTTTCTCATGGCCCTCACTAATGAGTTTGAGCATGTTCGTGCATCTCTCCTTCACCGCAATCCCTTACCTACTTTAGATCAAGTTGTTATTGAACTTCTTTCAGAGGAAACTCGTCTTGCCTCTCGCAAAACAACCTCTATAGATGCTGTCTTCGCTACTCCCAGAGGACCTCAACCCAACAATAAAGGGTATTCATCTGGATCTTTTCAACACAAAGGGCATCCATCCGGATCTTCAAAATTCTGTAATTACTGCAAGAAACCAGAACACACTCTCTTGGAATGCCCGATTCGAGTTTGCCAATTCTGTCAGAAGCAAGCTCCAGGTCATCTTCAGCGCGATTGTTTTCAAACCCCAACAGACACTCCTAGCAATACATATCTCGCGGTACTCCTTCTAGATCTGCCGCCACTACTATTGAAGGCTCATCATTCACTATTTCCAGTGAGACGTTTTCTGCCACTAATATAGAGGAAATTGTCAAACAAGTCCTTGCTCATTCTGGTAATATACCCTCTACTGCTATGTCAGTCACCTCAGGTAATTCATTCTGGTTCTTCGACTCTGCATGCTGTAATCACATGACACCTGATTCCACTATATTTGCCACCAAACATCTTGCTAATCATGCTCTGACTATTCAAACTACTGATTGTTCTTCTATGACTATGAGTCATATCGAAAAAATATCGACATTAAACACTTCTCTTCCTGATACTTACTGTATTCCCCAACTCACTCTCAATCTTATATCTGTTGGTCAATTATGTGACTTCGGTCTAACTGTTCTCTTTTCTGCTTCTGGTTGTTGTGTGTATGATCCAAAGACGGGACAAACTCTTGGGATAGGCCGTAAGGTTGGACGACTCTTTGAGCTCATCAATCTTCACCTTCCTTCCCGTTTCTCCTCATTAGTTCAAATAGCAGCTCCAGTCTCATCTACCCCATCCATCAGTCTCTAGCATTCTCATCTGGGTCACGCTTCTATTGGTCATCTTCAATCTTTAGCATCTAGTGGTCATTTAGGACTTGTTACTAAAGAATAATTTGATTGTCTTCCTTGTCAACTTACAAAACAATCGGCATTGCCATTTTACAAAAGTAATTCATTTTCTTCTGCACCATTTGATTTGATTCACTCTAATGTTTGGAGCCCGTCTCCCACTCCCACAATGGAAGGCTCTAGATATTTTGTCATTTTTGTTGATGATTACTCTCGTTACACTTGGATATTTCTTATGCGCAATCGATCTGAATTACCTCAGTTGTACTTTGATTTTGCTACCATGGTCAAAACTCAATTTTCTTGCAATATCAAAGTATTTCGTGCTGACAATGCTGCTGAATACACAGACTACAAAGTCCTTAACTTTCTTCACCAACATGGCACCCTTTCTCATCGTTCATGTCCAAACATTTCTCAACAAAATGGGAGTGCTGAACGCAAACATCGAGACATTCTCAATACCGTCTGTACTCTTCTCATATTCGCTTCATGTCCTGAACGCTTTTAAGGTGTAACTGCTCTTACAATTGTTTTTACCAAGAACCGTGTGCCTTCTCCCATCATTGGGAATCAATCACCATTTGAACGTCTTTATGATCACCCTCCTGACTATAACACTCTTAAGGTATTTGGTTGTGCCTGTTTTGTTCTTCTTCAGGCTCATGAGCGCACCAAATTGGAATCTAGATCTTGATTATGTTGTTTCTTAGGATATATTATTGAACACAAAGGCTACAGATGTTGGGATCCTTACTCCAAACGTCTCCGAGTATCTCGTCATGTCGTTTTCTGGGAACACAATATGTTCGCCTCCATATCCAAATTTCACCTGCCGCATGACAACACCTCTCTCCTATTCATTGATCTCTCCACAGATTTTTTTCCTGACACTCCTCAGACAAACTCTTCCTCTAAGTCAACATCTCCATCAACACATCATCTCTCTCTCTCTTTCTCACAGATATGTCATTACCAACTAACATGTCTACAGATCCCTCAATTGAGTTATCCACCTTACCTTCTTCTGAAAAACTTGTCTCTTCCGATGGATCTGCTCCAACAGCTTCTGATCTCCCTACTCGACGAAGTGATAGGGTAAAAATTCCTTCTGTTAATCTTCGTGACTTTGTTGTATTTTCTACTATTCTTTCTCACCATGAACCTCAGTCTTATCGTGAAGCTAGTTCTGATCCTCTTTGGCAGAAAACAATGAATGAGGAACAACAAGCACTTGAAAACACTCATACCTGGGATCTAATTGGTCTATCAAAGGGCAAACATGCTATGGGATGCAAGTGGGTCTACAAGATCAAAACTCACTCTGATGGGTCCATTGATCGGTACAAAGCTCGCTTGGTAGCTAAAGGGTTTACCTAGGAGTATGGGATTGACTATGAGGAGACCTTTGCCCTGGTTGCTCGCCTTACTTCAGTTCGCAGCCTAATTGCAGTTGCCGCAGTTCGTCGTTGGGAATTGTTTCAGATGGATGTGAAAAATGTCTTTCTTAATGGTGAACTCACCGAAGAAGTTTATATGTTCCCTCCTCCTGGTTCTCATCATCTTCCGCATCAAGTCTGCAAATTTCGTTGGGCTCTATATGGTCTCAAGCAAGCTCCTCGGGCTTAGTTTGCCAAGTTCAGCACCATTGTTGGAGATTTTGGGTTCACTTCCAGCTCACATGATTCTGCTCTTTTCATTCGCAAAACAGACCAGGGTACTATCCTTAGGGATGGCAAAAAAAACCGCCCCGCCCCGCCCCGACGGTGCCCCGCCCCGAATGGGGCGAAAAAAACCGCCCCGACGGGGTTGGCGGGGCGGGGCGGGGCGATATGGGGTGCCCCGTCGCGGGGCGGGGCACGGGGCGGGGTGGGGATGCCCTGCCCCGAACCCGGCCCGTGAAAGATTTAAAAAAAAAAATAAATATATATGTGGATTTTTTAAGGAAAAAAAAATAAAAAAATAAAAAAAAAATTAAACGGGGCGGTTTAACGGGGCAAGCCCCCGCCCCGCCCCGCCCCGCCCGCTTCGCCCCGCCCCGCCCCGTTTAAGGCGGGGCGGGGCACGGGGCGAGGTGGGGTGATGGCGGGGCGGGGCGGGGCGGGGGTGCCCCGCCCCGAACCCGCCCCGTTGCCATCCCTAACTATCCTTCTTCTCCTCTATGTTGATGATATGATCATGAGTGGTGATGACATATCCGGAATTTTGGATCTCAAGACTTATCTTAGCCAATATGTCGAGATGAAAGATCTTAGAAAGCTTAGTTACTTTTTGGGACTTGAGATCACTTCTAACTCTGAGAGATATTATCTTTCACAAGCAAAGTATGCTTCTGATCTTTTTACTCGAACGGGACTCACAGATAGTAAGACATGTACTACTCTTCTAAAGCTCAACTCTAAACTCACTCCTATGGATGGTACACCTTTAGATGACCCCACTTTGTTTCGCCAGTTGGTCGGTAGTCTTGTTTAACTTACAGTTACTCGCCCTGACATCTCTTATGCTGCCCATATTGTCAGTCAATTTCTCTTTGCTCCTCGCACATCCCATTATGTGCAGTACTTCGGATTCTCAGGTACATCAAAGGGACCCTATTTTATGGTCTCCATTTCTCATCCCAATCTTCACTTGAGTTTCGCACCTACTCAGATGCAAATTGGGCAGGTAACCCCACTGATCATAGATCAACCACTGGTTATTGCTTCTTTCTTGGTGATTCTCTTATTTCTTGGCGCAGCAAGAAGCAAGCAGTAGTCGCTCGATCCAATACAGAAGCTGAGTATCGAGCCCTTACTGATACAACTCAGGAACTTCTTTGGCTTCGCTGGTTACTTAAAGACATGGGCGTCACTCATTCTATTTCCACTATCATAAGCTGCGATAATCAAAGTGCTATCCAAATTACTCACAATGATATATTTCATGAACGCACAAAACACGTTGAGGTTCATTGTCACTTTATACGTCATCATCTCACCCGTGTGACTATTAAACTATTATCAATTTCTTCAACTGATCAAACTGTTGATATCTTCACTAAAACACATCCTCCTGGACGCCTTCAGGATTTAGTTTCCAAACTCAAGTTGGTCTCAATTTTACCTCCTTCAGTTTGAGGGGGGGCTGTTAATGTATATACATATATACACAATGTAGATGTTAGTTAGTTCCACATTGATTAGAAAGTAAAACATTCATATCAAGTTAAACTATAAATATGATGTCTATCTTGTAAACAAATTATATTATTCAATACAATTCTATTATCTCTGTATTGTCTTATTTTCTTATTTGCCAACATTGTTTCCCCAGCCAATTCATCATGGCATCCTTGAGCAATAACATTAAGAGACTGTGTCACATAAACATTAAGCGAAGGGGGCTTTTCACGAATATTCCTCAAATTTGTCAACGTAAACACAGGAGTTTTCTGCAAGCACAATTAAAAAAAAAAAGGCAAAGTGCATAGTATTGCATCAAACTGCTTCCAGCTTTCACCAGCACGAAAAAAAAATCTGCTACAGCCATACATCCTTTTCTGTATGAGCATCTCAGACAAAGGTTGAGTAGAACTCAATTGCCCGTGAAACAGAATCACCATTAAGTACTTCCAAAATCCAGATAAAAGTGCTCGGGAGAGATTTTGTAGCTGTTTCTAACATTTCGGACCTCACGTCAATCCCCTATAGAGCACAACCTTTAATGCATGAGACTTTGCTTCTAAAGGTGCATCAAGAGAAGCCGACAACAACAAACATTGGCAGAAAAGCAAAACCTGCAGTCCTAGCTCCTGACTAGCCTGATCATAATTTGTAGCTGAAAGAGCTGCATTCCTTTTTATTTCAGCTTCCTTGTGCTCTAATTCACCAAGCTGTTGTTGAGTCTTCTGGACCTGCTTCTTCTGATATGGGCTTCAAATCAAATTTGAAACGAATCAATTGGAAGAAAAGCACTAGTGAAAGAAGCTAATATAAAAGAAAGTTACATGCTGATGTATCTTTTAATCTGTAATTACCATATACTTTCTTACATTTCGTAATTAACATTTTGGACCATTATCTGAGCAGGCTCACCAAGAAAAATATGATCTTTTTCATATGCACGCACTATTGTCTCCCAAATACTCTGTCAAAGATTGAGAAACATTTTACAACCCCTGTTGTGAAGCAAATGTGTTGAGCACCATTAAACTCGGAGATGTAAAGAGTCTGGAGTCGACTTTAGAAGAATATTATAAATATTTGCTTCGCTTCCAAGTACCCAATCAGCATAGACGTTGAAATTACACAATTTTACCTCCGAATCGACCGAATGAAATGTCACTTGGAAGATTTCTGCTTTCATCTGCATCCTTCATTTTTTATCGCAAACTTGGGTTCTTTCAGAAAAATTAGTGAATTTTTTCAGTGTTTTGTGTACTAAACATTTTATATTTCTACTGGTTTATCAGTCGTTGTGACTTGTGTGCTAACATACGCCGTGGAGTTGTTGTCTTATTGATGTGCTGGGTCGGTTTTAAGACTGGACTATGAGATAATTGCCCAATTATTTGAGAACAATTTGACATAAATAGCACCATAACAGGAAACTTGAAACGATAGCACATTCTTCTTTCTTTTGTGGCTTTGTCGCACTATCGAACCGAAGTACCAAGGACTCTCTCTCTCTCTACCAGTTCAGGTAAGCATCACCTTTCCTTTCTACGAATCGATGCGTGCATACAATTTTACACGCAGAGAGCGCGGCGAATGCACACTGTTACACGCGTTCACGCGCATCTGCAGATGGATAGTTGGCCACTACTATTTATAATTGTTGAAGGAAGAAATGTAAGATTGAATTCTAGGGCCGTGTTTTCAAGATGGAAAGTTTATCCAACAAAACGTTAAAAAGTAGTTAACTTTTCTCAAATTAGAGGTGTCAGATTGACACATAATAGTTAGTCCAATCGGGATCGGGTACGCTTTAGACCATTTTTTCCCTTGATTGGATTTGGGAACTGTAGGTTTGGTGGAGATGCTAGTACAGTGCAGGTAAAAATATGATTTTGAAAATTTAGATAACTAGTTGTTGGAATTGGGAGGCTAACATTTGGGTAAAATTGTTAAAAGGGGTTTATGCCTTCTAATTATTTTGCATAGAAGTATTTAGTTTCGGATTTCTTAATGCTGTATGCAACATAAAAGGGTAATATTGTTAAAAAGTAAATTGTCGAGGCAGAATACTATTAATTTTTCCGTGTTCAGATATTGATTTATCCATTGAAAACAACCTGTTGTAAGTACAAGAGAGGATAAATGTTGAATAGTTGGCTAATGTCGTTAACAGTCAAGTATGTGTTGTATTAGCAGAGATGCTTTCTCTAGGTTTTTTATTACTCCTGTAAATACATTGATAATTGAATCGCCGTGTTTCTATATCGTTCAGGCTTTGTCATGTCAGGCTGGCCCTAGTAATTCTTTTTCTTTTATATTTTGTGCTGTATATGTTAATACTTTCTTCTTTTGGGACTGATTTTTATCTTTAAATTGGACATGATTATTCTCTACGGCAACGTTTTCTAGTTGGAGCGTAGCTATGGATCCGGCAGAGCTTAGACAGATGGAAGATGACACAAGTCCAATGATGAAAGCTATAAAGGGTGCAACCTCAGGTCTAGTTGCAGGCACAATTTGGGGTACCATTGTTGCTACTTGGCATGATGTGCCTCGAGTTGAGAGGAGCATTGCACTTCCAGGTCTAATTAGGACATTGAAGATGATGGGTAATTATGGGATGACTTTTGCTGCTGTTGGCGGTGTCTACATTGGTGTTGATCAAGTGATGCAGAAGTATAGGATGAAAAGAGACTTTGTTAATGGTGCTGTTGGTGGATTTGTTGCCGGTGCTTCCGTTCTGGGTTATAAAGGTGAAATCTTATTCTGCATTAAATATTATGGTTCTTCCTCTTGATAATTACAACTTTTTATGTATCTATGCACTATAACCAACAAGATGCATAGTTGATCTGGTACATCTACATAAATTTCACAAGCATGCCTCCTCCACCTGCCACTCATAATTCTCTTCACCTATCCATCCCCCTCAACCTCCCCTCCTTCCCTGTCTCCATATTCATCCGCCCCAACAATCAATCATCAGAACCCCCTCCACCGCTCTCAGATGGACCTTGCCCACCTCCCAGCCACACAATGTCTTCCGATATCTAACCTCTCTTGCAACCCTAATCCCCACCTTACCCTCCCTGCTACTAAAACCTCCTCCATCCACCTCGCCATCTAAAAAATTGATGTAAACATGTAATATCCATTTGGTCATTTTGAAAAAAGACAGTATGTTATCCATTCACTCTCCACACACAATAGGTGCTTACTTTTTAGAATAAGCATCTCTATCTAAACAACTGTGCTCTTATCTTAAAATGTATTCCATTTGCTTATAAGCACAAGATTCTCATTTTCAATTAAGCAATGGCGGGCTACATTTTTATCAGCTATCTTAAATGAGCTCGAAGATAATTTCTAATGTTATCTTGTGCACTGGGTGTGTGATAATCTGTGCATGTATTAATATGTGGTTGTGTCCGCTTCTTACATGCATATCGAGAATATGATCTCTAAGTTTTCTAACAGGATGAGACTAAAAATGGTTTTTGTGCTGTTCTCACATTTTTTTCTCCACCTTCAGAAGACACCAATTCAAATGCTTTTCAGGCTTCATTGCTAAATATTTGTGAAGATAGGAACTGAATCATTTGCATTGCTGGCATACTGCGCAGTTGGCAGACATAAGATATTGTTAATTGATTATAGCTATTCATCCTGCCAATTATGCACTCAATATTTTATTGGAAAATTTTATACACGTCTTTGCAGTTCAGAAGATAGCCATGTTAAACTTTTTTTAAGACTATTAAGTTATTATGTGGGATAAACTAATTGTATTTGTACTCTCCCTTCCTCTCTTTTATTTTTATTTTATTACATCTTTTTATATGGTTTTCACATTGTTTTACTTATCAAGCTTGAATATTCCCTAATTTATTAAAGACATTATATCAGCAAAATTAAGCAGAATGAGTTATGAGCAAGACCTTGTAGAAAATATTACAAAACTCGAACAGTCGAACGTTTTGAATGTATTTTATGTACTGAATGAATGATACAGTTGTTCAATTCCACTTCTGTTCTCAATTATCGTTGTACGTATTACCCGCATTTTGAAATTTGGAATAGGTTCGTGTCTTGGATTGGAAGGCCTTCTGTGTTGACTGGGTGTCACACGACACATGGTATTTTCTCATAAATTGTTGATGAAAGACTCGAATCTAGGACCTTTCTCAGCTCTGATACTGTACAATGAATGACCGCTCATTGAAAAGTGTTTAAGAGAAGATTGATTTATTTATTTAATTGCATTTATATCTTAAATAATTTGTTATTCGAGTAAATGAATTAATATCCTGTTCTTATGCCCAAGGGTGTATGGCTGCATCTTAATTGTTAACAGGCCTGCCATAGCTTCATTTCTATCCTCCACAGTTTTAGATGCTTATCAAGCCTTACAGTTTTACTCTACTGTATTGAAATTAAATACTAATATCCTGCCTGAATAAACACGCATTGGTAAATATGTTATTTTGGCTAGCTTACCTGCTGATACTGTCCTAATATATGAAGTTATCCATTTTCCCTCTCATTTCGACTTGAAAAGGCGAAGTCAAGTTTTGGGTAGAATGTTCTGTCTTCCATATAGTGGCAATACATTGAATGGTGCTTATAATTTTGGCTTTTGTATTTATCATCGTCCACAGGAAGGAGCATATCCACAGCAATCTCTGCGGGAGCAGCACTTGCAGTGACTTCTGCTGTCATTGATGCTGGAGGTCAGACCACGAGAACTGATAATGGCAAGGAGTACTATCCTTACACCCTCAAGAAGAGGCCTAATGTGGAAAGCTAGTTGGAGCACTCGGATATTTAATGTATTTCTGGGCTATGTTTTCCGGCTTCTTATCTTTGTATCTGTTCTCATATGGCGAATTTGAATAAGTTACTATTACTTTTAAGTTTCTACCATGAGAGCAAATCTCCACTTGGATGCATGTAGTTTTGGATTATGCTCATATGACTTAGAAAAGCCGTCAGGCAGTGTTATTGGAGCAGTTTCCTGCAAAGTGCATTTGTTGTTTAACGGAGAATAATCGTTAGAACTGGTTTATATATACTTTTCACCGTTGATTTTTACTATTCTTGTAGAATTGTGTTTTTCTCACGTGTTAGAGAGCTTTCTGAGTTTCAGTAACCATGACTATACTTGCATTGCATAATTGTGTTTTTCTCACATGTTAGAGCTTTCTGAGTTTCAGTTTCCAATGATTACAGCGCAACTATTGTAACAAGAAAATGGATTTGTTGAGCTCAAATTTGAACCCTAATTTCTCACACCAAGGTCTTAAGGTGTAATTTATTTTGCTTCTTAATTGTGGAGTGAAGTAACCAAATTTGAATTGTGGAAACAGGTGATCAAAGTGAGAAGAAATATGTGATCAAATTGATCGTCACGTTTGCTTGAAAGAAATGTTAAATAGAAGCATAAATGTGGGTGTGCAGCCCAAAATATCTGAGTACATCATAGATTTATTATTCCCTCAAACTTTCGCAGCATATCCCTCTAAGAAGCTAGTCATGGAGAGGTACATTCGCATAGCTATTTGGCGTATGTTGAGTTTTTGTCTGTTAACGGAAATAACTAGACTTAACTTTCCACCAAGAACGACCATGCATCACCACCTATAGAATCAAGAGAGCTCTCAATGTTTTCATTGTATTTTCATGTTTTAATTCATTTCGACTCTTTTAACATTGGATCATTACATCATTATTGTTTGTACATCTTTTGATCATGTTAGCCCGAATATGCCCGGAATACTTATCTATTAATTTTGATCGATACAAATTTACATTTACCGATTAAAAAAAAGAAAGTGCTCTTAATCTATCAATCCTTACTTTGTGGAAGGCAGATCCATAATAGGGAACAATACATAAATAAGGTATTTAAGTATCACCATTTCAAAATTAAGGTTTGAGATTTTAAATTTCAAAAATCAGGTTTTCTTTAAAATTTATTTATAATTTAATTAATTAATTATATATTTAATTAATAAATATATAAAGGTCACAGATCTATACAATTTGGTCACAATTCAAAAATTTTATAGATTTAGGGTCACAATCCAAAAATTTTAAGGTCACAATTCAAAAATTTTATAGGTCACGATTCGTTCATCGGTCACAAATTAAAAATTTTAAAGTCACAATTGTTCATCGGTCACGAATCACAAAATTTATAAGTCACAATTTATTTTGTGGTCACAAAACATCGAATTATAGGTCACATATTACTTTTATTGGTCACAAATTAATAAATTTGTAGGTCACAAATTATTTCTAGGTCACAGTTTATTATTTATTGGTACACACCAACCAATTTATTGGTCACAATCACCAAATCATTTGTGACCACCACCAACACAATACCACCGTGCCTCCGCCGCCAACACCACCATTTCCCAGCAACAAATTCACAGTTTCAAACATCGCAGCCAACATTTTCACCACCGCCACTACACCAAACCGTCAACACCACCACCACCACCACCATCCCACCACCACCTTCACTGTGCCGCCGCCTGATCCATCACCAGATCTAACCCAATCACCACAACCACAGCCCCCATCCACAACTGAACAAACAGGCCAAACCGTCAACACCACTACCAAACATAATCGTCACTACTACCAAGCCCCCATCCACAACTGAAAACACAGCCCATTAACTGGTCTCAATAACCACCACCACCATATACTGCCACAACCTATTAACTGGTCTCAACAACCACCACCACCATATATTACCACCACCGTAGCTACCGTCTTCGTTACCACCAACACAAACATCAAACCCAACTGCCACCGTCTTCGTCACAGAGAATGATATTGCCGCTACCAGCGCGATCTCCAGCGCACAGAGGTGATGCCTCTCCTTGCTCGAGTCACTCTGTGCGCGACACTCATCCTCATCTCTATCATCGTCTTCAGCCGTTGCAGAGAGGATATTTGGAGAAATAGATAGGGGCGACTCCGGTGCAGAGAGAGAGAAGAGATTGGAAAATAATTAGGGCTTGATAGGGTAGATAGGGGCGACTCCGGTGCTGCAACCGTCGATCGTCGGCTTAGGTGCCGGCAAGGTGGTGCGCCGACGGTTGGTGGCAGCGGGAATTGGGAGAGAGGGGAGAGAATGGATGGCAAGAGAGAGAAATGGGAGAATTAGGGTTTGAATTGTATTTGATTGATTTAAATAGAAATTAATTTAAAAATCATTAAATAAAACCTGATTTATGTATTATTAGGCACCGTTTGGTAACCATTATTCTAGAAAATAATGCATTTTTTGCGTCAAATCACACCTTTTTTGTGGTTGAAAATGAAGGAAAAGTTATTTATGTGATGGAAAATATTATTTTATTGATGAATGTGTGATTGAAAATTAGTAGAAGAATGAGAATGGAAAAAAAAATGGATACCAAACAGAGTTGATTTTGGATTTATGAAAATGAAATTTTAAAAACATGTGAGGGTGTAATTTCCTCTTCATAATATCCGTCCCACGAGGCAGAGAGTAAGATCTCACGTCAACTATACAATGCACAAAGGGTCTGGATGATCAAAGTGAATCGTGAAACATCACCATTTATGGGTTCATCTTGAATAGTGATATACATTGGGCCGGGCCAGTCCGGGCCATACAAAACTCGTTAGGGCACCCGGGACTATAAAAAACTAGGCAGATTGACAGTAAATCTGCGTGGATATCTGACTATGTCCGTATTTTTAGACTCTGGAGAAACAATAAGAACACAGTTTCACTTAGATCCTGCAAAAAAAATTCCTCTAATCGAATTCCACAACATAACTGGAAACATAGATATTACAAATTTATTCAACCGAAATACAATTGCAAGTAAGCAAATGTTTTTTTCTAACAGCAACCTGCACAATAATAGTCTGAACTGACTTGATGTAGTTAAGTCAACAGTAGTACTAAAGTTCCAACTGCCCTCCGACTCTGGCATCAACAAAAATGGCAAGAGGAACCTGAACTAGTCAATGGTCGAATCAAAGCAAAGGTTTAACTTTGAACTTCATCCTTTCAGTTCAATTTGAGGCTTGCTTAATCACCTTGTAAGCAGTAAAGCTGCCGGATATTTCCTGATGCTGTCAAATCATGCAAACGGAGTGTGTTAAAGCAAGTCACCATTTCTCCCTCTTCAAATGTAACCGGTAAAATTGCGAATAAGAACATATGATGAATAATATGGAACAGATTCTCGTGGAAAAGGATGAGAAAGTTGTGGCATGTTTAATAGGTTGGACAGGATAGGTTTATAAAAAAGGATAAAATCTCGTATGTTTTTGTGTCCTGTCCAGTTCTGTCTAATAATGTGCACCAAACATGCCTTTGGTAGTTAGCTGCAGCCTTAAATGTGTGTTCATAATGCAAGTTTTAGTGCCTTGTAGGAGAAATGTACATGCATTGCATAATCATCTGCAGAACAAATGAAAAATATGCCAACTACAACTCAAAAGGAGAACAGGTAATTTCCAACGACTCCTCAAAAAGGGAACAGGTAATTTAAGAATTATTGCCACGGCAATTAAATAATGATCAGATCTGCCAAAGTATGAAAAGCTGGCAATAATTATGAAAGTGAAAATAAATTATAACTGCTCAATTCAGACCATGTATTCTTTAGATTAATCTACAGTTAAGAGGTCAACTTCCTATGCTGAAACATCAGCTGCCATTTGGGTAGTGCTTCAGATGTTCTTGGAGGTGTTTATATTTTATTATTATTTATTATTATTGTTATTTTTGGGGGTGGCGGTACAGAAAACTATACTTGGTCACATTTTCAGATAGCAATAACCCTTGATTTCCAATACAGCAAACGTTAAGGAACAATAATAGAAAATACGAAGTCCAAGAAGCATGCCTATATCCTGCATGGATAGGATATACCAATGCATATGGAATAACACAAAGTATAGAATAAGACATTACCGTATAACCAGTCTTTGAAGCATACATGGAGAGCACTTGATAGTTCTCGTTTCCGGCTGTCTTCAAGCTGAGTTTCCCTCAAAATTTGCTTAACTTCCACCAGATTTTTGAGCTGGAAGTTCAAGAATAAAATATAACTCATCAGACAATTTTAAATTTGAACAATTTAAGGATGGTAAATTGAAATTCTAAATAACAACCTGCCACCCCCCCCCCCCCCCCCCACCACCCCAAAAAAAAAATACTAATAATAATAAAACAAGCACAAAAAGAAAACAGAAAATTGGGTAAGGGGAGCTAAAACATTCAAAACTTTGCAGGAGCAATATTGAGAAGTGGACATACATTTCTCTGCTGAGATGCCAGATAAGCATCAGGTAAAGGAAACGGATTATCTTTTGTGGAACCATCTTGCTGACTTCCCAAACAGTTTGGAATCTGCACATTGTGAAGCATATAAACATTAAAGCAGAAACTTCTAAAAACTTGAGAAAAGCTGACATCAATGATACCCCAAAAATCTAAATGGGCCAATACATCATATAAACAAGAGATTAGAGTTTATACACTGAAGATTCTAGGTTCTGTGAGCATTCGTGTAGAATACAAATGATAAATGAATTAACATATCAACAAAGGTTAAATCCATTAAAAACATCTGAGGACCTAGATATTCCGTGAAACAAAGCACATACCAAAAAATTAGTGTACTGATCTGGGTCTAGGCAGGTAGCAGATTCAGCTTGAACATCCAAGACTCCAGCAGGATGAGATAATGAGTCATGGGGATCAACCATTCCAAGTGCCACAGGTTCATCCCACCTGTTGATACTAGGGTCAATGCCAACTTGATTCATGTGCTCCTCCAATTTCGAGTAAAATGTATTATATGGAGCAACCTGTTGAAAATTAAACAAAAGAGAGATAAGATATTTAACGTTAATATTCATTGGAATATGATACATAATACAAGTTCACCAACCATTGAACGTTTGGGCTCAAAACTATGTTTGGGTAGATCGAGACAGATTGATACGTCAGAAATGTGTTAGCAGAAAAACTATATGCAGATTCCAGACAACTTCCTGGGGTTATCAAGCAGGATATTGCAGAAGAATAAGGAGTGTCACCACCAAGTGGGATGTGTGTGGAGAAGATATTTTTTCCTTTGTAATTCCCCTCCCTTTTTGGAGTAAGGTGAAACGGGTACTTTTGTATTATTCCATGCATTTTAGAATTAGCACCACTTGCCAACAAAATTTAGCCAGCAGAATTGTGAAGTGCTAGCATGATGCTGAGATGTGTGCAGAAAAAAATGAAGCGAGTCTCACCTGCAATTTATGGTTATCACCAACCATTAGAGGTTGTTGATTTACTCCCAAGAAGAATAGACATTCACGACAGTTGGCAATGCAGATACGTTTTGCTGCTGTAATCAGATGAAGGCGTTCACAATGTTCCACTCTTACAGCCTGTAGGAGAAAAATATTCCACGTGTACTCTAAGACTCTTCTAATGAATTGTATTAAAAATAAAAATCATGTGCACCCGGTACAAATAGAAATGACAAAACCACATGCTATATCAAGCTTCAAACCACGTACCCGAATTAGCGTATTAATGTCCAGCTAGGTACAAAAGAAATTGTGTTATTAAGAATTAACCATATCAGTACCTTGCCAACGGCTCCCAGAACAATAGTCGCATCAGAGCATCCATAGACTGTTGCATATCTCAGAGGTGCTAAAATGTAAATTACCGATTCATGACAATTTACAACCTGCAAACATTGAGTCGAGATCAAGAGATAAGTTGCTTGCACTGACATGAGTAAATTTTATTTTGAAATATGCATGCCCAGAGCACAAGTAAGCAAAGGCTACATTATCAATTTTGCTTCCCAATGCAAATAGATCAGATGCAACGTTGGCTAGAAAGTAACTTATCTAACTCAGTTTTTGAGCATTTCACATTTTTATATAAAATACAGTCCATCTTAACTAGGATAAATTTCACCTTTTTTCCATTTCTGTTAGGAATTAAGATGGATCGAGGTTAATAGAGAAACGGAAAATTAGCAATGCCAGACAAACCTACCACCCATTTTCTATCTTAATCTTTCATAGCATGGATAATATAACAGATTCCAAAAAAATGGGAACCATCAACTGCCCACGGAGGTAATTCCATTTCAGCACAGCTCGGTTCATCTGATCAAGGCAACAAGATACCTAAAAGCTTCACAAAACAAATCCAAAAGTACCATAGAACTAAAATTCATTAAGCACCTCAATGCATATCATTATTGAATCTAGACAATTGAAAACACATACATTGGCCTGCAAACTGATTTTCTAAACTCAAATGGGACTAAATATTTATAAAAACTGGTTTACGAATCATAATTTCTGCTAAATCAAGATAAGGAAGGGCTGATGCACAAAAGTATAGATTTTCACCTTTACAGAAGAGCCTTTAAAATCAGATGCTTGCTTTACATATGATGACTTAGAGATCCCCTCAATAAAGCTTGGACCTCTGGTTAAGGGCTTTGCTGAACTTGTGCTGACATCAGCCATTGTAACATCCTGATCACAGGCATTGCTTGGCCCAATATCTTTTGAAGAAATTCTCTCAGAAATATGTTCCAGTGTAGAGGCTACATTTTGTAGCAGCCAACTGAGAACTTGTGATGCAGGAACAGGAACAGCAGGCATGTCGGGATCTGAATTGGCAAAAAACTGAGAATTTTGGCTCAAGGGGCTTATCTCGGATCCCTTTTCTCCAAAGTAAATCAGAAATCCAAGATGCTCAAATTTATCCATCGATACAACCTGACACAGAGAATAAATCAGCATATCAGTAGAAAGCTCGAGCTGACACAAATTCAAAGTGAGAACATGTGGCACCATGAAAATGCGGTAACTTACACCAACAACAGGAATATTGCCGAGAATAAAACTAATCTAGCAACAAGTTGTTCAGTATAGGTAAATGAGACCAGTTCCAAAATTAAATAAAAATGATTTTAACATAACAAATGCAAAATAGGCCTATGGAAGCTTAGCCTCGTGTGCATAATGGTTAAGGCAAGCCAAAAATTTACATACAAGAGAGTCTTCCGCTTCCCCATCTACGGAGTCTGCCAAAAGGGATACAATATTTCCCAGGTGCTTCTGCAAATAGGACAGCTGATGAGCCTCTTCATCAGCCTGGGATGGCATAAATCGACGACTGTTGCTACGCACAAGCTGCAACAGATTGAACCATACTTGTCAGTGATAATACTACAAAATATAATGACTAATTACAGCAACTATGAACAGCTACAATTACTATTGTTAAGATTACAACACCAACTTACTGCTACCTCGTACTGGGACAGCAGTTGAAAACATAGTTGAGTGGACAGCAAATATTCAAGTCAATACTCAAAACAGTAATTAAAACCAACCAAAAGACTTAACAGAACGCATTTCAATCCTAAATCTCAAAGCCCATCCAAATCATGAACAAGTATTAGTATATTATATTATTATGTATGTATACATGCTCTGAATGATTTCTACTGAAAAGATAATTAATGAACCAGTTGCATTTTAATCCAGAAAGCAATAACATTTATTCGTCCACTACATATAGCACCGCATTCTTATAGGTATGAAACAGCCATAAAACAAGAAATACTATACCCGAACTAAACCCACGTCAAACACCCAAATTCAACACTAATGCACCAGAAAACTCTAAAATAAAATAAAATCAAAACGAATGGAAAAGCATAACACGTTCCAACTAAAATTTGACACCTGTAATGGTGAAAGGGCGGACAAAAACCCGTCAAAAGCAGAGGTGGATGGCCAAACATCAGCGACAGCAGCAGAATCCTTGTGCCCTTTAGGAATCAACCTCTTATAACTCTGTATATACAAATAAACCAGCAAATCAAACACATTAACTCCAATCGAATCTATCTCCTGCGGAGTCTTGGCATTGACCAAAGGATCAGAATCATTATGCAGAACAGAAGACAGCGTTTCGAGGATAAGCCGAGAATGGTCAAGAGAGATCTGGAGAGCCCCGGCGAGGGATTCCGAGTTGACCCGGTTTGACGAATCGGCGGCCAGGAGGGTAGATTTGAGATGGGAAAGGGTTTGCGTGGCGTCGGGGAAAATGAGTTTGGGGATTGGAAGAAGGCCGTGCTCGAATGGCTCACGGCGGGGATGAAGGTAATTGGTTGTTGTGGTAGACGATACCGATTTCGTCGGAGAAATTGAAGAGGTTGATGGGGATGCGAGAGAGGGCGGTTCTTTGGGGGCGGTATCCGCCATTGCGGTGGAGATTTTGCTTGGGGTAGTGGAGAAAGCTGAGCTATGAATGGGTCACTGAGAAAATAGAGTGCCGAATGTACTTCCAAGATTTGTGAATCTAGAACTTTGAATTTACAGAAATGGCACCAGATCGTACTAGATACGATTACTCGTCCCATTTCATATTTATATGATTTGGAACGTCATTTTTTGCGACTCTCCTTTCCTTGTTAAAGGCAAGGCTAATTGTCACGCCACATTCTTGGTTCGAAGTTCAACCTATTCTCATTGTTTATGGTGGTTGCAAAGAACATGAAATCGCATTCATCCAAAATTAATTTGATGCCTTGAGTTCAAGCAAATGAGGGAGTTACTCACAAAATTTCGTGAAAAATAAGCTATTCAGAAGTACTCAGTAGAAAAATAAAAAGAGTTCTATTAGGTGGAGCAGGTGGTTTAGTATTAGCATGGTTGTGCTATGTTGTAGTCTAACTAACAAAAATTCTTTATAATGTTCGTGTTGAATCTAAAATTCTTGGCCTGCAATCCACATATAAACCGCTTGTGCGTTTCTTTCCAACAAAATGGTGATTAGGTGCAAGGTTTTTTTTTTTTTTAAAACTTTTGGAACCCTCTTGGGGAAGATTTGTTTCTTTAGAGGAAACTTACTAAAATAGTATTGTTAAACATGAATCGACCTCAAAATGACACGCTATGAAGTTGATTGCAATGCTCAGCCATGCTAGACCAATCACAAATTCAATAAGCGAGGTTGAAATGCAAGTTCTTTTACCTCAGCACTACACAATTCACTTTATTCTTGCTATCCATTCCGGTTATGAGCTTGTTTGGGAGAGATTAAAAACTAGTCGTTATTGTTGACTTTTATTAGACGGGTGGGACCCAATAACGACTATATTTTCAATTTTAATTGGATTAAAATCCCGCACAAACAAGTCCTATGTTTTACTATATGCTTTAAAAGATTCTTTACCGTGTTTAGGGTTGGATAAAACTCCCGAATCGAATCGAGTGATTCTTCATAAGTTAAATATCCGAACGGGTATCTGAATCAAGTACCGACGAGTTTGGTTTGGTTCTCGGTTCTAGACCCAAAATTGAAGAACCGAATAAGAACCAAATTTAAATAATTTTTTTAATTTTTTATATTGAATTAATTAATTTTTTAAAATTTTTTTTCTAAATAAATTAGCAAATTAACTAATTTAGTTATTAATGTTCTAACTCCCAAGTCAAGTCCATGCCTAGCTAGCCCAACTCAATTTCTAAATTCAATTTTTTGGTCATATTGTTAATTTCATTTTTAGCCCAAGATCTAGATCTTCTTAAATTTTTATCATTCTCTTTCTATTTTCACACTTTCATTCGGTAACCAGTGAGTCAATGACCTCAAATCATTTGATAAATTGAAAACCTACATCTACATGTCCAAATCGTAATTGTCGACTGTTGAGTCCGACTTCCCCTCTCCAATGCCGATTGAAGCCACGACCTCCAACAACGACCACCGATTGTTGACCATTAGAAATCTGTTAAAAAAATTAATTAGGTACGGAACCGAACCGAAGCGAACCCGAACGGTTCCATAATTATTTTTAGACCCGACGATTCCATTTATTAAATACCCGAAAATTTTGGTTCGATTCGGTTCTCTTCAGAACCGAACTGAACCGGACTACGTCCAACCCTAACAATGTTATGGTATTTTGTAGTCGAATTTGATGTTTTATATTCTATTTTAAAATAATCTGCATCGTGTTACTCTTGAATTTGAATGTTGATGGATTGATATTTTTATGAAATTGAATTTTCCATCTCTTAGAAGATAAGCTCCTCCAAAGTGTAATGGTTGAGAGATGAGCCTACAAATCTCTCTTAACTTGCGGATAATACAAAGCCAGTAATTGACATCATGACTATTTGACCAAATTTTAATTTTTAACGTGTTCCACAGTAAAAATTAGAGAATGTAAAAAAAAAGTTGATTATCTATAATACATTAAGAGGTTGTTTGGTGAAGATTAAAATTAGATTTTTTGTAGATTGTGATAGAAGTTTTTGAAATGTGTAGTTGAAAACTTGTGTGACCCATAAAAAATATGGTTAATATTGATTGTTTGACTTTAACTTAGTCCGGACCAAACATGAGCTAAATCTCACGTCAAATGATAATCATTTTTTGGACGATTTTATATTTACTATTATTCAATTATTTCAATAATACCATACTTTTTATTTTTCAATATGTATTTAATTATTTTAATAATACACTACTTTTGTTTTTAAATATGTGTTTAATTTATTAATCATTTGAACCATCTAAACAATATTGTCATTAGTTATTTTATTAATTACTTAGTTATGATGAATATACATTTGACACATTCATTATCTTACTTTTCGCTTTTCAATATATATTTAATTTATTTAATTGTATTTGACAGATTCAATGCTGTTTCGTTTTTCAATATGTATTTGATTTATTTAATCATTTTAATATCACTATAAATTATTTTATCAATTATTTAGTTGTGATCAATATATATTTAACAAATTTATTCAACTTAATTGGAAAGTAAATTAATTCCATTATAATTTTTTTGGACCAAAAAGATGAACATTTTTAGACTTTTCTTCCAATTGATTTATTCAATGAATATTAAGATACATAAAATATAAATGGAGGGACATAAAACGTATCTATAATAAATAATTTCAATTGATATATCAATGCATATTAAGCAAATAGGAGGAAATGATGGTATTTATTGGACGTTCAGTTCATATCAAAAAGGCAAATGGAGAGACTATTCTAATTAACTTCCTCAATTATTTAAATTATTTTCACAAACTGATTTTAATGTCACTTGAATTAAAAGTTCATTTAACATAAACAATTTGTATTAATTATTTTTTATATTCTCACATCTTACAATATTTTTTTGTAGCACCTATAAAATATCTCATAATAACGTGCAATATATGTTCAGTTATGACTAGTTTATCTAAAAATCACTTAATCCCTTTTATGGAAATTACGTAAAACCCTTTGTTTAGTTTAACGTTTCTAAAAATCAGGTTTTAATTTCACAATAATATTAATAATGATATTTTAAATTAAATTAATCTATATACACACATACCCCACCAAATGTCAATCTCAATTTCCAAAACCTTCTCTCTCTTTTGTCTTTTCTCTGTCATCTCCTTCCCTTCACCCTCCTCTCCTCCCTTCTCCTCCCCCTTCCTCCCATCTCCACTCTCTCACCGTCTCTTCACAAAGTCTATACAGCCGCCTCTACCGCCCGCCGTTCTTCTGTTCCTTCTCTTCTTTCTCCTGGCACTCACGTCGTTGTCGTCCGCCATCGTAACTCAGTCGAAGCCTCCTGAGGCTCTGCCCTCGGAGCAGCCCACCTCAAGGCGGAGAGGCGCTAGCCACAAGCGAAAATCGACCTCCATTAACAGTAGCGGTGGTTCAACTACTCAAGCCATTTCATCCAAGCGCCAGGCCAGAGAGAAGACATCTCCGGTGCCATTTCTTCTGATCCACCACAATGGACCATTCACTAGGGCGCGGGTGCAGCCGAACAACAATGGTGTGTCGGTGGTGGAGCCAACAGAGCGAGTTCGCATAGAAACCTCAGTTAAGAAAGAGGATTCGATTGAAGTGATTGAAAATTGGGAAGCTTTTGAGGCGAAGATTGAGGATGATTATGTCTGCATTAGATCGACAGATGCAAATGTCCATGTGGTGCCTACTCATGCTGGTTAGTAAGAACCAAATAACATGTCACAAATGGGTAGGATGCTTCCTCTTACTCTTCTTCTCACGTTTTTCATTCTTTTTCGCCTCCTTTTCAGGTTTCTTCATCTTATTCCCAGCAAATGTATGGCGGATGTGTGTGTGGCGGATGTGTGTGTGTGTTGTGGCGGGGTCGACGGTGGTAGATCAATTTATTGGCGGATCTGTGTGTGATGGATATGTTTATTGTTGTGGTGGGGTTGACGGTGGTGGTGGTGGTGGTGGTGGGTTTTTCGATGTTGTGGTGTAGGTGGCGATGGTGATGGTTGTTTTTTGTTATTATTGTGGATGCGGTTGTGGTCGTGTTGTGACTGAGGGGACGATGTTGGTGATGCTGTGTAGGCGACGACGATGGTGGTTTGGGTGGTGGGTGGCGGCGAAAAGTGTTTGTGACCAACTATTTGGTCGATCTGTGATCAAGTATTGGTGGCGGATTGAGATCGAGGACGGGTGTTTGAGTGTATGCGACCAACTATATTAGCTATTAAACTTTGAACTTAAAATTCGATAATCTGTTACTAAAAATATAATCCGTGACCAACAAATTTGAAAATATGTGACATCTGTTATCTATAATTTTTTTGATCAGCGATCAATGACGTCAACTGTGACCCAAATATTTTTTGATTTGTGACCTTGAAATAATATGTGACCAATAATTTGATAAGTTGTGACTGAAAATTAATTTTTGTCTAATTAATTAGATATTTGCGATCAAATTGTATATAATTGTGACCTTAACAATTGTCGAAATCGGAGTAGTCGCCGGAATTAAGCGATGGCAGAGCGATCGCCAGAGTTCTCTCCAATCGTCAGAATAGTTGCCGGAGTAGAGTGGCCACCGGAATTGTCGCCAGAGCAGTAGGGGGTGGGATGATGGGGTGGGGTGGGGTGGGGTGGGTGGGATTAATTATATTATATTACAATTAAATATTTAATTAATTAATAAAAACCTGATTTTTACAATTTTGAAAGTTAGCACTTGATTTTTGATTGGGAAGAATACATAAATAAGGTGTTTACTTTTACCAATTTCAAAAATATTAAAACATGTTTTAAATTTCAAAAATCAGGTTTCTTTAAATTTTTAATTATGAAATAATAATTATTAAATTAATTTATTATTAATATGTCAAGGTCACAGATATATATAATTTGGTCACAAAATTCAAAATTTTCATATGTCACAATTTATTTATTGGTCACAATTTAGAAATTTGAAAGTCACAATTTGTTCATCGGTCACGGATCCCAAAATTTATAAGTCACAATACTTATTTAGGTCACAATTTATCAATTTATTGGTCACAATTAATAATTTTTAGGTCACAATTATTAATTTTTTGTGAGTCACATAGTATTTTTTAGTCACAATTTATTATTATTGGTCACACACCAACAAATTTATTGGTCACAATTTGTGAACACCACCAAAACAACACCACCGTCGTCAACACCAACACCACCACATCCCAGCAACAAAATCCCCGTTCCAAACATCGCTGTCGACGTTTTCACCACCACCACCACCACTACACCAAACCGTCCCACCACCATCTTCACTGCGCCGCCGCGCCTGATCCATCACCAAATCTAACATAATCGCCGCTACCCAAACACCACCACCACCCACAATCCCCATCCACAACTGAAAACACAAAAAACTGAAACAATTACTGGATCCGTGGGCTACCCAACTTTCACTCCGCAACCACAAAAATACTTCGACACCGCAACCCAACCTTCACTCCACAACCACAAATTACTTCAACACCGCCCAGCACCGCTTCACCAGTAAAAAAAAAAAACCAAAAAAAAAAAAATGCAACACAGCATCACCGCCCATCGCAGTCGCACCACGCTGCTGAAATGCAGAAGCACCGCCCATCGCAGTCGCACAACGCAGCACCGCCCATTGCAGTCGCACCACGCTGCTGAAACACATAAGCACCGCCCATCGCAGTCGCACAACGCAGCACCGCCCATCGCAGTCGCACCACGCAGCACCGCCCACCGCTCCGCTGAAAAAACCACATATCTGTGAGAGAATGGAAGAGGGAGCTCTCGTCGGGGAGGTGATGGGCAGTTGGGAACGGAGAGCTCTCGGTGGGGGAGGAGACGGATGTGAGAGAATGGGAGAGAGACGAATGTAGGAGAATGGGACGGTGAAGAAATGAAATTTCGGGTTAATTTGAAATATTTTAATTGGGATGAAAATTATATTATTAAATTAAATATAAAAAACCTGATTTTTGAAAAGTTAAACTTGAAATGGGATTTATGAAAATGGAAATCTAAAATCATGGTAGGGTGTAATTTCCTCTTTTTGATTTTGGCAAAGATAATACTCAATCCAAGAATTTTTCCCATCATTTTTTGTATGATATGATGGGCTGGCCCAAGTCCAGGAACCGGGCCACCACTCCATGTACTTACTTTGCATTGGGCACAGGATGGAGAAGACACTGGACATTTCCAAACCATTATTCTCAATTTTGTCAAGGCAAATTATATCGACACCATGAATTTTGTTACATGTACTACATTTTAGTTATAATGAATTTATTTTTTTGCTCTTTTTTTTTAAAACTTATATTCTTTAACTTTTATTTACCCGCATTCTTATATTTTACCTTCAATGAGTTAGCATATATTGTCTCTAACGATCGTTTCTATCCAAATATTTGGTAGTGCATGAAATTTTGTTGAATTTTTATATTTGTTGTTTATTTTATTTATTTAAAAATATGATGAGCAAATGAGTCTTTTTACTCACTCTAACATTTTTTTAGTAATCAAGGACAAAATATTCTAATTAATATAAAGTTGAAGATAAAAAAAAAAAAAAAAGAACAAAAATTGAAAACCTACATTACAATTAAAATATGATACAATTAACCAAATTATGATGCGAATAAAATTAAATTTTCATTAATTTGCACTGAGTTCAATCTGTTAACAAGAAATGCCAACATGTTAAATTTCGTCGATTTTTCAGATAATGAAAGTAAATTTTTATACAAAGTTTCCAACAAAATCGTGATTATACTCTTTAAGAGTGAAAATTTCCCTCTTTTAATCTATACCGACAATAAGGGTGCGTTTGATTGCAAGGGTGGAAAATGGGTGGAAAGAAAATGTTTTACTTCTCTAGGGAAAATGATTTCAAGTGTGTTTGATTGGTATAATTTTCCACCCGGAAAATTTTTAAATTTTCTATTCGTTTGGCTTTGTTTTACATGAAAATTGTCCATTAAAGTAATATTTTTTTCCACAATTGGTTATAAAATTTGTTTCCATTGCCAAAAAGTAAAAAAAAAAAAGGGAAAAAAATTGTTTCCTAAAAAATCATTTTTTTCATCAAAGTTTAGTGTTCGTTTGACTTTGTTTTACATGAAAATTGTCCATTAAAGTGAAAAAAAAAAATTTACAATTGATTATGACATTTGTTTCCATGGCAAAAAAAAAAAAAAAAAAAAAAAACGAGCAGCTGGTTGGAAAATATTTTCCCACCTAAAAGGTGGGAAAATATTTTCAATGAAAAGTGGGAAAAAGCTGATGTGACGGAGGAAGTGGGAAAATATTTTCCGTGAAAAATTTAGGCTATCAAACAGCGCAAAAAGTGGAAAACGGAAAAAATTTTCCTAGTTCCCTGGAAAATCTTGTCAATCAAACTGGGTCTAACTAGATTGTAATTATAGTTTCTTAACTAATATCCCCACATATTCAGTGTTCCGAACATATTTGCCATGATTTCTTACTTCGACCCAATGTAAATATTTAGTTCGATGATTTTAGACACTTTCTCAAACTTATTACAGTACAAATAAAAAAGTACATATTACAACGGATTCTTAGAAAAACAAGTTGTCAAGAGATGATATACTTATTCTATATTCAATCGAACTCGTATTTTTGAAGCTGCGAAACTATGAATATTTTAATCTTTTTTGTTGTGATGTTTATGAAATATTTAGAATATTACGAAGATTTTCATCTTTGAACCGTTAGGAATGGAGTTACTTTGATGGTTTGTACAAATCTTTTTATTTCACTAGTTACTACTGTTTCGAATACGTCATGGTGCGAGATTATTTGGACTGCTCTATGTAGCATCGTAGGGACAAGAATGCAACTCAAGGAAAATCAATGTCTTGTCTGAATTAAATGGAAACATGTGAAAACCTGGTCAAGACACAGAGGAACAATTTCACTTCAAGTGTGGCTAAGGCTGAACCAAACCCTAAGAAATTTAAAGATTTTCCAACAAAATCAAAATTCACTATATATAGAATAGAAACCTGAAAAGAGGCTGATGGGTCCCACTTTGAAATTTTGACTTTTGATGATGTCTTGTGGAATTATAATTTATGGCCCCTATTGGTTCTTGCTCTTTCCCCACTAAACAAAGGACCCATCCCATTAAATCAAAGTTAGGGTTTGCTAAATTTAGCAAACACTTTATCTTCATACACCAAAGCATATCAATAGACAATATGCGTCTACATAATAATGACAACCCATCCCCAATCCTCAAAGAGATTCCTAGACAAAGCCTTTTGTATTTTAAGCACTTAGATATGTGTGGTACGTAACGCTAAAAAAATATTATACAGTATAATTCAATTCGATGTGGTGTCCTACACTCCTACTCATGGTTTTCCATTATTTCACCCAATGTAAGCCGATAAGGTCTACCATCACACGTTTTTGTAATTCACTCTAAGTATCGGATTTTCCACGACAATTTTGAGCGATCACAATTCTCAATTAGTAACTTTTCTTAACGTTCCATTTTAATGAATAAGTTACGAGGTCTAGGAATTTTCTGCACTAAAATAGTCTTTCTCCTATGTCTTAATTTCATCTCTATATTATATGACTCGAAAATTCCATTCACAATAACTATATTTTCACTCTATTAAAATCGTTTAATTGCACTTTAATTTTGTTCAATTGGATAAACACACTTTATTTTAATTTCAATCGGGTATCGCTTGGACCGACGAAATTCCATGATATAGCACTAATAAATGAAGCCCGATATTTTATTTCAATGAAGTTCTACTCATTTCATGTCAGCAACTAATAATGATTCGTGATAATCATCATTTATTGACTGTCGCATCATCGACTATTGTTAGTGAAATTGGACAAAACTACCTTAATTGAAATCAAATTAATGTGATTATCCGATTGAAGGCAAAATAATTAATGTGTGGCTACCCAATTGAAATCATATTAAAGTGCAAATGAACAAAATTGAAATATAATTACGTATTATTCACTAAATCTATCGACCCTTGCGTGTTGTGTATTTACATGACTAAATCCACTGGTGCGTTTCTTCCTTGGGAGAAAAAATCAAAGTCCTAAAAAAGAATATCTATGAATAAGAAATTATTTATACTGTTTGACCATATAATTATATATTTTTCACAAAAATAAATTATGGAGGTAGCTCTCTTTGAAAGGGTTATACAAACTAATTGATTAGGTACAATGAATCTGCTCTATTTTAAATAGTGAAATGAATAAATTTTAAATCGAATTAAATTATTTAAATTTTGATATAGAATCTAGGTTCTTCTTAATTACTATGTGTTTACTTTCTATTAATTATTATGCTAATTCATATAATTATTAATCATTGACCTGTCGCGCTAGCTATAAATTGATGGTACTATAAGAATTGAATTTATTATTTACTAGAGGAAAATATCTTAACGCGTGCTCTTTTTTACTTGTATATAATATGCATTAGTAGATATTGTCTGTGGATTTTTTTAGTTTTTCATTCACTGTGAATCTTAATCAATGCTAAACACAGTAACTACTACGGTTCTACGAAGAAAAATATGTTTGATTTTGTCCAAACTATATATCTTTTATATTATATATTAAAAGTGACTATGTAACGGAATTTGTTGTTTTAACGGATTATGTAACGGAATTTCTTGTTTTAAACAGGCAGCTGCACCTTCTTTCAGTATTTTTATCATAACTTTGTATTCCAATATCCGATTGAGGCGATTCAAAATGCGTTGTAAAGCTAACTCATCTGGCTACAACTTTGATTCAGACATCATTTCCAATTCGATCACTTTCTATGCCAAAAATAGGTCTCAATATGAGACTAAAACATCGGAGCATAACTTTTCGGTTGGAAATTGATTTGTAATCATCTTTTGACTAAATTTGATTCCATTGACGTCTTCCTTTATCCAATTGACTCCGAGCACTCTCAAATTTTCATCGTGAGGTTTGGAACAATTTTTAAGTATTTACATTTTAGTCCCCGAATTTTGGATCCCTTACAATTTAGCCATTTTCTCCAAAATTTTCAACTTTTGCTTATTTTTTTCGATCTCACCAACTTATATCATAACATCAAAAGCACACGTCTAATTATTTATCAATTATATAAACATTACATCATTAATTATTTAATTAACCAAAAAAATTACATCTTCATTAATAACAAATTAATTCTTAAACAAAACTATTTACGCCCCGTTTGGTACGGATTCTTCAATTCTACAATAAATCAATTCTCATTTTCAATTACACATTTTTCAATAAAATAATATTTTCCATCACATCAATAATCTTATCTTCTTTTTCAACCACACATTTCCCATCATATCACTATTCAAAATCAATTTTTTCCCCAAAAAATCCCTACCAAACAAGCTCTTAAATATAAACTAGGTAAACGTGCATTGCACGTTGCTTGCACCTAGTGTGTGTGTGTGTGTGTGTGTATATATATATATCAATTATTTGATGTTAAATGGCTATATATACACCGCGGAGGAAATAATTAACAAACTACAATAAATCATCATACTCAATTTCTAAAAATTAAATGACAAGATCTACAATTAACAAATTGTAACTCAGCGGTAAAAATCGTAAAATCAATTTATTAAGCGAAATTTAAGTCAGAGTTCAAGTTCTAGATGGCGTGACGAGTGTCATACTCTATCACTCCATAAGATCACTGCAATAATACCGTTCACATGAAAAAAGCGCAATGCTTCTTCAAGATCTCCACTATTTGAATATTGAACACGATAACAACGAATATGAATGAAAATGGTTCTAGCTCCTATATAAACTATTGAAAATTCGATTTTCGTTGACTCTTTAATTCTATGTTTTCAGTTTAAATTATCAAACATGAACTGAATTCGAATTAGAGAAAACTAAGGAATAGAAAAAAAAAATAAGGGTTACCTATCAAACTCTTTTTTTTTTTTTTCCAAGTTAATAGCTAAATTTTGATTTTTTTTTTTTTAATTGATTAGGCTCATTGTTAGGCTGGATTCCAGAAATACTGACATGGCTAAAGAAAATGATTACATTATAAGAAAAAATCGATAGTATATTATTTTTTTCATCCAATTAAACAAAAATGCACAAAACTGTGGAAGCTCTCGAAAAGAGAGGAGATATATTTTACATCCTAGAGATGTTATAATTGCAGATATTTTGTACAGAATTTCCTATAAAAATGGGAAATGTCATACCTTTCTGCATTTATAAAGGAAAAAGAAAGGATGACTTGTGTCCAAATAGATGGGATTTTCCCTGTAAGGACGATAAATTTTATGCATAATTCCTTAAGTACAGGAAATGTTGCCAGATTTTGTACAGAATTTTGAATTGGAAAAATCATGTGCGTATATTTGTGTTTTTCCTCCTCTATATTTGAATTCAGTCCATCCATTTCAAATTTCTGTGTGTATTATGTAAAATTTCCCTGTACGCATAGTTTAAATTTTATGCAATAGCAGATAATTTATTTCAAGTTATCATTTTTGTTAATTCATCATAAAGAAGTACCAAAGAAAAATTCAACATTTTTTAATCTCGTGGAATATTATCGGGTTCTAATATGTCATTTCGTCCTATCTTTACTTTTTTTTCCCCCTAGTGGCAAATATGGACTTGGCCAATAGGAGAAGTAGGTGGAATTATTAGCTACTTGATTTGTTTCAAGACAACCTAAATAATAATAATAATAATAATAATAATAATAATAATAATAATAATAATAATAATAATAATAATAATAAAAGTATAAAATATAATTTGTTGAAGATGAGTGCTAATCAATATACCTAATCCAAATTAATTCTCCTTTATTCAACATAAAATCTAATATTTTGTAAAGAGGGAGGTTGAAGTGGGGCTAAGAAGTAAGAATAACATGCAAAAATTTAATTTAATTAAACTTAATCTCATTTAATTAATGAAGGTTTTAATTCTTTTCTTTTGGACCCTTTCCATTTATAATATTATTTTAAACCCCAAAATTCTTTTGACAATGTCTGTTCAAATTAAATAGTTCACTTAAAGATTTTTTTTAATTAATTATTTCTTTTGTAGTAAGTACAAAAAAATGTTTGGCTTCTTTCAATGATCACTATGTTGTACAATTAAAAAGCAATAAAAATGAT
Source organism: Fraxinus americana (assembly GCA_035079005.1). Classification (NCBI taxonomy): domain Eukaryota; kingdom Viridiplantae; phylum Streptophyta; class Magnoliopsida; order Lamiales; family Oleaceae; genus Fraxinus; species Fraxinus americana. Next base: position 36,807,899 of record CM068715.1, on the reverse strand, counting down.
ACAATTAATAAAAAACTCAAATATTTTCTCCACTCTCTCCACTAATCATTTTTCTCCCTAATCATTTCATATTTTATTTATTTAAAATAAAATGTAAATTCAATCATACTATAGTGCCAGTTAGGTCATGCAACATGATATTCTTTCATTGAACTGTTTAAAACATAAGTAACTTTCTCATCCAATTATATGTTGTCATTGTTGGAACAAAACTCGCAAGCGTACAGGATCTTTGATAAGTAATATATTAAATGAGTTGAGTGTATTATCACACGAAAAATAATGTTTAATTTCAGTGTACTATTTATTATCAAATTCGATGTATCGTAACACAAAAGAGATTTGTTGTGATTTTTATATTAATTCTAACTAAGAAATCAATTCAAAGTGGTTTTATCGATATGATATGAATGTATCGAATTTCAAAATTCACCTATTAATGCTATTTCAAATTCTCGACTCATATAAAATAGTATTTTTTAATGTTAATGACAATCCATAGTTCAATTTTATTCAATATTTTTTTCCAAAATATATTAAACATACGTTTAACACAATTCGGTCATATTTCTAGACCAAATTTCTATGAAAAACATGTATTAATCCATAAAATTTAAACATGTATTAATTCATAAAATTTATCATACATGATTGCACACGCTATAAATAATATTCATAATACCTATTGTCTGTGTGTTAAATATGCATGGTTCTACCTATTGTGAGTCTCTCAACACTACGAATGAGTAACAAGTTATATAAATGGTGACCAATCATTCAAACAACACGAGATAACTGCATAAATAATATTTAAAAAAACCCAAAAATAATAAAGAATGAAAAAGTAGGAAAATTCCACATTGTTGGCTTGAATATTGAAATAGGGTTATGAATCTTCAATCTTCGTATGTAATTTGCCTTGATTAGCTCTCTAGACATGTTATTCGCCTCCAAAATATTGTAGAATTGTGTAAAATTAGGTCAAATGAAGATTCTCTATCGTTTTGGATGTGTTTAGGTATTATATAAATGCACAAAGTTTTTTTCCATGTAGAGTTTTATCATAATAAGGAAACTGAAATTTTTCCCTCGTAAATGTGCCTTGCGGCCGCATGGTACTCATCATTGCAGTCGCATGGTCGAGCCAACTTGGGACCATTAACGTATTGGGTTTGAGTATGGCCACACAAGGAAGAAGCCTTGGGGCCGCATGTTTCTCAAATTTCAATTTTCGCAATTTGGTCCATGAACTTTCTTACAATGCATTATGATCATTTTCTCTTGTAATCTCATTCATTTCACTTCCAATTGCATCCAATTGAACCCGTAGCATCTTCGATTTTCAATTTGTGCCTCGACTCTACTATTTGAAGTTCAATTTAGTCCACACAGTTTGAATTTTGCCATTTTCTCTATTTTTCCTTTGTTTCTACCAATTCTTCATCGAAACGTTCAAATTTTACCTATCCAATACAATATATAACGAATTAGACGATATTTCATCGAAATACCTATAAAATATTATTATTTAACCACCCAGAATAAGTGTATAAAATATACTCATCAGCCAACTACATTTTTATCACTGCATATGTCAAAATCTTTCTGACAAAGTGGCATAATCCAAGTAAATTTGTATTTCAAAGAATTTTACACCTATTTTGAACAAATAAATAAATAAATTGAAGAAACACAAATTGTTCTAGCGAGGTCACCACATAGAAACTCATGGAAAATGAATTGCCACGTGTATATTAGTCAAATCGTACCATTGATATTTACAGTTTGTCCAATAAAATAATTATCAGGACAAAACTGCCCCTGACGACCCGGCATAATGTCTGCCAAATCCATTTTAAAAAAATTATTGAAAAACTAATTATATTCACACCACATTTTTTATTTATTACACCAAAGTTTAATTTTATTTAAGGCCTCAATCTTTGCTTGCTATAATATTTATGTCCTTAACTTTTTTTTTTTTGCGCATTCCTATTTTTAATAATTTATTAATTAGCACATCTCAAATCTTATAGTGATTTCTGTCAAACAAGTTTGTTCGTAGGTATAAAATAACTTATTTTTGTCATATTTTTAAAAAATAATAACACCAAATTGTGTCAAAATATTTTTTCCTCATTTTAATGCGCGCGCACAAAAAAAAATTACTCAAATCATAATCAAGGACAAGATTGGTTAAATAATAGTGTGTTGAAGATAAAGATTCGACGAAAAAGACTTTGTCGAAAAAAGTTTTACAATGAACAAAGTTTGATGACTTTAAGTGAAATTAAACAAGAGTTATGCTATGGGTACATAAAGGTACCCATAATGTTTGACATAATGGACACATGTTTGGCCCCTATTGGAGGGTTGCCGGGCCCACCCGGCAACCCTCCAATAGGGGCCAAACATGTGTCCATTATGTCAAACATTATGTAAAATATTATGTTCATCTAGCATTTTCCATTAAACAATCTTGCTACATGTACATCTTTTTTTACACTTTGGTTTACCTAATTTGCATTTGGCAAAATCTCACACCACATTTCAATAAAACATATCATCTATGATTCAAATTGATAATTTCGATAAAAATTGTGATGTGAATTTAATTATCCTTATTAAAATTGTCAATAAAACATATCATCTAGTGTAGTCAATATATAAAAAGGAAAATTAAAAAAAAAATTATCAAAAAAATAAAGTTAAGATATACTATGATTCAAATTGATAATTTTCTGATGGTGAAAGATGTTATTTTCTTATTTATTAAGTGATAATTATAATATTAATTAGTTAAATAATTAGCTTGCCATTTCGTTTACCAATTTTGATATTTAAATCTTAAATATATTCAAGCAAAGATAAGTCAATGTTTTAATTAAGGTTAAGGGCAGCTTTAGTCAATAATTAGTAATATGTTACCCTCATTGATTATATTGGATTAAAGGATGATTTAGTCAATAATTAGTTATATGTTGCCCTCAGTAACTAATTATTCTTTTTTAAAATTGTATACATTACTATTTTATTGGATCATGAAATTAATATTTTTCTTTGGAATAAATAAGTTCCGGGTGACATTGGTTTGATAGGCAAAAGTGAAAAGAAATTACAATTTCATGTTAGTTGGAAAATAAAAACCCACAAAACTCATATAAATTCGTTTTTCATGAAAATCAAGAAAATACAGTTTAAAGTGGTTGTACCTTAGAATCCGGTTTCCATTTCCACGTTGCAATCAAACGGTCAAAGTGAAATTCATTTTCCTCTGACATTTTTCATGGAATTTATTGCAATCAAACAGGGCCTTAATAGTAAAATTTAATTTCACTAAAGTATGAAAACACAATTAATATAAACGGGTTTAGACCACAAAACTTAAAAAAAAGTTTCAACCTTTTAGACATATTTCGATTAATTAACCAACAATTCCCTCCCTTTTTAAAAAAAATAAAGTTGTGTTAAAGATTTAAGTTTTTCTTCTTTTATGTCGACACTCAATCCAAAAGAGTTGGTTTTTTCGTTTAAAATTAGATTAAATTGTTAGATTGAAGAATCAACTATTTAATAGTATTTATACCTTCAAACCATTTTTCCTTGTATTAAACAAACAAATGGCTAGAAGATTATATAAATGAGGGACTCACGGAAATTGCCCAATTCTATTACATTCAAGTTCATCTCTATGTCTAGAAGAGCAATTATAAGTTTTGACAAACATACATCGTACCTTTTCGACAATATGAACAATTATTTATCCATCCATTTTTCTCAAACCTCTATCAAGGCACAAATGTTCTTCTCACATGGGCACAATCTGGTGTGGAGCCATTTTTTATACCGGACTGATACATAGAAAAAAATTACCTTAAAATAATTAATGGGGCTTTAGTCCAGGTCTGACCCCTCCCTCCGCCCGTGGGCACGACTATCTTGAAGGCCAACCAAAGATACCATTGTTATCCAATTCATGGAGTATCGCTTTTGTTCAATTTGAAGTTCTATCTCAAAATGTTAAACTATTAGGGCAAACAATCTAATTCATTTATAAATCCAAAACCATCATCATCTTCGATCATATAACAAAAACATTTTAACATGTATAAGAATTATTTAGCTCGTATTTGTCTATCATTATTCCAAAAAATTGTTTGCTACAGTAAGATTCTCCACTACACATTCACCCAATAAAATATTCTACACGCAAACTAATAAAGTTATTTTACTTTTCAATCTCACATTCTCCAAAAAATACTATTCATTACTCTATTTTAAAAAAGGGTTGAACCCCAATCTTGAAGGCCGTGCCCCGCCTCCTAATTCATTACTCTATTTTTCTCCCAATAATGAGAGACAAACACAGCTTTATATGTATTTCTCGAACACTTAGCTAGGACTCAATTTAGCCTGTGTTTGAGGTGCATTTTGGGGAAAAAAATGAATTCTGAAATAGTGATTGATGGAAGAATGTATGGTTGAAATAAAGAAAGAAAAAAAAATGAGAATGAGAATGGGTGTCAAACAAGACCTTAAAAGTAACTGCAAAATGATGAGATTAAAACCGCCGCGGCACCCCCACCCAAAAAAAAATTAAAAAAGAAATGAATATTATATTATTTCAGTCTTACAATTGTCTTCCTCATCTAATCCACGTGTTTGTTTATCTGCAAAAAGCTGCATGAAAATGCAAACAGTAAAACCTTTAAACAACCAAGGACTTATCAGACATTTCACAGGCCTTGAATAAGATGGTCAGACAAGGAACCTCAAAGCGTTTTTCCTCAATAGCCGTATACCAGCATCTTCGGTGGTTTTAGATATACATACACATATATATACACCTTATATATATAGATATAGAGAGAGAAAATATTGGGTTTTACAGAAAAAAAGTCGTCTAGTTCTTGAGAGGGAGATGGGAAGCTCAAATTAGCTTTGTCTTTTGCATTCAATTCTTTCATTTCTATCCTCTATCAAACTCTACAGCTTCATTATACCCTAACCGACTTATACTCTCTCTCCTATCTACATATGTATTGATCATTATGGAATTATTTAGATTGAAGAAAAAAGTTTCAGTTGATCAATTTATAGTATATAGATTTTGCAAGTACTGCACTTGAGAATATACTAGAGGAAGAAAGTAAATTTCTTGTTGGAAATCCTCTAATGGCTTCCAATAAAGGCAACAATCACTCTACACAAGTAGTCTTGGACCAAAACCATCAGCAGCAAAATCATCAGATGCAGCAGCAGATTAATTATGATCATCAGAGGCAGAATAATCAGATCTCTTTTGGGATGATGCAATCATCTTCATCATCATCAAGGTTTCCTGCAAATTTCATGTATTTTTCATCACTAATTTCTTTTATAATTTTTTTCGAGAAAATGCTTCGTTTGAGTTTTGATTCTTTCTTCTTCGACGATTTTTGGGTACTTACGAGCAGAAGCAAAGACAATCCTGGTGCTTATGATTTGGGAGAATTAGATCAAGCCCTTTTTCTTTATCTTGATGGCCAAGATCAGTCAACAACTGAAGAAGAAAAACGTAAGCTTAATTTCTAGATATCCCTTGCTGTGCGTGCTCAAACACTTTCATTTTCTTCAAATATTTTTTATTTTTCCAATTTCATTGAGATTCTATTGGAGAATTGGTTTTTGGGTCATGAGAAAAGTAAATATCTGATTGTACTTTATTTGACCAAATCATCTGATAAAAGGGGAAAATTATTCAGTTTTCAAGAATATAGGTTTTGGATTCTTGTTTTCTGAAGCTTTGGCCCACCAAATGTAACAAACTAAAATTGTGATACATGAGTTTCTGTGATTGTACTAGGAAAGAATACGAATTACACATATTTCATCCTTTTCCATCTGCTATTTTTCCCTTTTCTGTTTGCTTTTAGCAGAGAGCTTCAAATGCATGACCATTCCCAAAACCCTTGTTAATGACCTACACTTTCTCTTCAATTATTATCACGCCTGTAAATAGAAGATGCTCGTTTTTGTACGGTATGCTTCGTATGCAGTATTAGACAGTATCGTTCATCTAACTTTTACATTTATGTTTTTTTTTGGATCCAGAGAATTCTGGGATGAGACCACCTACATTGAACATCTTCCCATCTCAGCCAATGCACGTAGAGCCATCATCATCAACAAAGGTATATATCAAAACCGTTAATAATGTACATTTCTTGTTCTCAGAAGCTTGATTTTTTTATTAATTAGTTAAAGCTAATGGATTTGTTAATCTTGTGTTATAAAATTAATTGGTAGGCAAGTAATGGGTTGCTTTCTCCATCTACTAATGTTTCCAAGAAATCATCTGGACCGTCCATGGAGTCTTCTAACCCTAGAAATGATGTTGCTTCTGCTCCCCAATCTACCAAAGCAGTTAAGGAGGATTTACACACACACAAGCAAAAACTGAATAATTTAATTGGTATATTAAATCATTTTTCTTGATTGTGGCAGCGTGAGGGAAATCGCAAAGGTCCTACTTCAAGTTCAGAACAAGATGGACCAAAAACACCAGACCCTAAGGTGATCATATATTATCTAAATATAAAAACACGTATATACACGTTAACTTATATCCATACATATAATCCATTGATATGCAGATTTTGAGGAGACTTGCTCAGAATAGAGAAGCAGCAAGGAAAAGCAGGCTAAGGAAAAAGGCAAGTCTGAGAAAAATAAGCAAGAATTGATAAAATTCATCCAAAAAAGCAAGAATTAATGTTATAATAATCTTTATATATGCTCTTTATAAAATCTTAAGCATTTTCTTTTATGTTAATTACAGGCTTATGTTCAGCAGTTAGAGTCGAGCAGAATCAGGCTTACTCAGTTAGAACAAGAACTGCAAAGAGCTAGAGGCCAGGTGAAATATTTTTGTGTCATGCCAGTTATTTTGTAATGATTTAATTTAAATAATTTTGTTTTGATTCTAATTTTATCTATAATTTATTCAATAATTTGTTTTAATAATAAATGTGTTTTTATTAGGGTTTTTATTTAGGTGATCAAAGTGTTCCTGCTGCCAACATAAGCTCAGGTACTTATGCAACTTGTATTATCTGAAAATTTCGACTCCAAAAAAAAACATTAGGTTGACAGGAATTCGAATATTTCTACAAGCTATTTACTATAAAATTTGTTTTTGTAATTAGATGCTGCGGTTTTCGACATGGAGTACGCGAGATGGCAGGAGGAACATCATCGTCTAATGGTGGCGCTTCGGAGTGCAATGCAAGATCACGTGCCTGAAAATGAGCTTCGAATCTTTGTTGACAACTGTTTGGCACACTATGATCAGGTGATGAACCTCAAAAGCATGATTGTGAAATCCGACGTTTTTCATATTGTTTCGGGCACATGGAAGACTCCGGCTGAACGTTGTTTCATGTGGATCGGAGGTTTCCGACCATCGGAGCTCATCAAGGTATATAACCAAACCCCATTTAAAGTTTATAATAAACACCACACATTAAACCGTGAAATCCTTGCAAAGCCCTAGATAGAAAGCTTTGGCATGCTTCGCTAAGCTTAAAAAATAAAATGTAAAATGCACTTTTTTAACAATAAGCATTGAAAATTCAAAATAAAAATAAATTTAGGGGATCTTGGCCAACGTATTACATTTTTCCTTATAAAAATAAATTTTTGTATGTGAAAAAAAAAAATTATATGATCACTCCAGCATAAAAGATTTTTTTTAGTTTAGTTCTGACTCCGTTCAGGCTTGAATTTTCCTCTTTAAAAATTTTGGAATCAATAGATTGAAAACTAATAGTTCAAATTTCCTGATAAATTATTACTATACTGACCTTTGCGACAAACACTCTTAATTTCTTCGATCTTCTTCGTCATCATCAACATCTTCTTCTTATTATTATTATTATTACTATTATTATTATTTTTATGTGTGTGCAGGTAATTTCGAGTCAAGTAGAGCCATTAACAGAGCAACAACTATTGGGGATATACGGCTTACAGCAATCGACACAGGAGGCTGAAGAAGCCCTCTCTCAAGGACTTGAAGCTCTAAACCAGTCACTTTCGGACACAATTACCTCGGATTCATTGAACATCTCATCAGACATGAACAACTTCATGGGACAAATGGCTTTAGCTATCAACAAACTCTCTACCTTTGAAGGTTTTGTTAGACAGGTATGTGTCCTTTTTAATTTACCATAGTTTTTATTTATATATATATATATAAAGTTGCACATTCGGTATGTTTTACAGTGTAATCTTATATATTCACATAATAATTAATAAATACGGATGGGAACCAAAGATTAGTCCTTCGATATCTGACATAGAAGAGAAAAAAAGACAAGTGACGTGATCTATAATGAATTATATTCTAGTAATCATTTTTCGACGAAATTTCCTTCTAATTACATATATACATACGTAGGTTCAATTTTATTTTACAAAGTTAAAGTGTCTAATATAAAAGTTTTAAGGTATTAAAAAAATAAAATTTATTTATTTAAATTTTACTTATTATGTGCATTATGAATTTACATTTTTTTTGTTAAAGGCAAGCTCGTAAATAATTTATATATATAGTAACAACGAGATTTGGACTTACTACATGTTGAGTTATAGTATCTAAAAGTTTTAAGTTGTCAAAGACAACAAAATTATTCGAATTTTCAATTTTATAGTATTTATGTTTTTATAAAGTAAAAGTAACATTTACATGAAAAATTCTTATGTAAAATCATGTTTGATATATTAAAGTAAGTTCAATTTAAATTTAAACACAACCAAACAGACTAGCGTGCCGTGTAAATATTCTTTGAAGTCAAGATGCATGCATGGTGATTATTATTTTATTTTATTTTATTTTATTTTATTTTATTTTAAATATGAAATTAATTAATTAGAATATAATATAATAAATATGACTTACAGGCTGACAATCTAAGGCACCAAACCCTTCACCGGCTCCACCAGCTCCTGACCACCCGCCAAGCTGCTCGATGTTTTCTGGCCATTTCCGAGTACTTCCACCGCCTTCGCGCCCTCAGCTCCCTCTGGCAGGCCCGCCCCAGGCCGGAATGACAAAGAAAAAACCCGAGTCATCTCATCTTTATCTTAATTAGTTAATCTGCTTCTCCTTAAAAATCTATGTAGCTGAATTATTTTCGTTTTTGCTTTTCTCTAGAGTTATTATGTATAGATAGATAGACAATAATATCTGAATTAAAATGATTATAGAAGTAGAAAAAGTAACCTTTTTCTGCATTTCTGCTCATTTTTTCTTCATGAAATCTGAAAATTATGCCGCCATTTCTGACTGAGAATTAGAGAGGAAAAATAAAATAAAATCATTGAATAGAAAGGAGGAGAAGAAGAAAGAAGAATTCTGAATTTTTTTTTTTTTTTAAGAACAAAATGGTCATCTGGCATGTATGTAGATGCATGCTTGGAATAGCGTTGATGACATTTTCATGAGGCTTATATATTTGATGCATGTTTCGACAATATAATAATAAAAAAAAAACTGAAAAGAATGAAACACCTTTTTTGGTATATCTTTATAACAAGTTTTATCGAGATTAAAGTTGCTGAGATGTGTTATGTTTTTTCTCGATAGCGCTAATTTGAAATACGAACTTCGATTAAGACATACTTTGAGATGAACCCGCCACCAAAATCTATGAAATTGTCAATGGTCTTGTTGATAAATTTTCCATAATTAGGTGTATAAAATTCATTTTAGATAGTCAAACAATAATTTATTATATGAAAAATTAGTTAACACATTTAAAGTAAATATTGGAGTAAATAATGTGGAAAGAAAATAAAAATTTAGAAAAAATTTAAAATGTAGTTGGGAGTTGGTACACTAGATTCAACGCAAATTGGTTTCTTTCTTCTTTTACAACCACCTGTTTTCTTTCTTACACGTACACAAGCAGAAAGGGATCCAGGAAATGAATTTACTGCATCTGGTTTTGGCACCTTGGTTTTTGTTGTGGGTTCGAGTCGTTTTTGAACAGAGACTTGTGACATATGGTTATATATTAAAAAAACAGTTTTGATTCTAGAGAGCAATTCATTATGATCTTTTTATTCATTTTTCTTAACCAAGAACTCTTTTTACAGGTTATGCTACTTCACTTCTCTGAAAGAAAAACTGTTAGGTAACAACACTATGCTGACACATTTATGTAAAAAATTCAATAAACAATTAGTATGAACTGTATCGGCACAGATTCTATTTCAGAACATGTTCAAAAAATTCTCATGATATTTGGAGGAATGTATGTAAAAATGGACAGCCCGAGGCCATGGTTTCGTGCAAGGCCGGCCCGGAAACAGTCCTCTATACTGAGAGGGCGGCTCGCACCCTCCCTCGTGGGGTGCTAGACCCAATGGTTCGAGCTGGGCGTTGACACCCCTATATAGTGTCCACCTTATCATTCTAACTAACAAGAAAGTTATGCTAGATTAATAATATTTACATTAATTCTCTTTCTAATTGACCTCCCTAGTGAACTTTCGAACAGGGTCCTTTGAGAGCTCAAGCTTTTATTAGGTGATCAAGATTCAAGGATAAGAAATTCACACAAACAGATAATTCTGAAGATACAATTTGAAAATTTAGCTTAAGACATTTATATAGTAACAGACTTGTAACATGTGTCATCTTTCTTTTCAGAGCATGCTATCGGCTCGAGCGGGCAATCTTCGGAAGTAATTGCTGGGCACTGAAGGCATTTTGCTTCTGAATCTTGGGTGCCTTAGTAGATACAAACCTGCTATCAAAGTCACTATTTTGAAAGGTGTTATGTAAAGAAAAATTGCTGCAAAAAGGCAGATAACTATGAATACGCTGGTTGCTCTAGGATCTCTCCAGCTGAGTAGAGCATGAAATCTCTCCCCCTGTGTTGCCATATCACCAATCACTGTTTGTATCCTTCCCGCAACACTTCTAAGTCTATCGTACCTCATCCTGATAATGTCTTGAGGCCTGGATGTTGGGAAAGTGTCGAACTCTTCATCAAGTTCATCGGGGTGAACTGCCTCAGCCCAAGAAAGCTTAGTGTCCATGTGTGGAGGATGCCTTGGCCTCGACCGGTAATTCCATAAGCCTATCAGAAACATGTAAAGGAACATAGTCGGGGGGATTAATTCCGGATAGCAGATTAATATGCAAAAGAGGACATGGACAAGAATTGTGGTGACGGGCTTCTTCCATTGGCAAACTTCGACAAGCCACTTGCTTAAGGAGATTAGACCTGAAAAGAGCGAAACAATTCTGAAGAAGTTGGCTTTGCTTCGTCTCATGCTCCACATGTGGGAATCAACATCTAGCATGTATTCAACAACTTCTTTTCTCAATGGAGGTTCGGCTCGTCCAAGCCTTGAAGCTACAATGTTCATGGCCTGATATCTCAAACTATCCAACTGGTTTACTGTGAAAGGATGCAGATAATGCATTTTTGGCAGCAATGGACGACCGTAAAGATATATCATGTGTGCTAGAGAAAGACAAGTGAATCGGAATGCTATTTGGAGTTCTCCCATCTTCTTGACTCCAGACTTGTTCAGGACAAGAAGTGGATAAGAATGAGTATAAATCCGGTCTGTTTCTAGCGTGGATAATCTGATTCTTACTTTTCCAATTCTCGAGTCATTTTCCGGCTTCTCGTTCCTTCCCAAGTGGCAGTTATCGAAAACTCCCAGTGTGATCACCGTGCAGGGATCATAAACCTCCCAAGTATATTGCTCATTCCATTTGGGATTGAAGCTTTCAACTATTGTTCTCGTTCTCACCCATTTCAGTCCGTATTTCGCCACACAATAAGCATCTGTGCTTTCTCGGCCATCCTTTTTCTTCATTGGGAGAAGCCCTTGTGCACTTAAGATTCCCACTTCAAGGATTCCAATTGGCTGCTTCCACAACTCCCTAGCAGTAGGGCGTTGATCGCTGATGTACATTGTTGATTCATCTAATACATGGTAACCACCTTCAAGACAGGCTCTGATATGAATCCTTGTTGAAAACTTGTGTTCCTTCCTCCTATCTCCCTCTAGAACCCCAAAGCTGAACTTCTCGAGGTTAAACCACCGAGAATGAACTGGTCGGTGATCCAATCGTCTTTCAAAGGTGTGTAATTGCAATTTTATACCCCCAACAACCTCATCCTTTGAAGCCGTTTTATTTTCAACAGTGAGTACTAATTGCTCTTCAAAAGGCTCTGCTGCTACAAAAAAAAGGTCCTCGTTCCAGAACGGGTTAGGTGTTCTGTTTGGACATAGTTTAGTCTTTAGTATCTGATTTCCAACTTGAGCTTTTGCAAAGACATGAGGGGGTTGGCTTTTGTCTTGAGATTCTACTTCTTGTGCTTCGATTATATTGACTCTGAGATACCACAATTTAGGGGAAACATAGACCTTTGTTCGGACACTAAAAACGCCTTCTCCTTTAACTGAAGTAGCATCCGAATGCCATGCTTCTGGGAATGCTTCATCTGCTTGAGTTCCCATCCAAACTGCAAGCATTACTGCCCCTCTCACCTTGCTTTCTTCTTGACGATCCACTAGCCTATACCACTGAGGCGCCAAAGGGCTATCCGGTGGAGCCCGAGTAGGCACTTCATTCATGTCAAAAACCACCCTCCCTAGATAGTCGTCTTTCGCTACCATCGCTCTGTCTCTAACGAAAACTTCAACAACAGATGAATGAATCTTCTCTTTCGAGAACGTGAAAACTTGGTTCCATATTGGGTTTGTTTTCTTCTCAAAATGCTGTGTCTTGCCTTTATAATTCCCAAGTTTCACTTCTACATATGGATCGCAATTTCCAGTCAGTGGATTTGTAGGCAAGTCTTTTGCTTTCACAACTCGAACATAAAGATAATACATCTGTTCGACAAGATCATAAGTACTCGTGACCCTGTCACTACTAATCCACCCTCCTCCACCTCGAACTCCTCCATGTGGCCACCTCTCTCCAAGCTGGGGCTTCGTGTCCTTAATTTTGTACTCATCTTGTGGATTAGAAGATGCCTGTGGCTTCATTTGCTAACTTGTCAAGTGAACCTCTCAACGTTTATATGCGTTTTCTGCAACCTAATAACAAGATATTAAATGCTGGAGTGACTTCTAATGCACGGATCTCAAAACTATTTCCTGCAGAAAGTTTTTTATAGAGGTAGAGCTCGGTTTGGTTGAAGAATGGAGGTGAACTTTGGCCGTCTGTTGAAATATAGAAAGACAGTTTCAGCTTTGATAAAGCAGCAAGGAAATTTGTTTAGTAGCTGAATTTGTTCATAGTCTTCGTATCCTCTTATGATTTGAGCCTTGTAAAGTAAACTTCACGATGAAGTTATACAAAAAAATTGGATGCTGATGCTGATGCCAATGTCAAGTTTGTGCAGTTTCTTTTTAATAAAAGGAATTGAGTTCCGTTAGATATTGGAGTTCTATTATGTAGCTTTTGAAGTTGGCGGCTTTGTAAATTCTTCTTTTTCTTCCTATTTTTTCTTTTGTGGGTATCGACTACTTTTCAGACAGTTTACACACTCTTTCATTACCTTTGAGTAGAAAGACCTTTGTGTTCATAGAGGGGTCAACAGGTCGTGTCCTAGCATGGAGCCAAGCTGGCCCCTTTTGTTACTTGAGCTTTGCACGTGTTGATTTTGAGTGTCAAACATGGTTGAGACCGTGCTAAGCTACCAGCTTTCACACAACCCGACTCATCACTGCCGGTGGGGCAGCAATCGGGATGGCTCAAACATTTTGACACCTCTATGTATAAAATAGGGATAATTGCAGCAAAGGTCCCAAACCTTTCAAATTTTTGCGCATTTTACCCTAACCTTTGATTTGTGCCAGCGGAGGTCCCAAACCTTTCAAAAATATGCGCCGGAGGTCCAAATGGATGGTTTCCATCCATTTGACCGTTAGTTTGACCAAAATAGTGAATTTTGACTAATTTTGACCAAACTCAAAAGGGTAAAATGGTAACTTTGTATTTTTCTTCCATTAAATAGGTTAAAAATTAAATTAAAAAACCAAAAAATAAATATATACACCTTCTTCCTCCCACTCCACCCTAAACCATTCCCACCCACCGCCATTCTCAACATCGCCGCCCCAAAGGCCGGCCACCACCGCCATCCTCACACAGTCAACTGCAGTGAACCGAAAATGGAAGGTGATGCCTTCACCGGAAAAGGTAATTCCAAGACCGTGTCTTTGTTTTGAGTGCAGTGAAGTTCAAAGCCAGGGTAGCCACATTGCTGTTGGTGGCGGAAATGACTCAATTTAATGGCGGAAGTTCGATTGAGTTGAGTGCAGTGAAGTGAAGTTCAAAGCCAGGGTAGCCACTGTGAAGTTTAATGATGATGAGCAGGAAATGACCGTGTCTTTGTCTTGATGCCTTCACCGGAATTTTCGTTGCTAATTGCAACAATTGGCTGCTTACCCATGACCTTATCAATGCCAATTGAAGCTCTTCTGATCGAATTAAGCATTTGCAACAGATCTCAGTTCTGAATTTCTTACACAGACCGCGAACTTCATCCATGAATTCTCTGAAATCTGGGTGAAATTGACCTTGACCCAGTCAAGGTGTGCTACCGGTGGTGGGGAGTCGAGCCCAGGTGGTGCTCCACCTTCTTTCGACGCCGGAAAGTGCAGATTTATCGGGCGATTCCGCTCGCGTCGCGACTAGGCAGAAATCTGGATTAAATTCAACAGCTTGGCTTGATGTTTGGCTGCAATTGATGGCATGTGTGAGGTCGTCCAGGGGAGGGGGATTGGTCAGTGATGAGTTCCTGCAGGTATTGTGGCCGGAAGTGGAGAGTCCGGCGATTTTCAGTTTTTCAGGCTGCACACTTTGAAGCTTTGTACCGGCCGGAATACTTGGAGTTACGAGACGTTCTTGGTATGGAATTGAAGAGGAAGGTTGACTGTGTGAGGATGGCGGTGGTGGCCGGCCTTTGGGGCGGCGATGTTGAGAATGGCGGCGGGGCCGACGGTGGGTGGGAATGGTTTAGGGTGGAGTGGGAGGAAGAAGGTGTATATATTTATTTTTTGATTTTTTAATTTAATTTTTAACCTATTTAATGGAAGAAAAATACAAAGTTACCATTTTACCCTTTTGAGTTTGGTCAAAATTAGTCAAAATTCACTATTTTGGTCAAACTAACGGTCAAATGGATGGAAACCATCCATTTGGACCTCCGGCGCATATTTTTGAAAGGTTTGGGACCTCCGCTGGCACAAATCAAAGGTTAGGGTAAAATGCGCAAAAATTTGAAAGGTTTGGGACCTTTGCTGCAATTATCCCTATAAAATATTATAAATATTGGAATAGTATAACAACAGGTGTTTGATGCCTTATTTGTGATTACAAAAATAGCCTTTTTAGACTTTCAAATTTGTGGCATTTGCTTTATGAGATTCTTTCTTGGCTTTGTTTAGAGACAAATTCAGCAATTTTTGCCAACTTTTCAAGGAATTTCAGCATTTTTTTTCTGTCACTCTGTTTGATTCTGCTATATATATTGTAAAAATCCAATCATATTACTTGGTGCCTCTAAGCGTAGGCCGAGTACTCGATAAATTTTGGGTCGGGTACACAAATTTCTTCTTCTTGTGTTTAGTTTCTTATTAAATCAATTAAATTCTTGACGATCACGATCATTTGAGCATGGGTGGAGCTTAAAGAAATGCAGTGAGTGATAAAGAAAGATTATGAGTATAAAAACATGGTAGTGAAGATGCTTAACCTTTATTCTTCTATCTTTATTCTCCTTTAATTCAACTTTCTTCTGCCATTATTTCTTCCTTTATCAAAAGTGAAATGAAGATGCTTTTGGCTCAGTTTCCATTTATAAATTTATTAAAAAGTAGATTTCAGTATTTCTTTTCTTTAATTCCAAACCCACAACAAAAACACGTAGCACAAAATAAGAGAAAATTGCAACATTAGTCCCTAACCTTTCATTATAATTGTACAAACAATCCCCATTGACAATAACTGTCCAAATTTTTGCTCAATTATCATGTGAGTCAACGGCAAAATGTACAACAAGGACTTGACGACAAAATGGAAAAGATTTTAATTACTTTTTCGTCACATGGATGGAGGTTTATAACATAAAAGTAGATAGCAAGGTCCTAATAAAATTTGACAAACTACCACTACCTTCAATGTTTTACACATTGATTTTAATCAGTTGGCTTGATAAGATCATGGCAAATAAAGTTTTAACTTGTTCAAGTATTCAATCATATTTATGACAAACTCATATTTCAAAGGAAGAAGATACTATAAAAATGAATACACCACTTTAATGAGATTGCCAAGAATTTTCAATCAGAGAGTAGATGTTACAGCACCACTTCTGTTAATTCCACATGTGTGCGCCGACATATATACCACAATCAAGTATACAAGTAAGAATTAGAGATGAAGATAGACTTACTGAATCAATTATATAGTCGCTTTCTTCACACGATATGTTAGTGTCACAAAGGAGATTCTTTCCATTGTAATCTGTCAAGTGCATCCACAATTGCCCTGCGGAACTCACCATTGTGAAGAAGGAAAGACGATACATGGCCACCAGTAACCCATCTCACTTCCGAACCTGGCCAAGCCTTTTGAAGCTCGACTACTGAGTGCTTTGGGATGTAGCCATCATCCTAAAACAAATAAATGTATAATATGAAGAATCCGGCTTACCTCAAGAATCCAAGAAAATTGATGTTAGGATCCTCAGAGAGAGCAAAGCATCTACTGAACCACATCATTTAAAAGCTTAGGTTGTTAATGGGAACGCATTCGTATCTTTTAATTTCAATTATCAACACGTCCCCTCATGTACAGGCTACATAACCACCTTATCTAAATCTCAAGTTGCTAGAGCAGGAAGTCAATTATTTATTTAAGCTTAACCTTTGTCAGCATGTCACCAATAGGCATATACAAGTTTTTAATTTAATGCTTACTCTCAATATGATGTGCACAAGAGTCTGCTATTCATTTTCTTGCAGTCCTTCAATCATGGCTCAAATTTTAAACACGTGATACGTGCTAAATGGAGAAGTCATTGTGATCCCATTATATGGACTACCTTACGGACACACGGCCAGAGAGTTGTTTCAATTAAAGCATAAAATAAAACCATGAGAACTGAAAGAGAAGACATAATCAAAGGAAATTCTTTCCATATATAATGATATTATAGCAGTACAAGCTAAGATTTCATAATAATATGAAACTTGAGATCAAGAAAAACATGGAATATCTAAAGAGAAAAAGTAACATTATGTTGATATAGAAAAGTGGTATGAATTTTTATTTTTTATAAATGTAAACTGTGAGATATATTTAACTTACAGTAGCAGCAACAAATATAACAGCATCAGGATTTTTGGGAATTGGGAACCGTGTGACATCTGTGAGAGACAGCACATTTCGCATCCGCTCCCTAACCTCCTCAATCGTTGTTGCAGCATTCTGAGCAGCTAGGTCGTCTCTCAGAGCCTCCCATGCAGTGGCATGCTTTAGAATCCCTTCACAGAAAGCTACAACGGCAGAGTGTGGAGAGAGAAATGGAAGTGTAGCAATAGGTGTAGGGTGCAAGGATCCAACCATAGCTGCATGTACTCCTCCTATATTTATAGAAGAAAATACAAGGTTTACAAAATGAGAAGGAATTAAGATGAACGGTTAGATACATTCCTCGAAATTCAAGTATCCTTACATGCATGCCAACTTTTCGTATAGTGGATATATAAACCAGCACAAGTTAAAATTATAATAGTTCTCCATTTCTCTTCTTTAATGTTCTTCAGATAGAAATCTGGAAAGGGTGATCGTATAAATCACTCTCAAAAAAAGGGAAAATAAAAAGAGGAAAGCAACTTTACAAATACATAATAATATACCATGCTGATACACGATTCCAAGCATTCAGAAGAATAATCCTGATATGAAAAAATATACAGTGATCAGCAAATAATGCATTAATGGATATTTGTGTTTTTGAATATGTGTATATGCACGAATACGTGTATATCTATTTATATATTTATACACACTAGCGAATATCCATGTGCATGTACATATTTGGGTTTACTGCTGAAGTTTTGGAAAGTAAAATTTGTGGTGTCTGAAATTCATATACCTCCTTTAAGAATAAAATGAGGCTCAATAATAAGAATAACAAACACTCTAAATGTTCGTGCATGTACTTAGAATAGAGAGATTCTAGTGTCAGACTTCATTCAACATTTTAATGACTTCATTTAGGTGATAACCCAAAATTTATATATGTACCAGTAATGCCCCACTTGTTTCCACAACAGTCTTCTTAAAGCAGCATTTAATGTGCTTAGCCCTTGTTTGATCCCATTATTTTCGAAATACATTTTTAACCACACATTTTTCAATAAAATAATATTACACGCAAACCTAAACCATTTCCTTATTTTTTTAACCACATATTCTTCGCCAAATCACTATTCAAAAATGCATTTTTACAAAAAGGGGGCTCAAACAGGCTCTTAGTTTGCCGGACTTGTTAGGTGTCATGTAGAGAAATCCCATCAGTGCAGCATGATCAAGGTAAGATCTGAAACTTACCCATGCTAAGTCCACATACACCCATTTTGCCGAACCCTGCTTCTGAGTCTAACCAATATAGAAGACTACGGGCCTCTTCAATGGTGACTCTTCCTAATAAGAGTAAGTCGCTAACACACAAAAGTTTTGCACCACGTTGCAGCATTGGACGTCTTCTTCCATAGAAAGGGCTACAACAACATATTTAGCTTGAATTAGGTCCTCATAACATGAGAAAAGTCTTCAATTTGTTTAATATTTCCATGGCAACCTCTCGAGCACCATGGTTGCTATGTTTTCCTTCAACAATGGTCCACCAAGACGTAATCTCCGTTCAAATGTATGGTCTCCAGTGCCTAAGAGGGAAAGAAAAACATTAAGCTCATATGCTCAACTTCGATTTTTCATTTTTTAAAATAATCTTAGACAGTAAGAAAGAATGCTTGGCACACTTGTTTGACATCATTATCATAATAAATAAAAAATCCAGTCGTGACCAATGGGAACAGATGAATAGTTAACTTCAAATGATTAATATATCTATAGTGTCAGAATTTCATCAGAAACAATTTATTCAATTTCAATACATTGCATTAGTATCTGTTATCTTATTTTCTGAAGCAGCACACACAATTCCAACAAAAAACATGTGGAATGGCAGAATAAGGATCATTGTTCGTTAGTCTCTCACTCATTAGTATCAGACCCAAATTGTTTCTTCTCATCCTTCTGTATCTCATCTTATTTCCTGCAGAGTACTGGAACTCTGAATAATTATCTTGAAAGGATGAACTCTAAGCAATAGGTTACACCTACATGGGACTCTGACAACTTGAAAAGGGTTATCGCAAACTGCACTTCTAATTGTCCTCATAGCCAGAATTTAAAATTAATTAACAAACTCTCTTACAAAAAGTCAATCAAAATCTAATAATATAACAGAGGGAGAAGCAACACTGTTTATATTTGAAAAGGACTTGTGTAATGAGCAAGTTTATGTTTGAGAAAAGGTATACATTCCAAATGTCATTTACAATTTTGAATAACCTACAAAACAGAGTGGTCAAGAAGCTTACCCCCAGCCCCACACGCACCAAAAAAAAAGGAAAGAAAGAAAGAAAAAACACATACGCACACACCACTCAATCATTAAAACTTGATTTTTCGAATTTTTAGGTTGCAACCCTAAAACTTCCAAAAATTTGTTAATCTATGATTCTTTTGTGGACCATTGATGTTGGTGATATTGTTGAATACTAGCCTCATCTCAATTTTCAGACCAACAAGCATGTTCTTTTGACTAAAATATGAAGAGGAACATCAAATGCATTTCTTTGCTTGCATCTAAAAACTACAGGGAAAGAATATTCAGAACACGTCAAACAGAATTGTATTGAATCTTTTGTAACTCTATGACCAGTTAGTTTAATGCATTGTAGCCCTTCCCATAAGCATTTATGTATTGCTGGAAAAGTACATTTTATTCGAACAACAATGCTATTAAACAAAGGGTTCCTCATAGGGGAATGAAAGGCGAGATGATTTCAACATTCAAAGTCTCAGATTAGAAAACTATTATGTCAGTATGACTCCAGGGTTTTTATCAGTACAAAACATTAAAAATTCAGTGAGAAATATCAACCTCAAGCAACTTTAGCAAACGGTTTTTACTTAAAGGGTGTTTGGCACCCATTAATTTTTTTTTTTTTTAAAAATTCTATTTCTTAATTATAACCACACATTCTCTAAATAAAATAATATTATCCACAAATCTAAAACTTCTCATTACTTTTCAACCACGCAATCTTCCATCAATCACTATATCAAAATTTATAATACACCCAAAATGGGTGCCAAACACATGCTTAGTTAATCAAACGTGTAATCTCATGGTAAATGGTAAACCATATCTGAGACAAGGTAAATTTAACTTCTTGAAACAGGTAAGTATTAAGCCCAGAATTTGTAAAATGCTTCAGTAGCTTTTGTTCACCAGTTTATCTTCAATGGTGCACTGCTAGAAAGATTTAAAAAACTACAACAAACCATGTCATTTTTGGTTTACCCTCCCTCTTGTAACTTGCTCTGTCTATATCACTACATTCTTATGAGTCTATACAAAACATGTCTCCGCCTTCTAAATTATTCTTCCTTAATTCATTCACAATTAGCACCAACGTCACTTATAGTATATATTTTTATTTCTTATCTTAACTGTTTCAGTATGCAACACATCAAACTTAAACTGGGTACCTGAATGTCACAAAATTGTTCTAAGTTATTACCTGCAAGGTGAACCACACAGGCCATCTTTTGTGGAGGCAAGGACTTTGGAGCAAGGAAAGCAACCCTGGCATTGTGACTTTCATGAGGCAATGCATTAAGAAGTTGCTCATCACATGGTGTCCTAAATACCCCTTCTCTAAGAACAGCAGTTTTGGATTCCCAAATTGTCTTCCAAATAGGTTGCACCAATGTAGGAGGCCAATTCTGTCGTACATCAGGGAACAATTGCTTTATCATTTTCTCCAAAAGCTCAAGTTTTGTGCCACCCCACCCTCTTGAAAAAAATGGTGGACTTATCTTTGTTCTGTGCAATAATGCACCATATACATGATCCAAAACACAGTAAAGGGTTCCAAGATTAACAGTCACCATTTTCTAATCCAATCCACAACTTTATTTCGCAGGGAACCCAAAAAACCAATGAAAAATTATGTTTTTTAATCAATTCAAAATCAATCCAAATCAGTATAGAGCAGTATCAGCTCAAAGTAGATCGAATTTACAAAAGTTTCACCCAAGAATTTCAATTTATGTGAGGAAAAAAGGAAAATCTTTGTTGGGCCAATAAGAAATGAAATCTTAGGTCCAAATTGAAGAGTACAAATTGAATCAGATCTCATGAATATCAATAACAAAATATAGATCGAAGGCAAAATGCAAACATTGCAAAAAATTATACACCTATGCGCATTGAATCAAAGAAGAAAAGAGAAAAAAATGTGTGTGAGCGAGTCAAGATAGGATATTATAGATTGCAGAGAAAGGAATAGAATATGAAATATCGGGGTCTTCAATACGAAAACTGTGGGCGGAGAAGAAGGTTGAAACATGGTGGAATAGAATACTTGGATCCATATGCCACCTCAGATTATCCATATTATATTGCACTTGTAAGAGCATGTTTGCCTAAGCTTAGAAGGTTTGCTTATAATTAAATAAGCAATATTTAAAATAAGTAAGTTGTTTATTTTGGTGGTAGGAAATAACTAATATGAAAACGAGTAATTTTGTTCTACTTATAAAGATGTAAAAAGTTACTTATTCAAAATTCTAAAAGTTATAAGATAGTGACAAAATAATATCGAGTGTCCTGTTTGAATCCCTTTTTTTGTGTAGGATACATTTCGAAATAGTAGATTGATGGAGAATATATAGTTAAAAAATAAGGAAAAATTTTGGATTTATATGTAATTATTTTATTGAAAAATGTGTAATTAAGAATGAGAGATAAAAATATATTTTTGGAAAAAAATGGGATCAAACAGGATTGATGTCTTTTTTATGCCTTCTCGCCTCACATTTTTTCGCCTTTCAGAACGTTAGAACGAAAACGAGTGTTAATAGTATTTGAATGTTACATATTGTTTACCTAGCAAGATTATCCTACAGAGTTTTTAATAAATTTTTTCCGAGTAGATTAGCCAAACATGGTGCTATGGCAACAATTTGCAACGTTAAAAATGGAATAGGATTGGATTGATTGACTAATTATTTATTATGTAGGCAAAGAAACCGTATATAGCTTATTAAAAAAGAGGATTAACCGCATTTTTGGCTGTCCCCACTTGCTCTGTCCTGAACCTTAGTGAAGAAGGTAAATCTCAGATTATGCCTCCAAGGGTACAGAATGGAAGGCTGCTTGTACACTTGCACTTACCCAAATGCCAAATCCATATTTCAGGATTCGAACCCTTGACGCGACAACCTCAAGGAAGGTTGGAGTTTTTCCACATTCTCCTTTTACCACTTGGAAATGTGCCCTGGGGGCAAATCCAAATGCCAAATGCCAAATCCATATTTCAGGATTCGAACCCTTGACGCGACAACCTCAAGGAAGGTTGGAGTTTTTTCACATTCTTCTTTTACCACTTGGAGATGTGCCCTGTGGGCAACGTATATAGCTTATTAATAAGCAATTGAGAGAGAAATAAGTGATCATTTCTCATTACAAGATGATTACCTGAGATTTGCGACTTGCCATTTGGTTTTTGCTTCTTATCAAAATAAAGTCACATCCTAACCTCAATAATCGAAATAAATAAAGGTTACTTGTCAACCTCAACTCTTCGGTGATTTTGCTAAACAAGGTGAATCAAGCTACAAGACATTAAGGAAATTTCGTAAGGCCGGTTCCAACCAATTGGAATGTGCAGTAAAAATATTATAATGTTTCTAATATTTTTACTTATTACTTTGTTTCAAAAACTTTTAAATTTAAAAAATTAAGTCAAATATCCACTAGAATGATCCACGATTAGGCTTGTGCCCCGTTTGATAGTACACATTTTTCATGGATTTTTTCCATTTTCCAACTTTTGTAGTGTGTAATAGGCAAAATTTTCTCGGGAAAATATTTTCCACATTTTTTAGGAAAATAAATTCTTGATATTTTGGTGGGTAAATATTTCCTAGGTTTTTTTTCTTTTGGCAATTGAAAAAAATTATAGATATAATAGTAAAAAAAAAATTCACTTTTATTGACAATTTATATGCAAAACAAGGTCAAACAAATGATATTCGGTATGATTATTATTATTATTTTTTTATTTTTTTTTTTTTTTTTTTTTGCAATTGGAACAAATTCTAGACCCAATGGTAGAAAATATTATCACTTTAATAGATAATTTTCATAAAAAAACGAAGCCAAATGGAAACCAGACTTTCAACATTTTTCATGAAAAATTTTATCAATAAAACACAATTAATTATAATTCTCAGTAAAACAATTTCTAGTCAATTTGTTGGAGTTGTGACATTTTGTTGTCACATGAAGAATTGTATTTTTATTGTAATCTAGTTTGTAGCTAGTTTAGTTGAAATGTCTAACTAAGTTGATGTTAAATTAGACTAGATTATAACTAGTATAAACAAGTAGTAAACCATTCTACAAGCAAGAGCAAGTTCTAGTAACAAAGTTGAAAGCTGCTACTTACAAGTGGATAGTCAAGAGGTAGAAAATATCTCTAAATATCTTATAGAATATCTAGTAAGTTTGGCTATAAATAGAGCCAATTTGTAAGAGAAAAATATGTGGGAATAAATGAAGGATTTGTTATAGAAAAACCGTCTTTAACAATGTAGAAATTCAAAACTCCTTCCTCCTCTGATCTGTTCTTCAAGGACAGCAGAGTATATGCATAAATTCATATGTTTTTTTATGTTTTATGCTTGTAAAAAGCCGGTAAGCTATGCATTAACCGGTATACAATTCATGTTTTGTTAAGATTTCAATACACTCCTCCATACACAAAATCAAAGATGTTAAGGGCTCTTTTAAAAGAGTCTTAGATCAAAGTCAAAATCTCAATATGGTATCAGAGCATAAATGATCTTGGAAAGGGACTTGAGGTTACAGAAAGAAGAAGAAGAAGAAGAAGTGCTGCAAAAGGTTGTGAAAAGCTGTATCAAAAGACAGTGAAAAACAGAGAAAAAAACAGAGAAATCTGGTGGAAAATGAAGCTGAGAAGGGGTTAAATCTGGTATGTTTTTTGCAAGGATTTAGAGCTGAAAAACTAATCTTTGAAGATTATAGCTGAAAAACTAAATCATTAGTATCAAACAATTGAAGAAAATCAGCAAAAAAAGTGTTGAAAAACAGAGCAAAAACAGAGCATTCCTTTGTCAAATCCAGTGAGTATTATGCATATACGGTGAGAGTATTGCAAATACGGTGACTTGTGTGCAAATCTGATAAGTGCCCTGTTTTCTTTCAAAATCAGTAGAACCCTTGAAAATACGGTATGTTCAATGTAAAAACGGTAAGAGGCTTGCATATACGGTAAGTTCTTTGTAAATTCGGTATGACTTGAACGATACCAGTAAGCTTTAAAAACGGTGAGTTATCTTCAAATCCGGTAAGTTAGTTCAAATCCGGTTAGTTCAATTCAATTTGAAAAACTTGTAAATCCGGTATGAAACTTTAAAATCCGGTATGCTCATTGTCAAAACGGTATATGCTTGATTAAAATCCAGTAAATTCAATCTCTTTGATTAACTGTAAAAACAGTAAGCAAGGGGTGAATTCGGTAAGATCAATGTATAACCAGTAACTTCAAAATTCAACTGTAAACTTCTTCTTCTCAATAAAAATCAGAAAACCTAGGAATGACTCTCTCAGATGAAGCTGTTGTTAAGCTGAAAAGAAGATGTTGGTAATGATGAAAAAAATGAAAATGTTACTGAAGAAATGAAGCAAAACCAGAATGAGGAAATCAGCTGCATACTTCAACAAAATCTGAAGAGAATTACCATGAAGAGGGAACTTCAAATGACCTTTAAGAAGGTGCCAGTAAACATGATGAAAGACAAACCTATAAAGCTCAAAAATCAGCAGCAAAACCTGGGAAATGAATGTCTCAGATGGTGATGAAAGTGGCTGAGAAAAAGGAGTGAACCAGTTTGCAAAAAATTCTGATGCTGAAGTCTAAGAAAATCAGAAGAACCTCAAGTTGCTGTGAAAAATGAAAAAGAAGATGCTGATAATGATGAATGTAAAGATGCAAGATAAAGTTTTTGGATGAGGTTGATCTTAGGTAGAAAGAGTTGACACCTATGATGAAGGATTGCAACCGAAGAAGGCCTTGATCAAATAGAAAACAAAAACTTCAAAGCTTGTAGTCAATCCAGTTTGATTGGAGAAAAAGAATCAGCAGCAGTCCTTAAAAATCTGATGAGAAGATGCAAGAAGAGAAAGTTATTTGAGTAAAGTTGATCCTATACTAAAGAAAGTTGATCAACTATGAAAGAAGAGTTGCAACCATGGGAGTATGGATCAAATAAAAAACAAAGACTTCAAAGACTTGCAGTCACAAAATCAGAAGGGAAGAAATTTGAAGAAAAACAGCAGTTGAAGGTGCTAAAAAAATCTGATGATGCAAAAGGGAGGATTTCTTTATATATGGTTGATCTTTGACTAAAAGTGTTGATAACTATGTTGAAGAGTAGCAACAAAAAGAGTCAAATCAAATGGAAAGCAAAGAATCACAAATTGCAATCATGGCTGATGCATGAAGAAGAAATGATTTGAAAGTTCCAACCAAAATGTCATGGGGGAATGTTGGAGTTGTGACATTTTGTTGTCACATGAAGAATTGTATTTTTATTGTAATCTAGTTTGTAGCTAGTTTAGTTGAAATGTCTAACTAAATTGATGTTAAGTTAGACTAAATTATAACTAGTATAAACAAGTAGTAAACCATTCTACAAGCAAGAGCAAGTTCTAGTAGCAAAGTTGAAAGCTACTACTTGCAAGTAGATAGTCAAGAGGTGGAAAATATATCTAAATATCTTGTAGAATATCTAGTAAGTTTGGCTATAAATAGAGCCAATTTGTAAGAGAAAAATATGTGGAAATAAATGAAGGATTTGTTATAGAAAAATCGTCTTTAACAATGTAGAAATTCAAAACTCCTTCCTCCTCTGATCTGTTCTTCAAGGACAGCAGAGTATATGCATAAATTCATATGTTTTTCTTATGTTTTATGCTTGTAAAAAGCCGGTAAGCTATGCATTAACCGGTATACAATTCATGTTTTGTTAAGTCTTCAATACACTCCTCCATACACAAAATCAAAGATGTTAAGGGCTTTCTTAAAAGAATCTTAGATCAAAGTCAAAATCCCAACACAATTCCCTGTAAAACATTTTATTTCCACCCATTTTCCACTTTTGCAATCAAACGGACTCTTGGTTACATTTATGAATTCCAAAACTTGCTCATAGTCTCAGAGTACCCGCTCTTCTAATTCTGATGGGCTTGAGAGGACACCAAGTTTTAAAGAAACTTCCCTCGAAGGACAACTTCGTGTTCCTCACTTCTCACCGCACTCGTGGTCCATCCCGAAGCTTTGTGGAGACGCCCTAACAAAACGAGTAATTAAAGTATCTACACGAGTCGTCAACCTACTGGAACTCTCATTTTATCCGAGCTTTGAACTGGTTAAGAGAAAATGTAGATGGAGTTTGTCTTTCTAATGACAGTCTTATTTGTTTATCATAGAAAATGCAAGTATTTGTACTTGGCATTCTTTTACTAACTACATAATCCATATCTGTAAAAGAAACATTCATAACTTCCAGTGATCACAAGTTAAGATTCTTTGCATGAAGTACTAAATTGCAATAACCGAAGGATTAACGCGTAAAATAGGATAACAAACCAAAGGATGAACCATTGCTGCTGAGAATCCTGCTCCTTCTTCCATATTAACCTTATCAGCTCCTTTTATTTTCCAATCAAAGCAATGGATTACTGCTGCAAGTGTTATATGCAACACTGATGTAGCTAGACCAGCTCCCGGGCAACCTCTACGTCCACCTCCAAATGGCACGTAGCTGAAATTCTGGCCTTTCATGTCCTCGGGATCATCATGGTCGATCGCGTTTATAGCATTGATCAAGAACCTCTCTGGCACAAATTCTGCAGCATTTTCCCAAGCGTTTGGATCACGATTGATTGCATACAGATTTACTACGACTCTCGAATCTTTAGTTATTGGAAAACCGCTGATCTTGCAGTCCTCCCTGCATTTTCGGAAGACCAAGGGCAACGAAGGGTGTAGTCGAAGAGTTTCTTTTATAACGGCATGCAAGTAAGGAAGATTTGGGACATCTGATTCCTCGACTAGCCTATTTAACCCCACAGTTTTGTCGATCTCATCCTGAAGTTTCTTTAAGGCCTCTGGATGGTTAAGGAGTTCTGCCAGTGCCCATTGTAAAGCCACACTTGTTGTATCTGTACCTCCCAAGAAAAGATCCTGTCAAATACACATTTCTATTCAGAAACAGTTTCCTGACGAAAAATGTAATTTCTTGAGTCACTTTTACTCGTATTGAATACATATTTTATCTATATTAGCTACTTGTTTCAGATTTTCCGTAATTGCAAGTTCAGTACGAAATATTGAATGCACCTGAGAAGTATAATAAACAAGATTTTAGCTTAATTTTTCTTCCTTAATATTGTCCATACTGTCTATTTCTTCCTACCAAACATGCCATAAGAAACCGAGGATTGGAGTAGAAACAGCGTTTGAGAGATCCATGTCATAGGAACTAGGGGAAATGACCATTCAACTTCGGGAGAGGGGGTGCTCTCCTATGTTTTGCTTGGGAAAAACATATGTCTGCTCCTAACATGAAAAATAAGAAGAAAATTCAACGAAAAAAAGGGATGCGATGGACAAACCAGAAAAAGGCCCTTGATACCAGCTTTAGTAAGCTTCACATCAGAAGTTTTATCTTCCGAAATCCTTAAGAGAATATCCATCATATCCTTCTCTCGTTTTCCACCTTGAATCTCCATCTTGTGTTTCGATATAATCCGATCCATTAAAGCATCGAATCGGAGCAAAAGGGCTTTCACCTTTCTTCCTGCCCCAAACACATCATACTTTTTCAACAAAGTAAATGCTTCTCCTAAACTTAACAACCCTGAAATAAGTGTTATTCCCTTGGCCACTTCTCTTATCTCTGAAGTCTCATCCGCATTCGTCGAACACCTCGTGCTCATCGTCATTCTTGAGATCAAATTGTTTGTCATCGCCATAAATTCCACTCCCGTGTCACATCCCTCTCCCTCCTCCGCTTTCTTCACAAAAATTCTCAATAGATCCATCATCTCTTCTCTTCTAATATCAGCAAACCGATTAATCTGCTGCGTCGAAAGAATTTCCATCATGCATATTTTCTTCAAGAAAATCCAATATTTCCCATAATCCAAAGTAGAAAACAATGTATCCTTGTATATTTGGTAATCCGAGGAACCAAATTCTGGCCTGGCCGCGAATTTAATATCATGAGTTTTAAACACTTCCTTGGCTATGGCACCATTCGAGACAACATATGAAGTGGTAGAACCCGCACGAATAAGCATAAAAGGCCCATATTTAGAAGATAAATTCTTGAAGGAAATGTGCAAGGTGGAGCTTAGCAAATGCAAATGGCCGATCACCGGCAGCGCTGTGGGGCTCGGTGGCAATGGAATTTTTTTCTTGGAATTTGCACTCTTCTTGATAAAGGAAAGAATCCCAACAACAAGTATTATGCAGATGGGGAAAAATAAGTACTGAAATGGAGAATCAATAGTGATTGCCATGGCTGATATGAAGATGATTAGGCTTACAGATAATATGTACATATATATGGTGAAGGATTAATAAATTTAAGATTATGTCATATTCATTGTACTTCAATAATAGTAATATGTAATAGCCATTGTCAGTAGTTAATTATATCATTAGTAGAAAAATAATAATTTCTGGATGAACCCTAAGCAGAAAAAGACAATTTGGAGATTGTTTATTGATTCCTTTCCATGCCAAGGCATCTTTTTGTGTTGTTTTCACGTTGCTAACATGAGATAACAAGTTAGACATCATATTCTATCATAGAACATGAGGTCAAACCTGATGTTTACCGCGTGCAAAATAACTAGTACATTAGGCTTTTATTTCTGATGCAATAGAAGTATGGGAAGAACCGATGGAATCTAACATGTACCGCGTGCACAATAACTAGTACGGTACGCTTTGATTTCTAATTTAATAAAAGTATATGAAGAACACAAGAGCTGATCAATTAAACTCCTTAATTCGCGTCAAATGCCTAGAATTAGATCAAAAGAGCTAAAGGAACTGTATTTTGGGACCTCTTGGCCGTGCCTTTCATTTCTTGTCCACCTTCAGGTGGTCAAGTCGAGAGTTGAACAGGATATAAGACAAGAAATAAGATAAATGAGGGCATGCATTGAATCCTAGAATTCATTTTGTTATTCTAATCATGCACTGAATTTTTTATTTTATTTTTGTCTTTTCTGTTCTTAAATAACAAAACGACCCTGATAGAGGCAAATTCAGCTAAAAAATTGCATTACAGGAAAATTAAGCTTAGATTCATAATATGTAATTCTTCGGCCATATTTTCTGCTATTGTGCAACACCAGCAGTTAGCATATTACCTAAATAATTTTCACAATAAATTTAAGTTGACATCATGAATTATTATTTATTAATTGACATGTTTAAGGGTGTGTTTGAACCCTATTATTTTGGAAAAATATATTTTGAAATAATAAATTGATGAAAAATGTGTGATTGTAAAATGAGGAAAATTTATTAATGTAATGGAAAATATTATTTTATTGAAGAATAAGTAATTGAAAATAAGTAGAAGAATGAAAATGAAAATTTTAACATAGCTCAAACACGAGCTTATATAAGTAACAAAGTTTTAATCTACAGCCTTTTGCTCTATTGAGACCTCGTCACTACTGAGAACAAAATCTTCCCACTAGTTTCCATACATTATCCACATAATTTGACCCAATTCTTTCGTACAATGATCAGAGAAAGAATAAATCTAACAAGCATGTGAATATGTCCATATAAACAAGAAAAATGTAATGCCTTTTTATGAACAATACAAAACCATCAATCACTCTGCATAAACAGCAGCAGCAAAATTCAGACTACAACAATTATTACTGTAATCAGATTACATCAATGAAGTGAGTATCATCTAGACATGAACCTCAAAAGACTACGCTACATAGCAGAATTAAGGATATAGAGATATATCTAGTCAAACCTGGGATTCTGATCATCAAGAGATGATCATATCCATCCAATGCAGGCCAGTTGTTCACTCCTTTCCTGTGAAATCCCACCTCAACCTTGATTGAGAACCTCAAGATAAATTTGGCCAATTTACCGCATCGACATCAAAGTCCGAACCCTTTTTTCCCTCTCAGCCTTCCTAGCAGAGGGAGTCCTCTTCAGTTTTCGCAACTCCTCCATCACTACTTTCTCGACTGTGTCAATTGAGTTCAGCAACAATTTCTGAGGAGTTGAACAGCCCGAGTCTTCATCCTTCTTATTGGTGATATCAAGCAATAATTTGGGCACCTTACCAATCGATGCTGTACAACGACTACTACCAATGATTGGCTTCGGGGAAATCATAGAAATATTGTGCTCGAGTGGAGCAACTGGTGTAGACATAAAAGGAAAATGAACTGGCTGGTCCTGGAGAATAGGACTCCCAGTTTGTAGGCCTTCACCTTCTCTCAAGCGAGATCTTCTTTCTATTGCCTATATATATGTATATTAATTAAATAAATAAATATTATATTCATATAGACATGAATTAATTTTACTCCGAGTAAAAACCAAACGTTTATATAACCAAACATTAATGTTCTATAATGTCGAAAATATTCATATAGCTTGACATATAGTTAAACCTCAAATCTCAACATAATCTATTCTTGTTTTTCAAATCAAAAGCCAACGGGTCCACCAATTATCACTTCAACAGTTTCCCAGAGGTTTTGAATCAATTTTTTTCACTAATCAAAGAGTTATTCAAACTGGGTTCCTGTTTTTCTAGTTGAGCACATTGGTTCGAACTGATTCTTATAATATTAACACTAAAACAATATGCTGTACAATTTTGGCTACAATAAATAAATATATAAATTAGGTTCCAGATAATATAAGGAAATAGGAATTACTAGTACACTGATCTAGCTGCACTGCTTATTTAAGGAGATCAGGCATTGGACACCAAGCTTTGAGTTGACATGTGAACTGGAAGAACTTGAATGATAATTGAAGGACTTGGTAATAAACTCTAACCCATCAAGGACAATATAACAAGACAAGAATCTTGAAGCTTTAACATTTTAATCAGTGAACGGCCAATATAATCCATCTCAAAAGCAGTGATATGAACTAGATCTATTCGCATGATTGATAAGACACTTCAGGAAAAAACCTATGTGCAAAACGTTAGTCATATTTAAACAATTATCAATCCAAATCAGCAACAAAGTCAAAAAATATTCAAATATGTTTATGCTTGTGTACCATGTGGTTGAATACACAAAATGAACCAAAATAAAATTTCAACTATCCATGACTCAAGATGAATGCACAAATGCAAAATAGAATCATATAACTAGACAATATGTATAGATATAGAAGCAAAACTAAGTCTACAAATTGATTGATGGAATCAGAATAAGTGATGGCTCTAGCCCAAAACCCCCTGATATAGTTTAGCTCAGCAAACCTTTGATTTTGAGAACAAGTAGTTGGAACTATGATCTCTGCCTGCTTATTTTGACTAGATTCCTAATTTGTCCATTTACGAATGTGTTCTTCAAATTGCTGCTATATGTCTCTAATTTCTGTTAGAATGAACTGCCGCAGTACTGTTATTGATTAATAACAAAGATTTATTTTATTGGATTGCCATCCTATGAATCTCAATTTCAAATGGAGAGTTTTCTTGTTTGTGTTTAATGTGCACGTTGATATTTCAACTATGCCCAACCTGAGAGACCTATTATGCTCG
Organism: Fraxinus americana; assembly: GCA_035079005.1. Lineage (NCBI taxonomy): Eukaryota > Viridiplantae > Streptophyta > Magnoliopsida > Lamiales > Oleaceae > Fraxinus > Fraxinus americana. The sequence goes on along the minus strand of CM068715.1, from coordinate 36,775,633 downwards.
CACAAAAGAGGGATTATAGTTATATCCCATCATAATAAACATGAAAGGAGGTATCGTGTCAAGACTGAAGACTATCGTTAAACTGCAATCAAGCATAATCCCATCTAAAAAATTCAACCAAAGAGAACCAGATGATTAACCAAATCCAAATTAAGTAAGATTGAAAAGTGTACGGAATTAATCATTACCCTAACGACGGAAGTGATGTCACGGAGCGGAGTTCTTGGATACCAATAAGGTAGCACACTTCCACGCCCTCCCCGTCCACGTCCTACGTTTGGAGAAACATTTTCTTGGCCAACATTCTGGCCCTGCCGAATTCCTGGTGTTCCCAAAATACCCCTCCTACGATCACCACGACCACTTCTTGAAGCACCAGCACTAGCAGCAGCCACGCCCACTGTTCCACGTATACCGGTCATCATTGTGTCCCTCCATCTGAATGGAGTCCCACTACCTCGTGCCAACTCAGGCTCATCTTCCGAAACAAAAAATACAGTATCACCCCTACCTGCATTTCCGCCCAAAGTGATTGACCTCAACCTTGGTCTGTATGTAGCTATAAGGTGCTCTGCCCTCGATAATCTGTCTCTTGCCTCCGGCATTGTAGCAGTAATCTTCATCGACAAGAAAGCAAAATAATAGAGTATTAATAACTCAATGTATAGTCGGTATGATAATGATGCAAGAACATGACGATTTAGAGAAACCCAGAAGAGGAAATATGACTTTACAGCGACCCATAAATGTGTCTTAGACAGAAACCCAAGTTTATATTGTGAACTAATGGAGGGTTCATGAAAGAAAATAACAATTATCAGTGTCGCGGATCGATTGAACTGGCATGACGGCATTTGCCGGCGACCCAAAAATGTATCTTATAACAGAGAATGAAGTTTCTCCGGTGAACAAATGGTGGATTCTTGCAAGAAAATGACAGCTACCCTGTGTTTCAAATCGGATTATAACAATAAATTAGGAAACGTCCCATCAACCCCGTTTCACATGAAGTCATTTCCCGACGACCCTTATCTCAATTTTCATATTGACAGAAAACCAAAACAAAAAAAAATTCCGCGTACCTTGGAAGCTTCTTGGGGTTAATTTTCGACGACCTTCTTGAAATTGAAGTGTTTCTTGTAATGTCGAAGGTGATAGTGCAACAATGTAATTCAATGGCTGTGCATCTCCCTATCTCTCTGTGGAGGGGGCTCTAGAAGGATTATAGAAAGAGAAAAGCTCGAAGAGAAGTGAATTGGCAAATTTCAAATGAAATTTGGGCGGTACTTTATACACTGAAAATTTTCAGTTTTCACAAAATCGAAATCTTGATACCCAAAAACGATGTCGTTGAGGGCGGGATTAGAGTAAATTCTGAATATATTTCAAATTTCAAATTTTGTTGATTTGCATGGTGGTCAAAGTAAAAGTAACGAACTTGGAATTTAAGGCCATTTTTGGTCCACATTATTTTTTTCATTCTCATTCTTTTACTCATTTTTAATCACACATTTTTCAATAAAATAATATTTTCCATCACATCAATAATTTTTCCTTCTTTTTCAACCACATATTCTCCATCACATCAACAGTAAAAATGTATTCTTTGTAGGATAAAAGAACAGTAAAGTGCAGAAAAACTTATCAATAGATCGAGTCTCGTGACAGCACGATATCCTAAAGCGAAATTGTCCGTCGATAACTGCTGCGACCTCTGTGGACAATCACCTCCAGGATATAACAATCAAATAAACCAATTGTGCAGCAATCACAAAAGGTTTTTCAGAACTCTCAAGTGTACTTCAGAAATATGTAAAACTAAGAACAATATTTTTTCTGTATAGAAATATATATAATATCGTTTTTCTTGTTATTTTCTAATACCCAAAAGTGTGTTTATATAGGCAGAAAAAAATGTAACTTCTTACACCATGATCTAATATTAAATTGCAGATGTAATGGCCAATGGTAATGGATATTAATATTGGGCAGTTAAAACTGTCATATTCTATTGGCTAGTTGACCCAATAAATAATTCCGAAAATAATTAAAAATAATAATTATTATTTTATTAGAATCAATAAAGCCCAATCAAAGACTTTTTAATATAGTGCGTGAGGCGTGGCTCGAACACCTGACCTCCCACACAAATTCCACACTTTTCACCAGTTGGGCACTTCATCTTAATTAATTATTTCTTTCACATATTATATTTATTGTATAAATATATAACATTCTTAACTTCAAAATGTACACCAAACGGGGCTTAAGTATTTAACCCTATGTTTGGTAGGCATTTTTGTGGAGAGAATACATTTTTTTGGTGGAGAATATGTGGTTAAAAAAAAGAAAAGTTATTTATATTATGAAAAATATTATTTTATTAAAAATGTATTGTTGAAAATGAGTAAAAGAATGAGAATAAAAAATATAATGTGACTATTATAATTAGGGACTCTTTGAGCCCCAAATTTTTTTTTTTTTTAATATATTTTGAAATAATAAATTGATTTGGATTATCTGTAAAAAAAACAAGGTTTAGGGCTTGTTTGTGAATGATTTTAATCCAATTAAAATTGAAAATATAGCCGTTATTGGGTCCCACCCGTCTAATAAAAGTCAACAATAACGGCTAGTTTTTCAATTTTAATCTGATTTTAATCCTTCCCAAACAAGCTCTTAAACAAACTTTTATTACTTTGCTTATAACTCAGATAGAGAAAATGTTGCAGTCAAGGCCAAACCTAGAGGAGATATAATTCTCCTATTATTTTTAAAATATATTTTTCTTTATCTTCTTTGTGTGATTGAAAATATGTATTAAAAAAAAATTTTGAAAATAATAATTGTCAAACATGGACATAATATCGTGTAAATTCTATTTTAATTGAATTTTAATTGCTACCGAACAAGTCCTACTCAAATTCTATATTTTGGCACATTCAAACCCTACTTTTCTGTTCGGTAGCACTGCAGTCCTCATTGGACAGAAGCTGTCCAATAGGACTACAAAATAATGTCACGTATGACAGTAGATGCTCGAATAATTCTTGTATCATACGTTTGGTGCACAGATTAGACAGCATTGCACAAAACTTTACTCAAGACGCAACCTAAGAATTATGTAGATAATCTATTTCCTTTTTTCTTGCCCAAGAGATCAAAATGCCTTCACATGAGAGGATATTCAGGACAAAACTAGGTAATAAAAGCTAGAGCATTGAATGTTAACCAAATCTTTACAACATACTTTACGATACTTTACCACGATTTGATGCAATCGAGATTTTCAGAAACTGTTCTCATCCTAGGCCGAAACTCAGGATCCATTTCTGTGCAACTAAGTGCAATATGGAATGCTGCAACAACTTCTTTCTTCGCATGAACCTCGTGCAAAAGTGCAGGGTCTATAATTTTAGACAGTGGTCGTTCTTCTTGAAATATCTTCCGAACTAGGCCTTCTAGCCCCTTACCATCATTGTCCGGTACCCCATCTGGGGCTCGACCAGTTAGAATCTCCAAAAGCACGATCCCGAAAGAAAACACATCGCACTTTTGCGTGAACTTACTACCTGCAACTTGAGCTTCGGGTGCAATATACATCATTGATGATGAAGATGACCCTTTTGGACTTACTATGGCTTGGCATGGATGCTGCTTTCTGGAAGCTGAATTCAGGGATTTTGAGGCACCTGAGACAAGACGCTTTAGTCCAAACCCAGATATATAAGGTTTTAGGTCGTCATCAAGAAGGATTTTTGACGATTTTATGTTCCCATGGATATATTTTCTCGGACTGCACTCGTGAATGTGCATTAGACCCTTTGCGACTCCTTGAGCTATCCTCAATCTTACTGCCCACGAGAGTGGAGGCAGCGAATTTGCAGGTCCTCCTGTAGTTCAAGCAACAAAGTAAAATAAGAAATCTCTTACTTTTTTCGCTGTATTTCACAATGGTCGAAGTTCTAATTGTAACTACTAACAAAATAAGCCTTGTTATCAATAAATTTGGGATCGGCTGAATGAATATTTTTTGCCATTCCCCTCATTCCAGTGCTATATTTACTCAAAAATTCAAATATCTTAATCCTTAGCAATAACACTGTCCTATTTCTGATTTACCTAATAAATGTGTTTGTCTTGTCTCTGACCAATTTGCACGTCTGACTCTTCATTGAAGTCCATTAATCTAATACAGTAAAGAACCCTAAATACGGGTCGTGTCGGGCTTCACGAAGCATCAGCCTAAGGTTTTACTCCTATCAATTATGTGCACCCTGTCCTTCACGGAATCTTAGCACATAGGATATTAGGACCACATACAAGCATGTGAGGATGTAACTCAACACTGTCCAAGAGGCATTGCATTAGGAAGTTCAAACTCCACATAAAACATCACATCTGATTGTTATTTGAGTTCTATACTAGAGACCGAACTCTCATTTTTGTTTCCGTTGAGGTACTCAGTTTACCTCAGTCCAAAAAATATAACATGGCCAGCACCGCAGAAGCCGTTTGCTAAACTTAGGTTTGCTCTGTGTACATGTTCTCGGTATTGAACTTCACCTAAAAGTTTAAGGCGAGGAGACAAAGGGCATTAGCATCTTGATCGTGCCACAACATCATCAACGAGGACTATTAGTCTATTGCTTTGCGTGGCTGCTTCGTTGAGCAACGCCACGGAATCAAGAGCTCCAAATTGGCTATTTTTGGTAAGCAGAACTGGCAATACGAGATGAACCAGAAGCCGGGTTACGGTGCCCACCTGCACGCTAACCTAGATCCCATAAAAGGTGTTGGTCGATTAAGACAGCATGATGGTGGTCATGGAAGTTGAAATCCACTAAGGACTGTGTAACAACTCACCTGCCGAATCAACTAGACCTGAAAATGGATGGCGTAGAAGCACGCGACCTATTCCCGGCCATTATAAAATAAACCAAACACACAAACAAAAACAAGAAAATCAATCAGAAAACTAAAATTTACTCTTACCATGCAATGCGGTGTACAAGCTTCCATTGCGAATAAAATCAGAAACCAACAATTTCTCATCACTGGCATAGTAATAAGCCCTCAACTTGACAATGTTGGGATGGTGGACCCTACCAATAGCCTCCACCTCGGCCTCAAACTCCTTGAACCGCCTCGGGTTGTCTCCCTCACTCAACCGCCGCACTGCCACCGCCACTGGACCACCCACCACCTTTGCTCCGCTACAGCCAACCACCACTTTGTACACTATCCCACTTCTACTTTTGCCAACCACATAAGCTGAAGCCCTTAACAAATCCTCTAATTCCAATTCAAAACCTTCATCCACCACAGCAAATTTACCCTTTTGCTCCTCCTCGGGCCTGACTTCGTGACCCACATTTTCTTCATTTCCAGTTTTGCCGTCAGCCGCCACCCTCCATTTTCTCCTAACCCACACTGAAAGAAACCCCAGACCAGCCACAGCAAAAACCCCAAAAATCACAAAAAATGTAACTGGCCCGATTTTTATTTTCTTACTCTCCACAAACCCATCCGACGAAACCCCCGGATTCTCGGGTTTTTGAGGGTTTGCGGAGAATCTTGGATTATGAGCTTCTGGTATTGTACATTGAGTGTTTAATGGAAACCCACAAAGATATGGATTCCCAGAAAATGCAGTGGGTCCCTGGTTCAAGAGTGAACCCACCTCAGGTATTTTCCCGGTGAGGTTATTCTGCCGGAGGTCCAGGCTGAGCTTAACCGGGAAAATGCCAAAACTCGCCGGAATCTCACCGGAAAACTCATTGAATGAAAGATTTAGAGTCCCTATCAAGTGGGTTAAGTTACTTAAGCCCTGAGGTAGTGAACCATTGAGTTTATTTGAAGACAAGTCAAGGTGAGTGAGGTTTTGCAGGGTAGTGATCCGGTGTGGCAAAGGCCCATAAAGAAAGTTCTCCGATAGGTCAAGAAAAGTGAGGAAAGAAAGTGCACCAATCTCTGATGGAATATAGCCCGTGAGGTTCTTGCTGGAAAGATCAATGGAGCTAACCTTATGGTGGATGTCATCACAAGTGATTCCAGCCCATTTGCATGGGGTTGAATATGAGTCAACCCAGTTTGAAAGGGCTTGTTTTGGATCATCTGTAATGGCTGCTTTGAGTGCTAACAGAGAGACACCATCTGAATTCAGTGACGAGGATAAAGAAATGCAAAATGTGAAGAAGAATGCAACAATCATCAGTGGTTTGAGTAAAGCTTTAATCTTTTTTATCCATAAAGTTTCCATCTTTGCATGAATTACAGAGGAAATGAAATGAGGGTTCAATGTGGGATGGGGTGGGGTGAGGGTGCCAGTGGGGCGGGGGGCGTGAAGAAGAAGAAGACTAGTGGAGAACAGGATTTTGTTTTGTCTGAATTCAGGCGAGATGTTTATGACGTGGCTACGGAGTTTGAATTTTCCTTGACTCGTAGGTTTTAATTTGTTTTCAAGTGGAATTTATTATTTATTTAATAAATAAAAAAATAATATATTTTAATTTTATTGATAATATAATATTTTCTCGGAGGATTGCATGGGGATAAGAGAAGGGTTAGAAGATTTGTATGTACCTTCGATTTATTTTATGTATTGTTTGAATCTGGCTTAAGGAGAAGGACAGCCACTTGCTTTCGTGAAATAGCTTTATATCATTGTTTGGTTTTTTCTTTTTGGAGTTTTTATTTGGATAATCCAAAAAGCCTAAAATTGTTTTAACTGCATCAAATACTGTACAAATTTGCACTCTTTAACCCTTTAACCATCTCTGGTTTTGAAGTCGTCCTTGCTAAAATAGTTAGAGGGTGTTTGGTGGAGATTAAAATTAGATTTTTTATGGATTGTGATAGAGTTTCTAAAATGTGTTGTCGAAAAAAAGTGGGACCCATGAAAGATATGGTTAATATTGATTATTTGACTTAAACTTAAATTAAAATCAAATTTTAATCGGACCCAAACAGACCCTTAAAGAGTGTGAAATGGCTATGCTTCCAAATGTGTCAATTGTCATGTAGAACAATATCAACAAATGAAACATATTACTTAATTCGTACTGAAGTTCAAATGTTAAAAATACGGAGTTGAATCTACAATCTTTGAATCCAATTCCGATATTCACAATCACATTTACGTTCTCATAATCCAAGCAGGTAGATTTTACTTTTAGCAGTGTTAGTGTAGCTGTTTCCACACCTTTCAGTAAATACACCATGTTTCGTCTCAATAAATTTGAAACTGACTATTTAAATTCTTGTTAAGCCCTATTTGGTGCCCAATGTTAAAAAAAAAAATGCTACAGGATCAATTTCAACCACACATTCACACAACAAAATATTTTGAACGTAAATCCAAATTTTTTCCTACTTTTTAACACATTCTCCTAAAAATACTATTCAAAACTTTTTTTTTTTTTTTTTTGAAATAATTTTCACCAAACAGGGCCTAAAAAAGTTTTCCAAGTACTTTTGTTAATTAAAATTTAAATTTAGAACAAAATATTTGCTCTTAAAAGTTTTTTTTTTTTTTTTTAAAGCATGGTGCAAGGACTTTGTTGTCATTTTCCTGGTGTTTCACATCACGTGAGTGCAGGCGTCAGAGAATCATTCAACAAGACATGCTAGACATTCATCTTTTCAGGATCCACTCAGAGGGGTATTTACGTAAATACAAGTTTAAAAATTCAAAAATTCAACCAAAATCAAACATTAAATTTTAACTACACTGCTAAACATTGTTATTCATAATCCACTACCATACTTATCGATAAGTATTCGTCTATGGGATAACAAAAATTATACAATAGAGAAGATACTCTTCCATCTCAAGTTGTTAGGCGGCACCATATGTGCTCTGCCATGAACCAACTAGGGCATATTCATAAGCTGAACTGAACACAAGAAAACATTTTGCATGTTTCCCTCATTTGATATTGTCGAGTTCAATCTACTGTACAAAACACAAACAAATTTGTCGAGGACGCACCATGTTATCAAAATAATAATCAGAAAAGCAATAAAAAGGCAAGAATTATTCTCATTAGTACATCCTCAATTCATACATTCATGGCATGCTCGGTACAGAGTAATATTTTTAAGAAAGAGAGAGCAGTTAAAATCTTATTCAATTATTGTCGAATACTGCATACAAAAGTACTCAAAGTCTTGATCTTGAACCCCCCTTACCGGGAATGAGCAATGCATCATAATGGCCAAAGCCATGATAGAGGAGTTTAATGGGATTGTCCTTGCCATACTCTTGCCCGTACTCAGCAATGGATATAAGGCCACCGCAATCCTCATCATACATGTAAACAGTGATTGGCATCCTACAATCGTGATCATCATTAGTTTCCCAGCTCTCTAAACAACAATAAGCAGAATGATTATTCAACATCCAAAGGGCATAATCCATTTCATTTTTCTTTTGGTTTGTTGGGAAAGAAAAGTGAACACCAGCAAAACTCGGAAATTGTTAAAATAAACTTAAGTAAGTAAATGCATCCCCTTTTCAAGTGTTTAAGCTTTTAGATAACATGGTTTAACTTAATATCAGAGCAGGAACAAGCCTAGGCCACGAATTCAAGTTTTACTGCCACTAAATTATAGGAATTGTAAACTATGATTGTCATTCTATACTTGATCCGACTAAAGGAATATTCTGGAACTGTTGTATCATATTCTCCAATGCCCTCTCTCAAGTAAAAGAACAAGAAAGAAGAAGGAAAAAAAATTCAATTGTTCTTGATAGATAAGTCAAAGATATATTGTGGGTGAGTATACTGGGAAAAAAACAAGATTTATTCAGTCATACTAATTGCATATAGTCCATTGTGTGTTTAACATTACAAGCTGCTCCTATATAAAGAGACGAGAATTCAATTATAACATTAAGCATGGCTTACCGGAGAATGTGTGAAGCCATCAACAATTCAGGTTCACCTCCCCACACATGAGGCTTCCTTATTTGTGAAACATAAGTGTCAAAATCACCCTCAATGAACCTGAATCAATAGTACAAATAAAATATTGCTCCTGAAGGAAATAATTATGATAGTCTGAATAAGAAACTATACTGAAAATGTGGTTGATCATTTCCTGAAATATGTGGCAGCTGATTAATCAGAGCCTCTATATTGGTTTCACAAGCTGATAAGTTATAACTTACAATTGATGATGGTGACCAATGTCAATGTTCAGAAAGCTCATCGCATCTAAGATTTTCTTTGCACATGTTTGGCTAAGATTAAAAAAGTTAAAAGTGCTTCTTCAAAAAAAAAGTAGGTAAAGACTTACTTTTAACAAAGTAAGTTTTTGAATCAAAAAAGAAAAAAAGAGTAAACTATAAAGCAGCAATGGTAACAGAGCTGTTAATATAAAAAGAATCACAAAATTCAGTAGACTGACCATTCTGTCTCTTCCCTCCTCTTGACAAATTCATTAGCCACCTAAGAAGATTAGCATGCCATCGATTAGCAAACTACTACCGCGAACTTTTATAATGACAAATTTTCTTTAAACCATCTTTAAGTGTAAAGCAATTTTTAATAATCAGGAATTTAAAATAATTTTATGGGAAGGAGAGAAGCAGCAACAACTGCATTGACAAGACTTACACCATTCAATCCTCAGCAGAAGTAAATTTTTTTACAAATTGGTGGAAGTTTCTATTAAGCCAGACAAGGGCACATTTGGTAACGAAAAGTTAAAAAACGCATGGTTCCTTGCAAAGTTAATCTAAATGGTCTCAAATTATGATTTTCCCACAAAGTAATGTATACCTCTACTCCAAAACCATCTTTATACATCTGTTTAGTAAGGCTGCCTTTCCATGCGTCCACAACTAAAAATATCCTTGGTCAGTATCTTGGGCATCAATTATACATCTATGATCTTTTGTTGCAAGCATTACGTGTTGAAGATTGTCCTGCGCGCTTGATTCTCAGTTCATCGCATTAACTGTACGAACTAGCTAAGGATGTAGGAAGTAAGGGATATCTTGAGGGCTACTTCCCTTGAAGTTCAGGAAATTCCTTGGTTAACAATAATTTGCCCTGAATTTCGCATCATCTTCTTTTATTGTAATTAATTGGTAAGTATAAACACAATTTTACTAGTGATTATCCATTACAATAGATTATGGAGAGTTTAGGTATGCCACTAACTAGCTAGCGTTTGGCTCATGTGAACCAGAGACATCTGCCCGTCACCCCGTTGTCTCATAAGTTATAATAATTATATGTATGCATTAATTATTATCTTTCAAAGATAAATAGCCGAGCATACCATAGCTCGCAAGTCATCCGCTAGTTCCCTCTGAAGGCTCTCATTTGGAGCAGACTTTCCGGATCGCAAGCAAGCTCCATGAGCAATGGAACGAAACAAGCATCTTCCGTCTCCAGGTATGCCTGCACAGCATGGAGCAATTATGTGCGTCAAAGAAATTGAATACAAATGAACCAATAAATACAAGAAACCAATTAACCGATCACCAACAACCCATCATAATGAATCTAATCATGATAATGGTTGAACGGCCTCATCTAAAATATTAGGTATTAGAGAGTGGACAAACATATTAATTTAACTTATGTCTTCAATAAGCCCATGTGCACCAACACGATGTTTATGTGCTTTGGTACCATGTCAAATCACCTCATCTAAAAGGCTAAGCTTTCAAAGAGGGGATAGTTGTTTAAATTATGCCTTCTACAATAATAACATAATCCTACTTCGTAAATTCAGCAGCACACCGGGGAAAAATAAAAGGCAGAAAGTAAAGCCATCTATTACTAACCAATCACAGAGTAGTCAGTATACACTTTTTTCCCATGTGAATAGTTGGCTGCTGAAGCATCACAATCATCTTCCTTATTATCCTTCAACTCAGGTGCTTCAGCATTTGCAGCCCCAGAAGTTGAAAAACAAACCAATAATCCAATAAATAATCCAGCTGATGCACGGCGTTGTTGCCAAGAAGCACGCCCAATGTTACATTTGATTTCGGGAATCTTTGTTTGCGTAGGAACCAAAAGCCTAAAATTCATGTTCTCATCTCCTATTGAAATATCGACGTGTGTTTTACGGTAACATCTAGGATTAAATATACTTAATGTCAACGAATGGCAAGTATTCTTATGCTTGCATATATTAGAGCCAAAACAGCAACCTCGCAATGATTGGAAGTCAATGGCAGATGAACAAGAGTTTGCTTTAGAGGAATAGATGGTGGTATATTGTAATTTTGGATGCTTGCAGGAGGCGCAAAAAAAGCACGAACTAAATGAAGGTTGTGAGATGACATCACGAACGTGGCTGCTCATCTGTTTTCGGGCACTTCTAATTAAGAAGGTTACATTTTTGGTACATGTTCCAAAGGAAGAGCATATCATCATCTTGGCATAGCCTCAAGAGCAAACCACAGCATAAGATACCTTATACAGAAAATATCCATCAAGCACCATTCACGACATAATAGCAATTCGAATCAATATTGTAAACCAGAAGATAATATAGAAAGCTATATGATCATAAATACATACACATGCAAGTAATTTATACAAGAAAAGCACAAACACACATCCCTTTTCTCAATAGATGTTGCTTATAGTGAAAACAACTAATCAATAACAATTAAAGAAACAGGAAAGAATGAATTTTTCTGGTGTCAATTACAATAATTAACTATAGATAACATAAAATATATGAACCGAAAGAACAATCTTCCGCTTTCATGTCCAAAAACTGAGATATGAGAATAATTCCAAATAAATATTATACAGTCACAGGCAGAGTTACATTAAGTCTATGCACAGAATCAACAATTTCTGCTGGTCTATGAACATTTATTCAATACAAAGAAAAAATATAAGGGGTTTACCTGAGAGACAATAAATTTAATATCCAATCTTGCCAAATTTGTTTTACATCAAAATGTGGCACCTTTAATTTTCATAAACCGGGAGACATTTATTTATTTGCATTTAATTTTAAGCACTTAACCACGTAGATCATCTGTCTAAAAATCCTCAAAGAAATAAAAAAACATAAATAACTACAAGAAAAATAACATTACATACAAAATCACAAACAAAGTGAAGTGAAGATTAAATAAAATTAAAAAAACCTGTCGAATATTCAAATAAAAAGGAACTAATTCGAGAAACCCAGATGAGAAAGAGTATCCAGACGACCTTCTAGAAATGCAAATGAAATGAATCTATAAAATAAAAGTAGAGAATTGAGTACCAATTTGAGTAAAGAATATTACCAGGGAACTTTAGTTATAGCAAGGTTCAACAAGAAAAGAAATGGATATAGTTTTAATGGCGTGAATTTTACTTTTTAAGAAGTAATTTGGATTATCAAAAGAAGGTTTGGTGGCTCCGCTTCTCTCTCTGGCGAGTGGGGGATAATGATTCTGGTGTCCTCGTTCTCGAAAACTTGAAATTTGAAGGAAAAAAAAGTAAAATTATTTTAAGCAATTCCTATTTCCACTTATGTGCTTGTTTGGTAGGGATTTTTGGGGGGAAAATTGATTCTTGAACAGTGATATGATCGGAAATATGTGATTGAAAAAGAAGAAAAAATTATTGAAGTGGTGAAAAATATTATTTTATTGAAGAATGTGTGGTTGAAAGTGAGAATTAATTTATTGTAGAATTTGAGAATAAGCCCCTGTTTGACCCACATTATATTTTTTATTCTCATTCTTCTACTCATTTTCAACCACACATTTTTCAATAAAATAATATTTTCCATCACATCAATAACTTTTCCTTCATTTTCAACCACATATTCCACATCACATCACTTCAAAAAAAATATATTCTCTCATTTTAATGTGCACCAAACAAGCTCTAAAAAACAAACGGGCCATAAATATAAATAACCATTTTTAAAATTTTACTTATTTCAAAAGTAAAGCGATATTACTTTTATAAATAAAAAAATTCACTTTGAGAGGAATTTATAAATGAATTTTTTTCTTAAATCAATTAGGGTCCGTTTGATTGCAAATGTGGAAAATGGGTGGAAAGAAAATGTTTTACAGGGAATTGATTTTTTTAGAAAATGTTTTACTGGGAATTGTAATTAATTGTGTTTGATTTGTATAATTTTCCATGGAAAATGTTGAAAATTTGGTGTCCATTTGACTTCGTTTTTTATGGAATTTGTCCATTAAAATGATAATTTTTTCTATTATTGAGTCTAAATTTGTTCACATTGTCAAAAAAAAATTTTGAAAAAAAAAAAATTTACTATACCGATTATCATTCGTTTGACTATATTTTGCATGAAAGTTGTAGATAAAAGTGAATTTTTTTTACCATTGTGTCTAGAATTTATTCTCATTGTAAAAAAAAAAAAAGGTGGAAAATGTTTTCCCACCTATTAGGTGAAAAAATATTTTCCATCATTTGTGCATCAAAGGGTTGTACCTAGAAAAAGGGAGGAAAACATTTTCCGTGAAAAATTTCGCATATCAAACAGTCAAAAAAGTGAAAGTAGGAAAATATTTTCCTACTTCCCTGGAAAACTCCGCCAATCAAACGGAGCCTTATTGGACTTTACTTAAAAGTGAGAAAATAGTTGTCATGAAAAAGATGCATAATATTTGTTGAGTACATATCTTTTTAAACTTACCAAACATGTCTATAAAGATCAAAACTATGTATTGCAATTTAATTCCACAGAATATTCATTGGATAAACTAATGGAAAAGTAAATTACTTTTGTTTTCCAATATGTTTAATTAATTTTAAAATTACTTATTTACTTATAAATAACTTCGTAAGCTTAGCCAAACATGCTTTGCATTGGTGCACCAGTAGTAGGATACGATATTTTTCTTTCATCAATATGCGTGGAAAATTAAAAGTCGTCTCTTCTGATCATTAAAAAGTATTTATTTACTCATAAATTATTTATTCATTAACCTTGAGAGGTTGTTCAATTGGTCAGAATTTGGATTTGCTCCCCAATGGTCAGCAATTCGAGTCCCCTCGGGACCACTGAGATAAATACTCGACTGTAAACTTTAGGGCCTTGTGGGATTAGTCGAGGTGAGCGCAAACTAGTCCGGACACCCACGGTTATCAAATAAAAAAAAATTATTTATTCACTAGTAACATTCTAAGCTTGACATAGGCAGAATAACTCGTATAATTATTTACAAACTATTCTTTCTTTTGATATTTTCAATTGGAGCACAGTTGTCGCTGGAAAAAGAACTTTGCTAACTCCCCTTTTATCAACCCATATCAAGTTTTCTATAGAAAACACATCTTATATTACATATTTTCTCAAATATCCTTCTATGAATAAGTAGAAGATTGAGAAGAAACCACTCTTCTTCTATAGCTCTGGGATTTCTGATTATATGCAACATTGTCATTGTTGTATTTGATAAGTTGAATTAGAAAGTCGTGCTCAGGAGTTGCTGGAATGGGGAAGAAGGCGAAGAAAGCACGGGCTTCCGAGGAGGATTTGGAAGGTAGAACATGAAGAAACGGAAGAAAGCATTTTCTGTTCATTCCTCGTTACCACAAATTGGGTAATGAAAAGGATACAAAATTTGTATATATGTCCCATGTTGCCATTGAATACTCGATGCTTAAAAAAGAGAAGACCAAACAAGTATTTTTACAACATACCATGAATTAAACAATACTAAATCAAATTAAATAAGAATACACGGTACTATCTAATCCTACCTAATACTGCGTACCAAGGTTGATTTCCAAAGTTGGGGATCGTTACCCTTGCAAGATACGGTAAATAACTCAACCATAAAACTGAAGGAAATTCAAGATAAACCGAATCCACGAACATCATCATCCTCATCAAATACAGCATTTATAACGGAAAAAGCAAGCCTGCAAATTAGCATTCGCTATCATATAAGCAAGAGGGAGATGAGCGACTCATCATGATTCGTTAGAAGATGATCACAGTGTATCAATCAACAAGAATTCCATAGCAGAACCAGGAAAGAGCTGAGATATCCTTTGCCACTCAAAATGATTGAAAATAAACAGTGGAAATGAGCAATACTAAGGAAGGAAGACGAGCTACTTCACTAAAAACTCATGTTTAGTACACAATGCTACTTCCTTTTTTCTTTATATTATAATAATGTGGCATGTAATCGTTCCTACTAAACATCCTCAAAAAGTACATTAATATCGGATATCAACATAAGAAAGAGATTTTACTGGTATTATGGTATGTGATGCTATATGATATTGCACACCACATTTAAGCAAAATAAAATAAAGTGAAACTTTGAGGTCTAAATGACCGTCTAATGGAGTTTCAGACAGTTTCCCTTGTTGAAGACTCATTGTGCAATATAGTGAAAGGTTGAGAATCGACTTTCTATAGGTTGGCGATGGCGACCAACAGTGCAATTTTTCATAAGAAAATCCTCATTGGTTAGTTATGATAGTAAACAGCACTTTAAATCTCCTATAAACCATTGCAATAACTGAAACCTCAAAAGTAAGTAGAATATTTTAAAGAATTGTTCGCGTACATGAAATTATTAAAAAATATATAAAACGATAACCAAAACAATGTTGTAAAGTTCAAACTACACGAGGAGTCAGAGTCAATCTACTTCAAACAAATACCTCTTAAAACGCGGTTTTAGTTAGGCAATTTAAGTTTCTGAAATTCAAGAAGCGAGGAGCAAATATCTAATTCTTCGTTATTGGAATAGGAGACTGATAGCACTGCAGAAAATGTTCTATCCCCAAACAACAACTGGGCATTTAATAAGCATAGAACTAAGCAAGAAGTGCATGCACTGTTCATTAATCGAAAATTCACTGAGAAAGAGTCTTGTATGAACCTGGTGATGACCAAGACGAATAAGACTATATAAAATCCCAGCTTGAAAATCCGAGCTTTCTTCTCAGCATTAAGAACTCTAAAAACTTCAGTGACATCAATAAGATGCTGACGTGCTAGGTATCTATTAATGCAAATAAGAAAATATTAGAAAAGTTAATATTCAAGTTTATCCATACATAAGCATCTAGCATGTAAAAACAAGAAGATTGAACAATGATAAGAATTAGGAATACTTACAGGGTATTATTCAAAGGAAAAATGAATAGCAACCAAGGCTACATTACTGTTGTAGAGAGCAAACTATATATGCAAAATAATCCTGAGAATATTACATAATATATAAGGAAATATGATCGGCCAACTAAGTGAAATAAATTGACTAAATGCATTGTATTCCTATTTGATTCCCTTCTACCTTCTGAATTGGTGCAAAAGATAAGAATATTAGTTGGACCAACCTAGCCTGCTTATCAATTTTAGACACTGTTTCTTGGAAATTCCTTTGTACGAACATTTGCCTACTGTCTTTCTGAAGGGACACGAGACAAAAATTTGGCCAGTCTCCAATTTCTCCTTAATGAAGTGCCTATATATCTCCACATGTTCAGTGCGATCCTACTATGGTTGACAGATGTCGGTTGTTTCCTTCTTTTAACAATACAGTCTCATTGAGTGGTTATTATCCACTCTGAGTTCTTTCATTAGAGTCTTAAGCCACAGAAGTTCACAAATCCACAAAGCCATCTATCAAAATTATACTTCAGCACTTGGTCTTGCCATTAAATGTACCTTACTACTATGTTACCTCAATAACCTTACTTGTCATGCCCAGCCAAAATCTGAGTAAGCTTCTTACCTTCTATCTCCAAATTATTATTTTTTTTGGAAAGACGATTCACTTTTCCCAGACCACCCTTAAGGCATCTAAATATCTTCACATCATTCATGTAATCCTCATTTGGTGTATGCCTATATTGACCAAACATGCTTACTGTAAATGCAATGGCTAGCCTAGGATGTGATTTGACGATCTTATCAAAAAAAAAAAAAAGGATGTGATTTGACGATCAACTTACTTATTTATCTTCGATAACCCAACCTGTTTATATATTTCTTCGATTTGCACAGTCCACCCCCAACAAAAAAAAAAAAAAAGCTTCAAATCCTAGTGGCGATGGCGAGTCCAAAAACACTTCCTTCCAATTCCCATGTAAAAAGGCATTTCTACATTAGATGATGAACTAGACACTCTAGACTATAATCAAGGCTAATACGACTCATAATGTATATATCTTGGCTGGATAGATTTGTTGATAGGTGTATATTCCTTTGTGAATAACATAATGTAAGCCAACCACAAAGTCAAATCTACACAGTCAATTTACAACATACTAAACAACATGAAGTTATTTGAAAGAAAGTTTTTCTCCCCCGTCTTTGCATCTTAACAACCTGAGCCATTCAAGCCAAGCACGATAAAGTCACCAATATTATATAGCAAATCAACAGTTTCTTTAAGCAGAAAAGGGAAGGCCATACGGTTAAAAATCTCCTTTTAACTCATATCAATGATCATATCAAGCACAATATTGAATAAGGGCACATTTGACATGACTTTTGAAAAGCCAAAAGCTGCTTTTAAACTATTTGGATAACTTTCAAGAAGTGATTTGTCTAATTAAAAGAGCTTTTAAAGGAAGTTGACCTAAGTTATATAGAACCAGCGTAACTGGAATTTTACATGCAAGTATTTCATAAGAATGTGATGGGGAAGAAACTTACTTCTTCGCATTATAATACGCAGGAAGCAGTGTCAGCAGGAACATGAACCAATGCCCTGTCACGAGAAATAGAATGCAGAATGCCCCATGCAGTAGAAACTCAGGAACAATTACAGCATTCATGCGAGATGCTAGTTCATATGGGTTCAAATAGTCAGCCTCCAAATCTGCCAAACATATAAGCTACAAAAAGCCAAAGACAATTTCAAGATGTATGTAAACGTTGATAAAGAGTACTTGATGCACTAATCACATCAAAAACAGCTTCCACGGAGAGATATTTCCAAACACGTAATAACATATGCAGGTGCAGGGCAGACCGCTTAAATAGAAATTACAGTCCATCCAACAGTTAGGAATACAGCCCAGGGAATCAATCGAAAGGGAAAAACATATTAGGAAAAAAAACAGAAAACAAAAATCTCTCCAAGAATCTCCAAGAGTCTGATTCAGAATAATTTATACGGAGTCAAACCGTCAAGCTGAAAAAACTGAGTTATTCAACTACAACTTTCAACAGAGAGATAAAAATAAAATACAGGCTGGTTGGTATACTAAAATCTATAAGAGGGGTATCAATGCCTTGATCCAGATTTGACAGACCAATATTTGCAAGCTTAGCTTGACAGATTGAGTTGTTTTCAGCTGAGGGAAAACAAGGGAGAATTCATTGAAGATATTACAAAAATACACACTTATTTTATGTGAAAATTGGAAATAGATTCAGATTAATTTTCTTGTGGTAGTTATTAGTTATAAGTTAGGAAAGTTTTGACTTTGCCATACAATTGTCAATAAGAAGTTTAGGTTAACCTGCACAATTATTCATGATATTTGGTGACATTCATTTATTTCAAGTTCACTCTCAATTCCCAATTCTTCTTCTGTTGTTCATTCTTATTTCTCACTGCCCGTTCTGACTAATTCATGTAGGATGAGATATAGAAAGAGAAAAGAAAAGAAGAGCTGGAATTGAGAGAAAAATGTAGAGAATAACCTCAATATAATTGATTAAAAGAGTTCAAAATATAATTGAATATATCAAATTCAATTATCTGCATTATGCAATATTATTTGTCCTAAATGTAAAAGTCAAAACAAAAAATGGGGCAAATATAAAATTAATAATCATCACAAGAAAATAAAATCAAAACCTACTCTACAGTTTTACACCTAGAAAAAACTCTTCTATTTGGCAAGACTTCAATGCAATCTTCGTCTTTTCCTGGCTTAAAAAAGTCCTCTTTTACCAAAGTATCATTGGTGCTGTGAAAAATAAATCTTTCTTTTCCCTGGTGAACAATCCACAACTTCCATTTTTGGCTGGAGGAATAGTACTTTGGACAATACCCTTTTATCTTTACAAAGCATACAAAAGATTGTAGCTTTTGAGAAGATCCTCTTGTTTTCCAAATTTTGATCCTCAATTATCAAAATGCAAAAATTACAGACTGGACTCAATAGCTATGTGTTCTTTATCCCTTTATAAAAACACCAAAAATATATTGTGTTCGCATAAAAATGCCGATGATTCTAAAAAGATCACTAACTTTTCTCTTATTGTTTCTCTTTCTTTCTCAAAATTGCTTCTTTTTTTTTCCCTACTACTTACCTTCTAAAAAAATTAACTTTAAGGAAAACCAAACATAGAGCTAATGGTTTTGCTTTTTTCCACTATAATGAGTAAATTCGTTCCTAATTAATATCGATTCTTTCAGTAATCAACCAATGCATTATGTACAATCAAATTAACCAAAAGGGATAAATAAAGGCAGAAAAAAGAAGTACCTGGTAGATATTTGCCGCCATGAGGAGCAGATTCATAATGAAAAAGATTAACCAGAGAACCCACTCCATTGTTTAAAGAATTTTGGATCTTTTTTACGCCCGCAGTGATAAATATTATACACATATATGAAAGTAAGATAGAGTACTGTTCTTGAAAAGACAATAGGATTTTATGATGGCTTGTTGGGAGTGCTACTCAAAAAGAAACGGAGCCCATTCTTCAATTAACTGATTTCTACTTTTTTTTTTTTTTTTTTTTTTGGGTAATTACACTAGGATTTACTTGTTTGGCTAGATCAAAATTTACTAACCCTCAGTCTGGAAAAAATTATAGAAAACCTACAATTATTTATTATCTACTTTTTCACCACTTATTTCTATTTATCTATATATTAAATTATTTATAAATTCTTCGCAAAATGAGGCTTAGCCCTTGTTTGTTTCAGCTACTATCGATAACAAAATGAGAAATTTGACCCTTTTTTTTCAAAATAGTGGGGCCCACTCACTCACAAAATGGTCAACTATTGCGGCTAGGCACTATTCCAACGGTAAAAATTCTCATTTTTTGGGTGAAAGTAGTGGAAACAAACATAGACTTATTAACTAGAATAATAACATTTTTTAAGGCCCCGTTCGGGAGTGATTAAAATCCAATTAAAATTGAAAATATGGCTGTTATTGGGTCCCACCCGTCTAATAAAAGTCAACAATAACGGCTATATTTTCAATTTTAATCCGATTTTAATCCCTCCCATACAAGGCTAAGAAAAATTACACGTAAGGATAGGAGATGCATGGTAGATTACAAAGTTTTGGTCCGACCTTGTGTTTGATAAATATTTCGGTGAGACGATTCTATAAACGATATCTCAAATTCCGAATCACAACAATTTGGATACAAGATAAGTAAAAGAAAGAAGACTCGACATCCAAAAGTTTTTGTTATTTGAGTGTTTTAGAATTAACGTCTTGATTTAAATGAACATTATACTTTAGGGTAAATATACTCATACAACAATTTTTTTTTAACTACACCATATTTTAATTATAATGAATATCGCTAAACTTTTCTTATTTTTACACATATATTCTCAATTTATTTTTTATTTTTTATTTTTAAAAAAATCCCTTTTTATCATTAGCCCTCTATTAATTTTTACATCCAGAAATGATATTCATCAAAATGTTTGTTACGAGGGTCAAAAGACATATTTATCTCTCGTATTTTTAAGTAATCGAAATAAATAATTAATATAAAGGTTAAACAAAATATTTGTCATCTTTTCAATGCACATGATTAGAATTTGGATAACAATCACGATTAGAGATAACAATATGTTAATTAATTGAAAGTTAATAAAGATAATACGAAGAGAAAAAGGTTGAGGGATAAAAGAAAGAGTGAGCAAATATTGGAAATCTTCAATGTGGTACAAATATAAAAAAATTGTTTTGTTAATATAATTACCCTATACTTTAACGTGCATATAATATCATCTCATTCGAAATATTACAAAAGGACTTCAAGAAAACTTATGAATGGTTGTAATGACATCACCATTTTTATTTTTACAATGGACACTTATTCCCGGGCCTGGAGCATAACTCTTTGTTGAATTTTGATACCCAATAAATTTGGGCAATGATGTTAAATCAGTTTTATAGTTTGAATTAGACTTTATAGGACTCTACCGATTATTGAAGTGAAATATCGACACCACAATGAACGAACCACTCCGACAACCTAAGTGGACAATTTGAAGTAGCCTAATCTCATTAGTGTTTCATGGCCTGTCCCATTTACCTTGGACGACTTTAGGGTTGGAAGCCCATTTATTGGTACTTATTGGGTCACTTTGCTTTGACCTATAAGCCCATTTTGCTTGGCTTATAAGTAGGTCAGTTTCTTTTTGTCTTGCCCTAGTGTGAATTGATTTGTTGGAGCCGTAAGTTTGAGAATCGAGAGAGAAGAGAGTTTCTTGCTTTGTGTTTCCTCTTGCTTTGTGCTAACTTCTCCTCCTTGTTCTCTTAGCCTTAGTGGCTAGTTTGGACTGCCAAATATCATTCACCTCACTACTTTGTGGAACTTGAAGCAATTGTTTTGGGATTAGGGGTTGGAGGATTTCGGATAGTTCATTGTAGTGTCGATTGGAGGTTAAACTGAGCTCGATTTTGGTGCGATTGGAGGCCAATAATCAACATTTGGTATCAAAGCTTGGTGGGAAATTAGAATTGAAGAAGAACCCTGGAAGGAGATCAGTGAAAGAAGTTGAAGAAGACAAACATGAAAGTTTTTTAATTAAAAATCGGACCTTCTTTCTTCGATTCCGGCCAAACCAGTGATCGGACGGAAAAATCAAGACCAGACCTATACTCTGCAGGCTGAGGTGCACCTAGTGGTGGTGCGTGTGATCTCCGGCGGTGGCGCGTGGGCAATTGGCGAAAGGGCGTGGCGGTGCGTGAGGCGGAATCCAGCGAAGGTTTCTTCAGACAGAATTTTTATTTTGATATTTCTAACCTTCATGCGTTGTTAGTTTTTCGTTTCAGGTACTGCAACAAAAGTTGGACGATTTTGCCATTGATTGGTCGTCGATCGGAATTGCTACATATATTTACTGAATTAGTTTAGGCTAAAATAGCGGCCCTAAAGCAGTAAATTCGCATCTCTTCTATTTTACACAGTGTTCTAAAATGCGTTGCGATGCGTCGAGGTCGAGAATCAAGAATCACAAGTTTAAGCGTGTTAATGCGGTGAATATGCGTCATAATGCGTTTCGTACTTTTAATATTATTTTAATATAATAAATAGATTTTTATATTAAAAAAATAATTTTTTATATTATATCCCGAAAAAAAAATGTAGGCGACTCAATGCGCGCCTATGCACGCATTAGCGCGCATTGAGACGCCTAGGCGGTCAACAAAAACTGTTGACCACATTTTTACGCACATACCACAAAAGTGTCGCGTTTTTGTCGCGCGCCTAGGCGCCGCATTTTCAAGAATTTTAGAACACTGATTTTACGGACTACAAAACTGGTCCGCTCTGGTAAATTGGCTGAAACCTTTACATTATTGCACTAGCAGATCATCGTGTGGGGTGATCATTAGAATTGGGGGTTGCCATTACTTGGTAATCATTACTTGTTGGTAGAACCTAAGATTACTTGCCATTCTTTGTTTAATTTCTAAGTGAAATTATTTATATATTGTCTTTAGATTTATTTGTTGAACGTTGTTATTTAATCTCATATTATTTTAGACTTGTTCTCGAACTCCTATTCTAGTTTCTTCCCTTGACTTGAGAACACGATTCTCACGAAATCCTGAGGTTCTAGAATAGGGTGTTATTGTGAAACCATAAGAATCTTGTTACTCTGTGTAATCTGCGTGATCTATGACTTTTACATATCGTTTGTGTTCTGTGCATTTTTTGATAAGAAGTTAACACGTCATTTTGAGTTGGGTGTCTTTAATGGTAAATAATATTTTTCAATTTGACAACAAAAAATGAAAGGTATTCTTGTTCAACAAAAAGTCTCTAAAGCTATTAATGGCTCTTTTCCTGCAAACTTGACTGCTGACAAAAAAGAGAATTTGGATGAGTTGGCTTGTACTTTTATAATTTTACATTTATCTGATTCTGTATTAAGAAAAGTTGGTAAATTTAAATCAGCTCAAGAACTTTAGGAAAAACTGGAGGAACTTTATGTGTCAAAATCCACTCCAAACAAACTATTTCTATTTGAAAGTTTTTTTAACTTCAAAATCCATTCTTCATAAGATATGGATGACAATTTGGATTTTTTTCAATAAACTCGTGCAAGATATCACTAACTGCAGTGAAAAAATATCTGAAGAATATAAGGCTATCATTCTGTTAAATGCTATCCCGACACTTATAGAGAAGTTAAAAATGCTATTAAATAGGGGAGAGATACTTTAACACCTGAAATTGTCATAGACTCATTAAGAAGCAAATATATGGAAATGTGAGCCGAAGAGTCGAGAGAAAAGTGACGAGGTTCATGTGATGAGCGGTAGTTCTCAGTCTAGGACTCGTGATAACCAAAGTGGATACGCATGAGGTAGTGAAAAGAAAACTAGAAGTCTATCTAAGTCAAAAAGTAAAGTTAAAGGTAGAAAATGCTATGAGTGCGATAAAACTAGACATTTCATTAAAAACTGTTATGTTGAGAAAAAACAAACAAAAAGAAAAAGTTTACAATGAGGCAAATGTTATTACTTCTTCTGATAAATGTTGTGAAGTTTATGTGTTATTGAACGCTGAACCTACTGAAATAAATTTGACTGTGAAATCACATTTGCATGAATGGATACTTGATTCTGGTGCATCATTTCACGTTTCATCAGATAAAGCTTGGTTTGAAAATTTGCAAGAATCTGAAAGTGGTCATATTATTTTGTACAATAATCATGCTTATAAAATTGCTGGAATTTGTGATATCACATTAAAATTTGACACTAGTTATGTGTTTAAATTACATGGAGTCAGATATATTCCTGAAATAGCTAGGAATCTTATTTCGGTAGGAGCTTTAAAAACCAATGATTTTACTGGTAAAATTGGAAACAACATGTTAAAAATGATTAAGGGTGCTCTTGACACATGTAAGGGTACTAAAACAAACGATATTTATGTGACTACTGCTGAAATTATTAAAAATTCATTTTCCTCTATAAATTTGACCAACATGGATGACACACAAATTATTAAAAATTCATTTTCCTCTATAAATTTGACCAACATGGATGACACACGAGTGACACAATAGATTAGCTCACATAAGTATTAAATGACTTAAACTGCTAAATGATAAAGATGTATTTGGAAAAGATTGTGTATCTGATGTGCATTTCTGTGATCACTGCATGCTCGGTAAACATCATAAGTTATCTTTCTCACATGTACACAAAAGTACTAAAGTTTTGAATTATATTCATACTGATTTATGGGGGCATGCTACTAATCCTACAATTGGTGGTAATAGATATTTTTTGTCTATAATTGATGATTATTCTCGTAAGGTGTGTGTTTATCTGTTAAAAGATAAAATTGAAACCTTCAAAAATTTCAAAAAGTGGAAATTGCAAGTTGAAACTCAAACTGGCAAAAAGATAAAATATATAAGAACTGATAATGGTCTTGAATTCTGTAATAATTATTTTGATGATATGTTATTCCACCTACAATTGAACAAATCAAAGTAATTAGTTTATGAAATTAAACTAAGAAGAAAATCAAATTAAGCAATTAAAATTGACGAACAATAAGAACAGTAAAATTCCCCTTTCTTAGACTCAGAAAACTTAATCCAACACCACAAAGACAACACCAAGTTTTGGAGAATGACACGAGCACACAAAGGCTCGAAGAGGAGAAGCTGGACAGAAGAAATTTTGCACACAGCAAGGGACTGGTTACTGCTTCTTCCTTAAGGCACAAAGCAATAATTTTTGGTGTGTTGAATTGAGGACGAGAGGTTTCAATTTATAGGCAAGGAGTTGAACCAATTTCCCAGATTTTTCTCTCCAATGATAGACATTATCAAAATTGAAAATTGGTTAGATAAAGGATATAGTTCTACAAATGTGAATGGAAGTGAGAAACGACCCTTGTCAAATTATCTCAAAGATTTGGGCGTTGAACATCTAACTCAATTGACTGATTTCCTCTAAATACTCAATAAGACTTGGGTTACATCGTTTGTGGTGTGGACTTTAATTATTCTTTAATCCCGAACTTATAATCTATGAAGTTAAACGCCACTGTTTTTCACTATTTTTCATTATGGTCCATGGACTATTTGGGCATCACAAAAATATCCACTTGTACAAAAATACTTGCTATAAAATTTACTTATTAGTAGAATACATGAAAAACAATTGTTTCCCAGAATATTTTCGTTTGGTCTCCTTCCCCAATCAACAAAAGAAAATTTAGGCAGGTTGCCATGAATCTGCAAGCTGTCAGCTCTGCAGAAAACGCAATATTATGCCCAAAGATTCAATCTTGCCTTCCTAAACAAGACCTCAAAGGCCGTTCCGTTGCTGTGAGCACCCTTCTTTTCACTTTTCACCTTCTTCCTTTGGATTTTATTTTTTTTCAATTTCTTTTTGTTTTTCAAAATTGGATTATTTGGGTATATTTGGAAAATTCTGATACTTATAACCTGACTCCGTTAATTCAGTCTGTTGTGTATGGATGTTGTGTTGAAAGTTTCTATTATGGTAATTAGAAACGAAGCAAATGTAAAATGTCAGAAACTGCAGGTGAAATATATGGTGATTGGAATTTGTCATAAAAAAGTGAGAAACCACAAGTGGGAATTAGCAATTCAGCACTGTGTACATTCTCGAAACTATGGGAGAATCGCAGTGTTTGATGAGTTGGGCAATTTTTATTTTTATTTGTGTGTGTGTGTGTGTGTGTTCATATACGGTTCCATTGTTCTTGCATCATATTGCTGGTGTTTGATTAACTGGGCACTTTTTGTGCTCTTTTTTTATTTGTGTATGTGCGTGTTCATACTTCATATACGGTTCAGTTGTTGTTGCATCATATTGCTTCAGTTGTCAACTTGATGGCGATGTTCTGTTAATTCCAATGAAAATCTTGGTCGAAATGGAACATGCAAGCATTAGTCTATAAACAACCACATTTTATTCCCAAAGGAGTGTATAACTTATTTGCATGCGTCTGTTTGACATCACGTCGCATGATTTGAGAGTCTGTCTTCTGTTTTAGAAGCTGATGGGGAGAGGCCTTTTTCTTCCAACCGGTGGGGTAGTCTTGAATCACAATATTACACTTCCATATTGATGACACAATTGCTTCTAATTAGTTGGCATTGCCATCTTGTTAGTCAGTTTTACACAGAACGAAGAAAGTTAATTGTGAACTCTGATAGAATATTGATCAGAATACGTGCTTCAATTGTAGATTATAGGTCTGGGAAAATCTGGAATTTCTGCTACAAAGCTTGCTCTTGCCAGAGGTGCTTCTGTTCTAGCCATTGATGAGAACGAAAAATTGGTCCCTCTAGGGGTAGATTCTTTTTTTTTCTCATCTTTAAGCACATTGCTTTGCCATTTTCTGAATGCGGATTATATAATTCCGTAATTGTAGCAAAATATTCTCTCAGAGAAACATAGCTGTTTGAAGACAATCCTTGGTCAATTTGATCACGAGTTACTTAAGGAGGCTGATGTGATAGTTGTTTCCCCTGGAGTTCCTCTCAAGAATTATGGTCTGTCCTCGCTTTTACAGTCTGTAAGTACGATCCTGTGTTTTCAGATTCTACATGAAATTAAATATATGCCTGACAGTACACGGTACCGTCACACCATTTACGTTTAGCATGCCCTAAATGTAAATGCTCCTTCAAGTGCAAGCAATAATGTGCCTTAGTTTTTGAGTGATATCTTCACCTAACTTAAAATTTTGGAATTTTATGTCGTTGAATGATTATGACTGCTCCTATTTGAATTTAGGGAAAGCGTGTAATGTCCGAGTTGGATTTTGCAGCAGAAGTTCTCCCAAGTTGCACCAAGGTTTTGGCTGTGACTGGAACTAATGGAAAATCTACTGTGGCCACGTTTGCTGGACAGGTCTGCTTAATCTCCTGGTTTTTTCTGTGGATTTATTTTTAAGTTTTTACCCCCCATATGTATAATGGGTTCCACTTGTCATCGGATGTGAAGAATATAGTGTTACTTATGCTCGTTGAAATAGAATGTTCCGTACATCAGTTAAATTGACCGGCTGATCGTTGATGAAAATGATGAACAACATTGTCGGGCATAGAAAAGAAGGGCAATTTTCCAAACTTCTCAGTGGTGTCGTTTTTTATATGATCTTAAACTGTTGTACTCCATTTAACTTATCTTAATAATGGCGCAATCAAATTTTGATTGTCGCATGTTTAGGGAGTTCAAGATAGAATTTATATGAAATTATGTTATTTATTCAGTTCTTTATGGTGTTACCAGGCCATGTGTCTGTGTTGCTGTCCCTTGCACTAATATATCAATAATTCCTGGATTACAGATTCTCCATCAGTTGAATATAGAGACTTTTGTCGGGGGAAACCTAGGCATTCCTCTGTCGGAAGCTGCTTTCCAGTGCATAACATCATGCCCTGAAAGATTTCTTCAGGTAAGGAAGAATTTATTATGTATATTATTTTCTCTTCCTTTTTCATATTCATTACATATGTAATTATATGTACTGAAAACTGGCTACTTCTTCATGTATCCTTGACTTACACAATTTTGAAGGTCTGCACATCTAATATCAAGCATGTATAAATTTTTCCAGGTTGCCGTTGTGGAAGTTAGTAGTTATCAGTTAGAAATTCCCAACAAGTTCTTCCACCCTTCTGTAAGTGGGGTTCATGTTTGTGTCTCGGTCATCTAGTTGTATTGTACTCCACTGTACTTCTGTTTGGCGTTCTGGCTTTTAGGTTGCTGTAATCTTGAATCTCACTCCGGATCATCTCGAAAGGCACAAGACAATGGAAAACTATGCCATGACAAAGTGTCGCGTTTTTTCTCACATGACTGAAAAAAAGATTGCTATTCTTCCACTTGGTATGTAAACTGAATTCTTTCTCACTTAAAATCTTTATAGAGCATCTGGCTTAGCTCAAAATTTTTTAGTTACTTAGTTTTTATGAGGGAGTGGATGCTGGAAATTGACAACTTTAGGATGGACATTGAAAGTTGAAACTACATAATCCACATTTCATATTCTTTTGAAATCATTTTTCTACATTGTCACTAGAAGCTGAAAAGAAATCAAAGGAGATGTTTGCACATTAAGTTGGATTTTTAGACAATAGTGAAATACGTAAAAATTCCAGTTTTTTGACATAATGATGAAGAAGGAACTAAGCCATATGTTATTTCCTTCCGGCTACATTATCAATCAAATTTTCTCTATTTTTAATTTTGATCTAAAACTCTCATTGTGCACGATTTCATTCATAGGTGACAGCACGTATAAAGAATGTTAACACTATAATGATACACCTGTACAGGAAATTCTTATCTAAATGAAGCAATTGCTGGTCATGAGAATGAATGTAATTTTGCTTGGATTGGCGCTCATCCTGGTGTTAAAGTAAGAAAGCTTTGATCTCTTCATTTATGGGCTTTCAGAGATCTGAATATTTGATTTCTATGAGGCCATTGTCATGCATTTTCCGATGACATCAATATATTTTTAACCTTCAATGCTTTCATGTGTTTTAACCAAAATGCATTCTTCAATTTATCTCATACCAGTAGCAAATATGGAAGAATGTGAATATGAATTCAATAGATGCACTATTTCTGGAATCTTGAAGACTGGACATAATGCTCTTAAAGTTTCAAATTAGCAAGTTTTCATCATTGCCTAGAAATATTTAATGAAGTTCTAATTGGTCATTTTTTTATGTTGATGACATTTTAAAATAAATGTGTCCCTCCCTAATAACTTGTGTTTTTAGATGAGATAGTTGAAGTGATACCACGACTAGAAGAAAGCTTGAGTTTAAGTTTCACCACCACCTATTTATGAAAAATTGTCATGTATCAAGTGTTTGATAAATATACGAATCCGGCTTGCAAATGAGAGGGCAAGTTGAAGACAATATTAAATAAATATTTATGTCCTTTCTGATATAACTTAAGCTCTTAGAGAGGTGGTTAACAATTTGTAGTGCTCGGGGAGTGAGTGATCATATTGCTGGTGGGGGATTGAGATACTTCTTTTCTCTGGTATTTCTTTTTTAAGTTTTGTTCTTGGATAGTGCAAATTAAATTAACATTATATTTCTCAACATGCATAGATTGACATGGAGGCCAGAATTGCCAACTTTGAAGTCCCTACAATCGAACATGTATCCCAACTACCATTGAGTGCAATGAAAACCATTGGGACACAAAACTATTATAATGCTGCAGTTGCTGCATTGTCTGTTATTGGTCTGGATCTTGGAATCAATGATGCAGCTATCTATTCAACTATTGGAAACTTAAGAGCTCCACCTCATCGCATGGAAGTTGGTGAGTAGGGTCATCCTTCTATATGTAATTGTTCCAAACAGAAAAGTTGCACCGGTACTCATCTAAAGTAGCATGAGTTATAGAGCATAGCCTATATCCACCGAGGAG
Source organism: Fraxinus americana (assembly GCA_035079005.1). NCBI lineage: Eukaryota > Viridiplantae > Streptophyta > Magnoliopsida > Lamiales > Oleaceae > Fraxinus > Fraxinus americana. The sequence continues at coordinate 36,746,015 of CM068715.1, read as the reverse complement.
GATGGAGGTCCCCATCATTTTCCAATCCCCATTTAACGTAGAAGCCATTTGGCATTAGTAATGGTAGTGGATGAGATTTTCTTGGAGCTTTAATTATTAAATGGAATGGTCAAACACCAAAATGAACAATGTGTAATTAGTCTTCATTGATATAATTAGTCAACGCTATCGATGGCAGTTTACAAGGAGCATAGATATGACTCAAGCATCTGTTATATGATTCTTTCTCCGGCCTTTCTGTTTTTCTCTCTATCTTAGAATGTCTGAAGCCATATATCAACTGCCTGCTTCAGTCTCAGTAATGGTACTAATTTATTCTTTACAAGTTATTGTGGGACTTGGATTCCTAAATTGCTGTCAAGAGATAACCAAAAAGCACAATTTGGATTGTATGTTAAATATTCACTTTTTGATGAGCTTTATCTGTTCATTTTAACTTGAATGTATGCTCGAAATTAAGTTTAAAATTTCCTCACCTTTTAGTTTCTCCTCTAAGCTGCAAGCAAGAATTAGATACTGAATCTCAACATTTTAGGTTGAACTAAATGTCAAATTTTGACTTGTTAGCAACCTTTGACTGTTTATAGATGTATAGGTATACACATACCCACCCACCATCCACCGGTCCATCAATGCACGTGCTCGCTCACGCACTTGTTGAAATGTTGTTAACTTCTTTTTGCTTTTCTCTTTTAAGTTACTTAAGGATCATTGTTCCTTTTCCTCTTGTGGAAATTGATAATATCAAGTTGAATTGAGTTATCAATGGATGAGAGATAATGAAAGATTACGGATCAGAAAGTTCTGAGAGCTACAGCTATTACCTCTTTTTCTTTGACCTCGTGTCATTTATATTAATTTAACTTCTGTAGACCAAGTAGAATTTAACGTCAACTTTTCTAGTGGTATACTGATTAGCTTGGATTTTTCTTTATGTAATTCTAAATATTCTTTCTGCAGTTCACAAAGATAGTCATGGAATAACCTGGGTGGATGATAGCAAGGCAACAAATGTAGATGCTACGTACACTGGATTGATGGGTCTCAAAGAACTAAAATCAGTGGTTTTACTTGGCGGTCTGGCAAAGGTTACTACATTTCCATCGACTAATTCTGTTCTCATAATATAAAATGGTCGTTTGCAATTTACACTTATAACAAGCTTTCCAGTAGTGAACTTGTACATTTATGACATGTTTGGTAAGGAGAATTAGACAGCAGAGGACAATATCAAGAAAGACTAAAAACTTATTTACTATAACTATCCAATCTTTTCTAATGTCTAATATTGTGTACCAAATACACTTACTTATTAATCTTTAAACCCGCGTGGGAAAAGTAGATAATGCCATGCCGTGTAGTTGAATAATCTGATATAGAACCCATGACTCAGGAAACTATTACATCCCTGTTATTATTGTGTTCATGGTATAAAGTGGTAGAAGGTGTGCACAAGATTAGACTTTCTTAAGCATAGGAAAAACATTGTCATTAGTCTATGTGCAACTAATTATCTTGACAATATTCTTTCTTTTTCGCCAGAAGGGTTCTTTTCCGGAATTTTATCATGTCATTTTTTCAGGCATCAGACGTGCAAGGTTCTAATGGTTTTGAGCGCCTGGTAGAAACGTTGAAGTACCACAGAGGTGTAATCACCGTATGCTGCATCCCTTTCTGCTGGATATTATCATCAGTAATTGCTTATACTTTGAGAAATGAATTTCAACTTAAAACTGTTTTTTCGAAAAGTTTGGGTCTGCAGGTATGATGATCCAAAACACACTATCCTCTAATGGCCTCAACATTCCTTGTATAAGAGCCAGAGATCTGAAGGACGCTGTGAGGTTGGCAAAGAGTATGGCAAAAACTGGTGTGTCCTTTTCCTGCTAGATCTCGTGTACCCTCTTCATGCTTTGCAATATCACACACATATAGATACTTTGAAGTAAAAACTTGCTGTCAAAAAAGGATAGATTTCGTACCAAAAAAAGAACTTTTGAAAAACCTAACATGCTCTTAGAAATATGTATTTAGCATGATTATAATTCGTCTTTGATCCTTCTTGTGTTACTTTTTAGGCTTGTATGCAACAGTTTGAACCGGGATACTTATGACCTATCTTATGTCATCTTCTTGTTCTTGATGTAGGGGATGCAATTGTTTTGAGTCCCGGCTGTGCTAGTTTTGATGAATTCAGAAATTTCGAGCACAGGGGAAAATTCTTTCAGGAGCTTGCCTTCTCAAAATAAGTGCTTTTAGTTGGATATTTTTGTGTTGTAAACACCTTTTAAGCTTAGCAAAACATGCTCTTAAGTCGAACTTCTCGTCTCCATTAATTGAGATGGGTCCATCTGCAAATTGCATTAGCCCAAACAAAAACTTGTCCCCCTTTAAACATTGTCGCCAATGGGCCATATTTTCTGCTCCTTCATTACACAGTGCATTAATTGGATACTGTAAATTGTTCATTTATTGCCTAATAATATCAATCCAAGTTACGTAGTATAATACATGCATGACTGGGGATGGAAAAAGCTTGTCGACTCAGAAATCGAGCCCCATTTTGGGGGGAGAAATGCTATTCATCCTCAGTGGGGATGCATCCCCAGTCTATGTGGCGTTAATGTGACATTTAATTTCACCTATCATTTAACCAATTATTTACATCCACATAGATTGGGTATGCATTCTCACTGGGGATGAATAGCATTTTTCTTTTGGGGGCGTCAGCCTGAGCCGGCCTGTTTAAAAAAAATAATAAATAAAGCTAAAATAGCTGCAGGTAGCTAAAAAGGCAGCTATTTTAGTTGCCTGCACGAAAAAAAAACCATAGCCGAGCCTCGTTTTTTGGCCGAGCTTTTGCTGGACTTTGGGCCAAAAAAGTTCGGCCCTTTTTGGCCAAAAAAATTAAAAATCAGAGCCTGAGTTTCGAGTTTCGGCTCTGCTCGCTGCCATGACTGTGCATAGCCATACACATTAAAAAGGTGGGGCATAATAATTGGTATCATATCATAAAATGAGGGGTAATTGGTGAAATATTCCCTGTTCTTTATTAATTTTGCGCAATGTTACCCTAGCTTTTCATTTTGGCACAGTACCCTTCACATCATTCAAACTTTGTGTAATAAGTAATAACCCTTTGAGACTCTAATAAATGGACAAATTCCTTTTATTAAGAAGGATAATAGTAGCTCCATCTTCGTTCATATTCTCCACAAAGACTTATAAAGTGACAAATTTATCATTTTCTTTAAATAAACAAAAAAAGAAGAAAAGAATAAATAATTAATTATAGTCATAATTTCAAAAAGTGCAAACGAGTTATAATAAAAATAATTAAAAGTTGAAAAACAAAAAAACTACTTTTTCTTCAACTAATCCCACCTACCTCTGACCCAACCCCCAAGAGTCGTACATGAGCCCATGAGATAACTAGATTTTTTTAAAAAAGTTACTAAAACAAGTACAAAATGAGCTTACCCTCGAGCTCAAGGCAAGATTTCTTGAGCCTAGCTCACTTAGCTAGTGAAAAAGATATTGAGCTTGACTCGGCCTATGGCTCATCTCAATACGATCTTGAGGGGCTCATGGATCAAGTCATCTTATTTACCACCCCAAGTTAGAGTGTGTATTGTCCGCACCTGTATCCTTGGTCTTTCCTATCTTTCCTTGTGTATTTGTTTGGTCAAGAGCTTGGGAATCAAAGGATAGTTAGAGCGTTTAAAAGCATTAGGAAAAGTGAAAATGCATGGTCTATGACTTGGGGTAAGGGTCATTTTACGAATGAAGTGAGAAAAAAGGCTTTCAAGAATGGTTTTTGACCGTTTAGGGAACTGATGATTCATCGGACTTCGAAGCCATGCCACTAATTTTGTAAAAGATAAATTCCTATTCGTTGATGCGCCTACCTTCCAAGTCATGACATCTCTTTCTCCATGAGGTGTGGCTAATATATAAGATCCATCATCAAGCTGAGTACAAGTAGGATAATTGTCTTCCGTCACTTTTGTATTATTATTTGATTCTATTTTTCTAGCAACTTTTAGTGGGCCTGCGATTGGACATTAATATCAAGTCGATGTGGCCCATACAGGGTGTTGGGTCATTTTCAATCCTGGGGCTTGTACTGGACTTGTCGCTCTGTCTCCTATGTGGGCCTATTGACACCTATGTGGCCCTATAAATAAGTCCATTTATCCTTCAGAAAGTTGGTGTCTGACTACAGAGGATACCCATGAAGGATGGGACCGGCCGAGTAATTTGAGAGCATTTTATATTTTATGAAAGTATAAAAAATTGTCTGGAAATTATAAACAATAAATATCAATATAACTCGTTATTAATTTGAGTTAAAAGTTGAAAAATGCTATTCATCCCCAGTCTATGTGGGTGTAAATGATTGGTTAAATGATAGGTAAAATTAAATGACTTATTTAATTTTACCAATCATTTAATACCACATTAACGCCACATGGATTGTGGATGCATCCCCACTGGGGATGAATATCATTTCTCTTAAAAGTTAGAACATCCTTCAGCCACAAGTCTTGAAAAGAACAATCCAAAAGTGGACCCGAAAAGCCCATAATGTTATGGGCCTATTGGGCCCATGTCACGTGAAGGGCCAGACGATGCATATGGTCCACTCTAGAGAGCGCTTTCCAATCATTTTCATGATTTTTATGTTTTTAATTAATTTGTAAAATAAGTTAATAAATTTGTTTAATTTTCAATATTCAAGTTAAGAAAATTACTTTAAAAATTTGTATTAGTTCCTATAGAAATGATAATGTGGTGATGAGTCATAATTTATTAATCGTGCAATGCTAATTATGTAGATTAAACAAGTTTCATTTTTCCGAAATAAATATTGAATAATTTTGAGTTTCGATTTATATCGAGAAACTTTCGATGTGTGTTTGAGGCAAGATGGATATGTTTGACACTGGTCGGTAGAAAAATGTTTCATGTAATTTTATTTTTTCTCAAAAAAACTCTTACATCATATTTAGGGCATCGGATTACATAATATTGAATATAGAAATTAAATTGCTCAAAACAATGACTTGTTATGGGAGACCAAAACTTGAATATTTGTATAAAAGCCAAAAGGGCATATTTATCAAATATAACTGTCACGTCGAACGAAAATTATTAAAAAAAAAAAAGATAAAATAATAATCGACATAGGACAAAATTGTTAGGAGATTCAAGTACAGAAAAGAAGCTTAACATTATGATTAAGTCAGTGAATTATTATTATTATTTTCCTGAAAGCCCAGTGAATTATACCAATAATATGTAAATTATTTGCGACATAATATATTTATATTTTCACGAATATCTATAAATTAAGGGTGAACACGGTTCGATTTGGTCAGTTTACAACAAATTTTCAAACCAAACCACTTGAAACGGTTTGAATTTTTTTCAAATCAAACTAAACCACTTCAATTTTTAAACCAAACCAATCCAAATCACATTTTTCGGTTTGGTTTGGTTTAAAACCACAGTTTAATAAAAAAAATGTACATCGAACAAGTTAAATCATAAATATTAATCTTAAATATTACATTAAAATATAAATACTAGTATCATTACAAATATTATAAACAAATGTTATTCACTTCTAATAATTCAATGCACTGAAACAATTTGTTATAACCTCTTAATCAATACTAATTGGTGCAACATCTCATGTGGTAACACATGATTCGTTCTCTGTATATAGATAAGAATACAACAAATATATTCATTTATTACAATTAAATGGTGTAAAAAATCTATAAAATAAAGTGAATAAAAAGATCAAATACGACAATACCTTCTACGGTTTTTCCTGAATTATCCAATGCTTCTACTACATCCAAATATTGACAAATCATTATAGGTTATTTGTTATTGTGTAACCAGTTCTTAGTGCTAATCACTGTCTCAATCATTTTTGCACCCAATAAACTCCTAAAGTAATAGAGAATCCGACAACTAGTAGAACATATAGACTCAAAAGCAACTGTAAATATTTGAATGGCTAACACGTCTTTAGCAATTTGGGAGACAATCTTGTGCTTATTTTCATTCAATCTCCACCAAATTAATATGTCGAAATCATCATTGGTCAAATCTCCACAATGATCATTTAAATAATCCATCAAATCATTCTTCTCAACTTGAGCATCCTGCATGAGTCTAGCTTTAAAAATTGAGGAAATGGGTTTGAAAATTCCCAAAGTAGTTTGTAAAGCACTTTGGCTTCTAGGTTGAATAGCTTCCTTAGGTGGGGCTAAAGATGTAGTCATCATTTTAATTCATATAACCTATGAAACGTGTTTTCAACTTTATTTAACAACATGTTTTCAATTTGTATATCATAAATAAGTTCAAACCCAACTTTAAGCAATTCCAATTTGCATATGGGGTCAAGAACTGTTGTTATGAACAACAATTGATAAAACTTTTCAAGATTATCCTAATACTTGTCATATTTTCTTCTCATGCTAACTGCCATGGATCCTATCATATTGTTTGGCTCTTTAGCTAATTCTTTCAACTCCCCATGAATTTCACATATTTATTGAAAGAAAATGTTTGACGTTACATATAAAGAGCCACTAAATTTCAATGTCATATCATAAAAAGTCTTCAAGAAGCTGACAAATGCTTCAGCTTGGTCCCAATCTGCATGTGTTGGTGGTCCATCTATATTTTTCACATTAGATTTTTCTTCATCAAAGTACTTTGTATAGTTTGTATCACTTTCCAAAATATCAAATGTTTTTTAAAACTTTATTGCAGCCTATAACATCATGTAGGTGAAATTCCATCTAGTTGATACATCCAAACACAATAAACCTCGTGACTCAATATTTGCCTCTTTGCAGCTCTCTTGGAATCTTTTTAGCCGCGCTGGGGAAGATCTAGCATAGCGTACAACATTACGGATAGATGAAATAGCATTGCTAATTTCTTTTATACCATCACAAACTATAAGATTGAGAATGTGAGCACAATACCTCATATGAAGCATTCCCCCTCCCCAATAACTAGACCATTCTTCTTCAAAATCACTCTTGAATTTCATTATTACTACGTCATTAGATGAGACATTATCAACTTTCACACAGAAAATCTTATTAATTCCCTAATCCTGAAAGCAAGATTTCAATTCATTTCCTACCATGTCACCCTTATGGCTGGGGATTTAGATGAAACTTATGATTCGTTTTTTAAATCTCCAATCACCGTCAACCTAATGAACAGTTAAACGCAAATAACTTAAATTTGTATAGATGTCCAACAATCGGTAGTCAAACAAACCCAGTGTTTACTCAATTCTTTCCTCGATTTCTTCTTCTCATCGAGAAACAAATGATATATATCTCTACCAACTGTAATCCTTGAAGGAAAATCAAAAGTTGGAAAAAATACATTGTATAACACCAAAAACCTTCATCTTCCACGTGTCAAAATTGTAACTCATATAATATAAAGTACTTAGTAATCTGTTCTTTCACCACTTTCTGAGTAACTTAACAAGTTGTCCACCACTACCAACATTCTCTAAAACCTCATCATTTTTAGAATTACCATAGAAATTCAATGTCTTCTGCTTTTTGTCTTGAAACCTATATGGATAGTTCTTATACAAATCCTCGATATGATTTCGCAATGTACTAGTCCCATCTTTTGATTTATGCTTATATATATGTCCACAATAAATACATTCTACAGTCTCATCCTTCTTTATTTCAAAATGAGCCCACACATCAAACTTTTTATGTCCCTTCTTACCCTTCACACTTTGTTGCATATTCACAATTTCTCTATTCATTGGAATTTTATCACAGGTCTCGTGATTACATTGTTATTTTAAAATCGAATCCATATATGATTATCTATATATATATATATATATATATATATATATATATATATATATATATATATATACAATTCCGTGCAAAATTAATATACGAAAAAATTATTTTGTGCAATTATTTCTTGAAGGAAAAAAAAATCTTAAAAAAATTCTAATCAGTCGTCTAAAGCAATACAAATCTTGAAAGAAAAATAAATTTTGAAAAAATTCTAACTAGTCATATAAATCAATACAAATCTTGAAGGAAAAACAAATCTTGAAACCCTAGAATAGCAGCAAAATGACAATTTTTTTCCATTATTCAAATTAATGTAAAAAGAAATTAAAAAAATATGTAGAAAATTAACAAATAAAACACCTTACATGAACAAGAATTAAAATAAAGAATTAATATATAAAAATATAAATAGTAGAAATTCACGTACCTTTATTGTTAGAGTTTAAAAGAGGGAGAAATGACCTAGAAGTTAATTGAAAGTACCACTCATGTATTAAATGATTAATGATTGGATTTAAATTTTAAAGTTGAGATGTGTAATTATCTAATTGGGCATTTAGTTAAGTTGAGTATTGAATTTAATTGGATTGGATCTAATATGAAGGTATCTTTTAATTGGGATGCATTTGGTTTTAATTGATTTGAATAAAATTGAAATCTAAAATTGATTTTTTTAAAGCGGTTTGACGGTTTAAAATGATTTGTAAAACTTAAAATCTAAACCAAAACGTTGATGGATCCACGTGGATCCAAATCAACTATTTCAAAAAAAGGGTTTCGATTTGATTTGACGATTTCGTTGGTCATCCCTACTATAAATTAGAATTATAGATGAAGGGAAAATGACGGGTGGTTATTTATGGGTCAAATTCAAAGCCGGGTTGGGTCATACCAGGTCCCCACCCGTAGGCCGTAGACCATACGTTTATTTCCCTACAGTTCGTTTCCATACAGGCTACACCCATCAATGCCTCAATTCTACGTATAGGTGAAGTACTAATATTTTATTTTCAAAATAGTTATTATTACTATCAAAAAAAGTAATAAAATTTCACCCTTTAACAAGTTGAGGTTGATCTTTTCATGTACATACATGTCATATCGATCTTTTCGACTCATATAGACAAAATGTAGAATTTCAACTAAAAAACCGTTATTCAGTGAGGAGACGGGATCAATAATTAAATTCCTTTTAGGTGGAGATTAAAAATAAATTTTTAGTAAATTTTGATAAAAAATGATGAAATGTGTGATTTAAAAAATGTGAATATCATAAAATATGTAATTAAAATTAATTATTAATTTTAACTTAAATTAAAATCCCAAACAAGGGTTAAATAGAAGAAAAATGATGTAAGTACAGAAATTTTTTTACCGAATTTGTACAGATTTTTGAATTCTTCTCACATGAGGAGGTGGAGCCCGCATGAATTAAATATTGTTAAAAATAATGGGACCCATGTGTTATGTGTATTCGGTACAAATTCTGTAAAAGAAATTCTGTACCTATAGAGTGAGATTGTAAATAGAAAAGAAGTGTACGTTACGAGATCGACAGTAGACGAAGGGATAGAAGGGGACCAAACGCAACATATCTTTTCGGTTTGGTTCTCTCTCTCATAAACTGAGAAGGCAAATTAATTGAGGAGAGAGAGAGAGAGAGAGAGCGCCATTGAAATTGAGGCATTCATATAGTTCACAGTACTCCATTCAGAGAGGAAAATCTTTTAATCTGTATTCAACTATCTGGCTTGTCTCGTCTCTGCCACTTCTCTTATAGTTTATTTCAACTATTTGGCTGATTAATTAAGCTAAAACTGTCTGAAAATGATCGTTGTTAAACTTTGGTGTCATTTTCTTCTGTTGAGCGATTCTTTTGTAGGTAATTTGAAGTGAATTATCCAAATTTCATCCAATTTATCTTCGGAAAATTGCTGATAAATCGCGAGAATTGAATCCAACTTCTTCAGTTTCAGTTTATTACCATTCATTAAATGTTTCATTTTGGTTAATCTCAAGTGGAATTTCTCTGGGAACTTAATTTTAGTCCTCTCAAGAATTGTATCACATTCTGGGTTTTTTATTCCCTTATCATTTTCGTGAATTACTCGAATTTTGAAAATGGGGTCAAATATTGAAGGCACTCAAGCGCAATTCAGATCCGGAAATGGCGGGTTTAAACAGAGTGAAATGGGCTTCGGTCTCGAGGAATTCCCCGGCCTCGTATCCGTACCGCCGCCGCCGCGAACAGAGACCGGCAGCTCATTCAAGGCCCTCCTCGAACTTCCGGCGCCACAAGCTGTTGAGCTCCTAGTCAACTCCCCTGACGCCGCCGCAAATGAAGAATCCCGTCCGAAACCCAGTACCACTGGCTCCGGAGAGGTTCCCTCTCACTTTCATCCGCCACCACCGATTTTCCCTTCTGACATTGGCTTAATTGTCAGAGCTTCGAAATTCTCCGTGTTTGCTTCGGCTGAAAATTCAAATAACTCAATCTTGTTCAATTCCAACTCGAAGAAGTTCGATATAGTGAAGCAAGAGCCATCGGGCTCGGATTCAAACCCAAATTCTTCTTCGCTGGCGGCTTCAGATCAGAATCCGAATTCCACCAAGAGGAAGGAGAGGGAGAAAAAAGTAATTCTGGAACTCATTCCAATAAATTTGATTGTCTTAAATCCTATTTTTGAAAACACTTAATAAGAGTTTGTCAATCTAAATCCCTTTTATGTAGATGAAAATTTAGAGCATCTATTTATTGAAGTGTAGCATAATTCAGATACCTTTTCCTCTTTTAATATATTTACAAGAATTTTTAGCTATTTTTTTTTCTCCTTTTTTAATTTGGTTTTCAAATTCAGGTTAAAGAATCCAATAGAAAAAGCAAAAAAGTTATACCATATAAGGCCTCTGAAGATGGTGGTGAGAAGCTGCCATACGTGCATGTCAGAGCTCGCCGTGGCCAAGCCACCGATAGCCATAGCTTAGCTGAAAGAGTAAGAATCTTCAAATCGTTTTCTTAATCTTGATTATTAGCAATAAGCTACTATTAGTTTTTAATCAAAGTTTGGCTCTTTATGAATAGGCAAGAAGAGAGAAGATTAATGAAAGAATGAAACTTTTACAAGAACTGGTCCCAGGATGTAATAAGGTTAGCCATCTTTTTTCATACTATAGTTGATATCATTATCATATACATATTTCCGTGAGGGAGATTTGGGGTCTTAAAACTCCGTCATTTGATGATGATTATGAAATGTTGTTATTGAGAGTTATTAGATTTTGGATTACGTGACGGGAAATCTTTCTGTCCTGATTATACTTTTTTGCTTTTGCTTTGCCTTTTTTACTTTTATGATAGATTAAGCTTTTGCTTTTGAATTAATAACAGTAGTTGGGTCATTTTCACCTTTTCAATGTGGAAAATGATAGAAAGGCTGATGGTTTTTGCACCAAGAAAAGTGGCGAGCCGATGTTGAAGTGTCTCTCTCATTAGTCTCACTATTGGTTTTACCTTTTTGCTCTTAGTTCATCATGACGAGGACATTTTTTCATTGGTTAAATGCTGATATTTTCTCCTTTTCTTTTAGCTTTTGGAAGAAAATGAGAAATACAGTGGTTTTATTTTAGCATACTCATACACTTATACTTAAAAATGACAAGATTTGACTCTTTTCTAATTTCATATATATACTAGCTGGTTAATTCTCAAGATCTAATCAGTGTTAATAGGTAGGATCCAGGCGTGTAGTTAAGAGGTAGGTTCAATGTAGTCCTTCATTTCAAATTTAGGTGTAGAATAGGTAAAATAATTAAGATAACTAATAATAGAGAAAATTGTGCCCTTTCATTAAGATAAAACATTAAAGGCAGTTATTACGATTGACTAAAGTGTGTGATGTGGTAATTAATGAAAGTAAAGAGGAGATGAAATTGGATGCATATTGAAGCTTTTTGGGAAAAAAAAAAAACATGCAGTTAGCTAGTTGGATGCCTATGGGTCCTCTCTAGATATTTTATTTTCGCTCTTTTTTTTAGCTGTTACTTTCCTTTTTTAAAAAATAAATAAGTACATAAGAGTGGAGGAATTAGTAGACTTAGATGGTGTAAAGAATTTGGCATTCATGTGATTAACTACTGTAGATGTTTGTCAGTCTGACTAGCTCCTGTTGGAGCCACATTATTTTTTCATTCTCATTCTTCTACTCATTTTCAACCACACATTCTTCAATAAAATAATATTTTCCATCACATCAATAATTTTTCCTTATTTTTCAACCATATATTCCCCATTAGGGCTGGGCAAAATGTCCGAACCGAACCGAATCAAGCGGGTTTTTTTAAATGAAATACCCGAACGGGTATCCGAATCGAGAATCGAATGGTTTGGTTCAATTCTCGGTTCTAGACCCAGAACCGAAAAACCGAATAAGAACCGAATTTTTTTCTAAATAAATTAATAATTTTTTTCTTATTGAATCTTATTAGTTGAACAATTTAGAGTTTATTTATGTTTGTTAGTTGTGTTTTTTTCAATTTTTTCTTGTATAGTCTCTTAGTAGTTAGTATGTAAAGTCAAACAACTGATTATTACATTAAATAGTTGGTAAGTATTATCGATACTTTGAAATATTTTATCTTTATTACTTCTAATTTATATTTCATTTTTATGTAGACTTGAATGTTTGAAGCAAATGATTCTTGATATGAATTATCGAAATTTTATTAGTAATATTTACTTTTTCGTATTTGTATTTGACAACTTATTATTTATATGTTATTAAATTGGATTACGTTAATTTGTAAAAGTTAAGATTGAACTTGATATTTATATATACTTTTTGTTATTAATATTAGTATCTACTTTCAGGTGTATTTATGTAGTATTATTTTAAATGTTAAAAAATTTAATTATAGTACGGAACCGAACAGAACCAAACCGACCCGCGCCCACCCCTATTCCCCATCACATAAAAAAAAAAAAAATTCTTGGGGAAAAAATGTGCACCAAACAGGGGTATGAATTATTGTTATTTTCATCGACAGATCTCAGGTACTGCAATGGTGCTGGATGAGATAATAAACCATGTGCAAGCACTTCAACGACAAGTGGAGGTTAGACTGGACTCATCTTTGCCTAATGATAAACACATATAGTTTTTTAATTAAAATGGACTCCTTTCATGATTTAAAACTGGAGACTTCTTAAAACGACAAGGCTTGATGATTTATCCAGTCTTAAAAATATTGCTTCAAAGAAAAATATTACTATCTGGTTGTTTGATTATTCAATTGTGAAAAATGATATATAAATCTGCGAGCATATATGCCTTCATCTTTTATTGCATTTGTTAGCATATTTTCATATCTTCTTGAATTTCAGTTTTTGTCCATGAGACTTGCTGCTGTTAACCCAAGAATTGATTACAACCTCGATGCCCTTTTGGCTGCTGAAGTAAGTATTATTTATCTACCAACGCCGTTCTATATGTTCTTGAAACAATGCTAATTATGTGATCTTTGTGATATCTGCTATATTTTTTTTCCAAAAAAAAGAGAATTAACTAAGGCATCCCATGTGTCATTTGTGTATTGGAAACTTTGTCAAACAAACATAATTATATTCGCACCACCTTCACTTGGTTGTTAATTGGCACCATGAATTTGTCAACAATTTCTAGCATTTTTTTCTCTTTTTAAAATTGTCCTTTTGGGTCTTTATATTGGTTGAAAGTATGGTGGTCAGTGGAGTGGAAAATCGATTTTGATGAGACCCTTAATCCTTCACTTTGAATGCTTCCATACCAAAATTTTCAAAAGAAGCTCCTTACTGGGTATCCAAATTTACTGGTCAAGGTTATGACAGTTAAAAAAAACTTGGAATGCTATTGAACTTGTGCACATGTTGGTCCAGTGCCTAGGATTCAGCATATCCCCCTGTCGATTATAGTTGCTACTAAAATTATGTACAATACCGATTAATTTTTTTTCCTTCCGATAGTTGAGAAGATCTTTATAAACTTCGAAAACCTTGTCTTGTAGAGTGGATCCCCAGTTGATGGTAGCATTGCTGGCATGTTTACACCATCAATGTGGCCAGATGCACAACATAATGGGAACAGACAGCATTATAATCAGATGTGGCATTTTGATGGGCTTCATCAGCCAGTCTTGGGAAGAGAAGAAGACAATCCTAACTTCATTACTCCAGAAAACTCGCTTATAAGTTATGATTCTTCTGCAAATTCAGGTAAATTACAATTTAGCAGTTTTCTTTATTTATTCTACCAATTAGTGGTTTTTGGCTATTTTTCTTCTAGTCATTAAATTCAAGAGAGTTCTGAAGATAGTCTGCAATATATTCCATGCATAAAATTCTTTTGTTTCTATTCTTGCGTTTGAAGTAAAAAAAAAAAAAAAAAGTATGCTGTGGCTTGTGCCATCTTCCAGAGAGAGAAAAACACTGTTAGTTACCTAACTTATAGAGTCGTTTCACTTTGGTCACCAAACTGCAAACTTCCTCATTCCAAGTTAGTCTACGAACCTTCACTTTAATCACTTTGTCTACCCTTGTATGCTGAATTAACTTAAAATATTGACTTGGTTACCAGAAAATAGGACTCTCTCATGAAAAATCCGGTATATATTGTTTTTATCATCCAACAGGACAAAATTCATTAAGATTTTTCTTTTTCTTTTTTATTTATTTAAGAAAACACATTTCAGAAGTACAACTAGTTCACCAACACTTGTTTTTGCTAGAGCTCAAAAGCAAAGCGCTGCATGTCAGCATTTGCCATTACTTAGTTCGACAAAGTACCTAAACTGGGAAAAAGTCGAAGTTAAAACAAAAAAGACTTGAGCAAAGGAAAACAACGCCATAAGTTGGGTGACCAACCAGCATTGTAGGTTGAACAACTAACCCAATTTAGAAGGCACAAATAACTTCTTGATGCAATTAATTTACAATTGTTCCATTGGTTGCCACAGCTTCTCTGCATTCAAGCCAGCTGAAAATGGTGTAAATGGAGGCACGCGCTTTACGAATAGGTACCTAACTTCTGTATATATTATTTAGTATAATATAATGAGGAAGTATAAAGGGGATCTCAAAGTTTAGCTTGGATTCCCTTGTATTCTAATTAAACAATAGAAAATCAGCTGGAATCTGTTTCTGTATAAGCTAGAGAGGAGAAAATTCAGTTTCTTATGAATATCTTAATGCTAATCTGTTCAATCTGGCTACATCGTGCATGAGATGATTGATCGATTGATCAATAGTGTATAACTAAGAAAATTTATTTTTCGCTATATTATGGAGGTCGACTTTTATTTTACTTTTTACGATTATCTTGCTTTAAAGATACCGTAAAGGCTATTAGAGAATAGTTTCTCAACGTTAAATGCATATTTGGTAGGCAGAAATGAACAAAATTTTGGCTTATATTTCTTTGTAAGCCCCTGTTTGAGCCACATTATTTTTTTCGTTCTCATTTTTTTACTCATTTTCAACCACACGTTCTTCAATAAAATACGTATATTTCTAGCGATTCAGTCTTGAGTCAATACTTATGGGAAAAAAATATTATTGATAAAAAAAGTAAAATTAAAGGAAACCAGGAAAAGAAAAAGAGAAGAAACGGGAACCTACCGGGAGATTTGTCGTGTATATAAAAATTAAAGAAAGACAATGATGGATTATTTATGATTTTTAGTAAAAGTCGTGGTGGAGTAAATAAATTTCGTGAAGCGATCTTTCCTTGTAGTGTGACATGTAAATAAATTAAGTTGACCAAGAAATTGTGAGTTGACTCCGCATCAAGTCTTCGCCATGTTGGTATATAATCAAACTCACATTTGGTTATACAAATAATTTGATCCTTAATTTCCTCGCTGACTTTGAATGGTAATTAATTTTTCGGAGATTCGATGCGTACATGCTGACATATATACATACATATACAAATCAAGAGCGTCAATTGAGAGGCGTTGCAAGTGTAAAACGTGTTAACAAAATAATTTATTAGATATATTAACGTTTATTCTTTTAAATCGGATGACTATAATATCATATGGAACAACAAAACTTTAAAGACTTTCACGTGACGAATTTCGTTATAACTATACATATAAATAAATTTTTTATATAATAATAAACGTGATGCAAATCATCAATATTTTCAAATAAATGCAGCTTGAAACTTCACATTATTTGGGTAGGTAAAATGGACTAAGAAATATTAACACAATGAGACAAAATTAGGGTAGGTTTACTAATAATAAAATGCAAGAGGGTGATACCATTATCCAAGAAAAAAGAAAAAAACTTGTTCTCTCATACACAATGCAGAAATTCAATCTGCTGATGACTTTGCAGAATGTGAAGAGATTTCATTTCACAAAATTATGCGTTTTTCATTTTTCAACACTCAGTCTTCGTGAGAGGCTAAGAATTGAGATTCCTGAAGAAAGTGAAAATGTTTCTATCTTTAAGGTCCCTGGAAATCTTCGTAAAGTCGAGGCAAAAGCTTACGAACCTAATATTATCTCGATTGGGCCTTACCATCACGGAAAATCACATTTGCAGGCAATGGAAAAGGTTAAATGGCAGTTCTTTCGTCAGATTTTTGGCCCGAGCAGCCAGGGAAGTGAAGAGAAACTAGAAGGTGTGATTGAGGCCATGAAGGGATTAGAACCCGAGGCTCGGAGTTACTATTCAGAAGATGTGAAGATGAGCAGAAAGAAGTTTGTTGAGATGATGATCATTGATGGATGCTTCATTGTGGAGCTCTTCAGGGACCTGGAAAAGTCGGAAGGAAAATACGAGCCTGATGGAGAGAAAATCTAGCTGGAAAGGAAACTGGCCTCGGAAGGAAAATATGAGCCTGATGGAGAGAAACTGGCCCTGGAAAAGTCGGAAGGAAAATACGAGCTTGATGGATTGGAAAGAAAACCGGCCCCGGATAAGTGTGACGGAAAATACGAGCCTGATAGAGAGAAATTAGAGCTGGAAACGAAACCGGCCCTGGAAAAGCCCGTATTTGCACATGGACAGAGATTTCTGAAGAGATGGATGCTGCCAATTTTGCGAAATGATCTTATTATGCTTGAAAATCAGCTTCCATTACCGGTTATGTGCAAATTATTCGAGTTAACGAATAGTATACGAGCAACATCTTCATGTTCTTCAATAGAGAAACTTGCTCTTAAATTCTTCAGTCCACTGATGCCTGGAGCTGCTAAAAGTCCTCAACAAAGTGATTCAGACAATAGGGCAAATGATGCAAAACACTTTCTTGATCTCTTCCGGTCAAGCATTTTGCCAAAAGAGATTAAACGTGAAAAAGAACCGTATCAATTCCGTTCAATGGTCGAGCTAAAAGAGGCTGGGATTAAAATCAGGACAAGATCAGAAAACAGAAAACCTCTACACATAAAATTCGAATCAGGAGTTCTGAAAATCCCTCCATTTCGCATCAATGATTACCGGTGCACTCTATATCGAAACATGGTTGCTTTTGAACAATGCTACAAGGCCAGTCAACCAGACGTGACAAGGTACTGTTCAACCACCTGATCTAAAATATTAAATCGTTCAATTTATTTACTTAATGCAGTCTTCAACAGGTACTTGTTTTTCCTTGACGGGCTTATCAATTCAGCCAAAGATATAGAACTTCTACACTACGCGGGCGTGCTGCAGCATTCTCTCGGTAGCAACGAACATGTGGCTCGAACTGTCAACAAGCTTTGCAGAGAAATCTCCCGGGACGTTGAGGACTCGTACTTGAGTGATGTTGTAAGAAGCCTCGAAGAATACTGTAATGAGCCCTGGCATAGATATAGAGCTATTCTCGTCCACAACTATTTTACCAACTTGTGGGTGACAGTTTCGACTGGGATTGCTGCAATCCTCGTCTATTTTGCCGTGCTTCAGACATGTTGTGACTTAGCAGGAAGTCATGATTCACTACATAAATCTGGTTTTTGGACATTAGTTGTTAAGTCTTTCATTATTCCCTTTTCACACTCACTAACTGTACCTGGACTTGTTTCACAGTTTGATGACTTCCAGGAATTCATATGGCTTTATTGTTAATGAATTGCACTGCATAATGTCATAAAAGTGCTACTCTCATATGCTTTAGCATATGTCAAACTATTAAGGCCGTTTGTCGTCAAAATCCTTCAACAGTTCAAATAAATTCGGAGACTCCTTTACCTTTAATGTGTATGTGGATGCCTTCAATTGCTTTAATAAATACCTTATTTCCGAGAATGCGACAAGAATCTTAAAATGGTGCGACTTTTTAATTTCAAATCGGGATGGAATTAAGTGGCATTAACTAATGAACAAAATTCTAGATAAATAGCATTGATCTTTCCCTTTTCATCAATTCCAAATTTCTTGAAATGCCATTATCAAACGTACAACCTTAAAATCAAACCAAACCTTAAAACATTTTCGTACATTGTACGAGCCAAATTTGAAAACTATGATAAGTAAGTTTTTTTACATCTTTTTCTGGACTATCCACTTAAGCATCATTGTCATATACGTGACTTGATTGATTGAGGCCTTAACATAGTAGTATTTGCCAAGAAAATCACATTAGACATAACCAAATGAAACTAGAAAAATGCTAAGGAAAATCTCTCTCTCTTGCGTTCACCGTAAACATGTTCTACTTTTATGCATCCCAAACAATCCCTCAGCTCACCGTCATCTAACCTTTTGTTCAGTCCCGCCAAATTCCTCTTGCTTAAATAATCTAAATCCCAACGGTGACCTAAACCAAGAACAGGGTCTTGACGTGAAAATGAAATTTATGGATTACGATTCTTTGTTAAAAGAATGCATAAAGAGAAGGGCCTTGGGAGAAGGCCAAGGGGTGCATGCCCACATGATTAGAACTTGTTATAACCCGCCAGAGTACCTTAGAACAAGGCTGATGGTGTTGTACATAAAGTGTGAGGTTTTGGGAGATGCAGTAAGAGTGTTTGATGAAATGCCTGAAAGGAATGTGGTTTCATGGACCGCAGTTATCTCAGGGTTTGCACGAAGTGGGTGTCACTCTGAAGCTCTCAATCATTTTGTTCAGATGCTGAGATCAGGTAGTTATTTCTTAGTGTTGGCATGTATTTTTCAATATCCAAGTTATTTGATATGAATATGCTATGAAGATGCTGCACTTTTAGATTAATGATTTATTTTGTTAGCTGGAGTTCTATAATTCAAGACCCCACAAGCTAATATTCAGGGTGTCTATCCGCTGATTAATTGGGTGGAACCCGGGTATTGGATGTGCCCGTTGAATTATAAGTCAGGACTTAAATTACTTGTTGTGAGGAATGATTTAAAATATAAAAGTAATCTCTTATCAAATGTGCCAAATTATATAAAAGGATAACTAGATTGACTACATAAGAGACATGAGTATATTTTAAACTCATAACTGGATAGTGATAGTTCAGTTTTCCTTTGTCCTTTCAATCTCCTGAGCTTAAAGTTGAAGGATGGGTTGAGGTAACTTTATATCATTCAAGGAAATGGTTCATTTTCTTTTCCTTTTCATTTGTTCTTCATGACTTGTTTACCTTCTATGTAATATTAGTGGAGAAAACATCAGTCACTTTCTGAAGTTCTCAGATTTAGCGAGGAACCCTTGTTAGTTGCTGTAACATGCCAATCCCCAATTCAGTTGGTTAATTCATCTCATATTGGTTTATAGATTGACGCTCATCATTTTTATAATCATTTGCTTCACATTTGATGCAATGATGAAGACCTCTCACTCGCTTAAGCATCCCCTTGAAATAGTATCTTCACCTACAGATTCTCATAGAATTTTTTTACATATTCTAATATTGCTTTATTTGTTTGAACATCGCATGTTTTTTTTTTTTAAAGATTTGATCACGTGGATTTATAGGGGGCGTGTGAATTTGACACAAGTAGGTTGATTTGGTAAATAGTTGATTGAAGATTTATACATCACAAGGTGATTGGCCATGGCGGTGTCTGTTATACACCATATGTACATACTATTTCTACTGTGCAAAGAAGGTTTCACTATTTCTTATGTTGTTATTGTAACGTGGAATTGTTCCAGGTACCGATCCCAATGAGTTCACTTTTGCAACAGTGCTGACCTCTTGCACTGGTTTATTCGGGCTCCAAAATGGAAGGCAAATTCATTCGCTTCTAGTTAAAAGCCCATTTGTTTCCCATATATATGTTGGTAGCTCACTCCTTGACATGTATGCCAAAGCTGGAAGAATCCACGAGGCCCGATATATATTTGAAGGTTTACCTGAAAGAGATGTTGTTTCTTGCACAGCTATAATATCAGGCTATGCTCAGTTAGGACTTGACGAAGAGGCAGTCGAGGTGTTCCGTAGGTTGCAAAGGGAAGGAATGACTTCTAACTATGTTACTTATGCTAGTATATTAACTGCATTATCTGGGCTTGCTGCATTTGAACACGGACGGCAAGTTCACAACCATGTTCTTCGATCTGAGCTTCCCCTCTATGTCGTACTTCAGAATTCTTTAATTGATATGTATGCAAAATGTGGAAACTTAATCTACGCGAGAAGAATCTTTGACAAAATGCCTGAAAGAACTGTCATATCTTGGAATGCAATGATAGTGGGGTATAGTAAACACGGTATGGGAAAAGATGCAATTGACCTGTACGAAATGATGAGGGAAGAAAGTAACATCAGTCCTAACAGCACCACTCTTTTGGCCGTATTGTCTGGTTGCGGCCATGGAAGGATGGAAAATAGAGGGCTGGAAATTTTTAACGAGATGTTGACTGGTAAAGATGGGGTTGACCTTGGTATTGAGCACTACGGCTGTGTTGTTGATTTACTTGGACGTGCTGGCCAAGTAAGAACGGCTTTTCAGTTCATCCAACAGATGACTATCAAACCGAATGCTGCTATTTGGGGTTCCCTTTTAGGTGCTTGTCGGGTTCACCGGAATATTGACATTGGAAGAATTGCTGGTGATCAGCTTCTGGAATTAGAGCCTGAAAATGCCGGTAATTATGTAGTTCTTTCCAATTTATACGGTTCTGCAGGAAGATGGGACGATGTAAGAAGATTAAGGGAATTGATGACAGAAAAATCCATGACAAAGGAGCCAGGAAAGAGCTGGATTGAGCTTGGACGAACCCTGCATACCTTTTATGCAAGTGAACGTTCACATCCAATGAAGGAAGAGGTATTTGCAAAGGTAAGAGATTTATCAAACCGGATAAAGGAAGCTGGTTATGCTCCTGATTTGAGTTGTGTTTTGTATGATGTGGATGAAGAGCAAAAAGAGAAGATACTGCTCGGCCACAGTGAAAAACTCGCTTTGGCTTTTGGGATGATTGGTGTTTCTGAAGGGAAACCTATTCGAGTGATGAAAAACCTGCGTGTATGTGTTGATTGCCATAACTTTGTCAAATATGTATCCTGGATTTATAGCAGGGAAATTTTACTAAGGGATAAAAGCAGATTTCATCATATTGTAAATGGTATTTGTTCTTGTGGAGACTACTGGTAAACTTTAACGATTTACTTTTTTAATAGTGAATTTATTGTCATTTCAAGGACAGACGCTGTTTCAATGGATTATTAGATTCATTTAGTGTTAAGAGTTAATGATTAAGGATGCATATCATGAATCGAGTGCAGGATCTTGAACTTTCTTGAGGGGAACGATCAATACAAGATGCTATCATCACGCCACGTAGACATATTGAAGTTTTGCTTGTCGAAGTGTAATTCTTATTTTTCGACGCATTACTTTCAAGTACAATTACGTGATTAGAGATTTAGAGCCCAAAATAATGTAGAGCTAAACCCTAAAACTAAAATATTAGAAAAAAAAAAAACACACGCACACAAAAGTCATAATTGCTTAAATTGAAATAAATATGAACGTTCAAGGACTAATTTTGAAAAACAAAAACGTTTGACACCAAAATGAAACAATGTATAAGTTGGGTGATAACACTATTAACCCTTCTGGTCTGGAATTTAGATCCAAAAGAGATTCAAGAGTCTATCACTCTCTTGAAAAAACTATGCCGTCGATAAAGCCCTTTGCGACCATTGCCGGCACGCTCCGGACCCGACTATCTCCGTCCCTCCGGACCCGAGGAGGCGGAGGGCATGGGCCCAGCCGGTGGGCAAGTCCGGGTCACGAGGAACGCCCCAAGGGTTACCTATTCAACCGTACGCCGCTGCCGCCGGGACAATCTCGAAAGTGGGAGGACTGGGAGTTGCCCTGCTATGTCACCAGCTTCCTCACAATCGTTATCCTTGGAGTAGGACTCAACGCCAAGCCCGATCTCACCATCGAGACATGGGCCCACCAGAAAGCACTAGAAAGGCTTGAACTCGAGTCGGCCCATACTCAACACACTGAATCTGATTAGAAAGTGTTTGCCTATGCCTGGGGTATGGTTTTAATTTTCTGCTTTTCGACTGGTTCTGTGTTGGAATCGTCAAATATGTGTAGTTGGTTTTATTGAGGAAATAAATGATATTGACTTGCTGAACGTCGAGTGAAAACCTCTACTGTTAATTTACTGGAGTTTTTGGGATGTTAACTTTACGCAGTTCAAGATTACATATATTTTATGAATTATTGTGTTTGATATAATTGAGTGATTTGGAATTAGTGAGGGGTTTACTTATGTCCAACTCTATTGAATTTTGTCTCTATGGTTCCCCTTGTTTGTTTTTAGGTTGTTTGAAAGTGTGAAATGATGTTAATTAACTTGAATTTGGGAATGTTAGCTTTGCATGAGTTGAAATTAATTATAGTTTGTGATTTCTAGTGTTTGATGTGTTAGAGTTAGTAAGGGATTTATTATTTATATGTTTCCAATTCTCTTGATTTTCCTCTTTGGTTGACCTATAATATTCCTGTTTGTTGCTTTAATCTGTGTGAATTAACTGGAATCTGGGGATATGAACTTTGCTGTAGTTAGAATTAAGTTACTCAGTAAAGAATTTATCCCAACTCTATTGAACTTGTCTCTATGGTTCTGGCCTCTTCTTCACATGATGCATTTCGGATGATCCAATTCCAGGTTGTGAGGTAGTCAGCTAGTCGTTATTCTGTTTTTGGTATTTTCCGTTGCTGTAGATTAAATGTTGACCGAGCTCTGTAAGTACTATAGTAGGTTAGTTTGATATGAATATATGATAATGCTTTTGGGGAGTTCCCTAATGTTGTGGACAAACTCCTTTGCGTTTGTAGGCTTTTTAATTTA
This sequence comes from Fraxinus americana, assembly GCA_035079005.1. Lineage (NCBI taxonomy): Eukaryota > Viridiplantae > Streptophyta > Magnoliopsida > Lamiales > Oleaceae > Fraxinus > Fraxinus americana. Next base: position 36,722,863 of record CM068715.1, on the reverse strand, counting down.
TTTAGAATTGCCCTCCTATCCGTTGATTGATTATTTTTCGCGTTCTATGTGTACTAATAACTTAGCCTTGAAATCTACAGTTTGATTGATATAGTTTTTTCCAGTATTTCTAACTGGTCTAGGGTTCTTGCACGAGTTAAAAAGATATATAGTTGTGTGTCTTGGTGCCTGCCATGGTCGCACGGTTTGAGAATGCACTAATTTATTGGTGGTACTCTAGTGTCATGTGACATTTCACTTATTTCTACTTATCTTAAAACCTTTAGATTCCAAAGTATTCCTTCAAAGTCCTAACATAAGTTTTCTCTCATTCATTATCTCATCAACTAATACTATGTTAGTAGTGAATAGCTTGTTAAGGGATAAATCTCGCATCGAATAAAGATAAAAATATAAACCAACATTTGATATGAAATCTCAAGACTTAAGTCCCGTTTGGCATGGCTTTTGAAAAGCCAAAAGAAACTTTTGAGATGCAAAAGCTGCTTCTAAACTCGTTTGGCTAATTTTATGAAAGTGCTACTTCTAGTTAGAAGAGATTTTAGAGAAAGTTGGTTTAATGTGACTTTCTCTAAAAGCAATTTCGGAATAAGGTGTTCTTTTATAAATAAGTTTTCAAACAAAAATTAAGTTAATTTCCTTCAAAAGCTCTTCTACATGAACTAAAAGTAAAAGTCATGCTAAATAGGCTCTTAATATTGTATTAAAACTCATAAAGCTCCAACAAGCAATTCGAGCCGATTAAGACTCAAATAAGAACACTGATCAAGATGAACTTGCTCAAATGAGCCACCATCTTGTCGGGGCATGTTAAGAAATAATTCTTACACTAAATAAGGATGAAAACATAAATCAACATATAATAATTTGTGCTACTCCTCTTAGCCCCTGTTTGGCAGGCATTTTTTTGGAAAAATATTGTTTTGAATGGGAATTATTGGAGAATGTGTAGTTGCATAGGTTTACGTGTAGAATATTTTATTGTGTGAATGTGTAGTTGAAAATGAATATGTAGAAAAATGATTTACGAAGGAATGGGAGACAAACAAGGGCTTAATAAGGTCGATCTTTTGAGTTGAATCCTCGAGTCTTAATATAGCATATGCCAAGGGATCTGATCTTGATGGCACGTATCTCATCCACGAATAAAATTAAAAGATCCTCATTTAGAGTGAAATAGTTGCAAACCTATAGCATGTCTTGGGATCTAGCCTCTGGGTGCTCATTTTCCATTATACATAATATACACGTGTTCTTGTGTTTGTAGATCGCCTATCTTGACAGCATTACCCACATAATATTTCAATAATTAGATGCAACTCGTGAAAATTCACCAATTTCTAGAAAATTTCACTCTCACACTCCAACTCCTTATTGGGTGCGTGGATATGCCACTAGAAGTTGAGTGCTTAGGTGCAGATACAACATCCAACAGCTACCTCTGTTGAAGAATTTTTGGCGCATGATGCTATAGAAGAATTATAGGAGAAGGGGAATGGGGAAGAGAGGAAGAGGAAGAGAGGAAATTAATTTATATCATATATCAAAGGTTGTTTTATTACAATGTAAAAGACCCCTTTATATAGGGTTTCAAAGATTCTATTCTAAGAAAGAAATTCTAATAAAAGCTATCAAATCAAACCATAATAATATTTCATATAATACGCATTAAAATTGGAAACTAAATATAGCCCCTATTTGGCACCCATTCTCTTTCTCATTCTCATTCTCTTTTTTCATTTTAACCACACAATCTCCAAATAAAATAATATTACACACAAATCTAAAACTTTTCATCATTTTTCCACCACACATTCTCCCATCAATCACTATTTCAAAATTTTTCAACCCATTAAAATGGGTGTCAAACACTCCCATAGTAATATCCCTTCTAATATTGTAATCAGTTTTACAAATATGTTTGGATTAGTAAATGGATAGCTCAGTTATTGGTATAAAGTGCTAGTGGTTTCTACTAGATTGTATTGTTGGATTTGGCTCTAAAGTGAGTGTGATCATAAGAATGCTATTCCTAGTGGCGACGAATTTCGGGGTCTTTGCTGTTCAAAATTTAGAGATTTCGACTTGCTTTAAGGCCTCAAGGTTTTCACTGTGTTGTGTAAGGATGTTCTCAGGTATACTTTTTCTCTTTCAAGTTTCACCGTTGGAGGAGAGTGAAAGCCCACTCCCACCTCTTTTGCATGACAGGGATTTCTCTAACTTGTAACCGTTGAAAAATCAAAAAAGAAATGGATCTGAGTTCACATCTATAATTAGGAAGTGATATTTAGCAGTTGCAGGGTTACATGGTAAAAAATTGAAGTTTGTCACTTATTGCAAAACTATGACTTGATTATAGAGAGTTTGCCTGTGTTCTTAGAAGTATTCAAAATTTGTGGCAAACCAAAAGTCGGTTGAGAATTATGGTACAGAGGAGGTAGTCTACATGTCAATGTTTATTCCTTGAGTTCGACCTTGCACGTGCTTATTCCTAAACATTCATTAAATTAGTATAGTTTTATATACATTTACAGGTACGTGTTTCAAAATGTACATATTTTGGTGATTGTTAAGTTGATAAAAACAGTAATAATGTTAATAATTATAAATCGATATGCATCATCAGTTAGGAGATGAGATGCACTTTAATGCATTGCACAATGAATCAGAGGATTCATTGTCACCTAATTAGCGTCTGATTCATTGTCACCTAATTAGTGACGCATATCTACTAATGGTTCATTTACACAGAAAATTTGATGCATGTCTCCTTGTTATATAATTAAAATTATTTGCTAATAATGGTTAGAGCATGGTTGAGATTTGGTTAAGTGGTTTAATCATGATCGTGGTTGTGGCCACACTGAGACAAGAAAATCTTTGGTTTTATTGCTAGATCAAGAGTGATATCCTTGTTCATCCCCCTAGTTTACACACTACATGGTTCTTGAGAATTTATAATAAAAAGAAAAATTATATAATAAAACCATTGTTCATGTAAAGTGGGTCCAGCGCGACCAGATATGAGCCGGGTTGATAGGTTTGCTCGTCTTTGATTACAGGGTTGATCAACATACTGGCGTCATA